>JADMNL010000029.1:70165000-71365000 GCA_016271365.2 Neoceratodus forsteri
TGGGAGTGTGGGGCTCCACCAGGTTGCCAATTTGTGCATAACAATACGCATCTGTTGAAGTAGGGCTCCTCTGGGCCCTGTGTACCCTCTTATGCATAGGTACAGAGTGATACAACAGCCCTGTGCAGCAAGAAACCCATGTAACACTAATTTGCCATTATCTCTGGAACCATAGCAGGTAAAAAAAAATTCAAATGTCATTGTAATGATGATAGCAAGACCTCAATGAGAGATAAGCCAATGAAATCTATACAGTATCTCACATAATTTTCAAGATATGGGAACCGAGAGACACAGCGGGTGCCACAATTCAATGGATGCACATAACTCACATGTTTTTAGGATGTTTTTCACACAACTATCAACATGGCAATTTCAGCCCCCCAACTCAAGAACAATGTCTGTCATTTTATTAATTTGTCCCAAAAGTTGAGTTAGCACTCCGAATGTGCCATTCTACACCACAGGTGCAAAATCATGTTTTGGGCAGGCAGTGAAAAATGACAGCTATATACCATGGATTAGGAAGTGTTATAAAAGGGTAATATTGAAAACCAGGAGGAAAAATTTGAAAAATTGGTGAAGTTATGAATGCGCATAGAACCTGCACATTGTATGCTCATAACATGCCATTTTTTGTAAATTCTTAAAACAAATTTTGAACATGAGCTTTTTGGGAAATCCACTCATGAACACTGGCACTGGCACTGAAGCCAGAAGGGGAAGGAAACATATTCATTTCAGTGCTTTAAAGTAACTGGTAATTGCTATTTTTCTTTTAAACTTAGATTGTGAGCTTTTAGTGACACTGTAATTTCTTTGCTGTCTTTACTTAGAATTATTTTTCAGCTGTTGAAAATTTAAAACGTAGTGGTGGTGTATTTCTTTGCTGTCTTTAATTGCTGCAAATTTTTGCCCCCTTCCCCCAACTCTTAATTATATGCCCTGTTAAATCTGATTGACAGGAGCTAAACACAGGGGATAGTAGGGGGTGTGCAGTAGGAGGGGCATAAGGGGGGAAGAAGCTCACCCCCAGCACGAGTGTTTTTGGCTTATTTATTTATTTATTTTAAGAAATGTATCTGAGGATCAGTGGCAGGATTTTTAGGACAGTAAATTAATAAAAAGGGAACTAGGAGAGCTTCAGTAACAGACAAGTACTGGAATAGCAATATAATTGCAGTTGATGTGAGGGTGGTGCAATGCAGTGGCTGTGGGGTAGCCATATTCAGGCAGACCTTCTGGACACTGAGGTGCTGCCCTATCTGCATTAATCTCTCTGGACTGAGGGATGAGGTAGCCAGACTCAGAGGAGAAGTAAATTGGGTCAGGAGTACCATCACCCCTATCCAGAGACCACCCAGTCCAATGCCACTGCTTCAAAGGATACTGAGAACGAGGAGTACTCAGATGACAGTGGGCTCAGAGTGGGTTAGGGTGGTCAGGCAGAGGCACATCCCAGATCCTATTCCACTCAAGAACTCATATGCCACACTGACAAACAGGAACAACCAAATAGAGGTACCCAGAGACGTGGGAGGTAAGGATGTGGAGGTTAGCCAAGGAGGTGACCTCAGCGGGGAGAGCAGTGGACCCCTGAGGTGGAGAAGGAAGTGAATCCTGGTGGGGGACTCCATCATAAGAGGGATCCAGCTAGGAACACAGGAGGGGGAGGACAGGGAGGTGAGGTGCCTACCAGGTGCCACAGCATGGAGGGATGGAAGGAAGATCCTGGGGATCACTGGGAAGACAAGATGGGAGGGTGAGCTGGATGTCATTATCCACCTAGGTACTAATTACCTGGCAAATGGGGAGCCAAAGGAAGTTCAGGAAGAGTTTAAGAAGTTGGGGAGGGGTCCCAAGCAAGTAGCTACTTCTGTCACCTTCTCAGAAGTACTATGTGCGGGAGGCAAGGGAGAGCATAGGGGTGCATGCACCAGGAACTTGAAATCATGGTTGAAGAACTGGTGCTGTGAGGAAGGGTTTGGATTCATTAGTGACTGGGGACCCGCCTGGAAGGATGGAGGTTTGTTCAAGCCTGATGGCCTGCATCCATCCTGGAGGGCAATCCAAGCACTCAATGATAAGTTTAAATGCTACATTGACGAGCATTTAAATTAGCCAAGGCGGATGGCAGGCCAGCAAGGAGGGACCTACTTGCTCATCTTCTACAGCTAGCAGTGGAACCAGTGAACTGGAGGAGTGTCTATCTCTACAAAGCAGTGTGCAAAAGATGGAGATTAGTGCCCAAGAGGTGGCTAGGCAGAAAAGGGGCAAAATTCAGCAGAAGGCCAGACAGCAAGAGAACCAGGGATAAAAGACAACTAGGAAAGGGGCTGGAGTAGAACAGCTAAACAGTCTAGGGAGGTCAAATCATGGAAAGCCATGTGTACCAATGCCAGGAGTCTTAACAACAAGATGGAAGATCTGGAGGCTGTCATGGTACAGTCAGACCTGGACATTGTGGCCATCACTGAAACCTGGTGTAATGATAACCATGACTGGGAGATGGCCATACCTGGCTACAACATATTCAGAAGAGACAGGGCAGGTAAGAAGGGAGGAGGAGTGGCACTGTATGTGAAAAATGACATAAGGGCCACAGAGATCCAGGAGGAACAACATGGGGGATAGATACTGTGTGTTAAGCTGGAAGGAAAATGGGGCCAGCCATCCACACTGGTGTGTCTATGACCACCAGCCCAAGAGGAAGAAACAGATAAGGAGCTGATGCTAGCCATCCAAAGGATGGCAGACAAGTGTGAAGTAATACTGATTGGAGACCTCAATATTCCAGACATGGACTGGAGCATCCCAGCAGCAGCATCAACTAGGAGCAGATTTATCCTGGACTCCCTTCAGGATGCCTTCCTTAAGCAACTGGTCATGGAACCAACTCGGCAGTAGGCAATACTGGACCTTGTGCTCACAAACAGGGACAGTGTGATGGGAGTGACAGTGGGGTAGCACCTGGGGAACAGTGACCAACAGTCATTGTGGTTTGAAATCACAGATGGAGCAGAACCAATCCACACAAAAACACGTATCCTGGATTTTAGGGGGGCAGACTTTGGGAAAATGGGGAGATACTTGAAAGACGCATTAAGGGGAATGGGGCAGGAATCAGGGGTTGAGGAATAGTGGGCAGTATTTAAACCGGGGATTACAAGAGCAGCATAATTATGCATTAAGCAGGTTAGCAAGAGGAAAAGGAAGAGGAGACCATTACGGTTTTCCAAAGAGGTATTAAAGGAAGTGAAAGCCAAAAAGATTGCATTCAGGCAATACAAAAAGACACAGGCAGAAGGGGTTAGGGAGAAGTACCAGGAGAAGCAAAGGGAGGCAGGGAGGTCAGTAAGGGAAGCCAAAGCTTAGACAGAAGAACACATTGCAAAATCAGTGGGTAGAGGGGACAAAACCTTTTACAGGTACATAAGTGAAAAAAAAGCAATGGGAAGGATAGTGAGACTGAAGGGGGAGGATGGGGGCCGCATGGAGGATGACAACAGTAAAGCTGATATATTGAACAGGTATTTCTGCTCAGTCTTTACTGAGGAAGAGGAGGTAATGGGTCTGCAGGAGCACAAGGGGTGAGAATGGTGCAGAATGGACACCAGTCCCTTTACACGAGAAAAGGGTCCTGAAGGAACTGGAAGTAATAAGAGTTGATAAACAAGGGGCCAGATGGGGTGCACCCAGGGTCCTTAAAGAACTAAGAGAGGTGGTGGCTGAACCTCTGGCTATCCTGTTTAGCTGATCACTGGAAACAGGGGAGGTACCCAAAGACTGGAGGACAGCAGATGTAGTCCCCTTATACAAAAGTGGGAACTAAGAGGAAGCGGGGAACTACAGACCAGTCGGCCTCACCTCGGTAGTGGGGAAGATCATGGAAGCACTACTGAAGGAGAGATTGGTGGAACATCTGGTTGTCAATGGACTACAGGACCCAAGGCAGCATGGTTTCACCAGGGGAAGGCCATGTCAGACCAACCTCAATTAATTTTTTGACTGGGTGACTGGGGAGGTGGATTGGGAAGGGCAGTGGACATGACCTATCTGGACTTCAGCAAGGCCTTTGACACTGTGCCACATAGAAGACTACTACTACACAAACTGGGGAATATGGGTATGGGCAGGACAGTAGTGGGGTGGGTAGGTAACTGGCTGGGTGGCAGGACACAGAGGGTGGTGGTAAATGGCTGTCACTACACAGAGGGAAGAGTGACCAGTGGGGTTCCACAGGGATCAGTGCTGGGACTGGTTCTATTCAACATCTTCATCAGTGACATTGCGCAGGACCTAGAAAGCAGAATTTCACTGTTCTCTGATGACACAAAGCTCTGTAACAGAGTAGACACACCAGAGGGTGTAGACAGAATGAGAAGGGACCTACAGAAATTTGAAGAATGGTCAGGGGTTTGGCAGTTGAAATTCAGTGCAAAGAAGTGCAAGATAATGCATATGGGGCACAAAAACTCTGGCACAATATATCAGTTGGGGGGCCAAGGATATAGCATGCACCAAGCAGGAAAGGGATCTTGGGGTTATCTTCTCTGATGACCTCAAAGTAGGGAAACAGTGTGACAAGGCAGCAGGTAAAGCAAATAGGATGCTGGGATGCATAGGCAGGGGCATCACCAGCAGGAAAAGGGAGGTCATAATTCCCTATACAAGACACTAGTGAGGCCCCACCTGGAGTACAGTGTACAGTTCTGGAGATCTTACCAATGTAACGACATAGATATGGTAGAGAAGGTTCAGAGGAGGGCAACAAAGATGGTACATGGATTGCATCACAAGTCCTATGAGGACAGGTTGAAGGAATTGAATGTGTACTCCCTGGAGGAGAGGAGGGAGAAAGTGGACATGACAGAGACATACAAGTATCTTATAGGGAGGAACAGGGTGCAGGAATACACTATTTTTAAGCAAAAAAAGATGTTCCAGGCCTAGAAGGCATGGGACAAAGTTGGAGGGAGGGCGATCCAGAGGAAACGTGAGGAAGAATTTCTTCACAGAATGGGTGGTGGACAAGTGGAACACCCAGCCAGAGGAAGTGGTGGGGGCTGAAACAGTCACGGGATTTAAGAATGCATGGGACAGACATCAAGAAATTCTGGAGGTCAGGGGTAAGGGGCAACAGACTTCTATGAAAATATAAACTGAACTTACAAGCTCAAATGGGCAGACTGGGTGGGCCATAGGCCCTTAGCTGCCGACACTGTCTATGTATCTATGTAGTTTGTTAATCCCTTCTGAAAGTTGGTTTCACTCAGCAGCGTGCCGTTCTGTGACAGAGGTAGAAAAATAATTTCTGGCAGGATGTGATAAATAGCTGCAGTACTTTTCATAAAGAGGTGTAAAAAATGGCAATGTTAAAAATCTGGAGTGACTATATTAAAATATTGGCGATGTTATAAGTGTGCATAGAAACTGCGCAATGCAAGCTTGTAACACGGCCATTTCTTACATTTGTTGCACAAAAGTTTCAACATGGGCTTTCTGAGACCTCCCCTCAAGAACACTGAGAGTATCATTTCATTAAAGCACTCCAAATACTGATCTGGGACAAAATATGTACATCAGAAAAAGCTGCACAAGCATATTAATGAACTACTTATGAATATGAATGGCCTGCTTATTAATATTCAGGAACTGTTCATTAAGATTAATGACCCTCATTCATTAGCAGTACAAGATATAGATATAGATATAGATATAGATATAGATATAGATATAGATATAGATATAGATTCATGGCAAAAAACTCCATTTAATGCATCAGTTAGGGTTGTTCCACAGTGGCAAAAGTGAGGAAATTCGGTGTTAGGGTTGAAAGCCCCCCTTGCACCCCCCAGCCTGACTCCCCCAACCAGCATCAGGGTGTGCGTTGGGGTCATTGGCCCTAACTCTCACCCCCCCACATGTGTAAACAAGTTGAGGTATAGGAGAATGGGGTCAGAGTTAGGACCGAGATGACCCCAATACACACCCCGATGCTGGTTGGTGGATAGGGCAGGGGGTGCAAGGGGGGCTTTCAACCCTAACACCGAATTTCCTTGCTTTTGTTGCTGTGGAACAACCCTAACTGATGCATTAAATGGAGTTTTTTGCCATGAAAAAAAATATATATATACACACACACACACACATACACACACACACACATATATATTATGCACACACACAACATATATATATATATACATATTATATATATATATATATATATATATATATACACACACACATATATGTGTGTATATATATATATATATATATATATATATATATATTAACAGGAGTCAACATAACAACAGTAACATAACTCCATTTATCTTGGTCACTGTGTGAATAAATGATTATGACATAATCACTATGAGAATAACTTGAAATTATCCACATAGTGATTATGTCATCACTAGTTTATCCACATAGTGATTACATAATACCTTACCACACCCGGACTACTTCCACAGCACCAAGCAGACAAACACACCACAAATTACACACCTGCATAGCACACCTATCCCACATCAACCATTAATCAAACCCATGAAAAGCTTGTGCAGACTGAACCCCCAGCTTGAGCTTCTCCACAGAACAGCCTGTACAACGCTGCAAACACACGCAACATGGTGAAAAACTACAAGGCCATACCTCTTCAAAAACAAAAGCATGGCACAAAATGACGACAGAATGATGAACTTCAAGCTAGAAATGCAACAAATAATTATACAACTCAAAAATGATACAGACCCACTGCAAGACCCATCCACAGCACATGCCATTGAGCCAACAACATCCACAGCACTTCTCCCAGCCAACGAAGACAGAGACCTTCAACCCAGCACAAATGCTTCCACACCAGCAACTGAAACCTACGCAAAGTCTATCCACCAGGAAGACTTAGACCTCTACATTGAAAAAGTCTAGAATATATACACAGCAAAGAAGAACCAAATAGACACAAAAATATTCAGCAATTACTTCAGCAAAAGCTTTGGAGAACAACACCACCTTCAGGACATACCTCCAGCCCAACTAAACAGCTACTTATGCCACTACTCCAGCAACTGCTCTAAGAAAGTTGGCATAGACTATGAACCCCTGACTTTAAGAGCAACATTCCAAAGTGTCGAATGCTAACTAAAAAACAAAGCATACAACGACTCCCTCTCTACATCACTAGCTCTCCAAACAAAAAACCTCAAAAGCCCGGGCAAAGATTCCAAACCAAGAGCAGCAGATGAGCTGACAGTCTCCATGATAGAGAAACTGTACGGGCCGGCCCACTGGTGCAGCAGTGGGTTTTTTGCTTGTGATGCCAGCGACCCAGGTTGGGGAGCGGACCTGGGGAGTTGAAGGCCCGGCAGGGGAGAAGGATGGGCACCCTCAGGGCTGCTCTCCTTCTCTGGCAGGAGGGAGGGAGGAGGTCGGGATGATGGCGGTGTGTGAGGATTCCTGGTGGAGGCCAGGAGGAATCACAAGCACAGGCATCTGAAAGATAGGGCGTGGGGTGGACACAGGACATCGTTGCATGTCCCTGACCCTGGCTGTCCAAGAAAATGCCTTGCCCTTGTCTGCCATGAATGATGCCTGCCACTTGCCCTGATTATCTTCCAGGCCGGCTCTAGTCCCACGTTTGCAGTACTACATGGTCCGGTGCAGCAATGCCACCCTGAGAGAGAAAGCCAGGTGTATAGGGAGTCATGGCCAAATATGGAAGTGGGGGTCCAGGGATCTGTGACTGGGCAGAAGTGCAGGTGGATGATGGTAGAAAAAAGATAGAATTTAGCAAAAAATGAGAAACTGTACGAACAACAACTACAAGGCCCCTACACCCCCGAGTCACTCATTAATACCATGTGGCTCACAATAAGTATGTACTTTGGTGTAAGGGGGACCACTGAGATGCAAAATCTCAAATGATGAGACATAATCCTAAGAACTGATGAGAACAGCCATAAATATATACAACTAGACCAGGAAAGGCAAACCAAAACCCGTAATGGAGCAAATCCTAAGGACTGCCGTAAACTAAAACCAAAAGGCTACCAGCTCAGCAGTAACCCCCACAAATGCCCAGTACAGAACTACCTCATATACAAAGGCAAAAGGCCACCACAATGCCTCTCAGAAGACTCCCCATTCTTCCTAGCAATAAACTTCCACGCTAAGGAAGGCCCACCAAATACCTGGTACAAAAAACAGCCAGTAGGTATACACAAACTGGCATTAATAGTTAAAACTATTATAGCAAACTCAACAATTGACAGAACCAAAAAGCTGATCAACCATTACATGTGAAACTGACAGACAGTGGAATCCCTCCAACAGATATAAGACATAAGCAGCTCCAAAGCTAGAACGACTACTCTAAAATAAATAAATAAAAGCAAAAAACAATGTCTAGCATACTAAGCAGCAAGTCAAACAACCAACAAATAACAGCTCCTGTCTCACAACCACCATCACCAATCCTTAAAATCTACTCTGACATCCTGGGAAATTGCTTTTATAGACCCTCTATACAAGCCAAGACTAAATTTTACCATAATACAAGGTAAGTCAAATAAGTTTCACTGTACTCCAAAACAATGCCCCCCCCCCCCAACCTACCTAGCACTTACAATTTCTCTCTCTATTTCCCACAGGCAATAAATATGATTCTTATACCAAGAAGAGACCTCGAGTACTGGACTCCGACAGTGATTCAGAATAAAACAAAAAGCAGAACATTAGAGCATTACTAAAGGCCCTACAGGGAGAAGACTGATTTTAACCTAAAGCACTACAAACACGCAACAAAACAGCAAAGATGGACCACGCACACCTCAAAAAGGTGAAGACTGATTGTTAACTACTCTCTTTTACTGCTAAAAATATGTGCAAAGCAAAACAAATGCTATAAAACAAAAATGGACTATACATGCCTCAGAGGGTGAGGATTGATTCTAGCATACTGTCGCTTTTAAAAATGTAAACACTTCTACAACTCTATTAACCTTCCTTCCCACACCATTCTATGACCGCTCTACAATTTTTAAGAAATAAAAGCAACCTTTTTATCCATACTTCTACCTGATCCTATCCCTTCCACACTCCTTAGATACTTCAGAACCTTCGTCACTCATGAGGTTACTCGAGGTCACAGGCTACTGTACGTATAACTTCATTATCCCACAGGCTCCTGCATATCCCATATATATATATATATATATATATATATATACATTTATATATATATATATATAAAATACAAAATCACACATGCCCCCACAATGCAAGCATCATGGGCTGCATATGCAAATCACCACAGATGATTTGCATGTGCATCTATGTGCTTTAATTGTGAAGCATATGTTTATTTACTTGAAACTTGGCTTCCCAGCCAAATGCCCTTTGGGTAACCCTTGCCTCAGTGTTTGCGCACAGAGGTTCTTTGTCTTTATATATATATATATATATATATATATATATATACCTGTATACTACATATCTAAATGCATATATTAATGCACTTTAAATCTATATGCTTATATTTATATTATACAGGCATGGTAGTGCTTGAATATTAGGGCTGAGTAAGCACTTTAATGTTAAACACCAATGTTTGCACCTGTATTACTCAGTCCCCATTTGCAGATTTGCATGAAATGTAGCAGGAATGGAGCTGATATGAAGAGCTCTGGATCCTGTCAGTTTTGTTTTCATCAGTCTGGGGTTGCAGAGATACAGTGGTGGAAGTCTCTATGTTTTAAGGTTTTTTTTTGCTCACCTACAACTCAATAATGGATTTGATTTGAATCCTGAAACTTTCAGGTTTGATAAAGTCTGTCCCTAGGTATATTCCTATTCTATTTTGGAGCTCCTAGGTAGAACTGTTTCTAAAATATTAAAAAAATAGTTTATTGCTTTTCTAAGCATGCTCAGTAGTTGTTTTTTTTTTTTTTGGATAGCTGGATTTTGACAAAAGCACGTTTGGATGATTTCATTTGGTGAAACCATTACAACATGCTTTCATATATTCTCGCAGCATGGTGTGTTGCAGTTTTCAAATAGCACACTACGCGCAGTTCTTAGGTTGTGGATTGTAAACTGTTTCATAGCGTTTTAAATTAAACCAATAATGGGTGCCCAATCCCACTGCTGGCAACCTCCCCCCCACCCCTGCACATGTCCATTTTACCATATGACCGGCATTGGGTGCACTCAACCTGCTGATAGTATCACATTACTGACACCATGGTGGCCAACTACAGGTGCCAGTTCAAGAATCCTCCACCCCACCTAGACTACTTATGACACTCAGGTGCCCACCCCTGCTGCCAATACTAAATATATATATATCACAGCAATGAGGTGCCCAAACACCAGTGTCACTGTCTTCCCTGTCATCACTCCAATTTGTGCCAATTATCCTACCCCCAATAGGTGTTAACACCAGGGTGCCTATCCCAGTGCTTGTAAAGAGCACACCAGTTTGGTCCCCAGTGTCTTTACATGTAAAGAAAAAATAGACACTCAAATTTAAGCAATAATGCCCAACAGGGTGTGTGTTGTGCTGGGATAATGTCATGCCTCAGGTGGTTGGGCACAAGGCTGCAGGCCGAGTGCATCCAACAATTAAGGTGTGATGTTATCCCAAACGACAGACACCCTGGAGGGCATTATTGCTATTATACAATGGCTCGTTGTTAAATATAAAATAAAAAAAAAATTTTAAAGAAAGTTTTTTAGTGTGGAAAAATATTTTTGTTTCTTAAGAGGAGATGCAAAAAAAAAGAGATCATCTAGCTCATCATATAGCTTATCTACAGGTTCACAATGAGGCTAAGACTAGATCCATGATGCTGTGCTGGGATAACATCACGGGTCCAGCCCAAGACTGACCAATTAGAGTCCAGGATTTTTTCTTGCCATTGTATAATGTCTTTTTTCTAATTACCTGCAATAAAGAAAATCTTCCACTGTTGTATTTTGGTAGCTGATTACCCCCTCCCTCACCACCCCATCACCCGCTTACTCAACATCCACCATCCCACACCTTCCCAAGCCCATCACTTACATAGTCTTGGTCCACTTAAGTCGATTTCTGAGTCTCATGCTGCTCTTTAGCCTGACCGTAAATTGACAGAATACAAGGTAGATGCTTTACATGTATTTTCAATGCATTTTGAACATTTACATATAAATCAGTCATTTTAAAATATTTTTGCCCAAAATTTTCAATGCAGGCTTTTTCTACCCCACTTCATCTACAAGGGTGGTAAAATTTTTCAAATGTGACATGAAAGGTGATCTTGCGGTTGTTCCACCAAATCCCCTTTTGGGACAGATTTGAAAAATTTGACCTGTTAGGTTCATGAAGTGGGATTATAAACAACTATGTTAAAGATATGGGTCAAAATATCAAAAAAAACAGTGAAGTTATGAAGGAACATTGAAATCTGTCAATGTTCACTCATACCTTTACTGTTTATTTTAATATTTTGACCCCAAATTTTCAACATGGCCATTTTTCACACCACCTCGTGAATGTTTTTTAAAACCTGCCCACAATGTGTTTTTGCACTTTCTGTGTGAAATGACATTTCAGTCAGTATTTTATAAGTGTCACCTGCCATGTTCAGCAATGGGGGACATAACATGACTATGCTGAACATTTTGGGTCAAAATGTAAAACAAAAAGTTATGAAGAAATGTTGTGTGCAGGACTGGCTCTTGGCCAAGCACGTACAACACTGATATCCCATGTCAGTTAGCTGAGTTTGGGGGCAAGCTCATTGAGCCAGCTGGATTGACTGGGTTTGGAGAGATGGTGCTGTCATGTGGCACCACTCCCAGCTTAGGAAAGGATAGTGCAGTGTTGGTTGCACAGACAAATGCTAACTATATAGTGAAGAGAACTCTTCTATTGGCATACTACCCAGAGGGCTCTTTGTCTTTGCATCTGTAGTTGTATGAGAGTGCAGGACCCAGAGGGCCCTGTGCTTCCATAGCCAGATGGACTCTTAGTTAATACAGACAACCCAGTGTACACCCTCTGATGGCTCTTGGCCCTGTGTGTCTTTCTGCATCTGTGGCCACATGGAAGTGCAGGGCCCAGAGGGCCCTGTGCTTCTGCAGCCTGTCAGACTCTTCCCTTGATACTGGGCCCCCTGCATGTCTGTATCTGTTCATGCAAGTCACAAAGGGACCTGCATTAATGAGAATATGATTTCACTATCATAGAAAGAAAGGAAATTCATTGCAAAACATTACATTGATGCAGACATTATGGTTGAAGAATGCAAAGTGGGCAAAGTAAGGAAATGAAACACATTGAGGACTGGAGCCTCAGGAGTCTTGCAAACTGGTAGTGTGGTGTTTCTTAGGGCTGTTAACCCTAAGCAAACAAGGTCATACATGATCTCTTGCTTCAGGCTGGGCCACCAAGCCATGACTGATTTTGCAGGCCACATGTGGCAAGCCATACTTCTCTACCTCCCAAGGGTATATGCCTATGAGGCACTGGAGCTCTACATTGTGCTTCAGACAGGAGGGTATTGACTAGGGTGAGGGGTGAACATTAAGGTTGACATCCCCAAGGAACACCACACCACTAAAACTCCTGAGACTCAAAACCCTAATGTTTTTAGTTTCCTATCTTAGTCCGCTTTGCATACTTCAACACTAATGTGTGTATTAATGCCATTGTGTGCAATATATATATATATATATATATATATGTACACATGTACACTGCTTATTAGTCAACTTTTCCTGCTCAACTCCAGTTAAATAATTCCCAGCACCCAACACCCTCCATCCCTTGACACAGTCTAACTGGCATTCAATAATTCCACCCCACCACCATCTATTATCAAGTCACCTTCCTCCTCACACTCACCCCAAAGGTTATAGACTTGATGACACCTGTAAAATAGAAAACCATCCCTCATGACAGTGACCAGCCTCCCTGTTTTCTGGCTCTTCCTAACTGAATTGGAGTCTGTGATGATGTTCCATATAATAAGATTTGATTGGTCACCATGGTCAGTCAAGAATACAATTATCATTCCAAATGGGCTGGGGAAGGCTTTTGTCAAATGTTTTATATATTAAGAAGTCTTTGTTGGGACTGGGGGAGCAGAAGGTGGGTAATGTTACACGAGGTCCCTACACCCTAATTGGTACCCTCAGAGGTACACCGTAGACAACTAGCACATAAGTATATGTTATACTAACATGTAGGACTAAGGGCATCTACTGTACAAGAGTAGATGTCAGGATATGAATACATATTATTGTAATACACTTTGCTTGCTAACACATATATTCTTCTATGTATTTTCTGTGTATTTCTTACTCATAAGATGCCAAGGCATCTCTGTCCTTGGAATAATTATGATATGTAAGTTGGCATTGCCACCTTTTGGTGATTTGTACTACTACACTGAGTTATGTAAGGCTCTGTATAAGAACTCTTTTGTTCACAAACTGATGACTATACATACTTGTATAATGTTATCTTGGACCGTGGAGCCACCTCTAATTTAGCCAATAGGGCTCATCTCTGTAACTAGAAATGTTTCTATCTTACAGTAACCATAGTGATTATCATAGGTATATAATGTAATACACTGGTCTTGTACCTCGGAGATACCAGGAGACACAGAGAAACCTCAAGGTATAGGGAATGCTTAGCACTGGCTCCCAGTTCATATTGGTTAGAACTGCTTAGGGCAACTGTGATTTATCCTTTTGGTAGTAATAAACTTGTTTATTACCTTATGCAACATGTCTGTGATTACTTGCGTTCCCAATATTGCCAAGAACCTGAAAGTAAGGTTTAGACCTCCTAACAAATTGGCAACCGTGGCAATGAGGGTAGGGATGCTTATTCATGCTAAGGTGTAGTGGGAGGAGTGTAACAACAGCTCTACATGTGTGGGGTGCTTTCTTGTTTAAATCAGTTGTTTTTAAAATAGAAATTCTCTATCTGAAGTTAGGATGATGTCAGTAAACTTGGCCCCCTATGCACAGTATGAGATTCCTGACTTTGCACCAACTTTACCAGCATATTAAAACATCCTGGCATCTATCTCTATTGGACAGTTCAGTTATGTGTTTTGTTTACTTATCATAATGTATTGTTTGTTTATTGCTTTAGGTTAATTTTCATCTGATTTATCAAGTGCACTATTTGTTACTGTATTCGGAACTAATGTGATCTATTTACTTATGTGGCTATACTTATTTAGCTGTCCTATTTTCTCTACTAGTGAAGTGGCATTGGCCTCTGGGAAGTGTTAATAAAAATGTTGTGGCACCCCTTTTTTGATAAAATATAGAATAAGCTTCTAGCATGTAGAGTTACAGAGTTATGTTCCTCTAAGTCTTTTTAGAAACAAGTAACTCAATGAACCAATAAAATACATTGCTGCTAACATCTAACAGACCTTTTTTAATTGAAAAAAATATATATTTTTAACATCTTCTGATTGTTGGCTCATATACAAATATTAATGATATAAATTTGGACATGATAAAATATTTCCAAAGAGGTCTAATTATTTTAAATAAAAATCTTCATTTTCCCTGAGCAACACCAAATCTTCTTATGATTGGGCAAAGCATCAAAAGATAATAAAAAAAAACAGTATTATAGCAATGCAAACTAATACTAACTCAGTTTCTGTACTGACTTAAGAAAGTGTTTAATACTTGGTAGTAAGACAGGAGAAGGTGGGTGCCCATCAAGTCTGTCTCCCACTAAAGTGGGGCCACATTACTCATTTTTGTTAAGAGACGCTCATCTAATTTCTTGTCACTTAAATCTTCAGAGTAAGATCATTTTACGAGTACAGTAAAATACTTTAGGGTGGGCATTGTGGGAAATCAGTGCCCTTTCCAGATGTCTAAGGGTACTGTACTTGACTGCTCACTGTGTTCCCCAATGCACCTGAGGAATGCATAGATTCCCTAGTATGTTCACCTGAATGTGATTTATTGCTTACTTGTAACATGGCATTAATAAGGTGCTTCGGATCCCGCGATCCGATAGGTGTAGGAGGGTCTCGAGACGGCAGCCGAAGCGGGCATTAACCCAGCTTATATGCCATGCCCGCTTGCTGGCAGTACCGGCAAGCAGCCAGACCCCAGCCCAGCAGCACTGGGCACAGCAGGGGAGCGAGTGTTTCAGGGGCAAGAGTGGTGCAGCAACGGGGAGACAAGCTGGATGTGGACGGAAAAGGGGAGGGGGACAAGAAGCAGGGGCGTACCGAACCAGACACAGGATCGCAGGAGACAGATAGGGGATGCCGGCAAGCAGGGACTCAGCAAGAGGGAAGGAGAAGTGATGCGGGGGGCAGGCAAATTTGCATGCGGATGCACACCATGGGATATCAGCAGCATCGCGGAGACCTCCATCGCTGGGTATAAAGTAAATACCCGCGCACATTGGCAGAAACACCGGACTGTGATGTGAGCCACAGTGTCTTGTGTACTTATATCCCGTAAGTATGTAGACTGCATCAGTAAGTAAATGTAGGTGTCAAGGAAGATTGAAAAGTGCAGCAGAAACATGTCCTCACAGCCCCGACTCCCCATGCTATGTCGCTCCAAGCACAATAACCAGGTTCCTGGCAACTCCATTGTCCCACGGCCCATGTTACAAGCACATTAAGCCACTCCGTCGGTGGCATCTAATGCGATTGATGCATGGGGGGGCGGGTGGTAGCCCTCGGCCCTGGGCCTCGGGGCGCCACCACCCCCCCATGCATCAATCCAGCATTAGATGCCACCTCCGTCGTAGCTTAATGCTTACTTGATCCTCTCAAACCAGTCAAATTGGTCTGCAGACATTGAGATTATCATTAATGTTCACACTCAAACATCTTCGGGTTTTTTCAGAAATTATTAATTTGTTATAATTTGTCTTTTTATCTGATCTCTAGTGTGCCAAGTTGGACACCTTCCACTGGGTCAGACCCAACTCCATCTCTGACATCTCTTGTGCCTACCTTTCTACTTGCATCCCAATGGCTTACTCTTTGTGGTTGGATATTCTGGATCTGACTATGGTCCTTCAGGCTGAGACTCCCACCACCTTTGTGGTGGGAATTCCATGGTTAGAGGTGGAGGCTAGTCACAGAGGTGGAGCCAGAATGTGTCCAGCTTTATTGAACACACAACATTGTTTTTCTTATTTTCTGCTCCACTGATCTCTCCCTGTGCATACTTGATGTATCTCCCTGTGGGGTATGTGGCAGTGTGCTTATCCATGCTGTCACGTGTACCTCCTTCAGGCTACCAGAAGCCAATCTATGTGTACTGAGCAGTAGACCACCCCTTTTGGGAAGGGAAACAATCATACAGATGATCTTCTTTCTCCCTACCAGTCTCTACTCCAGTTGACCCAGATGCAAATTATTTTCCCAGGTCATCAGCAAGTTGAGCAGGTACTTCACTACTCCAGATCACTGATCCAGCTACACAGGTTTAGGACCATTCTGCATGTGTTTTTTTTTATTATTTTGACCTGAATTGCACACAGTTCTAACCTTAAAGATATCTGTATTTAACTGAAGTCCTTGGGGTGGAGTATTCCCTTTGCAAGGGTGATTATCAGGGTTCTTTATTTGCTCAACAGAAGCACTGGGGTGACTTTAACATATAATCAGATATAGAGGGTTATCAAACTGAACAGAAACTATAAAAACAGTTGTCCACAAAACTGATTTTCTGTTCCAGCAGTTTTCTTTTTGTTTGTAAACAGTCTTACTTTATTTCTCAAACAGCAGTTCCATGCAGGGCTACACCTGTATCACACACTCTCAGAAGACACATTATACTGTTTCTTTGAATTTATTTAAGCACAGCCATTTGGTACACTTGATCAAGTGCACTGTACACTTAAATTGCTACAATACATTCTCTGTAACCTTGAGACAGACACTTGTATTGTGATCCTTTGCCGTGATGCTAATTACCACTCTGGGCAGTTAGTGTATGGCAGGGAGACCTGTCCAGTGCCCCAGATCAACACCTCTCACCACTGGGACTGGTATACTAAATACTACTCAGGATAACTTAGAGGCACATAGTTAATCACACAGTAGCTGGGACTGAGATCACAAACATCCTCAGTTACACCCTGCTAGAGTATTTTTTAATTAAGCAATAAGGCATGACAGGGTGTGGTATATCATGGGATATCATCATGCCTCAGGTGGATGGGCATGAGGCCGCAGTTCTAGTGCATCCAACCACCTGAGAAGTGATGATATCCCATGGTATACCACACCTCGAAGTGACTTATTGCCATTATGAACCGAGTTTGAAGTTTTATAAATAAACAAGCATTTGTCAATGCCGAATGTTGCTTGCTTGTATGTGCTGTGTAGGTATTTGGAAGTCGGTGGAGTGCAAATATTGAAAATTTGCAAACTTGCAAGCGTGCATAGGAACTGCACAATGCACGCTCATGAAACAGTCATTTTTAGGAAGTTTGTGACCACATTTTCAACATAGCCATTTTAAGACCTCTGCTCATGAACAGTGTCACTGTGATTTTCTTAATGTGTCCCATTCATTGATTTCGCACACCGACTGTGCCACTGTGTGCTAGATGGGCGAAAACACATTTTGGGCAAGATGTGAAAAATGACAGCTGTACTGCTCATAAGGAGGTGTGGTAAAATGACAATGTTGAAAATCTGGAGTGAAAATACTGAAAATTCGTGAACTGACGAGCGTGCATAGGAACTGCGCAATGCAGGCTAATAAAACAGTCATCTTTAGGAATTTTTCCACCAAATTTTCAAAATAGACTTTTTGAGAGCCCACCTTATAAACACTGGCAGTGTCATTTCAGTAATAGGTGCTGAAAGGTGATTTCGTGCAGTGACTGTGAAATCACCCTTCGGGCCTGATTAATGCCATGACAGTGAGAGCAATCATGAGAAGGGGTCCCAAAAACCCCATGTTGAAAATTTGGCGCACAAATTCCAAAAACTGCCTGAGATATGCAGCAAAGTTGAAAAAAACCTGTTTATTACATTAGAGAGCTTACCAGCATTTCCTCAGTTCACGGTCAGTTTTGAAGAGTGCAGACGTGTTCCCAGTCCACCGAAGATCGTCGCGCGAGTCTGGAGAGTAAGTATGGGGTGTGGGGGATGTGGGAGGCAGGGCACAGTGGGTGGAGTGTGGTGGGGCCCAGACAGCGAGGACCATTTTTGTGTTGCAGGTTGTTTTTGTTAAAAACAGAAGGGCGACAAGGACATTTGCCATGCTGGGGTGGGCTCCCAGCATGGCAGAAGATGGCTGTTTGGGGGGGGACATGGAGCCGACAGAGGATTGGGCACCTCATCAGAGACAGCATCTGTTGCCATGCTGGGGTGGGCTCTCAGCATGGCACCCTGTACTCTTGGGGGAGGAACAGTGGCGCGATGGAGGTTGGCACCCCGTTGGCTATCACGATGTGTTGCCATGCTGGGGTGGGCACCCAGTGGCATGTGGAACTCTGTTTGAGAGGCGCCTTTGGCTGAAGTTGGGCACCCCCATCGGCTATACAGTATGTGTGTGTGGGGCGAGCATACAGTATCGTGCGTGTGTGTGTGTAGGGGGAGCGCACATGAGCAGGCGATGTCTTATCACTGCTCACTGAAGCATAGCTCCCCCTTTCAACTGTATGGCACTGCATTTTCGACTGCTGTCATAGACAGCTCCAGCAGCGATTGGAGAACTGCAGCTGCACCTGCAAACACACTGACTGAATTGGAAGAGGGCTGCCACACCTCTGAAAACTCAGATGATAGCAATATGTTTCTTACACATGCGTGCAAGCATCATAAAAATAAAACAAAGCGGTTTTAAAACATTTTATGAATGAGCTTTTGGGTGGTGTAAGAGTACATTTTGAAAAAATACTTCTCAGACAGTAGAAAGCAAAAAGGCTGGTGGTGCTGGAACTTTTTTGAAGCTGTGATGACGTAGCTCAATGCCATCACTCCTTCAAAGAGCTCTCGGCCAATCAGATTCCTCTATTTATGACCCTCAGTTCATAACAGAGCTTTTTTAATGGCTCTGGCTATTGCAGAGCTATCAACTACTTCCCTCACCTCACTGGAAACTGCCCCCCGGGACCAACCTTAAGTGCCCCCATTAATTTCTCCATGTGCTAAGCCAGGGAAGGGAGATCCTTTCCTCTCAGAGCACAATCCAGTAGGTGGTGGTCCCGGGTAGCAGCAAGGGTCAAGCGATGGGTCGGGCTTCATTAGCCAGAGACAAGCTTTTCATGCTTTTCATTTTCTTGTCCAGCGGTGTACAGTGGCACAAGTGTGTGTGTGTGTGTGTGTGTGTGTGTGTAAGAATGCCTTCACCAGTGGTGTACAGCAGCACAGGTGTATATATATATATATGTGTGTGTGTGTGTAGAAGAATGCCTTCACCATGGTAATGACCACTTGATGTCCTCCTCCAAGGTGCACTGACTGACTTGCCACCATGCCTTGATGTGGTGCTCACACTGATTGTCCTCTGGTGGCCTGAGCTCACTCCCAAACTCAGGTCACTGATGTGAAAGGAGATAAGGCATCCAGTGCCTCAGTTCTCCATGCAACTGGGCCACCTGCTAGAGTATTTAACTCTCAGGCTTTCACTTTATAGGCATGTAGTTTCTTGTTTTCATCTTCAAATAGTTTAGGTGCCCTACTGGTGATGTTGTGTGTGGTAAGGAAGAATCACAGGGTCTGATCATTCCCCCTCTAAACAATCCTAACTTTATCTTAGTTAATTTAGATTTTGGGAGGAAAACAATGCTCTAAATGGCAACCACGCTTGCAGACAAGAGGAGCCATTCACCTCTCATCCAAAGTGAGATGAGTGCCACTCTCTAGTCTCATTTCCTGGACCTAATTCTTAGACTCTCATTCTGGCCTCTCTGTGCATGTCCATACTGCACGCTCTGCAGAGGGAGTTCCTCTGTGCTGACCACTATAGGACGGACTGCATCAGATGAAGTGAACACATTAGTTCTCTTGTATCTTGTCTCTTCCCCTGCATGGAGACCTCATTCCATCACACAGGTTGATGAGCATACTGTCTTATTTCTTTACTCCTCCCCAGGGACATTTGGGAAATGGCCACCACCACAACAACCCTGGGCTAATTGTGGCTACTTGAGGGCATCTACACTGGATGCTGAAAAAATTCAGGTCGACTAGATGAGGGATCTGACTCTCTTTGTGTTACTACTGCTGTAGGGGCTACAGCTAACTCTCACAAAGATTCGGATTCACTGGCACCAGAAACTGAGGACCTTTTCTAACTCAACTTGGGATAAAATAAATGTTATGACGCTGCTCCCTGGAGGTGGAACACAGAATATATTATAATCCTGAAGTGAGGTTGAGGGGGACTACATGCAAAAATGTAATAGTACTCTTGAAAATGGTAGAGTATTTGTGATGTCCATAAGGTAGGAGATACCATGGCTCTTCACCCCACTGTATCCAAGTTCAATAATATAGTACTGTTCTACTTTTCCTGCTGTGTTACAATACTGTATAATGTAAGTACTATCTCCTAAAAGATAAATAGTATAAATATAGAAAATGCTTTCTTTATTAGCACAACAGTTACTGACAGTAGCTTGAAACCCCCAAAGTGGTGGCCATCTAGTACTTTCTTGTACAAGGATATAGTTTTGAGTCATGGAAAATTATAGCAATAAAAGATAAAAGGCAGACTTAGAAAGTATTGAAAGTTAGATCCATGCTGTTGCATGTAGATGAGTAATTCAAATTTCTTGCAGTAAGGTTTTCTTCCATATGAATAAAGGGCAGTATCCTTATTCTGTATTCTGGCCGGTTGGCAAGAGCTTAACTTTTGTACCATTGCAGCATTCAGTCCTATCCAGCAGGGATTGCCATTCTCATTAGTGTGTGTTGAGTAACTGTCAGGCACAATCACCATGCTCAGCTGCACTTGGTTTCTAATTCAGGACCTATAGATCAAGGAAGTACAATTTGCCTGCCACAAACTCTTTTTTTTTTCTCTTACTGCCATGTTATCATTAGCCACTACTCACAGCCTGAGCTCCTGGGATTATCATATCAGTCTGTGCGACCTTATTATTATCCCCATGCTTTCAAAGTGAGTTTTGTTCTCTCAACTGTGAAATCACTGTATCAATTAAATCCCAATCCTTCCATTACTTGTGGGGGTATAACACACCTACCAATGCAATTTTAAGAACTTTTTCTTGTGTTGTAAAGGTCGCACTGGCATCATGTTTTAATTAGGTCCAGCTCTCTGACATTTATACTTCAGTTAGTGTGAAGTCATCCTTGCAAAACAGATATGTGTACAGGTTTCAGCAGATGTATGATGCTGCAGCACATATTATATGATACTGCATTAAAAAAGACATGCCTAGTACAGTTTATATGATTATGCTATTGGCTTGACCTTTTGAGAGGATCCATAGCCGTGAATTCAAGTTTAAACATTGGGATGCAGATTAATCGAAAAAACTAAAGTTGTATCTTGTGTCTCCTAGAACAGCCATAATACCAAATGAAGACATATGTTCCACTTTCGTCATAATAGGAATCTGGGGAATTCGGTGTGTTTAACAATAAAATAATTTGCGTGACGTGAAAAAGCCTTTTCTAAGGGAATATTCAATGAAGAAGGAAACAAAGCAAATTCCTTGTCGTTTTCTACCAAAGATGGTTATTTAACCATGTTTCTCAGAGGAAGGTTAATCTTAGATTAAAACTAAGTTCACTTTAATGCTCTTATAATAAGACAGCCTAACAAGTATATAGTGACACAGCTAATAACATTTGATAGCCCAAATAGTTAAGAGGGAGCAGTAGGCAATACTTTTCCTGGAAGTGCGGCTAATGTAGATTGTCTTTAGGAATACCTGTTTGTCCATTCCATGCCTATCATTTTGCTTATGACCTGAAGTCATCTGCAGCATAGAAGTGCTTGAACCAATGCATGAAATGCAAATTCCAACTTGCAGAGGATGCTTTTACTGCATCTATTCATTCTTTCTTTCTTTCTTTCTTTCTTCCTTCCTTCCTTCCTTCCTTCCTTCCTTCCTTCCTTCCTTCCTTCCTTCCTTCCTTTCTTTCTTTCTGCAATGAGCTGACATCATCCCCTTTCCAGGTATCTCTTGGAGTAAGAGAGATTGGGTACATAGTGTAGCAGAACATACATTTGTGTGCATAATGACAGAAAACTCATGATAAACTAAGACTAGTACACAGTAAGAAGCTAAAAGATATAATTTTTAAAAGTGTTAGGAAAGACCGGCCCAGTAGCGTGGAGGGCTGAGGCATCATGTCTTACCTCGTGCTATGCTGGTGACTCATGTTCGTGGTGCAAGCAGGTCACCAGGAGTTGGCCAGGGTGGGAGAGGATTGAGCATCTGGAGGACAGATCTCTTCTCCAGCGGAGGGGGTGGGACTGTAGATTGGTGCATGCCTGGCCTCTAGTGGTAGCTGAAGACTAGCACACCAATCCCATGAGATGGTAGTGGAGATGAAGCAGATGCTTAGCATGCCACATGCGGAAGCATGTGTGGCTCGGCCATTGGCATCATTGCACACCTAGTCCCGCACTTGGGGATTGGGAGAAACCAGAGGCAGAAAATACCATGGACTGGCAGGATGATCCCAGCCCTCCACTGGCACTGCACCCAGCCAGCTGGAACCTCAAGCCAGAGGTGAGTACTAGTGAATGCCAGTGTGATGGGGCTGGGGGGGGGGCAGAGGAAGGGGGGGCAGTCTACATGGAGAGAAAGAAACAAGCAAAAAAAAAAGTATTAGGGACCATAAATCCACCTGATTGATAACAAGGTGTATAATGTTCTCATCATAACCATACACTTTAGGACTGTAACTTGTTAGCCACATCACAATTGAAAAGTCAGTCATCCTACTGTACAACAAATAAATAATCTGACATCACAAACATGGCTGCTACTGTACTTTTAACTCACTAAAGACCCTTGAAGCAGTCCCTCCAATGAAATTTCTATAAATCAAAAAAACAAAGAAATTTATTAATTAAATGTTTTTCTCCTCCTCACTTCTTTTTACATATGGGTCCAGATATTCAAACTGCTCCAGGCTGTGGCGCAAGCTTGGGCGCAGCTCAACTTGGCTGCGCAGGGGTGTGGAGTGGGCAATATTCAACCGAGCTGTGCCATGGCACAGTATCATTGAATATTGCACCCTGGCCACCTGCAGTGTGCATGGCGCAGTGGCACTGCACCAGCGCAAGTGGCCAGAGTGGAGCATGGGGGATGCGCTAACGCAAGTTCCATTGCGCTATGCACAGTAACTGCGATATTCAAAACTTGACATGCAGATGGGACCATAATGTATGCAAGGCACAAATGGGGCCATTTGCATGTCATTATGGCCCCATTTGCATGCACGTACACCGATCCCTGACCACTTGCACCTGGTGCCCTGCCAGGCAGCAGCCGTCGGGGACCGACACCCCCTGCAGCCGGCAATGTGCTCCACAGCCTGATCACAGGCATTTGTATAAGTAACTAAGAAATAATTCCAATCTTCCTGGTGGTCCAGTGGACCGCTATCTGCCCAATCATGGGCATTTGTCATAAAAACTAAAAATATGTCCATTCTCCCTGGTGGGCCAGTGGACTGCTATCTGCCCGGTCACGAGCATCTGTGTATGAAAATCAATAAGTCCAATCTCCCTGGTGGTCCAGTGGACCACTATCTGCCCAATCGCAGGCATTTGTAATTAAAAATAGATATATGTCCTATATCCCTGGTGGTCTAGGTACCCCTCCCACCCACCCACTGAGCCCCACCACCCCGCCTCCCCGGTCAGCCGGTGGGAGGCAGCCACCCTGCCGCCCCTGCCCGCCCGACCGCACCATCAGTGGAGCTGTCGCCCATTGGTTCACAGCGTGAGCCACGAAGGAGCATACACATATTTCATACATTCCAGATACGTGAATGATTCATTCTGCATATCTGGAATGTGTAGTATGGTACGGGCTGATGATGGGACAGGAAGGACAGGGTTCAGCAGAGGTTCTCTGGGTCATGTTAAACAAGAGAACTGGGGAGGCAGTGCGTGTGGGGGTGGTGTACAGACTGCCAAATCCAGGGGAGGAAATTGATAGGGAATTGATAAAGGATATACATAGGATGGCAAAAAAAGGGAAACTCCTTCTGGTGGGTGACTTTAATCTCCCGGACGTGAACTGGGGGATTCCAACAGCAACATCAGAAAGAAGAAGGGAGATACTGGAATCAATGCAGAAGTCACTTCTACAGCAGCTAATGAGAGACCCAACAAGGGGAGGGGCTACTTTGGACTTAATTATGACAAAAAGAAGACAGTATAGAGGAGATCAAAGTGGGGGGAATCTGGAGACTAGTGACCACAAAACAGTCAGGTTTAGTCTTAGGACAGGGGCAGATGAAAGCTGTACCACCACAAAGGTATTGAACTTCCAGAGGGCAGATTTTGTAGGAAAATGAGAGGTATCCTCAAAAGGGAACTGGAAGGAAAGGAAAATCTGGGGGACATTAAGGAACTGTGGGAGGTAATAAAGGGAGGAATCTTGAGGGCAATAGAGCAGTGCATTAGGAAGGTGGGCAAACAAAATGTGAGATGAAGCCACTTTGGTTCACTAAGGAGGTGGCAGGTGCAATAAGGGAGAAAAAGAAAGTATTCAAGGCTTACAAAACTACTCAGGGAATGCAAGAAAGGGACATATACAGGGAAAAGCTTCAGGTGGCAGGACAAACAATCAAGAGGGCAAAATCAGATACAGAGGAGAAAATAGTGAAGGAGGTCAGCAGGGGAGACAAAACATTATTCACATATATCAGCGGGGGAAGAAAGAACAAACTGGATATAATGAAGATAAAAGGGGAGGGGGGTACTCTGTTTGAAAGGGATGAAGATAAAGTAGTTGTCTTAAACAAATACTTTAGCTCAGTCTTCATGATCGAAAAAGAGGAAAAAGGCCCAGAACTGAGGGATAGGGGAATGGAGAGTAGGGAGGCAGGCACAAGTCCTTTTATGGAGAGTAGGATATTGGAGGAACTAGGTAAATTATGGGCAGACAAGGCAATGAGTTCAGATGCAATGCATTCCAGGGTGCTCAAGGAAATAAGGGAGGATCTTGTGGCACCACTCACTAAGCTGTTAAATCTTTCTTTAGACAAGGGGATAGTCCCAGGGGACTGGAAAAGGGCCAACATGGTGCCATTGCACAAGAGTGGATGGAAGAAGGAGCCAGGTAACTATCATCCAGTCAGTATTACCTCAGTGGTGGGTAAGCTGATGGAGGCACTCCTAAAAGAAAGATTAGTACAGTATCTGGAAGAGGAGAGGCTGCAGGATGACAGCCAGTATGGGTTTACAGGAGGTAGGTCATGCCAGATGAACCTGACTGAATTCTTCGACAAAGTGACGGACATATGCGATCAGGGAGGGGCAGTGGACATGGGCTATGTGGATTTCAGTAAGGCCTTTGACACCATTCCTTACAGGACGCTGGTTAACAAGATGGACAGCCTAGGGGTGGGGAGGAAATTAACAAACTGGGTGGAAAACTGGCTAGAAGGTAGATCTCAAAGAGTGGTTGTAAATGGGACTCACTCCAGGGAGGAAAAAGTGACAAGTGGGGTACCTCAGGGGTCAGTATTGGGTCCAATACTGTTTAACATCTACATTGGGGATATAGCAGAGGGACTAAATTGAAAGGTGTGTCTATTTGCAGATGACACAAAGATCTGCAATAGGGTGGATACATTGGGGGACGGAGCTCATGAAGGAGGATTTGAGCAAGATGGAGGATTGGTCAGGGAAGTGGCAACTGTGCTTTGATGCAAAAAATGCTAAATAATGCACATTGGGCACAAAACTCCAAGGGCAAGCTACACATAGGGAGAGGAAGGGCTTGGGGTAACAGAGTAGTAGAGGGACCTGGGGATTGTCATTTCAGAAAACCTAAAGGTGGCAAATCAGTGCAACAAGGCAGAGGGTAAAGCAAAGAAGATGCTGGCATGCACAGGGAAGGGGGCGGTCACAAGTAGGAGGAAGGAAATGATTATGCCACTCTACAGGTCCATGGTTAGACCACACCTGGAGTATGGGGTACAGCTCTGGGGGCCTCACTTAAGGGGAGACTTAGATAGAGTGGAGGGGGTCCAGAGATAGGCAACCAAAATGAAACAGGGCTTGCACAGATCATACGAAGAAAGGCTTGACAAGCTTGACCTGTATACTCTGGAAACAAGGAGAGAAACAGGGGATATGATAGATACTTATAAAATTTGAGAGGAATGAACAAGGTGAGGGAAGGGAGCGTCTTCAAGATGAGTGAGAACACAAACACCTGGAGACTGAGCTTAAAACTGGAGGGGGTAAATTCAAAGGAAATGTGAGGGGACAGTACTTCACTGAGAGGGTGGTATGTCCTTGGAATAAGCTGCTGGAATGGGTGGTGGGAGCAAACTTGGTGGGGGAATTCAAGCAGAAATGGGATAACTACATGGGACTGAACAAGGGGGGAAGGATACAAATCTAATAGGGATCAAGGGGACTGGAAACTGCACTGGGGGGCAAAAGAGAGGGGAATAAGGAGACAAGACAAAAGTGCCTATGGGATGGAAAAGGGTAGACTAGATGGGCCAATGGGTCCTTTTCTGCTGACAGATTTCTATGTTTCTGTGTTTCTATGTCCTGTCATGGTTTATTGCCTTCTTACTATAAGACATCACTCCTTTATTGGTGAACAGTATGTGCATCTAATGTTGATTTATAGTTGCTGATACAAGCATCCACCATTCACACAACTGTTTTTGTATCCATTTCTCCAGCTGCTTCTATGAATGTTACCCATTATATAGATTGCCAATTTGACATTTGTTTTTCAGGAACTATTATTAATCATGCCCACATTCTTTAATGTTATTTAAATCACTCTGCACTGAATCAGATTTGAAGGTACATTCAAAATCCTTAAGTTTCTTTTCCACACTCATGCTGCATACATTAATGATGAAGCTGCGAAGACAGCTTGAAGAAATTAGCAAGAATGGTTTTGCACAGCCTTCTGGTGTTACTGCTCATACTTCTGCACTAACTGCAGTTGGTGCCAGTGCTAGGAATCATCATGACATGGAAGGAGAAGACTTGGATAGTGATGATCCTGAGACAAGTGATGACATTTTGGCTTTTAAGTATTAAATGACTGTGCCACTTGGGAATTTTAGAACAGTCAAATCCTTTACCACAGTACATGGTGCAGACTTCTCTAACAGAGCCACTGTCTAGCAGAAATAGTGACCCAATCTAACTCTGGCAAGACAGGCAAGTCATTGGACCTGCATTTACTGAAGTGGTTTTCTATTTTCTTGAAAACAATCCAAAATTCGTCACTTCAGAAAAATGTTTCAGTACAGCTGCAGATACTGTATTATCACATCCCTCAAAGCTACTGCACATCCTGAGAATCATGAATTCATAACCTTTCTCAAACTCAGCTTGGCAAGGTTCAACTTTACCTATCCATACAATTATTTATATGTCCAACATATGACATCTAATTTTATACCCAACCGACCCCTACTCCCTTAGAGACCCGTCTTCATGGACTTTTCTCATTGTCACTGGCACAACAGTCCAGCTCATCACTCCAAGCAACAGTGGCACAACTCCTCCTCATGATGACACTACAACAATGCATGCATTGTCATCACTTACTGTAAAAGCTCAAGATTATCAAGTGTGCCACTGAGGGCACAAAATCGATATCAGTTAAATAAAAACCTTCACCCCATGCTCCGTGAATGGGACAGCAGTGGAATGAGTGGTCTGATCAGCCATGCACAGTTCTCCTGTTTGATCTCTAGTCAGTAAATGGCTCTACGATGCTGGATTGACAACTAAGTTGTAAATCACCATCACAGTGACAGATTTATGTCAACCACAACTTGCAGTTGACATAAATCCGACTTGAGACCTGCAGTTTTTCCATCGGGGGGCTTCACCCCCCCGAGCTTCCCATGTGTGGGGCTCTGCCCCCACTCCCCCGATCTCTAGGATTCCAAGTTGGAGTTGGATTAGGGAGGGGATGCAAGACCGGGAGAGAGTGCTGGGGTCTCGAGTGGTCTATTACGGCGAAAACGTCTATGTTGTTGGCATCGACATTTTCACTGTAATAGTGTCGCTGTCGGAGAGGTATACCATCAGGGATTAATTACTGCACCTTTTGCTGGAAGCAAGCAGTGTCTGTGATTAAGCTCAATTAATTTAAAAAAGAAATAAAAATGTTAAAGAAAAAGGAAAAAATACATTTATATAAGGATAGAAAATATTGTAAAGCTCAATTTAATCCCCTACATTTTAATGCATTTTCATTTATTTGTATTTATTATTTTTTGTTTTGTGATGCATCACATATTTTTCTTGGGGGGTATTATATAATCTGAGAATCGATGAGGTCAGACTCAAGAGATGATATAGAAGTTCATATACAGGTAATTCAGAGACTGCAGGGGGTACATGTTTTGAAGTCAGCAATAAATAGTCACTATTAATATAGCTCACACTGGGCTGTGGTGGTTATAATGGGCATTGCAGACTTTGTCATAACACCATAAACTAATCCACAACAGACGCATGCCAATAGAACCTGTCTCAGGTAAACTACAGCAATTAATATTCATTGCTGATCTGAAGGCTTTTACCGCCCCTCCCCACATTTGGTGTCTGATTTACCCCATGTCAATTTCTACAATTGTAGTCAAAGTGGCTCAGCAGAATTCCTGAAACTAAACCACATTTTTGGGCCCTAGATTGAAACCAAACTGAAGCTGCCGATGGCCACTTCTGTCACCCTTAGTTCATACGTCTTCTTTCTAGGCTGTAGTTATTTGCTAACAGTGCCAGTCGGATTCAATATTTTCTCATTTGTCAGTGTTTCTTGATCCTTTATTTTTATTTTCACTTTTCCCATACTTTTTATTTTCTGTATCATCTTAGATATATTTTCGTTTGTCTTTTACTGTGATTCAGAAATTGTACTACTCAGAGCATTTGCAGTTTCCTTAAAAATAATGAAATATTTTCTAGACTTCCGAACTGCTATAATTACATAAGTTATGGCCTTTAATAGGTTGATGAAGATATCCTGGTTATTATAACACAGTCAAACGTTTGGGATATCTCCATGCCTTTCTTCGGCTCCCTGTTGTATATCCCTTTATTCTTTTTCATTGTTTGTACTCTCCACTCTGTTATTGTGTTATCATTCTGTGTACATTCTCATCTCCTACTAATGGTGAACATTGAAAATATACCATAGACACTTCAGAGACATGCTTAATAGTGATTCTAAACTGCCTGCTGACAAAATTCTATATACTTACAGTATGGGGTATCTGTATCCTGTATTTCTAAATCTGTAGATGTCATTGATTCAGAGTGGTTGGGTCCCTTTTTTCTTTATTATTTTCAGAGGTGCTATTGATAGCAATTCCTATTGCTAGGGTTCCCCTATGCATGGGACAGGCATAGGGGAACTTTAGCAATAGGAACGCAGAGGCAAGGCCAGATATCAAGTAGGGTCTGCGGCTTTTACAGTAGGTAGGGAACATGGGCAGACTAGATGGGCCAAGCGGTCCTTATCTGCCATCAATGTCTATGTTTTTATGTTTGATGTTATGTAACATCTATTAAGATATCTGACATATCCTCAATATGGATATAGTCTGCACTTTTACTAATGGATATACTGTATACGGGTGACTCCCTGGGTTTTCTGAACTGGTTAATACAATCCACTGGGAACCTAGATTTCCCTTGTCTATTTCAGAACTATTTTTTTTGTCTTTGTAGTCAGAGATAATTCCTTTGGGGGTTGTGGTAAGAGTATTCACTACTAGCATTGAGATGGTTTCTTTTTTTTTTCAGCTTGCTTGGCTTGCATGGCTTTCGGGGGAGGCCTCATACCTCCTCCTACTCCATCTGCCAGGGCCCTTACAGAGGCAACCCTGCCCCAGCTTCATTTTTGCTTGTGGGGCCAGGGTGTATTTGCCATTTTCCTCTGTATTTTTTTCTCCCCTTTCCCCTTGGGCCGCTGGCATGAAGGACATGAGTCCAGACTGGCAACGTGCTGATGCAAGCTGTCTGCCAAGCGCCTAACAGTGACCCCTTCCCCAACTCCACTGAACGGAGCAGCCAGGGCCCTCAAGAGCCCATGCTTCCACTGGCCCTCTAGGGATGTTGGGTGCTTGAAGAACCCCTGGTATCCCTCCCCAGAGGGAGGAGAGGATCCATGGGATGCTCAATCCTCCCTCACCCGAAGACCTGAGTCCATTCCTGAACCCAGGTCGCCGGCATAGTGCAAGGTGTGGCATACAGTGCCTCAACCCTCAGTGCCACTGGGCCTGTCATTGAGATGGTTTCTTTGATTACTTGAAGCAATTGCATTGTTTTCACTCCCCTCAATTTAATTATATCCATTTTAATGAACTTCTGGTGCCATCTGTCTTCTTACTTTTCATAGATGAAATAATCTTTTAAAATGTTTGTTTATAGAGTCTTTATCCTGCTTCTTTACTAGAACTACTGTATGTCAAATTTCTATATATCAGTAAATACAGTAGTAGCAATTGACAAGATGCACTGTATAACTGGATATATTAAAAAATATCACAGAAATTCAATTGGAATGAAGGTGGATTTCCTGATATATATTATCATATACCTGGATACTCTGCATCATATCACTGGCTAGTGCTTAAGATAGGTGAACCTAGAGCTTTATCCAAAAATGCTGGGTCTCAGTACTATAGATGCCTTTGTGATTAAAAACCTACTAAGTCTGTATTACAGCTTAAACCACTATATTTACTGTGTTGAGATTAATACTTTTTAGAGGCTTTTAAATATCTTCTTTTTAAGATTTTATTGTTTTTAAAAAGCTGTGTGTGTGTGTAAGAAGGGGAAGATATATTGCACTTGTTTTGTGGAGAGTCCAGGTAAAGTACCATAGAGAGCTAGCAGTTTGAAGGCTAATTATTTTGAATACAGCCTTTGAGCTAAATTTAAAACACAGAGATAATAATAGGATTGATTATAACAAAAAGTAGATGATTTGAGAAATTACCTGGTTTGCAAAAGTTCAACCAAGTAGCTGTAAAAGTGTTTATATCAGTTAAACAAACAATCTGGCTTATGTGGCTCATACTTTATAGAGTTTGTGTACACAGGTTGGTTGGTTATTTCATTCGGAAGACCTTTTTTCAGCTCAAGAGCCCTTTTTCAACGGCATCTAAGTTAGAGGCATAAACTTAGCAACAAATACAAATACTAGAACTGAGACCAAGATATACTAGAAATTGTATCAGGACATGTGGGGTTATTAACATTTACAATCAAGTTTCTTCAGGAAAAAAGTTGATAGTTTCACTTTAAAAGAATTAAAGGGGGCAAGCTCAAGGAAATCTGAAGGTAAGGCCCAGATAATAGATTTCATAAACTACTGTACATTCTACTGTAGTTAATAATATTGTATAGCATTACATTTTATACAGTTTTAGTTGCCCACTATGTAATATAAGGGGATTAACCTCAATCACATCATAAACAGCTAATTAGAGTTCATAAATCCATTAAATAATGCTATGTTTTCTGCAGACCAATATCAAGTGTTGTGCTAAAATGATCACTAGTTCCATGATACAGAAGAGCAAAATAATTCAGTCACTGAAACACAGTGCACTCAGCACCAAGTCTTAAAGTCCTTCATTGGTCCTTATGGATGAGTGTTTCTTTATGGGCAATCATGTTAAGTTTGTAGAAGTTTTCTCAGTTTGGACCAATACTCTTTTTTGTGATTGCTGTAAATTCTTTTACATTGAAGTGGTGCTACTACGTATGTATCCTCTCATGCCATTCTGGCAGGCTGCCAAACCTTTAATCCAATAATGTAATGTTTATTTGTGCCACAAGGGTTAATTTGTGCTGGCTCTTTGTTTTCAACAGCAAACAGAAATAAAACAAGCATTTGTCTATACCGAACATTCGCTTGCATGTATTTGCAAAGGAAAATGTCTCAATGACACATCGATCGACCTACCTATCTATCTGTCTGTCTGTCTGTCTATCTATCTATCGATCATTGTAAACCATGAAATTAGAGAAAATGGAAAGGACATCTCACACACATCAGATTAGGGGAGAAATAATATTTTCAAACATCATTGCTTGTTTTGAGCTGGTTCATTATATCAGTATTCTGAAACCTGATTATGGGCAAGTCAAAAGGCACACCTGAAGTGCCTCTTAAACTGTGAAGGGAAATGTGAAATACAATGGATGTAGCAAGCTGTGGTGCTTGCAACTTACGCAATCACATTTTACAAATGAGATGGACATACATTTTGAGTTTTAACAGAACCTAACAAAGTGTACATAACAGGAAGGGTTGCAATCAATGCTGGTGCTAGCCTGTTAACTGGTGTGCCACTCATTGTTGATCACTACAATATTTTGTAGTAAAAAATGAGATGTGTTAGCAAGTGATAGAAAGGAGCCTCATCAAGTGCCTTGGAAATTGTTTTGTAAGTAGATTAGAGTGCTACTTTAAATAGATTGCACACCCAACACTCAATAAATTAATACAACCTATTAACCTGGAGTTCACAGGGTACATACATGATGCCTTTGATCACAGGCACTTGGTGGGGGCAACCTTCATCGACCTCACCAAGGCCTTTGACACTGTCAACCATGACCTCCTCTTAGCCCTACTCGAGGCAACGGAGCTGTCCCCTGACTCTCTGTCCTGGTTCCGGAGTTACCTCACAGGGCGAGAGCAATGTGTAAAAATAGTTAAAACCCTCTCGGTCCCACAGCTTGTATCCATCGGTGATCCCCAGGGATCCATACTGGGCCCCCTACTATTTAGCCTTTTCCTTAATAACCTCCCTCAAGCCTATCAGCACGATATCCTCCTGTACGCAGACGATGCGGTAATCTACTCCAGTTACTCTGTCCCTGTCACCCTTGAACAGCATCTTCAACAAGACTTCAACAATGTTAAGGATTGGTTTGGACAAGCTCTGTTACTTGTCAACCACAAAAAAAAAAAACATGCTTTTCACCCCCGCCCATAACCGTCATAAGTCACACGCCTTCAACATTCTTAGTAAACAAAATGTGGCAATAGAAACTGCCCAAAATTTCAAATATCTGGGACTCACTCTTAATTGCTCCCTCTCATTCTCTACCCATGTGGACAATGTTGCCACATCAGCTAACTAGAAGCTCAGTCTACTATGCAAACACCATAGCTGCTTAACCGGAAAAGCCCTTCAGCTTTCCATCACCAGCTCCATGCTCTCGACCATCGACTATGACCGTGCCATTTACAGTGCGGCATCAGACTGCATCTTAAAATGACTTTCCACTAGTCTGAACAAAGCTTGCAGTCTAGCTCTAGGGGCTCTGCGTCTAACCCATAACTGCAATCTCTACCTGCAAACGGGATGGCTTAACCTGACCGAGAGAACCCACTACCAAATCTTTCTCCTAGCCAAGAAAGCAACTCTTGGCCTACTACCACCAGGATGCAATTCCCTCCTGCACCAGACTGCACCTACCAGGACTACCAGGTCATCTAATAATCACTCCCTCAAGTTCCCCTTCCACCGTACCTCATAAGGACAGAGATCCTTTGAATATAGAGCCCCGCTCTGGTTTGGCATGCTCCCTCCCATGCTTATTACTATCAGTAAACTCAGACCATTTAAATCAGCACTCAAATCCCACCTATATTTCCAACAGAAATGCCACTGCTTCCCCTGGCCTCCTCCTCCTGTGATTCGTAATCACGTACCCTAACACCTGAACTTACTTTGCTGTCCCACCCACAACCTCATCTGTCCCTGCCCCATCTTCTTCCCTGTTCCCCCCCATTGCCACCTCAACAAGTTCTTCATCCCACCACACTTACCAATTCCTCACTCTCGCCCCACACCCCCCTGACAAAGTAACCCCGAGCCTGAGGTTACTGCCATACTTTTACACACCCCTCTTCTTCTATCTAGTCCCCTTCCCCTCATTAAGGCCTACTGTGCTGCTTAATTCAAACTCCTTCTAATTGCCAAGAACAAGTATAGTAACTGTAACAATTGTTCTACTCATTGTGATTTGTTTCCCCATGGCTCTCTCTGTGTTTTACTGTTCTATTCATACACTGTGAATGTTATTCTTTTCTTTCTGCCTGATGTGGAACCTTTGTAAATGAGCTTGAAGCTCAAAGGTTGTAATCCTAGACTTAAATAAATCAATAAATAAAAAATAAAAAAAAACAACCAAGACACATTAAATATTTGAATGAGTATAAACATTTAAAAAATAGTGCATTAAATCCCCAGCCTTAAAATGTACATTTACGATATGTTTATGTGACACAACTGTGTCTAGCAACCTTTATGTTCAAAGTATTTGGTAGTAGCAAGATCAGTGGATTTTGGAAACTTAAAACTATGAGATCCAGTCGATTTACACATGAGCTGATTATAAAGATAATATTTTCAGGAATATTTGAAAACTGCTTCCCTATATCATGAATTGCAAGGTGTATACGGCGTATGTGTTTGTGCTAAGGCATTTTGATTATTTTTGCTAAACAGCCCTAACTTTTACAGCCTCAACTTTATCTGTACAGTACACTTGCACACCACAATGACCATTAACTAAGATAATCTAAAGGCTGTCCCAAGGAATCCCAACTATTAACATAACCCAGAGCTGTATATTTTTTTAACTATCTTTGTTCTGTTTTTGCAAGATGTCATGTTTGAGAATGAGGTTCAGATTTACAGAATGTCAAGCGTTATAAATAGTCCCTTGACATCTTGTCTACTATACACTGGGATGATGCCATTATGGCATAAGACTGTAATGCCTTTGGAATGGCCAGTCATGGCTTCAGCGTCCCCAAAACATTCACCCACAGCAATAAAAGCTAGACTTGGGAAAGAAGAATCAAATGCAAATGTAATCATACAGACCAAATGCAGAGCTTAACTTTACTCATCTACTGTACACTAGCAAACTTTTCCAGCACAGTTTCTCTTTGCATTCAGATCTCTTTTGATAGTCAACAATTAAAGCTGTTGTTTTTGGCCAGTTCTTTAAAAATATTGAAAACAATTGAAGCACAAGCTCCTACTGCAATAAATGAGTCGCATGATTTTTTATTTTTGAATCTTCCTTGCATTTTATGATAATTGAACCTACTGTACCTGTGCTCCTCATCCAAGGATAGATCCAGAAGTTACTGTTGCTCTGCTATTCAGTGTCTCTTTGCTCCGTTTTGTTGCAGTTTTGCTTAGAGGCATCCTCAGAGCACATAATGGATAGCCACTGCTCAAAAGAGAGCTCAAAGGAACTTGCTTCAAGGCCATAGCCAGTGGAGTACATGCCAAAGGTCTGGGGGTGTAGACTACTTCCATTGGGATACAAAGCAGGCATAGAAGCAACAAAAGATGCACCAGACCCTGAACCATATCCTGATCATTGGGAATTAGAAGCAAAAGCATAAGAAGTTTGCTCAGGAAAAACCCCTGACAGGAAAATCAAACTTGCGGCTTAAATTTGGAAAATAAAGAATTAACATAATACAATGAACTCATAATTTGGCTGCGTGATTTGTAGGCCAGGATGATTTAGTGTCAGTTTTACAAGGTACCATCACACTCAGCTTCCTGTCACCCGCTCTCTCATTGGAGCGGTGCATTTCTTTGAGTTACACAAAGTGCCGTGTCAGCAAGCAGTACTAGTGTCATGACCAGAGTGCCTAGTCATTGGTCTACATTGCCAAGCCCATTGCAGTTTCAGCTATAACTGGCTCAGCAGTGACACACCTCTAAAATGCAAGTGCAAGTGAATGTAATCAAAATGAAGCTGATTCTTGTAAAACTTGTTCACAACCCTAGCACCCAGCTTTTTTTTATTTCCAATCTACAATTCATTTGTGGGCTTTGCTCTGTGACATTGGAATGGTTGAATATTTAAAGAGTTTAACATGCTTACAGTGGATGTAAAGCCTTTAACAGTCTGGAGGAATAAAATAACATATAAGGAAAGAACTGTTATTATTTTACTCTTAAGACTCTATATAATAACTTAAATCTGTCATTTGACAGCTGACCACTAATAGTCCAGAAAAATATTCACCCTGTTAGTATTGCAAACGATTGCTGCACAACAATAGATCAAACCTATGTCCTAGAGATCATAATTTGAAATAAAAAAAATAGTTTAGGTTAATAGGGGTTGCTGCATACTGGTTTAATTTCCTAAAATGTGCTGTCCGAATTACATTTCTGCAGCCTAGGTAGGCCAACAGGTGGAAACTCTATGACTGCCTTATTTTAGTAATTATTTATTATAACATGTGCAGCTTCAGTTTTAGTTTGTCTTGGTTTCAATCCAGATATAAAACTGTTTAGTAGTTTAATTGACTTAAGTTAATAGTTTTTAGTCAAAAAACAGACACTCAAGTATGAAAAAAACTGCACAGTTCAAATAACTATGCCGGTTAGATGATATCCATTCAGTTAGCAAAGTCACATTCCTGATTTCAAAAACTTGCCTTCTGCCTCTCTTCAAGATACCTGCTCCACTTGTAATTGTTCCTAAAAGATGAAAATTATTCACTGGAAGCCATTCAAGAAAAGCCTCTTTTCAGAGTAAAAAGTGTAAATAGTATACAAATACTGACAGGAGGTGAGGGAAATAGTGGAAAAATATTTACCCTGATGGATGAAATATTGCCTGTTAATTGATATGTTGCCTGAAGCCAAAGTCTGAGGAAATTATTGGAAGGCAATAATTCATCCTGAGAAGTCTATATTTTTCCACAATACCCCAACACAACTCCAGCCAATAACTGTTTCATTAACCAGTAAACCTTCCCTGAGTTGAGGAATATAACGGACAAAAGCTGAAAAATGTATTACCCAGTTCTAATGAACTACTGACTGGTTCTAATGAACTATTGCTTAGATTTAATGAACTATTTTGCCTGGTTCTTTGTTTTGAACTAGGCAATAGTTCAAAAACCTTGCATGTCATGTGACTGGCTTTGGTCCTTTCAAAGACCAGGATTTTTTTGTAAGGTTTAATAATTACTTATATTGAACTCTGAGAATTAGGGAAACACCATGGTTTGAAGAGAAACTGTTTTTGTCATTTTAAGTGCTGGAACATTTGAAAGTTTCATTGAGTATTACAATGACTGTTTGAGTGAGGCCACATGGCTTAAAATGAAACTGACCATTTTGCTAATTTGTTTCACTTCAAACAAACAGCTGTTTATGCATGATCATACAATGACTGTCTGATAATGGCCTGCTGAGGTGGTGAGTTAAGAGTTGTGCAGGTTTTTCTCTCAAATGCCACAGAACAACATTGTGACTGGGGAGGAGTGCAGGGAGGTGGGTTCTGACTGTGTGACTCTGGAGGGGAAAGATGACCTCTGTGGGGGTGGGGACCACTAGACCACCAAGACAAGGAAAGATGTAAATATAACTTGTATAGTCAAATGCTTGGGACTGTAGGTACTCCTAGATCACCAGGTTACCAATAGATCTGAATACCACTTGCAGGTCCCAGTGCTCAGGGGATGCGGGACCACTAGGACACCAGGATAGCCTTATCACCTGATAGGATAGGTACTTGGGGGGTCATGCACCCTTTGTAATGAGCCTCTAATGGCATTCTGATAGCCCCTTAGCACTTTGCATGCCCTGTGGGTTCATTAGCATGAAATGGATGAATATAGCCCACATGAGCCATGGAACTATCTTGTTTGGGCTACAATACCCCTATTGGGCTCCTGTAAGCCATATTCATTCTGGGTATGTGTCAGCGCAGTGCATAGTCACTATGCTGGCACAGCCTCATATTCAAACAGCATGCTCCAATCAGAGTGCACTAATTGCCTGAATATTGCACCAAGCTGGCAAGTTCTGAATATGGGGGCCCATGATGTTTCTTTTGACAACTGCCAAGATTCATCTTGCCCTATTACTGTAGCTGCCATCCTGGTCCCATTTAAATGTGCTTATTATCATTACACTACATCTTCTTAAACTGGAAAAGTAGTTACATCACAGAAGACAAATGAGATGCAGAAAGAGCTGAATAAGCTGGTGGAGTATGCAGAGAGATGGCAAATGAACTTCAACATGTAGAAATGCAAAGTCATTCACTTTAGAAAGAAGTCCTTAGAGGCAAATACCTCTCAAAAGGGTTAAACATCATGAAACACCAATATTACTGACATTAGTGAGGGTATTCAGGGCCAAGTACTGAACAGTAAGTCTGATCACAGATAATACTAGGCTCTTGGGGGTTATTAGTGAGAAAGGTGTTAGTGTTATGAGAGAGGATATGAGGAAATTAGAGAAATGGTCTAGTACAGGCAGTAGAAATTCAATGCAAAAAGTGCAAGGTGCTATGCATACAAGGGGGATGAATCTTGGAACTGTGTATATATTGATGAGACAGCAACACAGTTCTGGGGAAGAGAAATATCTTGGAGTAATGACAAGCAACAACCTAAAAGTCAACTCTCAGTTTATTATGACATATGTAGGGCAAACAGGATACTGGGGTACATAAGGGGGAAGGATTTCTACTGGAAGGGAAAGGGGGAATTGTTTAACCAGGAAAGGCACAGTAAGCTGAAGCTCATTTCCAGGTGCGACCAGGGAGCACAAGGAAGTAAAGTGACTTGCTCAGGGTCACACAGTAAGCAAGTGGGGAGGAAGAAAGAAGGAAGGCAATAATACTGTTACTGTATACATCACTGGTAAGACTACATTTGGCATACTGTGTGTAGTTCTAGGGGCCATGTAAAATAGGAATAAATTACAGGTAGTGCAGCATAGGGCCACAAAGATGATCTTTGGGCAACAGGGAAAGACATACAGGAGAAATTGAAAACTCTTAAAATGTATTCACTAGAGGAGAAATGGGAGGGGGATATGATAGAGACTTTCAAGTTTACTTTGGGTTCAGAGAAAAGACTATTGCCACTAGAGATCATGTGCTCGATTTTCAAAAGCCCAAGAATGGCTCAAGCCCCTGGTGCACTGATCATTTGGCACATGGGGTTCGCGGCATTCTCCCGGCACCAATCAGGACTTTCACTCCTGTGCACCAAATGCCACAAGTAAGACCAGTCCCCCCTTGGTCTAATGTGTGGCACACTGTGGACCATTTTTACAGGGGCTTGCGCCACATATTTGGTGCAAGTCACTGTAGTGTGGAAGGTGTCACCACTGTGCCTGGTGTAGTAAAATTGGGTGCATTTGCATCAAAGGAGTTTGGTGCTGCTGCATCGAAGAACAGGGTTGATACAGGGCTTGACACAAGTCCTGCATCAACCATTGAAAATTGAGCTCCATGTTTTTACAGTAAACTAGAAGAGAGAGGCTCAAAAAGACATTGAGGCACCACTTGACGGCCCAGTTGGTAACATGTCTCCCTAGCACACTGGTGACCTGAATGTGACAGTGGACTTGAGAGTCAGCTGGGTCTTTCAGGGGAATAGAGAGACACTGTCACTAGGCATCTCACTCAGCCAGGGATGGTTGCCACCAAGTTTAACCCCAGCAGTTGTCACCAGGTTAGCACCAGGTTCAACCCCAGCAGTGACCTCTGCAGTTGACCAGGAAGTGTATCTCCTCTACAGATGATGCTGTGTGCATATGAGACCTGTCGGGGCATTACCTGGCACTCAGCATGGTAAATGTGGAGAAAACTGGAACAATCATATGACCAATAAGCTGTCAACATTATGGTGGCTGGTGATCTCTTGGGCTATGTCCTATATGGATTTCTGCTAGTCAGAACCACAGAGAGAGTGGAGGTTGGGGATGGGAGAACAACAAGTCCTGAATGAAAGAGTCAGGTGGGTAGCTTGAGGTCACAAAGTATGATAGAAATGCTGTTAGTAAGTACTAGGCCACTGAAAGGGTTGAGGATGGGTGGAACTAGCTTCCAGGCAATGTTATGGAGGTAAATACAATAGTGGGAATCAAGAAAAATTGGAATACATTTAACAGATTTTTTAGACAAAATAACATGACAGAGGAGGGGGTGGCTAGGAAGGAATCATAAATGCTAGAAAGATTGTAAGTTAGGGAATCTTTGGACAGACTGGATGGACCATTCTGTTCTTTATCGGTCCTTCCCTTTTTGCATGTTTCTATGTTTAAAGAATTGCTTGAATCTGCATCATTGGCATTACCCTAATTTCAAAAAAATGTTTATAGTCATATGTTCATGTTTTTAACCCTTCTAACTTTACAACTACTGAACTGAATTTCACAAAGTATGGGACGTTAAAATAAATTAAACTACACAAAGCTAGAAGACTGCTCAGTCACTCTTGTTAGTTTTAATATTCCTCAATTTACTGGTTACGGACACCAAAAATCAATGTTTTGCTAATCTAGCTGGACACATAAGCCAAGAATATGCAGAGTGAGCAATTTTGATCAAATCAAAAATAACAAAAATACAATGTCAAGAAAGAATACTGACAACAGCCACAGGAAGTATTCATGATGCATTTCAAATCTCCAAGAATTATGTAAATTATGGAAAAACAGGATTGTATTATGGTTCAGCCTGGATTGGCAAAACATTGATTTTTGGGGTGTCAGTTAGTTACCAATAAACTGAAGAATTCTGAAACTAACAAAAGTGATTGAGGAGTGTTCTGTCTTTGTGTAGTTTGGGGCTTGTTTTGGAAGACATAATTGTTTGAAACACACAGGACCCAGCTTGTCATCCTGGTGACTTGTTTTTACTTTGTAAGTTAAAAGATCCTGCCACAAATGGTATGCTTCCCAATTGTCATGTCCCTAGGTCTAAAGATGTTTAAGTTATAAACAAGCAGAAATTGCCATTAAACAGTAAAGTATCAACTCAGCCCTAATAGCAGGGCTGCTACTGTGTCACTGTAATTAAACAGTGTTGGTCCAAGGCTATATCCTATAGAATACCGCTGGTCACTAGTTTCTACGTTTACATATTGCCACTAGTTAATAACTCTCACCATCCTGTAGCCAGTTTCTAACCCATTTCATTGCTTGACAGACTATCCTTACAGTAGGTTTTCTGTTGTGTGAACAGGCCAGTAGTGTGGGACAGTATCAAATGCTTTGCTTAAATCTAGGTAGACAACATCCACAGGTTTTCCTTTATCAAGTTCCTTTGACACATTCTCAAAGAATGCAGAAACATTTTTTTGGCAGGAGTTTCCTTTGCAGGGTCTATAGTGAGTCATTCATTCCAAATGAATTGTGAGGGACTTCAATCTGGCCAATGTGGATTAGAAGAGTTCAGTCACAATTCATGACCCAAGGTATCATGGCATCCACCAGGGGGACCAATCTTGCACCTGGTACTGACAAATGGGGACCATGTTCAAGACATCCAGGTTGAGGAACCCTTGGGAGGGAATGACCACCATACAATGTGGTTCAGGTTGGACATGGGGAGGGAGAAGGCAAGCACCAAAAACAGGGTCCAGGACTTCAAAAGGGTGGAATTCAGAAAGATGGGGGATCTGCTATGGGGACACCTAGCTAGCTTCAGTGAAGGGATGGGGTGGATCAGAAATGATCCATCATCAAGGATGGGATGGTGGCAGCTACAAATGAGTGTGTAAGGCTGAGGGGGAAAACCTCAAGGGCCAAAGCAACCAGCTGGTTTAGCAAAGAGGCAGCCCAGACAGTTAAGGATAAAAGGACCACATACAGGAAGTTCTTGAGGGCTCAGAAGGATGAGAACAGGGAAGAGTACTACAAAAACACCTACTATCTGTCAATCTTTGTGATTGCTCTTAGCTGGACAACCATCTTGCACCCACCTGCAATGTCCTTTATCCCTTCTTTTGCATTTTAGCTACCCTGATCCCTAATATCGCCCCATTCCTGTTCCCATGCCCCATTCCTCAAACAATTGTTTCCCTCTACTCTGTCCCCCAACTCTGCTCTTTCTCCTCTCTTCTGTTTGTCACCCATCAGACAGTCCTCTCAACCATACCTCTGCCTTCCCAACACATTCCCCTGACCCAATTTGGTCAGTCTCCCCATCCCTTCTCCTTACTAGGCCTTTGGTCTCTCTATCACCCTGCACTTCTGCTTCTCCTGTGCTCTACCTCCTCCTGTCCTGTTAGGTTGCTCCTGCTTATTTCCCATCTATAGGGTACAATGCCTGTTTAATTTTGTTGTCTAGCCTGCATACGTTATCTCCCAACTCTAGGCTACAATGCTTATTTATTTTGTTGTTCAGCCTGCTTTCATTTATCTCTCAACTAAATGAATTACTTTGTAATTATGCCCTGTCTTGTGTATGACTGCACTTCAACTCTTTACTTAGACAATCTCTCCTATGTATTATATTGTTTACCTGATTGTAACTAATTGTTGTAACTGTCTGTACTGCATTGTTTCTTTTTGATGTGGAGCGTTTGTAAAAGAGTCTCTGACTCAAAAGGTTGTAATTCTGATACTTCAATAAATAAATAAATAAATAAAATAAAAAAAGGCAGGGATGTAGGGAATTCAGTCCAGCTGATGAAGATCAGGAAAGAACTGCAATTAGTGGAATGGATTAAAAAAAAGGGGGAAATGTTGCATTGGCCCGGTGGTGCAGAGCACTGAGGCACCAACCATGCCAGCAACCTGGGGTCGGAAGGTCAGAACCTGGGTGTCAGGTTTTTGCAAGGAAGAGAAGGATCAAGCATCCCAAGGACTGCTCTCCTCTTCCGGGGAGGGAAGGAGTCAGTGGTTGGTGTTAGCCTGGCCTCTAGCAGAGGCTGGGGGTTGGCACACCAATGCTGCATAATGAGGGAGGAGGTGGGACAGACATCCAATATGCTGCAAACAGGAGAGTGTGTGACACTGCCACTGGCATCATTGTATGCCCTTCCTCTGTGCCAGGAGGAAAAAAGGGGGAAAAATCATCCCATCCACACACAATGACCACTGGCCTCCACAGGCTCCGCACGCTGGTAACTCAGGTACCTCCCAAATCTGGATCCGGTCTGGTGGGTCAAGGGAACCCCCCCCCACCCAAGCTGTGGGTGATAACAGGAGAAGGTAAGTCTTGGGGATGCTGAGGTGATGGGGCTAGGAGGTTTGTTGGGAAGGAGGGGGTAGCTGTGACGAGGAAGAAACAAAGAAACTACAAAAAAGTGGGGAAAGCATTTTTTTCAATACATTAGAGAGAAGAGGGACAAGAAGGATGGTATTGTTTATCGAAGGAGAGGAGAGGGGTAGGTGAAAGACAGTGGGTATACAGTAGAGGTACTGAATGAATATTTCTGCTCTGTCTTTATAAAGGAGAGGGATGTCCCGGTACACAAAACAGGGGGAGCACGTATGAAAATATCAATGACAACAGAGTGAAGAAAAGATTATTGACCCTTAAGGTTAATAAATGCTCAGGTCCAGATGGTATCCATCCCAAGTTGCTGAGAAAACTAACAGCAGAACTAGCAAGCATCCTGGACCTCCTCAATAGTTCACTGGAATCAGAGGTTGTGCCACTGGACTGAAGAATGGTGCATGTGATGCTACTCCATGAAAGTGGACATAAAGATGACCCAGACAACTACAGACAGGTCAGTCTTACCTCAGCCTTACCTTAATCATGACTAAACTCTTAGAGGCAATCCTTAAGGAAAGATTGGTGAGTTTCCTGTTGGAAAATGGTCTACAGGTTGAGAGACAGCATGGGTTCATGGGTTGGAGGGTCTGTCAAACAAACCTGATTGATTTCTTTGGCTGAGTGACAGAAACAGTAGACACCGGCCAGATGGCTTGACATTCGGTACTTGGACTTCAGCAAGGCTTTTGGCTCTGTGCCCCACAGTAGGTTGGTCAGAAAAACTGGAGGAGATGAGGATGGGGCAGAGATTTACTGGATGGGTGGCAAACTGGTTGAAGGATAGGACCCAGAGGGTGGTGGGCAAGAAGCTTTTGGGTTCTATGGAATTCACAAGCAGGGTACCACAGAGCTCTGTGTTTGGTCTGTGTTGTTCAATATATTCATTAGTTGCACTGGAGATGGCATAAAAGGCAAGGTTTGCCTATTTGCGGACAACACAAAGCTCTATGGGTGGGTAGATATAGAAGAAGGGATACAGGACCTAAAGGAAGATCCGGACAAACTTGAGAGGTAGTTGGGATGATGGTAACTCAAGTTCAGTGTGAAGAAATGCAAGGTCATGCATAGAGTACAGCCTGGGGGGGTCCTGGTAACCAAGTCTGGGAAGAAAAGGACCTGAAGATGATGATCACTAGTGACTTAAAGCACTCCTCACACTGCAGAAGGTGGTGGAAAAAGCCAATAAAATGCTGAGTTGCATTGCCAGGGGACTCATTAGCAGGCAGGAGGAAGTAATTTTGCCACTGTAGAGATCACGGATGCAGTTGATCCTGGAGTATGGTATGCAGTACCAGTGTCCTTACCTGTAAAAGGACATAAACCTGCTAGAGGCAGTCCAGAAGAGGGTGGCAAAAATGTTTAAAGATCAGCAGGCAGAACATAAGGAGAGGCTGTAGGCCTAAACATGTACTTCCTGGAGGAGAGAAGGTAAAAGAGGGAATATGATTGAGACCTTTAAGTATATGAAGGGTATCAACTGGGTCGACAAAGAAAGTCTCTTCAGTCTCAGTGAAAGCAGAATTATGAGGGGGAGTTGTCTTAAAATGGAGGGAGAAAGGTTCAAGAGATGGTTCAGGAGATGGTTCTTCATGAAGATGGTGGTTGCAAGATGGCTTGAGCATCCAGAGGAAGTGATCTCCCTGGAGATCGCAGACAGTCTCAAAAAAAGGTGGGACAGGGTAAAATGGAAGGTCAGTCTCAAGTGGGATGGCAAAATGGAGGTACAAGATGAGGAGTGAGGCGGAGACCTTGATTGCCACTAAGGACTCTGCAACATACACAGACTAGATAGATTTCTGGGCTGGCCTTCTTCTGATAGCAACTTTTGTGTGTTCATATTATTTTCCTGCAAGAGTTTAGGAATTCTATTTTACATTTCTCTTTGACATATTACGTTTTGTTTATTGGATTTTACTTCATGTTCTTTCAGGATTTTTTCTGTTCTGTTTAGAATTAAACCTGTCCAAGGGTCTGATAGTCAAAGGCTTGCACAGCTGCTAATGAATTAACACCTGCGCTAACATGGGTTTGCGCTGGCTCTCTAGGCAGGTCATATTCAGAGGTTCCCTGAGCACTGCTCAACCCAGCAGTGCATTCATGCTAACTACACCACTGCACCTATGCAAATGAGGGTGTCCCTCCTGCATAACAGAAGTGGCATATTGAGATGGTTTCAGTGGTGCTAAAGAGCCCCCAGAGCAACACTGTTTACTGCCACCAAAAATTCTGTCTTATCACAGTGCTAGGGCCATGCCCCAGCCACTGAAGGCAGGGTGGCTGTACTGCAGCAACCAGTTCCTGTTTCTTGTGGTCCCCTCTCCCTGATCACCTCATAGTAACCATAGTAACGGACCCCATGTAATCTAGTGGTCCCCTTCCCCCTTGATCACCCTGTAGTAACCATATTCATGAGTCCCTGGTAGTCTAGTGATCATACTTCTGATCCTGCTCTGTGACTGTCAGATGGAGGCTTGTTGAGGAGGTGAACAAAGGGCTATGTTATCTACCAATCTACTAATCTCTTAGCAGTGCATGTTGAGCAGGGTGGAGGGAGCATGGCAGGGGTCCTCAGTGGATGAGTGACACATGAAGAGGGGGCTTTTCACTCAGTGGTGGAGAGGGTGCTAGCTCACTAGAGATAATCATTATGGAGATGACCTGAGGCAACCAGGGGGAGGGGGACCACTGGACTACCAGGGATCCATGAATAAGGTTACTACATGGGCAATCGGGGAGGGGGACCATTAGACTATCAGGGATCCATGAATATAGTTATTAAGGGAGTGATCAGGGGGACAGAAGACAACCAGTGATCCATGAATATGGTTACTACAGGTGTGATCAGGGACAGAGGGATCCAATTGACTACCAGAGACTCCTCTGTCTACAATCTACTCTCTGCACTATGAGGTGATCTGCACACATGCAAATGAGTCCCTAATGGGCATGCAGAAGGCCCCTTAGTGCCTTGCTTGCACAATGAGCATGCTCAGGCTGAATATGGCCCACAGGAGCCCATGCTATGTCTTGTTTTGGGTAGTGCCATATCCCATGGGCCATATGCAGCCTTGGTCCATGCTTGTACAGTGCATATCTACTTAGTGCTACGGGCATGGCCCAGTACTCAGCCAGTTAGCATGCTCCATCAGTGTGCACTAACTGACTAAATATTTCTCAGAGCAGTCCATGCACTATTTTAAGTGCAATGCAACAGGCTGCGCTGTGCTTGCAGCTGGCTCTAAATATGGGGGCCTTAGTCTGTAAACCTCTTGTTTCCCACCTTATTGAAATATTGTAGATTAACTAATTCATACTATTCATGCTAGTACCCAGTGTAGAAAGCTGCATACAGTATGTAAGGAAACATATGAAGCACTATGTTTCTGGTAGTAAAATGTCAAGTGGCTAGCTGGTCAATAGAAACTTTAAAATATTTAGTGGCTACTGTGCTTAGCCCTTAACTTGTTAAAGTGGGAGACTAAAAGGCTAAAAATAGATGTGATCTCAGCTTTCCACAAACTACACTTAGGGGTGTTCTACAGACTGCCAGGGCAAGGAGAAGCAGAAAACAGATGGCTCATTGAGGAAATTAGACGGGAGCAGCTAAAGGAGATGTTAACATAGAAACATAGAAACATAGACTTTGATGGCAGATAAGGACCACTTGGCCCACCTAGTCTGCCCATTTCCCTACCTACTTACTGGATAAGCTGCAGATCCTAGTTAACCAACAGCCTATTTCTTCCTACCCCCCCCACAAGAATTGCCTTATGTCTGTCCTGTGCATTCTTGAATTCTCCCACTGTTTTAGACCCCTCAACCTTCTCAGGAAGGCAGTTCCATGTATCCACCACCCTCTCTGTGAAAAAATACTTCCTCACATTGCCCCTGAGCCATCCCCCCCGTCTTCAAATTGTGTCCCCTTGTTCTTGCACATCTCTTTTTCTGAAAGATGCTAACATCTTGGATTTTGTTGACCTCACTGAGGTACTTAAAAGTTTCTATCATGTCCCCCCTCTCCCTCCTTTCCTCAAGGGTATACATATTAAGCTCCTTTAGTCTCTCCTCATACGGCTTCTCTTGCAGACCCTGCACCATTTTAGTTGCCCTCCTCTGAACTGCCTCCATCCTGTCTATGTCCTTGCGGAGATGGGGTCTCCAGAACTGGATGCAGTACTCCAGATGGGGTCTCACCAACTGTCTGTACAGAGGGGATAACATCTTCCTGTTTTCTGCTGGTGATGCCTCTCCTTATGCATCACAGTATCCTCCCAGCCCTTCCAACTGCCTTCTCACATTGCTTGCTAACCTTAAGGTCACCTGATATGACTACCCCTAGATCCCTTTCCATTTTTGTTGTTGTTACTACCCCCCCCCCATTGTGTACCCTTCCCCTAGGTTTTTGTTTCCTGGGTGCATTATTTTGCACTTCTTTGCATTGAATCCAAGCTGCCATACTTCTGACCATTCCTCCAACCTTGTCAACCCCCTTCTCATCCGTTCCACGCCCACTTGTGTATCAACCCTGTTGCAGATCTTTGTGTCATCTGCAAAGAGGCATACTTTTCCTTCCAGTCCATCTGCAATGTCACTTATAAAGACATTAAAAATGACTGGACCCAGTACTGAACTCTGTGGTACCCCATTAGTAACCCTCCTTTCTTCTGAGTGTATTCCATTTACTATGACCTTCTGTGTCCTGTTGTCCGGGCCAATGTTTTACCCAGGCTACCACCCTGAGACCCACTCCCAGGCTGACTAATTTGTTTATTAATCTTTTGTGTGGGACTGTGTCAAATGCCTTACTAAAGTCTAGGTAGGCCATGTCCACAGCCCCTCCCTGGTCTACTATTTTGGTCACCCAGTCAAAGAAATCTATTAGATTCATTCGACTTGACCTTCCCGCTGTGAATCCATGCTGCCTTGGGTCCTGTGCCCCACCGGCCTCTAGGTAAGCAACAATTCTTTCCTTCAGAAGTGATTCCATCATTTTCCTACCACAGAGGTCAAATTGAGAAGTCTGTAGTTTCCTGTCTCTGTCTTGCTCCCACTTTTGTGAAGGGGTATCACATCCATCCTCCTCCAGTCCTCAGGTACCACACCATCCTCCCACGATTTGTTAAAAAGGGTAGTCAGTGGTGTCACTTGTTCTCCTCTTAATTCTCTTAGAATTCTGGGGTGAATTCCATCAGGCCCCATTGCTTTGTCCACCTACAGTTTTGAGAGTTCTTTCAGAACCCTTTCTTCTGTGAAAGGACTGGGATCGCCCCAATCCAGAGTGCTTCTGTTAATTGGATTAGGTACCTCCCCCTCCTCCTCTTTTGTGAATACTGAGCAGATGTATTCATTCAGTATCCCTGCTTTTTCACTGTCCCTTTCTGCCCACCCACCTTCCTCTTTATTCAGCCTCACTATCCCTCCCTTTGTCTTTCTATGCTCCCTAATGTAGCTATAAAAGGTTTTATCCCCCTTCTTAACCAAATTGGCTATCTTTTCCTCAGTCTGGGCCTTTGCTATTCTGACTGCCTTTTCTGCTTCCTTCTGCCTTAACTAGTACAGTTCTCTGCCCTGCTCCTTCTGTGTTTCCTTATACTTCCTAAGTGCCATATTCTTCTCCCTAACCTTCCCCGCCACCTCTTTTGAGAACCATAGTGGCTTTTTTTTCATTTTGTTTTGTTTATTTGCTTCACACACAGGCCTATTGCCTCTGTGATGGCAGTTTTAATGTTTCCCCATTGTTCCTCCACCCCTCCTTCTTTCCTGTTTGCTAGTGCTTTTCTAAGGCATGCTCCCATTTTGCTAAAGTCAGCCATCCTGAAGTTCACTACCCTCACTTTTGTATGGCTTGACTCTGCAGCTGAGTTTATTGTGAACCACACTGTTTGGTGGTCACTTGTTCCCAGATGGCTACCCACTTCTAGATCTGAGATCCTCTCACTGTCCCCATTTGAGAGTGCAAGGTCTAAGATTGCTCCCTCCCAAGTGGGTTCCAACACTAGTTGTCTAAGGCATACCCCTGTAGGGCATCGAGAATGGCCATGCTCTTTGATGTGGCTGCAGCAAAGGTGCTCCAGTTAACAACTGGCATATGCAGGTCCCCCATCAACAGTATCCACCCTTTCTCTGTCATCCTAAGGATGCCTTATATCATATCCTTGTCCATTCCCTCTCTCTGAGATGGGTGTCTGTATACAACCCTTGTGCAGATTGTGGGGCCATTTCCAGTCTCTAAGATGACCCACAGTGCCTTCTCTCCTCCGTGTTTCCTCTTTTGTTCCATTGCTTTTATGCCTTCCCTTACATAGAGAGCTACTTCTCCCCCTCTTCTACCCTCCCTGTCCCTCCTGTAGGTTGTATACGCTGGTATGCTAACATCCCACTCATGGTTCTCTGTGTACCATGTTTCTCTGACTGCAATGATATCCAAGCATCCCTCTTCCATCAAGGCCACCAGTTCAGGGAGTTTGTTGCCCAGACTACGAGCATTGGTGCTCATTATCCTCCATTTCTTGATGACATTACCTCTTTGCCCCATCCCTGTACTTATTGCCTTTGTCTTTTCCTGCTTTTCCCCTGTCCTACTCCATATCAATGTCTCTATCTTGGTGTTTAACTCACTAACTACCTTAATTTTTTGGGGGAGGCTACGAATTCCCAGCTCCTTTCCAGTGCCTCCCCCCTTGGTGATTTTAAATGCTTGCCAATGAAGCATTTAAACCTATCACTTAGGATCCTGGTTCCCCTCCTGAACAGATGCAGACCATCATGCCAGTATAGGCCTGCATCACTCCAGGTGGACTCCCAGTCCCTAATGAAGCCAAACACCTGAGCTCTGCACCAGTTTTTCAACCACTGATTGAATCCCATGGTGTGGACCACCCTAGCCTCACTCATGCCATAGACAGGCAGCACCTCCGAGAAGGTTACCATGCATGCTACTTGTCTAAGGCCCTTCCCCAACTCCATAAACTCTTTCGGCACTACTCTGATACCTTTCCCAGCCAAGTCATAGGGCAATTTTAAGTTACCTGACATAGACTGGGATGTTCCAGTGGCTAGGAGTGCTAGAAGCCAGGTTATGCTGGATACCTTTCAGGACTGTTTACTGGTGTGGCTAGTAATGGATCCCACCAAACAGAGATCCATTCTGGATATGGTACTCACCAACTCTGAAGTAGTAAATGCAGTAAGAGTTGAAGAGTCTCTCATGAACAGTGACCATAACTCAATTTTGTTCAAAGTAGCCCTTGGGACTGAAAATCAGATACAAGAACAGAGGTCTTGGACTTTGGAAGGACAGATTTCAGCAAACTCAGAGGGGTGGTTCAGGACAAGTTAGACAGGGTACACAGTATAGAAGGTGTGAAAGAGGGATGAAGGGTAATAAAAGGTGCCATCCTTGAAGCATCACAGTTATGCTTACGTAAACAAAATAAATATACTCAGGAGACCATTATGGTTCTGAGAAAGGATCAGGGAAGTACAGGTTTGAAGAGAAGCAGGGGGAAGTAGAACAGGAGGCATACGTTTAGAGACATGGGGAAAAAAATAAGTTGATTAGAGAAACAAAAGCAGGCATGGAGATGGGAATAGCCAAGGGGGTCAAATGCAGAGAAAACATTTTTTGCACTATATCAATGAAAAATGAAAGTGAGGTGGGGGAATAGTAAGGTTATTAGATGTGGGCAGGGTTTTAGAGGATGACAAGTGAAAGGCTGAAGTCCTGAATGACTACTTTTGCTTCATCTTCACCTTCACCAGGGAGGTTAGCTGCCCCTCCCTGAGTGTGGCATCAAGGTGGCCAAGAGAGGGATCCTGGAGATGGAGAAACTAGGAATAGGGTCTGGGAGGGGCTAGCAGCCCTTAAGACAGACAAGGCCCCAGGTTCAGATAGGATACATCTGAGGGTACCCAGGGAATTGACCTGTGAACCAGCTGAGCCTCTGGCAGGCCTATTCAATAGCTCACTTCAGACGGAAGTTGTCCCAAGGAACTGGAGAGTAGCAGATGTGGTTCTGTTCCATAAGGGGGGGACAAGGAAAAAGCAGGGAACTACAAACCTGTCAGCCTTACCTCTATCATGGGGAAGCTCATGGAGTTACTGCTCAACATAAATGATTTGGAGGGTAATGGTCTCCAGGACAGTAGACAGCATAGCTTTGTGTCAGGGAGGTCCTATCAGACTAACCTGATAGTCTTCTTTGATTGTTTGACAAAGGAGCTGGATAAAGGCCGTGCCATAGATCTACTTTACTTCAACATTGGCAAAGCTTTCAAGTCTGTGCCTCACAGATACCTGCTGAGGTAGTTGGGGGACCTGGGCATGGCTAGGGATTTAGTTACATGTGTAGAAAACTGGCTAAAAGGAAGGAGCACTGGGTTGTGGTAAATGGAGTTAAATCAAAAGAGAGAGAGAGAGAGACAGACAGACAGAGATCATGAGTGGGGTACCACAGGGGTCTGTCCTTGGCTCTGTCCTTTTTAACATGTTCATCAGTGACATTAGGGAAAGGATAAGCCTCTTTGCAGATGACAATAAACCCTGCAGAATGGTGGCTAGCACTGAGGGAATTAGATAATTACAGGGTGACCTACAAAGGCTAGAGAGGTGGTCAAATGTTTGGCAGCTGAAACTTGGTGTCAAAAAGTGCAAGGTGATACACCTATGAAAAAAGAACCCAATGACAGAATACTGGATGGGAGGGGTTAAACTTAGCATCACAGCTGAAGAACAGGACCTAGAAGTCATCATCAGTGACACCCTTAAACAGACTAGCCAACACAGCAAGGCTCACAGTAAGGCAAACAAGATGCTGAGGTGTATCAGCAGGGGTATAGATAGTAGAAAAAAAGAAGTGAGACTCCCCCTCTATAGATCCTTGGTGAGACCACACCTGGAGTACTGTGCTCAGTTCTGGAGCCCTCGCCTTAGAAAGGACAAGGGTAGGCTAGAGGTAGTACAGTACAGGGTGTCAAAGATGATACAGGGCCAGCAGGGTAAGTCCTTCAAAGAGCACATTAAGGCATTGAACATGTATTCAGTAGAGACCAGAAGCAGGGAATATGATAGAAACCTTCAAATTCATGAAAAGAACATACAAAGTGAACTACAAGGAATTATTTAGCAGAAACACCAGTTCAACAACATGAGGACACAACAGGAAGCTAACAGAAGGAAGGTTCAGAAGGGATGTGAGAAAGTATTATTGTACTGAAAGGTTGGTGGAACCATGGAACAGCTTGCTGGCTGAGGTGGTGGGAACTAAAACCAGGGAGGAATTAAAATGGGCTTATGACAGAGCTAAATGAATAGTTCTCACCTTTAGAGATGAAACCAGGGAAAGGAATAGGAAGACTGATGGGGAGGGTTAGAACCCTGTAATGACACAAGGTCACTGCTTTATATAGGGCCCAATTGGCAGACTTTTATTTTTTATTTATTTGTTCTAGGATTACAAATACCTTTGAGCTGTGGCTCTTTTACAAAGGTTCCACGTCACTGGTACAATTGAGACAATCATAAGCAAAGATAACAGTTTATAAAATAAAATAAAAACATAGTCTTGTAAATGAAAAAAGAACAATAAGGTGAAACTTTGGGGAGGGGAAATGGAAAGGAGGAGGGTGAAATCAGGGAGACTAAGTGGATGGGAGAAAAAGGGAGGTAGGTTGGGGGGACAGAAAGGAGAGGTGTAGGGCGGATAAGAATAGAGGTAGTGCAGCGATTGGCATTTGTCATGGGCCAGCAGGGGAGGTGAAGATGGGGGTTGCTGGCAAAGTGCAGAAGCAGATGTGGACTTGATGGACCTTTGCTCTTTTTCTTCTGTCACTGTCTATGTTTTCATGTTACCCAAGAATATCAGGAAGATTGAATAGACAAAGATGCTTGATCTTGCAGGACATAGGGATATGCCTTAAAGATCAGAGGTACTAAAGTCATGGTTAATTTTAGAAAACAACGTTTTCTCCCAGAGGGTGGTAAACTTATGGAACAGCCGACCAAGGGAAACAATGCACATGAAGACCATGCATGCCTTCAAGATAAGACTTGACAAAGTTCGGCCCACCAAGAGAATCACTGGATAACCTCGGCAGTAGATTGAGTTGGAAAGCCTGTTAAATTAGAACATGTTTGAATAGTGTACTTATTAATCCCTGTTTGGGAAATGTGTGTGTGTGTGTGTGTGTGTGTGTGTGTGTGTGTGTGTGTGTGTGTGTGTGTGCGTGCACGCATGTGTGTGTGTGTGTGTGAAAATTATGGACATAGGGTCCTTTCAGACCTTATGTTACTATATTACACAAAAAAGTTAGCATAATGCTTTTGGTGCCTTCCCTGCAAAGTTGCATAAAATGTCCCCAGACTGCAAGATTTGACCACTTAAAGGTTTAGTCTAATAGTTACATGGTCACTCACCGTTGAAGAAGATTTGTTACAACTCACTTCCGGTAAATAATATTTTCAAGCAAGTCACCTATTAAATATCTGATCCTATAATATGACCAAAATCCGTGAAATAAAAAAATTGAAATGAGGATACATTATGATTTGTTTGTAAACATAAATTTGTTAAAAAAAAAGCCAGTAATATTACAGTTACACAGATGACAATGAAATCTAAATTGGCTAAAAGTTACCTTGGTCACTACATACTGTATCTTAATACTGTAGGTTAAAGATTGCCTTACTTATTCCTCATTTTCTAACTTTCCTTGGGAATTTTAATACCATGAAAATCTGTATAATTATGTCACAAAGTGTTCTTTTTATGTTCCAAATTTTAGAATATTCAGCTGTTCACTGTTCACTCATTTGTTCCCCATAACAAGTTTTTTTATATCTAAAGCCTGACATGACTGCATTGCAGTTACAGTAAGATAATCTGAAACACTAGGGATAATGAATGTTCTCTGCTCTAGCAAGCTGGGTTAGGTTTTTAGGTTTTCTTTTGATTAGAATTAATGAACCACGTTTTGAAGTTAAATGTACCCTACATGAGTTATCAGGAATTGTTAGGCCCACAGATGGCTGATACACAAAAATTTGTTTTAGAAACAACTTTAAAACATAACATATTAAACTCCAGTGAAGGAGAGTATTATGAAGAGGCCAGTCTGTATATATATATATATATATATATATATATATATATATATATATATATATATATAAATATATATATATATATATATATATATATGTGTATATTTTTTGGGGGGGGGAGGTTGTTGATGATGTATGTACCAGTGAATTATTTAATAATAGGTTTCAGAGTTATTGAAGTTTCCTTAATAAATCTGCTCTTGATGAAATTCACATTAATAAAAGCATGAGATCTGGTGCATAGGGAACACAACTTGTACACATACAGTATTTAGAAATTCACTTAATTGAACTGTAAAGGTCCTACACTTTGTGATAAGTGAGTCCTTAAAATATCATTAGCAAATAGTGCCATGCATGTCAAAGGCAATATACTAATGGGCAAAATGCATTTAAGTTATGGAGAAACAGTTTTAGATTGCTAAACCCTTCATATAAAATAGTCTTTGATAAATAAATTTAAGTAGGATTGGAAAGCCTGGTCCCTAGAAAAATGAGGCAAGCATGTTTCCAATTCAGAGTCTCTTGACAGTTAAATCTGTCAAAATCTGATGAGATAGAGTGGACAGAAAACTGGCAAGCACAGAAATGAGTATGGTCACATGGATTATGGCTAAAAATTCAAAGAAATGGCATGATGGTCATACACCCATAATTTCCACAAGTGTGAGATGAATGGTGGACCATATTTGGCCATAAAAGACACATGCTAACCACCCTGAAGGACCAACATTGCACTGCTGTACAGGCCATCGGGGTTCAGGACCAGACTCAAGTTCTCTCACCTGATGACTATGTGTCAAATTACTATACATCTTTGATTTGAAGCCATGGTTGCGATTTCTCTTTGCAGTTTTTTGCCATTGCTTCTAATCGAGGATGGTTATTATTTCAAGGGCAGTTTTTATTAAAAAGCTACTAAATGAGTTACAGGTGCTGTGTTGTTTATGCTGTGATCCTGAACTCCAACTGCATACCAGAACGTGCAGCTTATGATTTAAAATACAGTATAGGCAACAAGTCCCCCTTCTAATATCTCCCACATGGAGTTAGCAGTGATCAGTAATAGTGCCGTCTTTCTCTCCTTATCCCACTCCCATCCTAAACAGATAACAACACCATAGACCCTAGTTGCATTGGTCTCTTTGTCTCCTCCCCATATCCTGAACAGAAACTCACATCTATTCACTCACTCACTCACTCAAAAGGCATCTACAATTTAGAAATTTAATGCAGCTAAATAAAGTATTTACTGTATAATATTCTATACCAGTCTATTGCAGCATCCAGTCTCTCACCACGTCCAGGCAGCATCCAGACACCACATGATCAAGTCCAGAAAGTCTGACATTGGTCGTATTTTCTACCAACAGAGCAAGTTAAGTTTAATTTTACAATTTCATTTATAAATTACACTTCATGTTAAAAGTCACCCAATACTACTGTTGTGCTATAGGATTTGATAACTGGCAAACACATATCAAGGTGGACAAAAGAGAGTTCTTGCAGTATCTCACTACATCTGCTGAATATCTTCAAACTAAAAAGCGTGTGCTGCAGTGGCATGGCCCCATAATTAGACAGTTAATGTGCTCTGGCTGGAGTGCACTAATTGTCTGACTATTGCCCCAAGCCAGCTGACCATATGTTAATTGTCATGCAGCATTCCTGTCTGTATAGCACACACATCCAGCTCTGAATAAGGGACCCATAGTGCTTTATCTTCCCTGAGGGTTCCCCAGTACTACTACTATGTGGAATGTGGAATTCCACTGCTGAAATTAGCATGGAGTGACCATTTTGCCAGCAGAATTTCCACCAGAATGTTTTTGGTTCTTCTGCAGAATTCTGCCTATTTTGGTCCATGGAATAATATTCCGTAGAACAACATTTCTCCACAGAAAGTTATTTCACAACAATTTCCACTGAACATATTGAGATCCACAGAATAATATTCCACAGAACCCAATTTTTTCACAGAAAATCATTCCACAACTATTTTCCGCCATGGAATTGCACCACTCTGTTTCTGGCAAAATTTGTCAGAATTTCAGCAGAATTTTGAAAATTCTACAGAATTTCATTCTGCATGAATTTGAAAATTCCTCACAGCACTACCCAGTACCCTACAAACCCAAACCCCTACTCTCCACATCATCCCCTCACCCATGTGTTGAACTCTAAGACCATGCTGTCCTAGCATTACTTGCAGGTTACACTGGCAGCACTTATAATAAGGCTACAGAATTTAGTTATTTGATCTCGTGCCCTGGATCTCTAAATCTGTTCTTAACAACTTCTGCTCTTCATCCCTCCAGATCATTGGTTCCAGAGTGGATCATAACATCTGACTTCCTTCACTCACCCTGGTCAAGATCTAAAGCTTAGGCAGAATCTTCTTTGCCATCACACCTGAGAAGAATACACACTTTCAACAGGCTCTGAGATGTTAACTAACCTCTCCATCACTCTAACTATCCAGTTACCCAGCATTATGACTGTCTTACTAATATTTCCACTTGTCTTCCCCTTCCTCTCTCCAGGCTCCTTGCCTGTAGTGTGGGCCTCCCCACTCACCTCACTATGCACAGATTGGGCCTTTTAACCCTGGATAGAGTTTGTGATCAATTCTATCACTCAGGTGCCCATGGGTCATATCCCTGTCTGGTTACTCCATGGTAGTAGTGCTGCAAATTTAAATCAGCACTAAAAGAAAAATGTTATCCAAAACGTTAGTCTCAGCTACAGTTAATAAAAATAGTAGAATTCCCATCAAGTCTACATTTCTAGCTGCTTCTTACACTGCACACCATTAGGTTTAGTTATTTTCTCGGCCCAAACCCTTACCATGTCTACAGTGGTATTTCTAAACCAAATGTGGTGGCTATCCTTTCTCTTGAAAAAGAAAAAAAAACTAAATTAAAACATTAGTAATATACTCAAATATTGGTGGAACTACACAGTTTTACCAGCAAATAAAACAGGGAGATGCCTGTAATCTTTTATGGGGAGAAAAGGTAGGGTCAAATGTTTTGCCCAATTTCATTTCACTGCTGCTTTATGCTGCACAGGTGAATTGTTGGCAAAGTGCCAAACTTTGTGCTACACATAGACAGCATAAAGTTGGCACTTTGTTAGCAATTCCCCAGGTAAAATACAAAAAAAAAAGAAAGATGTTTCCCTCCCACCTCTGTAGTGTAGCACCAGGCATGCAAAGACCCACTTTATTCACCCTTCTCAAACCCAGGCATCATAGTACCCCATCCCCAACTCAGCAACACCCACATTCTGCATGCTACACCTTCCCTTCTACCCTCCCCCACACTGCCCCATGCAAAGATTAAACATTCTGCTGCTACTGACCATATCCTAGCCCAACCACTCATCATCAGCACAAGCAACCACCAATATTCCTCTACCCAGCCTGAAGAAAAGACCAAAACCCTCCCTTCACCAGTTCAGCATGCACCACTCTTCCCTCCCCCCCATGCCATACTTGGTGCTCAATCTGGCTGACCCAAATGATATAGAACTTCAGGAAAAGCCAGGGAAGACAGCAATTAGAAAAGACCATCCTCTAACCACCACAGGTGACTGCTGTCTAAATGAATGGAAGCCCATAATTATAGTAAGCATGCAGTCCCATTCATTCAGATGGTGGCTGGATGAGGTTGTAAGAGGAAGGTCTGTGCCAGGTGCATCATGCCCAGCTCCTTCTAAAGTTCTCTATTCTTTGGATCAGTCAGATCAGGCTGTGGTACCTAACGTGGCATGGGGCACAGGGTAGTAAGTCCTGAGCAGGTGGAGAGGGAGGGGAGGTTGTAATTTTTTGAAAGGCTTGGAGGGGAGATAGGTTAGTGGCTGTATATGCTAATGATGAGTAGTGAGGAACAGCATCTTCAGAAGCAGGGTGTTTAATCTTTGCATGAAGTTGGGTAGGGGGAAGAGGCAAGTTGTTGTACACAGCATGTGGATGTTGCTAAGTGACTGACAGAAAGGGAGGGTACTATGAGGATGGTCAAGTCTACTCTGGGTAGGGGAGTGAGGGTAGTTTTTTGGATGCTTCATGCTATAGAGGGTAGGAGGGAGGGAATATGATGTTTTGAGGCATCAAGACCTCTGCCCAGATTTTGTGAAGTGACAGTTCATGAGGAAAGTGTCACTTCATGGAGTCTTCACCAGGATAAGTACTACACAAAGTGGCATGTAGTCTTCATCTGTTGGAGTGGACACTTTGATACATATAGTGCTACACAAATGTTTGCACTAAGTATCAATACTTTGCAATGCGCCATGCACAGCAATGTTCAAACACATTGCCTACACCTACTCTAGGGGCTGACAACATTTATATAGACACATATAAGGTGGCGGCTGATAAGGGCCATGTGGCCCACCTAGTCTGCCCCTTTTCCCTACCTAATGTGTTACCACAGACCCTAGCTGATCTACGGCTTACCATCTCTTCCCTATTGTGAGAGTACTGTTATGTCTATCCTATGCATTCTAAAATTCCCCTTCTGTTTTCCCCCTACCACCTCCACAGGGAGGCTGTTTCAAGCATCCACTACTCTTTCTGTGAAAAAGTACTTCCTCACATTGCACCTGAGCCTACCCCCTCTAGCCTCATATCATGCCCCCTTGTTCTTGTGCACCTTCTTTTCTGAAAGATGGTACCCTCCTATACCTTGTTTATACCCCTGATGTACTTGAATGTCTCTATCATATCCCGACTCTCTCTCTCTCTCTCTCTCTTCTCCTCTAGGGAATACTTGATGAGGTCCTCTAGTCATTCCTCATATGACTTTTGGTGCATTTCTTGCACCATTTTTGCTGCCCTTCTCTGGACTGCCTCTATTTTGTCTATGTCCTTCCAGAGATGCATTGTAATGCAAAGGTTTCTTTGTATCCACTCTGTGGAATGGGATACTTCTATTCCCTACCTCCCTTCCCATCCCTCCCTACCATGCATTACCTTGCCAGCAAAGTCCTTGAGGGTTGCTGGAGAAGAGGTTTCTTGGATCCATGTCTCTGTAGGGAGAATGGACACAGCAGGTTATTGTCCTTTGTAACCATTCAGCAGTACCAGTCTGCTCTTGCTTTCTTCTGCTGATCTTTTACATACACACCGTCCTGATGATGCTGTCTAGGTAATAAGTGTCCAGTTATTACTACGATTAGACATTTGTGAAAAACTTTATTGTAGAAGTATTGCAGTACACTGGGCTGTGAAAGCTTCCTAAAGTTTGTATTTGCCCTCCAAATTTGTGAAATGCAGGGCTTATTTATGAAATACTGATTTTGCAAATATAGAGCAGGTGAAGATAATAAGGGGATATGTGAAGGCCCAGTGTGTGATACCGTATGTATCACAACAAGTGAACAGTAACCTCATCTCATGAGTGGCAGAGTGTAGTGGAGCCATAAGTTAGGTTTCCGAGGTCACTGTCCACAAGTTGTGATACAGAGTCATCACACAACAGGAAATCACATACCCATTTTATACAATAGGGCTCTGTTTTTTGTTGCTTTTCTTTTTTTTTTTTTGTTTTAGCGGCATGAGGGGTGGAGGAAGTGATGTGCACACTATGTTGATAACCAGCGTTGACGTGTACTCTGTGGTTGATATCTTCACAGTGTACACGTCACAATCTGGTTATCACACTGTGATCGTGAAACAGCTTTTTATGTGATGGCATATCACTTCACCCCTATTGTATAAGGAGATTTATTGCACCAGTATTCATTCCCCTTTAGTTGCATCCCTTTCACTCCCTTCAACCCTCCACTTACCTAGATAAATTCTATGCCCCTTACGATGAAAGTCACTGGTCATTATGGTTGTCCTGTGCTAAACCTTCAGTCAGTGACAGCACCAGACGTGTTATTCTATTAGTTAAACTAAACCATGATGCAGAGAAGTTTTGTGGTCCCTTAAGTTTGATTCATACAGGTCATTAAAAATAAATTCTTAGAACATCATGATGAAATAGGTATTCAGACAGTCAGTGATCCAAAGCAGAAACAGTAAATGTACCATCCAGACCGATAGCAAGTTAAACATTAAGGTGAGTATGATCTGCTATCAGGATAAATTATTTGCTTAATAACTCAGGCCCATGAAGCATCTTTTACCATTTACATGCAACTTAATTGCCAGAGCATGCATTGTAATGCAAAGGTTAAGGTATAATAGGTAGGATAGAAATCCCTTTGTCTTGACCTACAGTTATCAGCTGTTAAATGCATGGTAACATATGATATGTTCCATAACCAAGCCATTATAAATGTTTAATTTGATATCTTTGATATCCCAAAGTCTAAAAGACAATTTTGAATTCCTGACAAATTACCAAAGCTGTCATAAATGACAGGAGCATCATTTATGAGAACCTAAAAGGGAAGCATTTGTTATGAGGCTTTGTGATTTTTTGCACAGTGGGGCTGGTGCAAATTTGTAGTTTTATAGTCAACAAAATATTCACCCACAGATACTTTTATGGATAATTAAAATAACTGGCTTCTGGGTGATATCTGACCCACATATGTTCTTCAAGTTATTGGATGAGAAATCTCACATATTAATCTTTTGCTGCTGTATGGAGTCAAGAGAAATGGTCTGAAGCTTAAAGCAGGAACTAAGGATGATCCTGTAATAGCTCTGCTTCAGGTTATTCCCTTATGATGTGACAGTACTCTTCACAGTATCTTTATCCTTGGTTCCTGTGATGATATATTTGCACTAGTTTTGTCAATGACTTATAAAGTAGTGTGATAGATTGCTGCCACATGTAATTGGCCCACATGAGGCCTTCAGTTTTGTAAATATGTTACATATGGCACTAACTTTGGGGTAGAGCTATGTAGAATGTAACAGTACACTGGCAGTATTCAGAGAAAATAACCATTCCAGTTCCATGAAATGATGCAGAATTTCCATAAACTTCTTCCAAGATTCACATTGTGTTCATCTATGGCAAATTTTAAAACCACAAGTTCACTTTCCTAGTTTTTGAAGATGCACAGTTATATACCACGTGTACAAGTGTATGCAAAGTTGCAGATATATTGCTTTAATGGGGGCTGAAGTTGTATTTCTGTATTTATTATTTATTTAAAGAGCAGCTGATGTCTTCTGGGTAACTTAAACAAAACATAATATTTAGACACAGTTCAGTTTATATTTCAAATTAGCTCTGTATTTTACTTCCTCATTATTTATTACTGAATCCATTTGCATGAAAACATGATCTCTGCTCCTGAAGAGTTCATCTAGTCCTGTTGCTTCTCCACACCTGAGGTCATAATGTACCTCTTGTGGTATCACAGTTACTCCCATGGCAACAGACTGTGATGTCACAACAGAGGATTATGATCTGAAGTCGGGAGTAAGCAGATGAACTCTAACAGATAAAGATCATGTATTTGTGCAAATTTCCTCTGTAATAAAATATGGAGAGGAAACATCTGTGGAATATATTTGGAATGCAAGCAGAATTGTACCTAATTATTATGTTTTCAAAGTTTTCTTTGAGGTGTCAGCAGCTCTTTAAACATTTGGGGCCCGATTCACAAAGCCCTAAACATAAATGGTGCAAGTGGCACCTTGCATCAAATACTGTACCCTGAGCTGTTCACAAAATCAGCCTGTGTCAACCACAGACTGCCTGCCCCAAATGGGGCTTGGGCCACCCGTGCACCTAGAAATGGACTGTGACATGGGGCATGTTGCTTGCAGCAGACACAGGCTGCCATAGCACCACAATTGGGATTCACATATCTCACCCAGAGGGCAAATTTCTAAGTACCCTTACTAAGAATATTTAGAAATATGCCCTCTGGGTGAGATGAGCATCCAATCACCCATAAATATAGATACTACCATATGTCCCTGGTAGTCTAGCGACCCCCCCTCACTGATCACTGATGTTTAGGGATGTAAGTTTGTCATGGCAGTCATACACGTCATTGATTCCATGATGTTTGGTCTTTATTCAGGACTTCCATGACCTTCACTAGTGTCATCAGAATGTAGCAATGATGACAGTGCCACAACATTTTCTACTGTTTACTAATGATTTCAGGGACAAACAATGAGTCATTAAAACCTCATCCATGACAAACTTACATCCCTACTGATGTTCCCTTAATGTATACATATACTGAAACCCCTGTCAGTGGTGATCCAGTGCCCCCACTCCCTGATGCCTGATATCATCCATTTGTAACATTATTATTACTGTGCTCTGACCTGGTAGTCTAGTTCCCCCATCCCTGATCCCCACTATTGCTCATTTATATAGTTCATATTATGTTGCCCATCCTGGTGGTCAAGTGGTCCTCCACCCCAGCAGGTAGTGCCCACCATTCCATGCTCCCCATTTCTGAGACAGAACCTGAGACTGGCACATCCCTCCTCACACCTCCGTAGCCAGCCCCTGACTGAACCATCACCGAGAGCCTACTGTAAAGTGTATGCACTTATTGATTATCAATGAGCACGTACACATTACAGTATGCGCTCAGTGACAGTTCAGTTGGGGACTGGCCACAGAGGTGTGAGGAGGGCTGTGCTGGTCTCCGGCTCTGTTTCAGAATTGGGGAGGCAGGGTGGTGGACACTACTTGCTGGGGTGAGGGGCCACTACACCACCAGGATGGGGTGACATAATTTGAACCATACAACCAGGCTATATTGAGGATCAGGGATAGGGGGGTACTAGACTACCAGATCATGGAACAGTTATAATAATACAAATGGATGATACCGGGAATCAGGGGGGTACTAGACCATGAGGTCAGGGTAACATAATAATTATTTTAACAATGGATGATATCTGGAATCGGGGAAGGGGGCACTGGGCCACCACTGAGAAGGGTTCTAGTATATTTTTCTATTACAGGCACATCAGGGATTGGTAAGGAGGGCACTGGACCACCAGGTCAGGGCACATTAATAATAAATCTTTAAGTGGAAGATATTGGGGATTGGGGAAGGAGGGCTTCTAGACCACCAGGGATGGGGGTAAGGATGCCTGCCTTTGCCGCAGGAGCTTGCAGCAAATCCCTCCCATGCACCAGGTGTCTGTCACATGGGAGCTGCCAAAAGTGTGGGGACATAGGTGCTGGGACCCCTCCTGTACCTGAATCTGGTGCAGGGTCCCTGGAACAGGGGGCTTCAGTGCAAGCTGCTGTTTGCTGCAGCTTGTACCAATCTAAGCCCCATTTGTGAACTGGACCCTTATAATCAGGAAAGGTGCACTGAGCCAAAGCTCATTTCCAGGTGCAACCCACGAGAGAGGGGAAGAGGTCTACAAAAATAATTATTTTGCAAAACATCAGAGTGTGGTTACATATATAACATTACAGGTGCAAGAGCAATATGGTGAAGAAATAGGTAAACAGCAGCAAGGTTCATCACACTGACATAAGGACAAGTGTGCAAGAATAAAATAAGATGTGCAGTGCCTGTTGGGAAAGGAGACAGTGCTATGATATACAGACTCAGACCAGAGGTGCAGTCACAAGTAGCCTAAATTAAGGAGATCCTAAGCAGGAGTGGAGTCAAGGGGTGGGAGGAGAAGAGTCAAGAGAGGGTTGTAGGGACAGGAGGGATCAGGAAAGTTCCTTACCTGGTATCTAAGGACCAGGAGTGAAGGAGAGAAGTGGAGTGGAGTGGAGTGGAGTGGAGTGGAGAGGAGACAGGAGCAGGTTCCAGAGGGAAGGGAGGTGGTAGGAGAAGGCAGCTCACCCAACAAAGGAGTGGGGGTTGGCAATGGAGAAGATACATAAGTCTTTGGAGTGGAGAGAGCAAGAAGAGGAGGGGGCAGAGGACAGCAGTGAGGAAAAGAAAAAGGAAAGGAATCCAAGCCAGTATTTAGCAGTGAAGGAGGCACCATGGGACTGGCAACATGGAAGCAGTAGGAGGATGGAGAGATAGAGGAATAGTGGGAGCAGTTAAGAGTAAGGAGGGGGAGAGGTGGTAGCAAAATGACAGAAGGCACTACAGAAGGTATCCAGTTTGACAGAGGAAGATGAATGGGTGGTGCCATAGACCACATCCACATAGTCAAAAATCAGGAGAACCATTTTAATGAGCAGCTCCTGATGCACCTGGAGGGAAAGACAGTCCTTGCTGCAGTACAAGGCATTGAGTTCAGGGTGAAGTTTTACCTGGATGGTGTTGATGTGGGCTGAGAAGCTCAGCTTACTATTGAGCTACACAACAAGATACTTGAAGGCAAGGATGATCTCCAGACGGGTGCCATCCAGCATGGAAAAGACAGGTGAGGGCAAGAGCCTGGCCAGTTTCTGGCTGGTGCTGAAGGTTATGGACACTGTCTTCTTGGTATTGACCCTGAGTTGCTTGGCATGGAACAAGCACAGTATGTTGTGGAAGTCATGCTGGAGTGTATCTTTCACAGCCAAAGCCGATGGGCCAGAGGTGTAAATGACTGTGTCACTGGCATACATATGGGCATGTAAAGAGACACAAGCAGAGGGCAGGTCATTTGGAAAAATTTAGAACAGGATATGACCCAGGATGGAGCCCTGTGGGACCCCTGCTTAGATGTGGAGGGTATAGGTCTCCTCCCAACTGTGCTGACTGTTGATGGCCCATGAGGTATGAATGGAACTAGAAAACAGCGGGAGCTGAGAAAGGGAAGGGAACATTGTTTAACCAGGAGTAGCACACTAAGCAGAAGCTTGTTTCCAGATGCGACCGTGAGCACAAGGAAATTAAGCGACTTGCTCAAGATCACACAGTATGTACCTAGGCAGCTGTGGGATTCAAACCCAGGTCTCCAGATCTGCAGCTCAGAGCCTTAACCCACTGTGCTATACTGCCTGTAAAGGCTAGCAGAGTTCAGTTTGTGCAAGAGTGGGTGGGACACCGAGCCAAAGGTTTTGGCCAGATCGATGAATATATCTACAATGATACAGTATGTCCCTGATCCATCCCAGAGAGGATAGAGTCAGTTACTTCCAGCAAGGAGGAGAAGGTAGAGTCATGTTTCCTAATATTAGACTGGAAGGGGGAGAAGAAACCTGAGGAGTGAAGAAAGTCAGCAAGCCTGGAGTTGATGATGGTCTCTTGCAGCTTTGAAAGAAAGGGGAAAAGTGAGATCAGTCGGAAGTTGCCAGGGGAGGAGGGGTCACCCCCTTTGTGTAGAAGCAGAACCTTCAGAACTTTCCAGACCTGAGGGACAGAACTGAGGGAGAAGGACAGGTTCAGAAGGTGACAGAGTGGACAGGTAGTGACTTGAGCCAAGATAAATAGCAGTTTGGGGTCCAGTCATTAGGGTTAGACTTAGAAGGGTTAAATGAAGTAATTGGGGAAGACTTCATGTGGGGAAACAAGAGGGAATTAGAAGCACTTGCATGAGTGAGATGGGGAAGAGGCAGCAGAGGGCAGAGGGGCAGAGGGACTAGGAGACAGGGGAGAAGGGAGTGCACAGGTGGGGAAGAAAAATGAGCAGAAACCGAGGGAGGATCTGAGACCGGTAAGCCATCCACCAGGAGGGCAGGGGGAGCAGACTGTGCTGGAGGATCAAAGAATGAGTGGTTATTGGTGACCAAACATTTAATCAAAATATAGTTTTCAGTTGTTTGCATTTAGTTTGAAAATTTCTTATCCAAATGTCCCCACAGGTGAAAGATTTAAAGAACAATAAAATGTAGTTTAGTGTAGCCTGCTGCAGGCCTCTGTTGATAAAAGGGGCATTCAAACATTTGTTGAAATGTAATTTTCAGTAATTTTAACCTGATTTAAAAACAACTTATGCACAGTTCACTGACTTTTAAGTGCGTAAACCACTGCACAAGAACAAGGGGAATATCAAGTGGACAAGTAGTTTCACTGAGTCTATCTGGTCAAGGTAAAAGATAGAAAAAGGGAAGTGTGGCAAAATGGTTACCCAGGAAGGAACTACAGGACTGCAAGCAGTTACACTCGGATGGAAACAGAGAAATATAGAACTTGATAGCAGATAGGGACTGCTTGACCCACCCAGCCTGCCTCTTTTTCATACCTGCTATGTCACTGCAGACCCTACTTGATCTCCTGCTCCTCCTCCACTAAAATTCCTTTATTCCTATCAAGTGTTGGGTATGTTACTTTTTCTATTACTTTTGGAAAGTTGTTCCAGGAAGCTCTGTGCTTTTGCTAGCAAGGATGGAGAAGTACTAGAAAATGTAATACACCTTACAGTTACAGTTACTTCTTTCTTTTTATAGAAAAGTAATATGCAACTGTAACTGATTACATTGATTTGAAAGTAACTAGCAACTAACCTATTACTTTTAAATAAATGTAATATGTTATAGTTACCTATTAATTTTGTATTGTTTTTGTATAAAAAGAAAGAAGTAACTATAATTGTAAGGTGGATTACTTTTTCTAGTACTTCTCCATCCTTGCTAGCGACTGCACAGAGCTTCCTGGAACAAGTTTCCCAAAGTAATACAAAAGTAATAGAAAAACTAACTTACCCAACACTGTTTCTATCCCATGCATTCTTGAACACCACCACTATTTTCATCTCACTACCTCTGCTGGAAGACTGTGCCAGGCATCTACCACTCTTTCTGTGACGAAGTACTTCCTCACAGCTGTCCTGAATCTACTCCCTCCAGCTTCATTGCATGTCCCCTTGTCCTTGAACATATTTTTTTCTGAAGAATACTCCCTTCCTGTACCTTATTTAGTCCTGTGAGGTATTTAAAGGTCTATATCCTATTCCTCCCTTCAAATGTGTATATATACTGAGGTTCCTTAGTCTCCTCTTATAGGGCTTCTAATGCAGACCCTGTACCATTTCAGTTGCTCTCCTCTGGACAGCCAACACTCTGTTTATGTCCTTCTAGAGATGTGATCTTCAGAACAGGACACAGTACTCTAGGCGGGGTCTCACCAACAAGCTCTGCACAGGCAACACCACCTCCCTCTTTCTGTTGGTGATACCCCACCCTATGTGCCCCAGAATCTCTCTAGCCCTCCCAAATGCCTCGTCAGACTGCCTTGCCACTTTCAAGTGATCATATAAGATTACCCCCAGGTCTCATTCCTGTTTGGTGGTTGCCACTGCCTCTCCACCCATTTTTCTACTCTGGCCCTGTGTTTATGTGCCCTAAGTGCATTATTTTGCACTTTTTCACATTGAAACCCAGGTACCATACTCTTGACCACTCTTTGAGTTTTCCCAGGTCTCTGGGAGACATTCTGGAAACTGCGCTGCTGTCCTATTTGCAGGCAACTGTCAGCTCTGAGGGAGGAGATTGCCCACCTCCAGGCTGAACTGGCAAGGACTAAGGAGGCCTCCCCCACCCAAAGAGCACCACTGCCACAACCACTGCCTCAGAGGTTGCCAAGTATGAAGAGCAGTTGGTCCACAGTGGGTTCTGGGAGGCTGTGGGTGATGGAACAGAGGCAAAGCCCCCTAGTTGTACATCTACACAAATCATATGCCAGTCTGGCAGAGCAAGGTTCCTCTGTGATGGCACCCTCAGTGGAGACCAAGAAGAATGCTGAGGACATCCACAAGGGAGACCCACAAAAGGGTGGCAAGGGACACCACAGGGGAAAGAAACAGCGTCTGATAGGGGACTCAATTGTTAGGGGGATAGAACTGGGGAAGGGAGAGGAGAGGGAAGTAAGGTGCCTGCCTGGTGCCATGGCTTGGAGGGACAAAAAGTGAATCCTCACAATTGCAGAAGTAGCATCACAGGAGAGGAAACTAGATATCATTGTCCACCTTGGGACAAATGACCTAGCTAGGTATGGAATCAGTGCAGTGCAGGATGAATTTGTGGAGTTGGGGAGGGGCCTCAGACAGGTAGCAAGCATGGTTACCTTCTCAGAGGTGCTGCCAGTCCATGGCAGGGGTGAGGCTAGGGTACTGCACACCATGCAGTTTAATGAATGGTTGCAAAACTGGTGCAGAGCACAGGGCTTTCGTTTCATTTGGGACTGGGGGTACACCTGGAGAGATGAAGGTCTATACTGGCATGATGGCATGAAGGGAATCAAGCTCCTAAGTGACAGGTTTAAATGTTTCCTTGGCAAGCTTTTAAACTAGCCAAGGGGGAAGGTGCTGATAAGAGGCAGGACATTTCAAGCCTCCCCCCAAAAAACTTGGCAGGTGGTAAGGTAAACACTGAGGTACAGAGCTCAACAGAGAGCAGAACAGGGGTAAATGGAAAAATAGACAAGGGCAATAAGAGCAGGGATGGGGGGAAAAAGGATGAAGCCAACATTAAATGGAGGGCAATGAGTACCAATGCCCATAGTCTGGGAAACAAGCTTCCTGAGCTAGTAGCCCTGATGGAAGATGAAAAATTAGATATTGTGGCAGTCACAGAAACATGGTACAGGGAGAGCCATGACTGGGATGTCAACATACCAGGGTACACAGTCTACAGAAGGGACAGGGAGGGTAAAAGAGGAGGTGGAGTAGCACTATACATAAGGGAAGGGATCAAAGCTACAGAACTAAGAAGTAAAGGGGGAGGACAAGAGGCACTCTGGTTCACCTTGGAGGCAGGGAATGGCATCACAATCTACACAGGGGTTGTATACAGACCCCCATCTCAAGGGAAGGAAACGGACAAGAAAATGATGGAGGACATTCTCAAAATGTCTGAAAAGGGGGAGATACTGTTGATGGGGAACCTGAATATGCCAGATGTTAACTGGATGACATGTACTGCAGCCACATCCAAGAGCAGGGTCATTCTCAATGCCCTGCAGGGGGCAGACCTTAGACAGCTAGTGCTGGAACCCACTCGTGAGGGAGTAATACTAGACCTGGTACTCTCAAATGGAGAGAGGATCATAAATTTAGAAGTCAGTAGACATCTGGGAACAAGTGACCACTGCACAGTGTGCTTCACAATAAGCACAACCAAGGAGACAAGCCATACAAAAACAAGGATACTGGACTTTAGAAGGGCCAACTTTGACAAAATGGGTGAATACCTGAGGAATGCACTAGCAAATGGCCAAAAAGGAGGGATGGAAGAACAATGGAGAAAAATCAAAACTGCTATCATAGAGTCAACAAGCCTTTGTGTGAAACAAATAAAGAAAACAAAGCGGAGCAAAAAAACACTATGGTTCTCAAAAGAGGTGGCAGGGAAGGTTAAGGAGAAAAAGGCTGCATTCAAAAAGTATAAGGAATTACAGAAGGAGCATGACAGGGAACTGTATCAATTAAAGCAGAAAGAAGTGGGGAAGGCAGTCAGAATAGCAAAGGCCCAAACCAAGGAAAAAATAGCCAACTCAGTTAAGAAGGGGGATAAAACTTTCTATAGGTACATTAGGGAGAATAGGAAGGTTAAGGGAGGAATAGTGAAGATTAATAAAGGAGAGGAGAGGTGGGCAGAGGGAGACAGTGAAAAGGCAAAGATACTGAAAGAATACTTTTGCTCAGTATTCACAAAAGAAGATGAGGAGGAGTTACCTAAACCAGACAATAGAAACACTCTGGGTAGGGGAGTTGACACCAGTCCATTTACAGAAGAAAGAGTCCTGAAAGAACTCCTGAAACTCAAAGTGGACAAAGCAATGGGGCCTGATGGGATTCACCCCAGAATCCTAAAAGAACTAAGGGAGGACCTAGTGACACCACTGACCACACTTTTTAACAAATCATGGAAGGATGGGGTGGTACCTGAGGACTGGAGAAAGGCAGATGTGATTCCCCTTCACAAAAGTGGGAGCAAGGCAGAAGCAGGAAACTACAGACCTGTAAGTTTGACCTCAGCAGTAGGGAAAATGATGGAATCACTTCTGAAAGAAAGAATTGTTGAGTACCTAGAGGCCAGCGGTGCACAGGACCCAAAGCAGAATGGATTTACAGCAGGAAGGTCATGTCAGACCAATCTAATTGATATCTTTGACTGGGTGACCAAAGTAATAGACCAGGGAGGGGCTGTGGTATGGCCTACCTAGACTTTAGCAAGGCATTTGACACAGTCCCACACAAAAGACTAATAATCAAGTTAGCCAGCCTGGGAGTGGGTTCCAGGGTGGTAGTCTGGGTAGCAATCTGGCTGCACAACAGGACACAGAAGGTAATAGTGAATGGAACACATTCCGAAGAAAGGGGGGTTACTAGTGGAGTACCTCAGGTCTCAGTACTGGGTCCATTCCTCTTTAACATCTTTTTAGGTGACATTGCAGAGGGTCTGATGGAAAGGTATGCCCCTTTGCAGATGACACAAATATCTGTAACAGAGTTGATACACAAGGTGGTGTAGAAAGGATGAGAAGGGACTTGACAAGGTTGGAGGAATGGTCAGACATATGGCAACTTAGATTCAATGCAAAGAAGTGCAAAGTAATGCACCTGGGAAACAAAAACCCAGGAGAAGAGTACACAATAGCAGGAGAGGTACTAACAACACCAAAAATGGACTTGGGGGTAGTCATATCAGATGACCTAAAGGTGGGTAAGAAATGTGAGAAGTCAGTAAGGAGAGCCAGGGGGATACTGGGATGCATAGGATGGTGCATCACAAGTAGAAAAAGGGAAGTAGTTATCCCTCTGTACAGACAGTTGGTGAGACGCCATCTGGAATACTGTGTGCAGTTTTGGACAGCTCATCTATGCAAGGACATAGACAGGATGGAAGCAGTCCAGAGGAGGGCAACTAAAATGGTGCAGGGTCTGCATCAGAAACCATATGAAGAGAGACTGAGAGAGCTTAATATGTATACCCTTGATGAAAGGAGAGAGAGGGGGGACATGATAGAAACTTTTAAGTACCTCAAGGGAATCAATAAAGTCCAGGAGGGTGGCATTTTTCAGAAAAAGAGATGTGTAAGAACAAGGGGGCACAATTTAAAGATGGGGGGGGCGGTTCAGGGTTAATGTGAGGAATTTTTTTTTTCACAGAGAGAGTGGTGGATGCATTGAATCGCCTTCCTGAGGAGGTTGTTGGGTCTAAAACAGTGGGGGAATTCAAACATGCATGGGACAGACATAAGGCAATTGTAGTGGGGGTTTGCAGGAAGTAGGCTGTTGGTTAACTAGAATCTGCAGCTTATCCAACAAGAAGGGAAATGGGCAGACTGGGTGGGCCAAGTGGTTCCTTATCTGCCGTCAAAGTCTATGTTTCTATGTTTCTATGTTTGCACTGATTCTTTGTGCACCCCCTGGAATGTCCACATTATTTCCAATTTTAGTGTCATCCATGAAGAGGCAGATCTTCCTTTCCAGCTTCTCTGCGATGTCACTTATGAAGACATTAAATTGGACTGGTCCCAGTACTGATCCCTGAGGCACCCCACTCAACTTATCAGATGCGACACTAATAAGTGCTTTGCTAGCATTAAATTCCGTGAGTGGAATTCAGTAGACATTTCCTATTATGATAGCTGCTAAAGCATTTTTTTCCTCATTTTGTTAGATGTCAGAATACATTGACACCGGCTATACATGCCACATTTCTGGTCTGTACCTGCAACAGCAGAGAAGTTGCAAATATCCACATTTTTAGAAAGGTTTAGCAGAATGTCAAAAGTAATTGCATAGTGAAATTATGAACCCCCTTTATCTTAAACATTTCTAATTCATATTTCTCCATATGTAGAAGATTCTATGACCATTTCAAAAAGGTTATACATCCTAATTTATACATGTCTATTTTCAAAGCTGATCAGCTCCTAAACTGATAAATATTTTCACGAAATGTCATCCCTCCCCTCAAAAAATTTTAAATGCCACATTTTGAGCCTCATGTGGAGTGGTAATCATACAACAGATTATTATTCCCTTGACATGCTGCAGCAATGCTGTAGTACGTGAGCTGTGCAGGCTGTGCCAACTCCATTGTCATAAATGGTGATTTGATTCAATTACCTCAAGGTGCCTTAAATATTACTGCTAGTATGTTGTAGTAGAAGTCAACTTTCCACTGTATGTTCAGAACCATGCATCCAAATGGCATGATATTTGGCATGTTCTTGGGACACCTAATTTTATGTAATCTTGCCATATTGGACATCTCCAGTTCACTAGATAGCTGGGTTAAGACCAAATACATGCATTTCTAAAATTCCACAAAATTCTGCGATAATTCCATGAAGTTCCATGGAATTCCATCAGAATACCACTAATTCAGAATTTTCTAATTTCACACAGCCCTAATTTAAGGCCCATAAACCTCCAACTTTAAGGCTAGGGATGTGCCTTGTGTTTGAAGAAAAGGACAGTAAGCCCAGAACATTTTATGCATTTATTTATTTTAAATATTTGGTCAGGAAGACACATTGCTCTGAGGACAGCTTGACTGTAAGTATGTCACGGGGAAGGGGACATTGTGATGCATATGAAATAGTGAAAGAAAAAAGATTTATATATTTAGTTTTTGGTAACCAGGTAATTATACAAGGTAATGAAAGTGACTATTTTCAGAAAGAACCTGGGATAACACAGCAAATAAGTAAACAATGACTACAACAAAATTATGTAATAATATCATGTCATAATACATGGCTTAAACAAACAGCATCCAGTGCCCTACCCCCAAATCCTGGCTGCTAACAAGCCTTACATATAAACTTCTGGCCTACGTTAGCACTGGTAAATCTAACCTAACCATGTGGGGTGTGGCTTATTGTAACTCCTGTCATTTTGCCCTTGCCACCCCTTCAATCACCAACCTCTGCCTACTTTTCTCAGGGCTAAGTTAGCTATTCCTAGTTGGGCTATGCTCATACATCCTCACCTGTTTAATTGACAAACTAAGATCTCAGTCCCCTGTTATCATCTTTCAGCCTAAGGTATACCGAATCCTCGAATCACCTACAGTATAGATGTGCCACTAATCTTGGCCAACTTGCCTTTGTCCATTATTCTTCTAGGACTTGGAACCCTCCTCCCTCCCTCCCTCCAATGCAGAACTCTACTAGTTATCAAAAATTCCATAAATCACTAAAAGAGTAGTTACTGCTGCCTGTCACTAACTCACTCCTGAGGGCCAGGTCCACTGAGCTCACAGTGCCCACCCCTAAGTGCAATCTGTGACAGGCAGGGACAGTAATACAATCCTATTGTCCTCCTATAGTGCTCACTGTGTTCAGAACTGAACACTTGCCATGAGGTCTCTGGGTTTCCTCTTTAAAATCTGGGTAAGGACAAAATACAGTCTCAAGTCTGTAGTCAGGTTAAAACCCTCCTCGGTTGCTGTACTGGGGGAAGACTCAGGCATTATGAGCTCTTCAGGATTTGTCCTCGTAAACCTGATTGTGTCCTCTCCCACAGGGTGTGCAGCACCTAGTTCCCCTTACAGATTCCTCCCAAGATCTATATATCTCCCTTACTTAAGGCATCCAGATCCCATTTTTCAGGATCCTAGTCCTGGCCGTGAATGATAGGGCTCTAGCAATTACAGGCTGGTCTCAGAATTGGCCAAACCTTTTACTTCTACACACACAAAAATGACACAGGCAGTTTTAAAAGTGAAAAATGCTTTTACTAAATCTAAATGTTTATCATACAAACTTTACAAACAAAAGGTTTAGAAATCTGGTTACAGAACAACAAAAATAAAGGTAGAAATATACATGCAAAAGCACACTGTAAAATGTAACAATCTAGTTCTCTACCTGGTTCGTGGATGATCCAAGTCCATAAATAAATGAGTTTTTGCAAAAGTTTCAGTCCTTCTGTAGCATTCACTGGTTTTTAGTCTGTATTTGTATAGCTTCACTTGGTGTGTGACAGGAAGTGTGTCCCATGAAAAAAGTGTGCACGTGCCTTGCTATGAGGGCTTTAAATATCTTTTGGTCCAGGCAGTCTGTAATTCTTTGGTGGACTTTTCTTTTTGGGCCAGAGTGTTCTCTCTCTTGCTCTGTCCAATATTTTTAAGTGAACCATATTATTGATTAGCTAGAGTCCTCATACAGTTCCAATATCGTTCGATCATCCCTCATCCTTCCTGCCACCTCATAAAATGAAATTATACCAGGACAGTTCCTGGAACCTGAAGCACTTTTCCTTTGAAGCATAAATGCTTATGATAGGGGGAGATGGTTTTCTATCCCCTGACCATTTATGACTCTCTTCCTTTGGTCAGCTATCCCAAGCCTTTCACATGTAATTTTCAAGTTCCTGTCAGCAGCCTGTTCTCAGGTTACAGAGGAATGTCAAATATTTTGCAAGACCTTCTCTCTTTCCTGTGACCTTTTCAGTGAACTGGGTATTCTGTTGGCAACCCTTAGTTTTTGGCCTGTTTGGAATTTTTAAACATAACCAAGTTCCTCTGCATGTAACCCTTTCGAAGCATAAACAGAAAAATAATATACAAAAAAAGATCGTCTGCAATATTATTATTTCCAGTGTAAGAGTTATGACCTATTTTTAGTTGCCTAAACCCAAACTTGGTAGCCAAATGTGTGAGTGGCAACCTGGTTTACTTTAAACTAGCCCAAGAGCAAATCTTAATCACAGTGGAGTGGACCTCACATAAATTGCGCAATGTTGTGAGTTTCAAAGGACAAGTTGATAACAAGAAACCCATACTATGCCATTCAACAGGCTTTATTTTAAGCAACAGACTTGAAAATAAAACTATGACATACAAGCAATTAGCAAGTAATTGAGCAACAGTCTTTTCCAAATACATTTGTACCAGTGCACTCTTGTTAGGAGAACATGTCATTGCTGACTGTCTTTTGGCTTCTCCATGGAAGGGGGGTGCTGGAGGCAGTTCCTTTAGCTGACACCCTCAGTACAACAGTCACAGTTTCAGACTGGCATATAAATAGTCCGGATGATGACAGTTTATACAGTTCTTAGAAACTTGCACATACATTAGCGACTTGATGAGCCCACAGCGCCCTTCCCCCCGTGCCCCGGTAACAATTCAGTCCCAGCCCTTATAGTCTTTAGCCATATATGCGATGTTAGCTAGGGATTTTATTTGGAAATGGGTTTACAGTCATTGACAAACATTTGTTTTTACCAAGTCTGTAGGAGGGAATGATGCTTGCTGACATTCTCTCGCTCAGTGGCCTGATCTGGTGTTTAAGTTTGGAGCTGGTGGGAGTCTTGTTCTTGAACAACTTGTCACATCATGATTTTGAAGCAGGAAACTACAGACCTGTTAGTTTAACCTCAGTGATAGGGAAAATGATGGAATCACTTCTGAAGGAAATAATTGTCGAGTACCTAGGGGCCAGAGAGGCACAGCACCCAAGGCAGCATGGATTCACAGCAGGAAGGTCATGCCACACAAATCTAATAGATTTCTTTGACTGGGTGACCAAAGTAGTAGATTAGGGAGGGGCTGTGGACATGGCCTACCGAGACATTAGCAAGGCATTTGACTCAGTCCCATGCAAAAGATTAATATACAAGTTAGCCAGCCTGGGAGTGGGTCCCAAGATGATAGCCTGGGTAAAGAATTGGCTGGAGAATAGGACACAGAGGGTAATAGTAAATGGAGTCCACTCTGAAGAAAGGGGGTTTACTAGTGGGGTGCCGTAGAGTTGTGTTGGTAATTTTTTATCGTATGGACAAAATGTCAAACAGTGCTGTGTTAAATAGTGCTTAGAATCACTGAAGTCCTCCAGCTCACAGTATTTCAATACAGCAGAAAGTAAACTTTATGAAAAAAGGAATTATTACTCTATCACACATTTGTACTCCTAAGTGGATAGCTACAACAGGGAGAATGTAAGCATGATGCATTAACATACACGTTCATCTATGTCTAACATTTCAACATTAAACTGTAAGCTGTGCATGACAGTTCACGTTAGTGGTGTGTGCTGAAATTCTCTCCACAGTTCCTAAACACTTGGGAGTGCGAAGATGAGTTTAAAGTAAAAAAATCCTCCTTTATTAAGTTTACTTGCTACTGTATTGAAGTATAACACTGAATGTGAGTTTTAGGGCCTCAGTGTTTCTCAGTACCTCCTAGTACTGGAGTGTTGGAAATTGTGTTGATGTGATAAAAGTTACCAACACAACTCAATGAAAGTAAGCATATTTTAAAGCTTTAATATTGATTTCTTGGTAAAAAAAATCATTACATAGTTTGTTTTAGCAAAAAATGTATTTTTGACAGCCTTAAATTTATAAAGCTCACATTGAGCTGAAAATCAATCTCCTGTCAATGCAGTGTTTGAAGTTTTGGTGGTATAATTTTGACTACATAAACTGAAGAATTCCTCAGAGGCTGGTTTGTTGAAGTTACTAGTCAATGCCTTCATAACATCAAAGGTTAATTAATGCAATGCTTTGCATTCTGGGTACTGAATACATGCTTAGGTAGCCAGATTGGTGTCTAACACCTATCTTCATGATCTTCTTACCTGTATTCATACTACGGTTAATACCACAGCTGGTAGGGGTAGATAAAGGCCTATTGACCTATATTAACTACTCTCCCACTAATTTCAGAGGTAGTACACATACTTGCTTTTTCTATATGGGAATCTAGTCTATTCTTAAAAATATCTTTATTTTTACTGATTACTACTTCTAAGGTGAGGCTTTTCCAGATCCCAGCTACCCTTTACATAAAGAAGTGTCCTCTTTTTTTGCTCCCCACAGCCTCATTTAAACAAAAAAATTGACAGATTTTTAGATGATGCCCATTTGGAGGGGATTATTACAGCAGATGGACTGGCATATCTTATGGTAACACACCCTATCAAAGCAAGTTTGTATGTGTTACCTAAGATACATAAAAATCTGAAACATCCTCCAGGATGGCCAATAGTGGTGGGGATAGACTCTCTTAGGGAGCCTTTATACTGGTTTGTGGATTCACATATTAAGGGATATGTACCCCAATTGCATTCCTATATGAAAGATACCACTGATATGCTAAATATCCTGGAGGATGTCCATATGGAACCAGGAGGGTTACTGGTATATGGCAATTTTCTTGCTTTATACTAATATACCACATGCAGAGGGCTTAGCAGCACTGACATATTGGTAGGATGAGGATCCCACATTGGGAGAGAATAGAAAACAGTTTGTGTTGGATTGTGCTTAATTGGCACAAACTTTGAACTCTTTTCTATTTAAGGGCGATTTGTTTCTCCAAGTAAAAGGAATGGCTATAATGTGATTTTCACACCAAATTATGCCAATCTCTTCTTGAGCCTTTGGGAGAAAACAATAGTCTATGACTTGCAGGTCAATCCTTTCCACCACAGGATTGATCTGTGGCATTGCTTTACTGATGACATTTTCATGATCTGGCCTGGCACTCAAGAGGAACTGGAGGAATTAATTAACTACCTGGAAGGTAGTAATCCATATCTACATTTTGTGGTACAAGTAGATAGTGACATGGTGAGTTTTTCTGGACCTTTTAATAAGTAGGGATACAGAAGATTGGATTAGTACTTCTCTTTACTGGAAGACAATTGATAGGAATTCCCTCCTGTTGGCCTCACATTGCCACCCTTGTCGCATGATAGATAATATTCACAAGGCCCAGTTTCTGTGCATTAAGAGAAATTGCAGTACTGTTGATGATTTAAAAAAAAACATGGGGAAGATTTCTGTGACAGGTTTGTGAGTAGAGGTTACTCTGCAACAGCTGTGGATACTGCTTTTGAAACAGCCCTGAACAGTAGGAGGGAAAGCTTGTTACTAAACCAGGTACAGGAAAAAGGCCTTAAGAGACTAACTTTTGTGCACACCTACAATAGACAATCTAAATTGATTAAGGGAGTAGTACTGGAGAATTGGTACATTCTAGGGACAGATCCCTTGTTAAATGAGGCAACGGCTTACCAACCATGTATAGTATACAGAACGCAGACTAACCTGAAGGACAAACTTATCCACAGTTTACATGAAATCCCCACTAGTGGCCATGACAGTAATGTGAGTAGTGGTAGCTGGTTACCTAGCAAGCCACTGGGGACACACCCATGTGGCAACTGCAAATGTTGTGCATCTATTTACAAAGGTAACACTTTCTCTTTAGTAAATTCAACTAAAGATTTTACACCTGGTGCTTTCTTTAGTTGTGTTATTGACAATATAGTATATCTTGCAATCTGCAGTTGCGGATCCTTCTATGTGGGAAAAACCACATGCCCCTTTAAAATCAGGATGGGGAACACCTAAGAAGCATTCAGGGAGAAGAAGAAAGAAATGCACTTGCCATTCATTGCAAGAGATGTGCCAATACTGTACCAACACCAGACATGTTTTCAAATTTAATGACATAGAGAGAAGGACCTTAGGACTCCGGGGTGGTAATCCAAATGACAAAGTATTGGAAAGTGAGGCACACTGAATTTTTACCCTGGTGCACTGTAACCCCCTGGTCTCAATGATAAAATTGATGTGCTGCCGTTGATAAAGAAAAATAAAAGAAACTAGGTAGCAGTGAAAGTTTAGGGCCCATGAGAAATAGGGATACACAGATCAATTGATATTGCTCCTTATTCATGTGTGCAAGGTCTGATATGATTTTTTGCACGATATTTTTCATCACTGTATTGTAAAATTATTCACTGTACTGCAACTGCTGGTAGCTGTGATTGAAGTGAAGTGAGCAGAGGTTTGGAGGCAAATTCTGCTCTCAGGAATTGTTGTGCATACAGCAGCATATGAGAGTAGGCTGTCAGTGCTGTCAGTGTTTCCCTAAATGATTTCTCTCTAACAAGTAAGGAGGATTTTGACAGGCTTGGAGTGGTTGAAGCTACTACAGGAACACTAGAGTAGACTCCTGAGGTGGAGGAGGATGACATTTGAAGTAACTGCAGCTAGGAACATTGGGGTGACAGTATCTATTTATATGATTTATTTATTTATAATAATTTCTTTTTGAAGAGTAGTTGTACTAATTATTTGTTATGATATTAAGATGAAAAATTATACATTTCTGTGTGAATGGAGTTAGGAACACTGAAGTAGGTCCCTGAAAAGGAGGAGTAGAAGAATGAAGTTCTAAGTGACTAAAGGACCCAAACACAACCATTGTTAACACAATTGTTGAATGTGATAATGCATGTGAAATGAATAGAGTGTGGAATGGTATCCCTGAGCTCAGGCACTGCCCTGATCATGGCAAATAAAGAGAAACTGTGTGCCATGATCCTTTGAAGCAAACTGCAGACTGTGAAACCATGAAGATTCTATGAACATAAGCAACCAAGTGTAGTGTTATGCTTGTGCAACTGTTGATAACTTTGGCTGTTTGCACTCTCTGTTCCACGGGGAATTTTACCACACTGAGGGGGTACCAAAGGCACAGAACCCTTGAGAGGGTTCCACCCCTAAAGGTGCCATGAGAAGTATTCCCTTGGCTAACCTTGGAAAGAGCCCTGAGGAGAGAGGCATGCTGCTGGAGGAAGAGGAGAGAATGGTGGGGCAAAGAAAAAGTGTTTCTGAGACAGTCTGAAAGGAAATGGTTTGTATAGGTCAGCAAGAGGACTTGGCTGATTGTTTCAGCCCATAGAATACATACATAGCCTTCCAAGTCTATGGGATTATGCAACTAAGTGTAGTGTTATGCATGTGCAACTGTTGACAATTTTGGCCATTTGCACTCTGTATTCCACAGGAATTACCACCCTGTAGGGGTACCAAAAGCATGGAACCCTTGAAAGGTTTCCACCCCAGAGGTGCAGAGGAAAGGATTCCCTTGGCTAAAGGTACCTTAGAAAGGAGCCCCAAAAAGAAGTATTGAGCTGCAGATGTTGACTGTGAAGCTTGAGGAGCTCAGATTGACAGCAACCAAAGACAACAGGGACATACACAGATTGAAAGCAAGCTGATAGATATTGAAACTGAAGCACAAGGGCATGACCTCCTAAGGAAAAAGGGAATGCCAAAGAAAGTGTCACCATCCAACCCCATCCAACAGTGGAAACCTAAGTAAACTAAAGGAATATACTATGATATGTGCTACCTAGCTTTTATGACCTTTGGCACAGAGGAGAAGAAAATCCCCCTATGAGGAGGAAACCTCTGGGGATCTGAAGCCTAGGTCACCTTCCCTCCAGGCTTGGCACACATTTAGGGATGGCTCAGTTACTGCAATTTAGAGACCCAATTTAGGAGGGAGGAAAATATTCCAGTTTGGATGAAGGCTCTTGCTCCATCCCTCTAATGGGAAACACCATAAGGGGGCTGTGAGCATTGCTCTGCAGCAAAGGGAGACTTCCACTCATGAGGAACTTCCCCTAGGGCAGTAAGAGGAGAGCAACAACTGCTGAAAGGCACTCACCCAGCATTAATGAGGGAGGCCTAATGAGAAGATAGACATCCAAGGGGCTTCCCTGAGGACTGTCTGAGAGTTGAAACTGGGCAGGGAAAGGGAGTTCATGGAGACTAGGTACACCATAGGCAGTTGTATGGAAAATGGCTTTGAAAGTGCTGCCAGTGTGGCCTGCATAGCCAAAAGGGCCCCCTTGGGCTTAAAGACCCCACCTTCAGTAGCTGAAGTCTTAAATTCAACATCAAAATTTGCCACTGAATTGTCTGCATGGCTAAAGCTCCATCTTAGAGTGAGGTCATTCCCACTATGGGCCAGATGAGAATGACCCTGCTGTAAGTTTCATATGCTCAAGATGTGGACTTTGTGGGTGCAGAGTGAGATCATTGGCTGCAGGGAAAGCCCTGAGCCATGAAATAAAGGATCAAGTGTGGCATGGTTGCAAGGACATAAGTAACAAAATATGATAAGCTGAGCTGTTAGAATACAGAAGCAAAGTAATAACACTAGTGAGGCCCCACATGGAGTGCAGTGTACAATTCTGGAGGCCTTACCTATGTAAGGACATAGGGTAGTGAAGATTCAGAGGAGGGTAACAAAGATGGCACAGGGATCACATCACAAGTCCTATGAGGACAGGCTGAAGGATTTGAATATGTACTCCTTGGAGGAGAGGAGAGGAGAGGAGAGAGGGGATATGATAGAGACATACAAGTACCTTACAGGGAGTAACAGGATGCAGGAATACACTATTTTCCAGCACAAAAGATGTTCCAGGACTAGAGGCATGGGATGAATTTGGAGGGAGGGCGATTCAGAGGAAATGTGAGGATGAATTTCTTCACAGAAAGTTTGGTGGACAAGTGGAACACCCTGCCAGAGGAAGTGGTGGGGGCTTAAACAATCATGGGATTTAAGAATGCATGGCATAGACATAAGGTTATTGTGGAGGTCAGGGGTAAGGGGCAATAGAGTTCTAGAAAAATGTAAAGGGAACTTACAAGCTCAAATGGGTAGAATGTGTGGGTCATAGACCCTTATCTGCTGACAGTGTCTACATATCTATGTATGTATCTATGTAATAGAGCTAGACAGCTGAACTGATTCATAACAGTGGGTATAATTGAAGCAGCAGTCTATAACAATGCAGCATAGGAGGCTCTGAGCAGTTATGGTAGTAACAACAGCAGTTATGGTAGTAGCAGCAATTGATAAAGGAGATATGAAGCAGCATTTGCAACAGCATTTGCAACATCAGTAAAATGGGCAGCAACAAAGTTAAGCATGATGCATCACAAATGAGATAAGCTGAATTGCGTATATGCTTGGCCAACCAGTTCCATAAAGGAGCAAATCATATTGTTTGCATAAAAGCATGCTTCTGCTACTTGGAGCCACCATGCCTCATGACATCACAGTCAACTGCCATGGAAATAACAGGGAAGCCACAAGCTGAGCACCATGAGACCAAATAGCAACTGTAATGCTGCTAGGTTTGATCCCCCAAAATAGGGAAACCTTTAGAGGCGAGGTCCTAGTTAAGGACAGAGCCATATAATATCAAGCCACCAGAGTAATGTGAACTAGCTGAAGCAAATGAATGACTGAAAGGTTCAGAATAGATAAATCAGAAATGTACTGCCAACATGCCTGCAGTTGTCAGCTGTGTCAGTATAATAATAAAGCAACATGAATATATGAGAGCAGCACAAAGATTGCAAGTTGGGAGTAGTAGCTGCCTGACTGAGCTAACACTGAATGAATTGAGCAGGCTGTTGAGAAGCAAATATTGCAAAGCAAAGAGTGGCAACTAGCTGGAGCAGGACAATCCTGGACCAGGTGCAAACAATTAAGGTGGATAAGCACAGGAGACAGCAGAGGCAGGAAAACAGCAGCTGAGCTGAAGCATATGAATAGCAATTGCAGTTGCACTGAAGGTTTGCTAAAATTTGGTAAGTAAATGGAAGCCTAAATAGTACAAGTGCATGAATAGCACAAAACAAACAAAAGGCAGCAGGATGCTAGGGAAACTAGAAAGCTCCCAAAGAAAGAAAATGCAAAACGAAAAAACACAAACAGAAGAACAGGAAAACAAGTAACACAAAGAAGCATACAGCAGTGGAAGGCAAAGCAAATACTACCCAAAAGCATGAGAAACACAATGAACAGAAGTCCAGCACAAACCAAGCAGAGCCCAAAGCACAAGGGAAGGAGGGAGGCAAATGCTGGAAAGGGGGGGACGCTGCAGCAGGCCTCAAGACAGAAGGCAGACTGACAGAGCCCCCAGCTGCAAAGAAAAAATGTTTCTGAGAGAGGCTGGAAGGAACTGGTTTATATAGCTGAGGAAGAGGGTGTGGCGGGTTGCTTCAGCCCATAGAACTACATGCATACTCTTCCAAAAAAGTGAATCTCTTCAATAAGCCTTCCAAAAAAGTGAATCTCTTCAATGATCTTTTTTATAATACAACATTGATAATAATATTTATTTTATTATTGATTTGTTATTTAAGCAATAATGCCCAACAGGGTGTGTGTCTTGCTGGGATAACGTCACGCCTCAGGTGATTGGGCACGAGGCTGCAGGCCAAGTGCATCCAATGACTGAGGCGTGACGTTATCTCAAACGACACACACCCTGGAGGGCATTATTGCTATTATCTAATGGCTCGTTGTTATACAGAATAAAAAAATCATTTTAAAGATGTTTTTGCATGGAAAAATATTTCTGTTTTTTAAGAGAAGATGAAACAATCAAGCAGAAAAAAATCAAGCAAACAATCATCTCCAGCTTCACAGTGAGGCTGAGACTGGACCCGTGATGTGCTGGGATAACATCACGGGTCCAGCCCAAGACTGACCAATCAGAGTCCAGGATTTTTTCTTGCCAATGTATAATAATACTTTAAAAACCATGAAAATATGCTGTTATGATCTATGTTCACACTCATACAATATCATGCTCTTTAAGGGACAAACAAGAGACTACCGAATCACTTCTAACACTATAACAAATAGCTCACTGTTCTGCACTCATACAACTGTGTTTTCCTGTTTATTAAATCCACTATTCACACAGGTTGCACAAGGTATATTCAGAACATTTTATAAGTCTAACAAAAAACTTCAGATTGTGGCTTGCAGGGTTTTAGGTGCACTTCCATGCAGTGAAACAATGTTCAGTATTCAGCAGCAGTGTGTTCTGAGGTTTTGAAAGTGCTAAACAGCCTCCATCACAGTGCTGTTTAATGGTATGAAATCCTTGCCCTTAACCCCAGTTTCTACAGTACTCACAGTCACTCAGTGAATGTCAGATGGTGGCCAGCCAAGGTTGTGAACAGAGAGTTGTGCCAGCCGCCATCTCTCTTAGCAGGTTTCTGACTGGTGTTTTGGGAAGGTGGTGCAGGGTGGGGGATCCAGAGCAGGTGGGTCAGGATGGGGTTGGGCAGTTGTTCAAGGGGTCCATTAGACTACCACAGAATGGGTTTACAATGTCAGAATTTTATTTATTTATTTATTTAAAATTTGATAACTGGGAAAAGCACCATAAGCAGAAGCTCGTTTCCAGGTGAGACCCGCAGACAGGGGTGCAAACAGAGGATAACAAAAAGCAAGTAACATTGTAACAGTGTACAAACGCAGTTTGTACAAATAAGAAATACATAGAAAGGAACAGTATTTACAATTATATACAATATAGTGCAGCCTGTACAATGACAAAATAATAATAAATAGATATGTACACAATTAATAGGTTGCATAGATAACCCAACAGCTATACAGTAGGAGATCAGTTATATAGGGTAGAGACTGGAGGGAGCCTGCAGACAACAGAGCCAGAGTGGAGCCTGTTGGTGTGGAGATGGAGTAAAGAAGAAGAAAGCCAGGGACAGAGGGAGAAACCCATTAGGAGGAGGGAGAGGGTTTGAGCAGGTGCTTAAGGTCGACAAAGGAGGGAGGGAGGCAGGCTTTTTGGGTGAAGGCTGTTCCAGAGGGAAGGAAGCCTATAGGAGAGGACCAGTTTGCCAGCCAAGGTGTGGACAAGTGGGAGGGCAAAGGAACGAGTGCTGATCGAACACAAGTTTTATGGCAAGGGAGTGGCAGGCTTGAGAAGAGAGGCAAGGTATGGAGGGAGAATCCTGAACCAGAACTTTGATACAAAGGTGGCACAGTAGGAGAGGCACCTCTGGGAGAAGGAGTGGAGGCTAGGGAGGAGTAGAGGTCACAGTGGTGGGTCAGACAAGGGGAGTTTGAGGCAAATCTACAGAAGGCATGATAAAGCACATCTAGTTTGGAGAGAAAATGGCAGATTGGGGTGGTGGGGATCCACTAGACTATGAGGGAACAGGTTTATAATGTCAGATTGTGTGACTGGAGGGGGTCAACTAGACTACCAGGGAATGAGTTTATAATATCAGAATGGGTGATCTGGGTGGGGGGTCCACTAGACCATTAGGGAATGGGTTTATACTACCAGAATGGGTGATTTCACTAGACTACCAAGGAATATGGTTTGAACAGCAGAATGAGTGATGGGGGCATATCTATTGCATTGGGTTAAGGCCAGGGTTTAGGCAGCATCAAACAGGGCTGCAATGGAGGCCATTTAGCACTGCTGAAACCTCTGAATGTACTGTTGTGCCCAGTATGCATGGGGGATCTATCATTTCCATAGGCACAGTGACATATTCTTTGTAGTCAAGCTGTCATGTTAGTGTGGTGCCAGGGCTTCTAAATATCACCCCAACTTTGATGGTCAGTGCTATTCACAGTTAACGCAGCACTAACCCAGGTAGTGCCATGCTAATTATTTGAATATGGGGGCCACTATCTTTTTTAGGAACTATGGATTGGTTAAAAAGAGAATCTCTCTTAATCATCCGGATAATTGATATCCTATACTGAAGCATTATTGAATATGCTAGGTGCATCTTTTTTTGAATTTCTTGTATATATGCACATTTGACATTATTTGCCACCATTAAGTATAATGGTGTTCTCTTACAATCTGAAACACAATACTTTGCCTTTAAGACTTCCAGTATAAAATAATTGTCAAGCGTGTACAGCCTTTGAAAAAAAGTTTGCTTGTGACATGAAATGTTGGTCAGCTGCTTTTTTGCATTGCTTATCCTATGACTTACAAAACCTTTATCAAATAAAGAAACTTGTTTTGCACAATACTTCAATGTCATGCATAGAGTCACTTTGTGGTGCTGAGTGTCAAATCTCTGTTTGGTTTTACATTGCATCCATTTTTTCAATACAGGGCACCGCTTATTCCTGGATGCAGCTCATCTATGTTTTATTTTTCATTTGATTAGGTAACCTGTTTTAACATTTACCTCAATTGAATTTACAGAGCTACTTACATGCTGACAAGTTCACCTTCTGAGTTTAGGCAGCATCATTCAGTACCTCTTATAGTAATTCACAATTATCATGCTATGCAAACATATGCCACTTTAGACATTATCATACTATTTCTGCGTGATAAAAAATTCAACAAACTCTGTTAGAAAAAAATTAGAGTGCATTGCATAAGATGCACTTAGGAAAATAGAGTTTATGTATGTATTTATTGAAAATTTTGGAGATTACCTTTCAGCACAAGTGCTTATTTATAAAGGTTTCACATCAAATACATAGTCACAGAAAACATTACAAGTACAATAAGCAGCTCCAGAGGAAATGATGTTGTCAGGCTCAAAGCACTTAAGACAGAACAATTACATGTTGTTTTGAAAAAAAAATCCATACAGATCGTTGTATTAAAAGTCATAGGGTATGTACAGAGAGAAAATGAATAAAACAGTTACAGTTGCATTGGACTAGAAGGGCAGACCTCAAAGATCTCATAAACTGAGTAATCTTGGGAGTTTCAGCAATGTATCAGGCAGTTTGTTTAGCTAGTTAGCGGCCCTGACATCAAATGACCAGTTTGCTGTTATCATTATTTAATTTATCTGTTTTAAAACACAATTGTGGCACCACTGTTCTTCAGAACTCTGTATCATTTGTCTGCTTATAGACAGCTTCAGTTTTAATGGCCCCTTCTTTGTGCAGATGTGAGCTCCACTGCACTTATTGCAGTCTACTCTTTTATGTTAGGCTTCAGATTCATTTTTTATGTTGCTTGCACGCATGTGCAAGAAACATAGTGCCATCATCGGAGATTTCGGAGTTGTGTCACCTCCTCCTCCTCCTCCAATTCAGTCAGTGAGATGGCTGGCCCCTGTAAGTCAATGCATTTTTGGAGCTGCCTATGAACGCTCCAAAATGCAGTGGCTCTGATTGAAAGAGAGGAGCTACGGCTTGAGCAAGCTACCGATAATAGCTCCCCCACGCAGGCGTGTGCGCCCCTGCGTTCTGTGTAGCGATGGGGTGCCCAATCCCGCCGGCTGAGCTGCATCGTTCCCCCTCCCCGTAGCTGGTGCCACGCTGGAGCCCACCCCAGCATGGCAATCACTTATTTGGCTGATGGGGTGCCCAATCCCTCGACTGGCTGGCGCCCCCCAGAGCTGGTGCCACACTGGGAGCCCACCCCAGCATGGCAATCACTTATTTAATAACGGGGTGCCCAACTTCATCGGCTGAACGGCCCCCCGTCCTTGTGCCACGCTGGGAGCCCACCCCAGCATGGCAAGCGTCCCACAAGTCTTTTTTTTTGTTTTAACCTGTAAAACAAAATAGCTCTAATGGCGCCTCCCAAACCCTCCCGCAACCCGCACCCACCCACTGCGCACCCAGCTCTCCCCACACCCCCACCCCATACTTACCTCCGGACCGCGCCGACGATCTTCGTGGACCGGGAACATGTCTGCACTCTTCAAAGCCGACCGCGAACTGAGAAATGGTGGTAAGCTGTATAATGGGCTAGATAGGAGGGTTCAACTTATGCATATCTCAGGCATTTTTGGGAATTTTTCCAAATTTTCAACATGGGGTTTTAGGACCCCTTCTCATGAATGATGTCACTGTCATGGCGTTATTCAGGCTTGAAGGGTGATTCGTGCAGTGACTGACAGTGCCGTGAAATCACCCTCCGGGACAATCACCACCATGACAGTAACATCTTCATGAAAAGTCTAAACTCCATGTTGAAATGATCAAAATCCAAAAAATGACTTGTTTCTGGCGTCGTGCTGCGCAGTTCTGCAGGCTCCGTAGGTTCATTTAAATTTTAATATTTTCACTCCAGATTTTCAACATTGCCATTTTACACACCTTCTTATGAGCAGTACAGCTGTCATTTTCATCTCACCCAAATGTGTTTCTGCCCTTGTAGCGCAGAATGGCACAGTCGGTGTCTTGGAAATCAATGTATGGGACAAATTAAGAAAATCACAGTGACACTGTTCATAAGCAGAGGTCTTAAAATGGCTATGTTGAAAATTTGGTGAAAGAATTCCTAAAATGACTGTTTCACGGAGCATTATGCAGTTCCTCATGAGCTCGTAAGTTCACAATTTTCAATATTTTCATTCCAGATTTTCAACATTGCCATTTTACCACACCTCCTCATGAGCAGTACAGTTGTCATTTTTCACATCCTGCTCAAAACATGTTTCCGCCCATGTAGCGCACAACGGTGCAGTCGGTGTGCAAACTCAGTGTATGGGACACATTAAGAAAATCACAGTGCCACTGTTCATAAGCAGAGATCTTAAAATGGTAATGTTGAAAATTTGGTGAAAGAATTCCTAAAAATGACTGTTTTACGAGTGTGCGTTGCACAGTTCCCACACACGCTCGTAGGTTTGCGAATTTTCAATATTTCCACTCTAGATTTTCAACACTGCCATTTTACCACACCTCCTTATGAGCAGCACAGCTGTCATTTTTCACATCCTGCCCAAAATGTGTTTCTGCCCATGTAGCGCACAATGGTGCAGTCGGTGTGCAAGCTCAATGTATGGGACACATTAACAAAATCACACTGACACTGTTCATAAGCAGAGATCTTAAAATGGCAATGTTGAAAATTTGGTGAAAGAATTCCTAAAAATGACTGTTTTTCGAGTGTGCGTTGCACAGTTCCCATGCACGCACGTAGGTTTGTGAATTTTCAATATTTCCACTCTAGATTTTCAACACTGCCATTTTACCACACCTCCTTATGAGCAGCACAGCTGTCATTTTCACATCCTGCCCAAAACGTGTTTCCACCATTTAGCGCACAATGGCGCAGTCGGTGTGCAAACTCATGGTATGGGACATTAACAAAATCACACTGACACTGTTCATGACCAGAGGTCTTAAAATGGCTATGTTGAACATTTCGTGACAACTTTCCTAACAATGACTGTTTTATTTATGCCGCAGTTACAGTTCCTACGACGCCGTAGTTCGCAAATTTTCAATATTTGCACTCCAATGACTTCCAAATACCTAAACAGCACATAGAAGCAAGCAACATTCGGCATTGACAAATGCTTGTTTCTTTCATCCTGAACCTGGGTGTTCTGGGACTGTAGAGTTCAGTGGATTGGTAGCAGACTGCAGCAACGTTCACATCTAGGTCATTGGTTTAAACCCAACCCAAGCCAGTAGTTTCTGATTATATGACTAACATCTGATTTTTTTTTTTTTGGTGGCCACAAAATAGAAGGTGTCCATTTCCCAGTATTGTACCACTATCCAAGCCAATCAAATCCAGTTCAGTCCACTGCATTTATATAGCACTACTACTCAAAAGCCCCAAAGTGCTGAACAACACATCTTATTACAAAATTAGTAAAATACTTCGTCATTAACATGTTATTAGTAACGCATTACATACAAAAACTTCCCAGATACATAGCTTGAGAACCAAAGGACAAAAACATTCATAAGGTTTCAGAGTCCCCCAAAAAACATTTGCCTCTTTAAGTGTAATTATACAATGGCAGGAAAGGAATCCTTGGTTGTGATTGGTCAGTCTGGGACTGGACCCATGATGTTATCCCAGTACAACATCACGAGTGTAGTCCCAGCACATGGAAGACCACATCAACTGTTAATGGAATCACTCCATGCAGCCAGCTTCACTGATCCTTGTTCAGCAGCCTGCTTCACTGATTCCTGCTCGACAGCCACCTTCAGAGTCCTTGATTCGGAAACCAGTCAAAATAAAACCAACAACCCTCAGACATTCCCCCCAAATCCCTGAAGTTTCTTTTTCATATTTAAAAAAAACATGTAAGTGAACCCATCATTTTGATTGGGTTCACAGACCGAGAGTGCCCAGTGAATGAATGAGCAAGTGCACCTTTAAACAGTCACTGCATGGATCTAACACTGTCTTGCTCGCTCTTCAAGTCACTTTCTTCTTGCGTTTTTTTTTTTACTGGACCTTGTAAAGGCACTCAGAAACATCCTCCCTACCTCCTTTCCTCTTCCTTTGCAGACATCTTCACAGCAGCAGCAGCAGTGAGTTTGAGATTCTAAGAGCAAGGTGGGGGTCAGCAAGCTCCAACTCCTAAGCAACAGCAGCATGAACAGCGAGTCATGGAAAGACAAGGAGAGAGAAACACAAACTTAAAACTGTGACAAAACAAGATAAACACTGAGGTAATAGAACATATTAACAAAGACTGGCAGCACTGACAAAGGTTGCTATGAGGACTGCACAGCAACATGAAAAGCACATCAGCTCCACCTGCTGAATAAAACAATAAATCAGCAGTATTTTTTATAAGATAATCCTACCTATTCAAAAAAATGACAAAAATAAACTACTTTAAATATAGTTTTTTATCTTTATTTGTTTGTTCTACAAGCTAGCCCTTATATAACAGCAATAATGCGCTCCAGGGTGTGTGTCGTGATGGGATAACATCACTTCTTGGGTGTTGGATGCACTTGGACTGTGGCCTCCTGCCAACCACCTGAGGCTTGACATTTTTCCAGCATGACACACTCTCTGACATGCATAATTGTTTATTTTTTAACATGGTAACTGAGCTATCCTGCTGCAAGGTAACAGGAAGGGCATTCCATAAAGTTGGAGTGCAAATAACAAATACACTCCCACCTATCATTGTAAATTGAATGTTAATTGAGCAAGCCAGAACTGGACAATCTCAAGTATTATAGCAGGACATACTGTATTCTGGCAAAAAGGTTGGAGAGATATCTTTGGCCTTGCCCATGAAGGCTGTTATTGGGGAGAAGTATTTTTAAGTCACATCTGTAATATCATATGGAAAAGAACAACAAAGAACTGCACTACCATCCATGCAAAAATGCTTTATTCGGTGTTCCAGCCAGCAGCAAACAGCATACAGATCAGGAAACTGTGACCTGTACCAGTTTTGTAGCTAACACATCATCAGGAGGGTGCAGGTAACCACCTACAGTCAAGTTAAAAATGCTGCTGTTAAAGTGACAGTCTATTTTAAAAAAAATGCTTCTCATGCTAGTTCCAATAAAAACATGTTTATTACATAAATACATCTACTTTAAAAAATAAATATCTATCTTATATGTAACAATAAGCCGATGTAAAAACCTTTAATTTCCAATTCATGTTTATATCAATCAATCAATCAAATCTTTTATTTATTCAGGCGATCATCATTGAGCAAGGCTCATTTACAAGATGGACCTGATAAGGTCAAGGTTCGAGTTGGTGCACAGCAATTACATCACATACTTATGAGACAGTTATACATACAGAAACAAGAAAATGTTATTTATAACACAATAATATACAGAGAATTCACATGTTAAAGCTTGGCAAGAGAAAGTTAAACTAACATCTACAATATGTACAATACATATATATCACAATGAGGGCCATGACAGTCCCTCACATAATGAGTACAAGGATGGTGAAGGAATATTGGGTGCCATATACTGGCGGTGTCTGGCTGGAAGGAATATGCCATATGTGATTGGAATAAGGTTTTGTGGGATGACTATTCTATCTCTAGTGGTAGCAACTGCATTTCTCTGTGAAGAAGGCTGTACAGTGCTGCTTGAAGGATGTAAATGGAATGATAATGGACAGTTTTAGGATTTTGTAGGGTGTTCCATGCTATGGCTAGAGAGTAGCTGATTGCTGCCCTCCCTATTTTGGTGTTGACTTTGGGCAATTTGAGCAGGATGATATTGTTGCTTCTTAGGGCATAGGATCTGGGAGTGGTCAGGTTGAAGCAGTCCAGGATATAGCTTGGGAGTTTTTTTGATAAAGCTCTGTAGATCCATAGAGCTGCATTTCTGCTCCTCTTGACATGAAGGGAAACCCATCCAACTGAATCATAGAGAGAACAATGGTGAGTATTATATGGCAGGTCTGTAATGAACCTTATTGCTCTATGGTATAAGGTATCCAACTTTTGAAGGTAGGGAGTGGAGCAGTGACTATAGAGGAAGTCTGCGTAGTCAATGACTGATAGAAAGATGGCCTGGACTAATCTCATCTTTGAATCTCTATTAAGGAAGGGTTTTAATCTGTAGAGGAGGCCAAGCCTTAGGTGAAGCTTTTTCAGCAGTTGTTTTAGATGCTGAGTAGTCAAGTCTGTTGTCAATCCACACACCTAGGTATTTGAAATTTTCAACATACTCCAGATTTTCTCCAAGTATAGTGCATATCTGGGGAGACTGATTGAAGAGGATGTGTTGGTGGAGTTTTGGGCTATGAACATCATTACTTTTTTCATTTAGCAGAAGCTTTTCCTCGAGAAGCTGATGTTGTAACAGGGAGAATTCTGCTTGTAGGATTTCATGAGCAACTTTAGGTGAAGGGTTGCTGACATACAGTACAGTGTCATCAGCAAAGAGATGTACTGAGGACTTGGTAAGGGTTGAGTCAATTTTATTTACATAAATGGCAAAAAGGATAGGACCCAGAATAGAGCCTTGGGGGACTCCTCTTGACAGTGGTCTTAATGGGGAGAGGTCACCTTCAGCTTTTACCTGCTGTGATCTACCAGAGAGGTAGCATCTGAACCACTTAAGGGAGGATGGATCTAGGCCAATGGAGTGTAGGGATGAGAGTAGCAGTTCATGGTCCACAGTGTCGAATGCTTTGCTCAGGTCCAGGAATACTGCACAGACATTGTTCTTTTTATCCAGTTCGGTTTGCCAATCATTGGTGACCTTGGCTAATGCAGTGATAGTGCTATGTTTGGCCCTGAATCCAGACTGAGCTGGATTTAATAGATTAGCATTGTTCAGATATTCCCTTAACTGAATACTCACTAATTTCTCCAGCATCTTGGATAACACAGGTAGGATGGAAATGGGCCTGTAGTTATTAAGATCCATAGGGTCCCCTGATTTTAGAAGGGGGACCACTTGGGCTGTCTTCCACAGCGTGGGAATAGAGCCAGAGTTTAGGGAAAGGTTAAAGAGGTGAGTTAGGGGGACTGCAAGCACATGACACACAGTCTTTAGAAAGAATGGGTCCAGAAGATCTGCTCCTGCACTTTTTTTGGTATCTAGATGCCATAATAGATCCTCAACTTGTTTCAACAGTATAGGTTTGAAGCTAAAGGAGGAGTCAACTCTTTGTTCACCAGTATAGTGGGAGCTTAAATGATCCCTTAATAGGTTAGCTGAGGAGGAGTCAAAGGCAAGGCCAGCTATTGTGCAGTGGTTGTTGAATGCATCCAGGATTTCCAATGTGCCAGTAATGGGGCCATAGTTACTGTGTAAAATGGGTTGAAGGGGTTATGAATATCCTGGCCCATCATCCCTTGATGGTGCTCCCAAAATCTACCAGTATTATGGTAGGAGGAGTCGAGCTGGGCCAGGTAGTAGGCAGCCTTTGCATCCCTAACTTTCCTAGTGCATTTATTCCTGGCTTTCCTAAAGATCATCCAGTCCATGATATTCTTAGTTTTTCTTGCTACTTTCCAAAGTTTATCTCTCCCAGCAGTGCAGCTTTGAGGTCAGCTGGAAACCAGTGACAGGATTTGTTTTTATTCGGATACTAGAGATTGGGGCATGGGTGTTAAGGGCATTTAATATAATGCTATTTAGCACCTGCTGAGCTTTTTCTACAGAATGTGCAAGATAGAACTTTTGCCAGTGTGGAGAGTAGGCTAGATCATGCAGATATCCTTCAATATTGATGTTTTTCTTGGATCTCCTCATGATGAATTTTGCAGGATCTGTTTTAATGCTGTTGGATCTTACCCCTGCGATGGGGCAGTGGTCACTTATGTCGCATAGGAGCACTCCAGTGTGTGTGAATAGATGTGGTTTACTCACTAGTATGATGTCAAGTAGAGTACTGTTACTACTATTCCTTGCATTTAGTCTTGTTGGTTCATTAATTAACTGTGTGAGCCCATAGGTGTCACAGAATGATACCAGAGGTGTAGCTGCCTGGGTGAGCCAGTTGAAATTCAGGTCCCCTATGATAATGACTTCTTCAGTACAGGACTTGACCAGGTTTCCCAGGTGGAATAAGAGCTTGTGTTCAGCAGAGGGGGGTCTGTAGCATCCAATTAAATGGAAAGCTGCTGTATTGGGGAGAGACACTTTTAGAGATAGACACTCAAATTCCTTGGGTATAGATGTTGCAGCAGTGCAGGATACAACTAAACCAGCTTTTACATATATGGCTACTCCACCTCCCCTTGTTTGGCGATCAGCTCTGAATAGCTGATAGTTAGGTAGGTTAACTTCCCTGTCCATTGTGGTGGTCTTGAGCCATGTCTCAGTTATCACAAGAAAGTCTGGCAAGGTATGGGCAACCCAGGATTGTAGCAATGTAAATTTTTCAACAGACTGCATACATTAATATGCAGGAAACTGAGGCCTTTAATTGAGGATAGGTCTGAGGGAGAGGTGATGCTTTCAAGAGGTCCAGGATTGATTTCTACATTACCAATACAGAGCAATAGGAAGATCAGTAATTTCATAAGGGCTGCCAGTGATAGGGAGAGGGGGCTGTCTTTGGTCCTCCTTTTTTATTCCGTTGCCACTCTTTGTTTTGGGTGCTCCCTGTGGATTTAAGGTAGTGTGTCGGGATACCAATTAGCAGTTTGATGACTAGGCTTAGTGGGGATCTATATACCCAGTAGTGGGGGCCTTGTCTGAGACATATAGTGATGTGATGTGTAACTTTATGGTGATTGTACCACTGTAGTAGATGCAGCAATGGCAAGACATATATGAGGGTATGGGTGTCAGCCACTGGGGATGTTCCAGAGAAACTAGGCGGGTTGACCACTTTAGATTGTATAATAGGGTCAACTTCATTGTGGAACCCTATGGCTATTAGTGACAGGAGTATCAGTAGCAAGCTCCCCATTCTGAGGGGGATATTGATAGTTGGCAATAGGGAGTAGCGAAGTTGCTGATTGATTGGGTCAACAAGCTGGTGTGACTGTCTATTGGTTTAGAGAAAAGTGCTGTGGGCGGGGAAGAGATTCAGCGGGAAGATGCCTATAAATTAATACACAGGAAGGGGAAGGCGGGTGGGCAAAATTTTGCCCTTCCCGACTGCTTCCTCTCTGTTCCGCCCAGCCTTGTGGTTCCCAAGTTCGGCTAGGTGCCGCCGACCGCCCGCTGGCGGAGCGAAGCCCCAGCGCTCAGCTGGTTGCTGTGGGCTGAAGGAAGCAGGCTGGAGAGAGACAGAGGAGGGTGCAGCAATTAATAAAGGCAGTATATCAGCAGAACAGTCCAATAAGTATTGGTAACATATAGTCTGGTGCATGTCTAAGAGATTTTGAAACTCTTCTAGAAGAGATTCCTTGGTTCCATCGTTACCTAAAAAACAACAACAAATATATAGTTAGTGCATTGTACACACACACAGTGATACCTTCCAAGGCAGTGTCCTGTCCCACTAATCACCTTTCACAAGGTACAGCTGGCTCACTAGCAAAGCACCTTACATACCTTCACAAAGAGTGCTAAACCCCAAATTTGGTAAGGTGGAGTCAAGTTCAAGTTTATTGCAGGAAAACTCCATTGAGCAAGCTCATTCACAAGGAGGTCCTGTGACATAAACACTTAAAGTGCAAACACAGATAGGTAATAACAGTATATACATGAAATGCACGTTACATGATACAGGCTGGATATACATACAAGGGTACCACATTGGGTGACCGCAGGTGGTAAACATTGATATGAGACAGGGAAGAGACTGACAGGTTGCATACTGATAAATGAAACATGATGACTGTGTGTGCAATACATATACAGTATTTTGGCAGCTAGAACAAACAACAGTCTACAACTGATATGGGAGGGGAGGAGTGATTTGATAGAGTAGCAGTGAAGCGTAAGCATAGATAAAGCCAGGAGTAGAAGGGGAAGGGAAAGCAGTTAATATGACAAATCAATTATACCTTACCAGTGGATAAATATGGCACACATGGGGAAGGAAGATACTTAATGACAGTTACAGGTGTCTCTTATTTTGGCTGAACTTAGCGATTTGTAGAAGTTTATTGAAACTGTGCTAGTTAGTTTCCTTACGGTTTGTAATTGGTTCCAAATGGAGGGAAGGGCATATGCAATAGCACGTTTACCAAAGGAAGTCCCCGTCCTTGGTATGTCAAGCATAATAAAGTCAGATTTTCTTAATGAGTATGCACTATGTGAGATACTAATAAGGGAAGAGAGATAGATTGTCAATTTTTGCAGGAGCAGTTTAAGAGTCCATAGCCCAGCATGGAGCAGGTGTCTAGTAGTAAGGGATGTCAACCAACAGCTGCATATAAGTCACAGTGAAACTGATGAGGAGTTGGTAATGAACAAATGTACGGTGATAAAGGATGTCCAGTTTACTTAGATTTGCAAGAGTGGGAGGAATAAATTACATCGCCATAGTCGAGTAGGGGGAGAAAAGTGGCCTGTACAAGCTTGTTTCGAGTTTCAAGGGGGAAAAGGGGCCTATTTCTGTAGAAGAAACCTAACCTTGCTTTTAACCTTCTAGAGACATCTAGTCACTCTGGAAAATGTTTGCAAAGGATGAAGTTTGTGACTTCACTACATCTTCACAGGCAAAGGAACTTCACATCTCTAGGTACAACTGTTGTTCATGCCAAAAGATTGACTTAGCCGGTCCCTTTCTTATCCAGTTTAAAAAAAGTATTTGGCTTCAAGATGGATTTCCTGAAAGAATGCTAGCTGAGTCCCTAGCCTTTTGAGATGTTGCACAAACTGTTGTTATTTGACTCAATGTTAAAGCCCTTTTGCGTTCTATTTTAAGGAATATGTGTCTACTGCCATGTGGTAAGATTGGATGGTTAAACATGACTCTATTGCCTTGGTTTTATTAGTGGCTTAAATGAAAACTACACTCTCATATCCTGTAAATTTTATTTGTTTCCATGACAACAGACAACTCTTTTCCTGTAGCTTTTGGGAATATACATGTTTGCTTTAGTTTGCTTTCACTGTTCATGCTAGACCCTTGTAACTGTCTTGGGGTTCTCTATTTTATGGTAGTTGAGATCTCATTGTCCATGAGAGCTGCATTAGCATATGAGAACATAATTCCTCAGCACCCATTTATACCATGTATATCTATGCTGAAAGTACAAACACTCTGAAAAACTTTCTGGAAACACACAAACTTAATGCAATGTAAAGAGAAACCCCTGCATTGCAACTCAGTTTGCAAAGTTAACTGAAGGTAAATGTGATACTTCGCACCTTGCTGCAACTTGTTTTTTGAACTATACTTAAACAGACATACATACTGTGGAGTCTAAAGGCTGCTGATACTTCATGTTCTCACATGCTAATGTAGCTCTCAGGGACAATGAGATTTCAATAGCCATAAAATGGAGATCCCCAGAATAGTTACAATGACTTGCATGAACAGTGAAAATAAACTGAAGCAATCATATATCCCTCAAGGCTATAGCAGACAGAGCTGTCTGTTCACATGGAAACAAATACAATTCACAAGAAATGAGGGTATAGTTTTCCTTTAACATTTGTCTTCCATTGACCTGGCAGCCTTTTGTATCCTTGATGTCACTGTGTATCTTGTGTATGATACTTTCAAGTTTGTGCTTCAGCAAATATTTTTCTCTCCTTTTCTCTCCTTTTCTCTCTGTGCATATAGTATCTGTACATATATGTTGATAGTTTTGTTATAGGTTTGCATTCAATACATCCACCTGGGTATGGCCCAAGATAATAACCAACCATTTTGATTAGGTTGTCAGTATTACTTTCAAGTAGCTTTCACATGCCATTATGCTCTACATGCAAAAGAAGATAAGTTGGTATTTCTGTATTAAATCTATGTGGAGTTTCACTGTAGCACATGCACAATTATGTTTAAGTCCTATAACCTGAGGCAATAACTATTTTAGGTCAAAGACCTTTGTATAGCACACTTTGAGCTGTAGTTGGTAATTAAAGATTGTCTCTTCGGAATATACCCATGACTCAAAAAATACTTACACTTGGTTAGACGCCATGCTATGCATACCCATTTTTTTGTTTTGCGTTTTAATTTTTTGCAATTATGTATCTTTAAATATATAGTTATCTCATTTAACTAATTAAATGCAGTCCAAGAAATATAAATAATACATACAGTATTCTGATCATTTATAGTTTTGTTTTTAGTAATTTATTTCATAATAATAATCACTTTTTCATTTGAACTTTAAGTCTTGTAGATCTCTAATGCAGACACTTTTGTCATTGCCATCCCAATACTACCTACTAAGGCCTCATCTGGAGTACTGTGTTCAGTTCTGGAGGCCACATCTCCAAAATGATACAGACAGGATAAAGACGGTACAGAGGAGGGTGACAAAAATGGTGTCCGGGATACAGCATAAGTCGTATGAGGAGAGAGTCAGCACTTTCAATATGTACTTCCTGAAGGAAAGGGGAGAGAGAGGGGGGCATGATAGAGACCTTCAACTATCTAAAGGGGATCAACAGGGCACCAGAGGGAAGTATCTTTCACATGAAGAGAAATAGCAGAACAAGGGAGCACTGCATGATGCTAAAAGGGGAAAAACTTAGAGGGAACTTTAGGAAATTCTACTTCACTGAAAGGGTGGTGAAGAGATGGAACAGTCTCCCCCAGGAAGTGGTGGGGGTGGCCACAGTTCAGGGATTCAAGAATGTGTGGATAGGCACATGGTAATTATCTAGCTAGGATGAAAGGGGGGGGTTTGTAGCTTCTAGGGTACCTTAAGCATTAGAAAGGGGGATAGAGCAGACTGGATGGGCCACAAGGTCCTTATCTTCTGACAACATCTACAAATGGGAACAATGGGAGGCACAGAGTTATCCCAGTGGGGATGCCATTTTGCTGGAATACAGGTCTATATTTTGGGGAGAACTACAGTAAGGGTGGGAGTGGAGCTTACCATGTAGGTGATTTGCATGTTTCACTTTGTGCATTCAAATGAGGACAAAAGCATAAAAAAGACCCGTTTTCCATCTGTTTATTATCTTCTGATGCTTTCATAGGCATCACCTTAAAAGCAAGGAAGATAAGGTCCTGCTTGATGGTGGGGGGCTGGAATGTTTACAATGTGATTAAGGGCATAAGATGTGAAAATTAAGTTATAAATTACACTGTTTCTTATTAAATAATGTGTAGTATTAACAGGGACAGGATCACAAATCTCCAGGTAGAAGGTCACCTGGGGGCCAGTTACCATCGCATGGTATGGTTCAATTTGGCCACTAGAACTAAATCATCCCATTCCAAGGCAAACATATGGGACTTCAGAGGAGCTGACTTTGATAAGATGGCCAACAGAGTTAAACTAGCCCTGGCAAGAAGAAATACAGGTGAGGGGGTACAGGCAAAATCGGCAAGCATTAAAGATGCAATACTTGAAGCAACATCCCATTGTGTTAAAGAGGAAAGCAAGAGCAAAAGAAGAAGGAAACCACTTTGGCTCTCAAAAACAGTAGCAGAAAAGGTCAGAGCCAAAAGGCTGGCCTTCTGGAAATATAAGGAAACGCAGTGGGATGAAGATAGGGAAGCATACCAAACTTCCCTAAGAGAAGCAGAGAAGGCAGTAAGGCAGACAAAGGCCCAAACCAAGGAAACACTAGCACGAATAGTAAAAGAAGGTGACAAGACGTTCTATAGATACATTACTGAAACGAGAAAGTTTGGAGGGGGTATTGCTAAGATCAAAGGGGATAAGAGGGCATGTGAGGAGGAGGACCAAGGAAAAGCAGCTATCCTAAATAGATACTTCTGCTCAGTATTTACTGAGGAAAAGGTAGGGCAGGGTCCACAGCTCAGCACCATGGATACAGGAGGGAGGGAGGTGTGCACTAGTCCCTTCACAAAAGAAAGGTTCCTACAACAGCTCTCTAAGCTCGGGTGGACAAGGCAATAGAACCTGATGCCATACATCCCAGGGTACTAATGGAGCTAAGGGTGGAACTAGCAGAGACATTAGCAGAACTGTTTAGTGAGTGTCTGAGCACAGGTGAGGTACCAGAAGACTGGAGAAGGGCTCATGTGATCCCGCTCCACAAGAGTGGTAGCAGTGAGGAGGCAGGGAACTACAGACCAGTCAGTCTTACCTCAGTAGTGGGCAAGATTATGGAGGCACTCCTTAAGGAAAGGATAGTGCAACACCTGGAATCCATAGGAGCACAGGATCCAAGACAGCATGGGTTTACAACAGAAAGGTCCTGTCAAAATAATCTTATAGATTTATTTGACTGGCTAACCAGAGTGGTGGACCAAGGGGGAGCAGTTGATGTCACCTACCTTGACTTCAGCAAAGCTTTTGACACTGTTCCACATAGAAGATTGATAAATAAGCTGGATAGGCTTGGGGTGGGTCAGAAGTTGGTCATCTGGGTGTCAAACTGTTCGATGGGCAGAAAACAGAGAGTGGTGGTAAATGGTATACAGTGAGAAGAGATGCAAGTCACAAGTGGGGTACCTCAGGGATCAGTCCTGGGGCCAGTCCTTTTCAATATCTTCATCACTGACATTGCAGATGGACAGGACAGCAAGGTTTATCTCTTTGCAGATGACAACAAGATCTGCAACAGAGTAGATGATCCAGATGGGGTGGGCAGAATGATCAGAGATCTGGATAAACTGGCAAAATGGTTGGAAGAGTGGCAACTGGGGTTTAACGCAAAGAAGTGCAAGAGCATGCACATAGGGAAGAGAAACCCTGAAGCCACCTATAGGTTGGGAGGGGAGTTGCTGGCAGTCACAAGGGAAGAAAGAGACTTGGGCATCATCATCACAGATGACCTGAAATCATCCAAACAGACCACTAAAGCAGTAGATAAGGTTATGGGGATGTTGGGGTGCTTTAGTAGGGGTATTACAAGTTGTAAGAGGGAGGTAATAATCCCTCTTTACAAGACACTGGTTAGGCCCCATCTGTAGTACTGCTTGCAGTACTGGAGGCCACACTTTCAGAAGGGCATTAACAAAATGGAGGCAGTCCAGAGAAGGGCAACCAAAATGGTGCAGGGACTGCATCAGAAAACATATGAGGATAAATTAACGGAGCTCAACATGTATACCCTAGATCAAAGGAGGGACAGAGGTGATCTGATCGAAACATTCAAACACCTTTAGGGCATTAACAAGGTGAAAGAGTCTAACATGTTTCAATATAACAAAAATAGCAGGACAAGAGGACACAGCATGAGATTAGAGGGAGGCCAATTAAGGGGTAATGTAGGAAGTTCTTTTTCACAGAAAGGATGGTGGATGTATGGAACGGCCTACCTCAGGAAGTGGTGGATATGAATACAGTGCAGGGCTTCAAATAGGTATGGGATAGGCATAAGGGAGCAATACAGATTCATATGAATAGATAAGCCATTGACAGAGTAAAGGCCTATGGCACATTCATAAGGAAGAAAAAGAAATGGGCAGACTGGATGGGCCTTGTAGTCCTTCTCTGCCATCAACTTCTATGTTTCTATGAAAAAAATGTATATATATATTTGTAACAACTTTTTTTAAAACCATAATGTAATTTATAGTATTGACACATATAGTAAAACAGTACTGACAGAACTAATTCTTAATGGCTCTCTAAGTTTTCAAAAAAAAAAAAAAAAATTTAGTTTCTAGCCCCAGTGGTTCCAAAGTTAGACCTTTCAAAGCATAATTTATTTAAAATGGGATAACTTGCCAGCCCATCAGCATGACAGTAGTGCTACCACTCGCAACGGCAGTGATACGGATTCAGTAGTGAGCAGGAGGATCAAGACTCCCAGTGGACCCTTTCCTCCACTGAGATGAGTAAACAGCAAGCTCTGCTGCAATATCGCCACCTAGGTGACCATAGGGGTGGTGTGAGCAGGGTGGCTAAGGGGTGGGGGAACACTCCCTGTATACGATGCCAACACACTCTGCATGCAGCATTATGCTGCCATGCTGGGGAGGGTGAGAAAAAAAGAAGGAAGAACCCACAGGCTGTGGCAGGATGATGCAGATGGCCCTCTGTAGACTCCATGCCACCTAATGGGCTCAGGACGAGTGCAACCTAGCAAGGCTTCCAGAGGGGGAAATGGGGTACTCCCTCTGACCCACCTTAGGGGAAGCTGCAGGGATCTGAGCCAAGGCCAGAGGTAAGTCCCAGAGACAGCAGATGATGGGGTTGGGGGGGTCATCTGCAGAGAAAGGGCAACCCAGCGTGTGGGGAGAAAACAATGGGATAACTTCGGAATCAATAGGGCTAAAACATTTTTTTTTAAATGAAAGCTTGGAGTCAGCTAAGTTGACATTAATATAAGATATTGCATCAGCTACTATGTATCGATATATTAAAAATATAGAATTGTTCACTACATGTTTAAAGTCCTGTTATTTTAAACAACACATTCTAGCGACATGTAGTGACAGATGAGAACTATTGTATATCATTAGGGTCTATTCATGTTGACCAGATTATAAACTTTCATTTAAAGAAAGTAAGTTGCTATGCCTAAAAGTTCAAATGTTACAGGTTTTACAGTATAAATTTACGTCTTATAAAATAACATAAACGATCGTTTTTGGAAATACTAAGAAAATACTAACAGTTGTTCTATCTAAGAATAAACACATTTGTTTTGTATTTTTGTGTACAGAGTGGCCCTTGAGCAACAAATGTCCATTTTCAAGGGCAATCTAAGTCAGTATGAGCAGTGGTGGATTTACATGGGGGCTCATCAGGGCTCATTCCCCTTATCTCTGAAGTGAGCCCCAGAAGCTCATCCATAAGTGTCATTGACTTATAATGGGAAAGTGGCTCAGTTTAAAGATGGGGCCCTTTTGGGCACTTGAAGCTCCCAAAGCTCATAAAGTGTAATTTCAACACTTAGTACAAGTAAGACAGAGGTATACTATTAAAGTGGTGTATAGCACCATGTGCAGTGTGTTACAGAACAAAGATAGCATGGATAGGATCAGCCACTCACCAGAACAATTTGGAGGTAGGAGTGTAATCAGTCTTATAATACATGGCAGTACGTGAAGGCATGAGCAGTTTGTGGTGGGCATGAGCTACAGTAGTTTTTCATCTGCTTATTGCCCACATGGTTGATAAGCACAGTCCGTAGATCACTGGGTACCTGCTCACATGCCATTTGGAGCATAATAAGAGAGGGACCTATGACCCTGGGATGTCTTCCTAAAAGGAGGATAAAGGTATAGGTAGCCTGATGAGTGGCATGAGTGGTTTCCTAGACAATAAATGTTATATTAATAGAGGAGCCAGGGGCCCAGCATTCAAATTTGAGCAAAGTGGAGTGCAAAAATTGGCGCTGTGTTTTTTGATTGCATGGGTGGTAAATGATGCTATATTCAGTCAAATAGCACACTGGCACTATTCAAATGAATATAGGACCATGTCAACCCAGTGCTAAGCCACTTAGCATTGCCCCAACAGGGTTGCCAGAGTACACCACCAGAGTGAATAGTGCTGGTGTGCTATTTGCAATATTCAAAGGAATCCATGCAAATGAGCCGATTGGGCATGCAAAGCACTAAGGGTCCATTTGCATACTCATTTGCATGATTAGTGAGGAAGATTAGCAGGGTGCCGCCCCCCCAACTGCCTGGTCCCTAGACAGGAATATATATTCCTGGTAGTAGTGCCCCCCCCCCGATCGCTGGCCCATACTGTACAAAATAACATCCCTGGTGCTAGTGGCCCCCCCCACTGATTGGCATCCTATACATAAAAAAAATATATATATCCCTGGTGCTAATGGTCCCCTCCTTCTACCGATCGCTGGCCCATTCATTACAACAGTATATCCCTGGTGGTAGAGGCCCCCCTCCTATTGCCAACCCATACTGTATATAAATATATAGGGGTCTAGAGGGTGACATGCTCTGTTCTACAAATAAGGGGTATGCTTCATGAATGTACATATGGCGGCCAGCTGAGGAGGTATGAGGTGGGCTATACCAGTTGCCATGTGCACCTGCAGCACCAAGGGAAGGAGACTGGGAGAGTGTTTTTTTGGTGCTGTGGTGGGGGGAGACTAAACACCAGGGATTTCATGCTATCACACTATGGGTTGGCAATTGGTGGGAAGGAGGACCACTAGCAACAGGGATATATTTAAATACAGTATGAGCCGGTGACTGGAGGGGGGGGCATTGGCAACAGGGATATATTTATATACAGTATGGGCCAGCAACTGGAGAGAGGGGGACCACTAGCACCAGGGATATATGGTTATAAAGTATGGGCCAGCAATCAGTGGCAGGAGGACCACTAGCAGCAGAGATATATATTTTTAAAAGTATAGGCCAGCAATTGGTGGTGTGGGACCACTAGCACCAGAGAGTTTGATTTGAATTTCAGAGGCTACAGATCAGATCGGTGGAGGGGTGCCAGGCACCATGGGGGAGGATGCTCCCCCAGCCACCAATCGGCTAGGTGTCTGCATTACCACTGACAGCCACCAGGGTTGCCTGAATTTAAGTCGGGTTTTCTTCAGTGGTATTTGTGCTGCATGAAAGGACTGTGCTAAACCCTTTTGCACAATGCTGAATATGGGGTTGCACAGATATTCATTACCTCGCCCCTCTCCTTGCCCGCAAACATACGTTGTTTTGCATGGGCATTAACTCTCTTTGTCCATGGGGATCCAGTGCAAACCCTGATTTGCATGGGGAAAGACCCATTAGTGCCCACGCAAACTTTTGAATATTGGGCCCCTCATATTTTAGAATTGTTGCAGCTGTTAAGTCTGCATAGTATTGTCATCCCTGTTCAAACTGCAGCCATCTTGTTCTGATATAAAGATTGATATAGAGTGTGCAAATACAAAACAGAACATATGTTCCCACTGTGATCTAAAAGAGGCCCGAAATGTACAAAATGACCCATGTCTCATTGGAATCTGCTGTAATATAAAATAATCCTAAAATATACAGTAGTATCACATTAATTACTAAGAATAGTACTAGTACTTTTTCAGGTCCCTGTCACTAATGATCATCATCATAATTAATTATGACACTCACTCAGTCCATAGGTGCTGACTGGAGTTGTGGTCTACCACCATGTGGGACACACAGGATAGATTCCTGGTCCCAACTCACCTGCTCTGGGTGCAATGTGAAAGCATCAAACTGGAACGTTGTGGGGAGGGAGCTGGCTGATCTGCTGTTAGTGTATTTGCTATAGTGAAAACAGAGATAGCAGTGATGTTGTAGGAAACTACACAATGTCAGCTAGTCTCCACCCATAGGATGCTGTGGTAGATGGTCATTGCCATGACCCACCCAACTAAGACTTCTTTAAACACCCTGGGTGGCCATACTCCTCTGTTTTCATTTCTTTAGGAGATAGTTCAGTGACTTGTCAGTACATGCTGACCATGTGAGCACCGCCTCTTTGGGGCAAGGAACATAGCCCTAGTGGCAGGTAACAGGATGTTTTGAACTGGTGTGGGCAGCCCTGGAGCAAGTTGTAGTGTGTAAGGGGAAGAAGGAGACTATATGCAGGATACTGTAGAGGAAGGAGAAAGGTACAGCACTGTGGCAGAGACATGTTGTAAAAAATAAACAAACAGGACACTCCAGAGAAGCCAGAGAAGTATCTGCGCCACTACCAGAAACAGCTATTTTTATTTTTTTTAATCATCATTTAAACTGTTGTGGCAACTGACACTTTGTCCATACCATTTAATAATATTCCTAGCTGACTAAGTTATGGTATATAACTGTAAAGGTGAAAATACTGATTATTTATACATGAACTTAATTATTGTGCTCTTGAAAGTATTTGACCATTATTTGACATATTATTATGGCCACAACAGTATGATGGATATTATAAGACTAAGGGTAAGGTCTTCTGTTGCTGACAGGGTTCATCTGAAGCAGAAACCCCAGGCATGTATATACTCTTCATGAAATCCAGAGTGTACCAGGGACTGTAAATCCAAACAAGACTGATGCAATTAATGAAAATTGTTTTTGAACAAAAATACCAAACTGCGACTATAAAAAGAATGATGCTAAATCAAAGCAACAACCAAATAAATGAAAAATTAAAAAGGATAAATTGCTTAAAAAATTAAAAAAAAAACTTCTAAATTCAGAAGTACCCCTTTAAAAAGTATCAATTAAACAGAAAAGTAAAACAAAAAAAATAAATAAAATGAACAAAAGCAAATACAAAACAACAAAAATTATAAACACAAAAGCACCACTAGGAGATTAGCAACCAATCAGCTTCCCCTTTTCTCAAAGCCCAAATGAGTAACTCAACCACACACTTAAACTGGTCTCAAAAGGCCAAATACCAAACATCTGCAATATTAACTTAACAAATAAAAAACAGACAACTGCCATTACTGAATACTTGTCTATAGAAGCTCAAATTGCAGGTCAAAATACAAATACTTACAAAAGGGACCAGAGGCAAGCTTTCTCAAACTTACACCAAAAAAATTAACTCAAACTATTATTTATAAGCCATGTATTTCCTATTACTCCCATCAATCCAATTGGTTTTCCAATACAGAAGAGCTTCAAGATTTTGACTTGATGGCTCATTTTGTATTTCAGTTTAAGCATAAAAGCATACAGTAAAAAATTATGTTTATACTCAAGGGAGAAGATAGCGTCCTTCACCAGTAACATGGATATGACATTCCAGATAAAGTGCCATTTAATAGCAATGTGCCTGCATGACAGTTTGGACTGGGAAATGTCCTGGAAAATTGCTCAGTGGAGGGTGAGAGCTACTGTGCCACTCAGACAATCTAGTGTTATAATGTTTCAAGAGCTGTCACTAATGCACCATGCCCTGTCTCCTTCCCTTTTACATGAAGAAATATTCAGGAAGTGGAAAGCCTATATGTTATTAATAGCCTGGCTATCAGCTATCAACTTATTATGTTTTTTCTGCTAAAGAATGATTCCTTAATGCAAATAGTGGGCCATTATTTATGTGTCCGTGAGTGATGAATTATTCATTTGTAGGAAAATCACCAGGGACTAGACTAAAGGAAGGTACAATAAGCAATTAACTGCTTTCATCAGTAGTATTTGCACCTCATTAGTCAGTGCTCTTTTAATCAATACTTTTTCTTGGATTGTATTTGTTGCTGAAAGCTGTAATGGGGTATTAGACCTGCAGTGTCCAGTGTGATACATGATAACAGAAGTAAGAGACAATACAAATTAAGGGGGAAATGTGTAAACACCACATACACAACAAGTGTCCAAATTCAAATGTAGTCAAATTTATCTCTAATGAATATATATCTCCTTGACACTACTGGCCTTTATGATTTTAGTATACCTCACAAGTAAAAGCATAATTCATTCAAGATGTATTTTTTCAGTGCCAGACTTCCCATCTTGGAAAGTGTTGGTTTCATTGTTCAAATCCATCTTCCACCCCCTGTTGAATCAATGTTTACCCAATGAACTGCAATAGTAGACTGTTTTGGATCAGGAATGTATGAAATACAGATACTGTAGCTATTCATTTGATTTTATGTAGTCAAACTGATATGGCTGCTGGCGATTATTGCTAGGGTCAGTAATTCCTGGATATAGAATTCTATAAATTTCAGTGATACAGTTTATGATACAGTATTCAGTAATTTTGGATGTAATATGTACTGTAGGTTTTCTATCAATATGAAGTATGATTTAGTAGTTTATTACATGGAAAGCAGCAGGGTTTAGAAAGCTAATTACCATGGTACCACAGCACAGTAAAAAATTATGATGGTTACTAAAATTGTTTTAAAGAAGCAGCTAATGTAAACTGGGAAAAATGTTCACCATACCATGTTTTGCAGTAGTATCTTTCAACATTAGTTCAAGACAGAAAGCATCATCAGATTCTTTCCTGCAATGTTTTATTAGTCGATTATTTTTTAAATTGCATTCATCATTAATCTGCAGTAATTTGTAATTATTGCAGATATGCAATAAAGATGGTAGCACAAGCAGCTTTTATAAATCTTCTTTGCTGAAGTTTCTCTTCAGCTGGAAAATCTACAGTACATTCAAATTGCAAATATGTCTACATGGAGCAAGCTTATGTTTATGATAATTGGCAGCATAGTACTGCCCCTGGGCACTTAGCTTTATCAGTGTGCACTTAGCATTAAAACAGGGTGCTAGATTTTCAAAACATTTAGAGACCAAGTCCCACACTGCTGCCACCACTGCAGGATGAAATCTCCTCACCTGCGGAGATTCGTGTTCTTAGCTAGGGCAGCTGCAGGGCATGTTATGACTGGTCCCACCAAGCATAACATTTTGGCACAGCTGTACCAAAAAAACAACTGTAAGCCATAAATCATGGAGCCAGTCATAAACCAGCTCAACCTTTGAAAATACCATGGCTTTAAGAAAAACTGCGGCTCAGCAAATGGTGACCCACTTGATCCATTTTTTTCCACAACTGCATGAATTTCAGGGACTCTGAAAACCCTGCCTGGGATCTTTTAAAAACTTCAAAAACACTTATCTGGTATTGGATAGTTTCAAGGTTTTGGTTTCCCACCTGCTGCACATTTTATTAAAATTTATTGGAATCATGAACTGATGCTTTTTTCTATAGAGTGTTTTCCCCCAGCTCCTCTCATAATTCCAGAGATATATCCTGTTCCCAATGATATACTGTACCCTATTCAGGCCTGCATGTACTGTCTACCTAGGTCCCTGTAACCAATCACTTACCGCCATGGCATCCCTCCACATGCAGGAGCTCCAGGAGAGGGTGTCTCCCCTTCAAGGTAGTCCACCATGTGGACTAGGATCCAGTGCCTGTGGGCACTAGAATCCAGGGGGACCTAGAGGACCAGATTGTCATATAGATGGGCATGGGTTTTTCTTCCCTTTAGTTCCCTCCCACTTCACCTGCCACAAGCACTGCCTTCTTCGTGGCCTCACATGTGCACCCCATGTCCCTTTAGCAGGATCAAGCTCCCTGACTCAGTGGCAGGGGTTGCTGTGGTGCTGGAGCTCTCCGTTGACCTTCTGTGACCAAGCTTTCCTGCCATGTGGCAGCTGCCCTGGCCTGCCTCCAAACGTGGTGATTCGAGTTTGCTCCTGAACCCAAGTTGCCCACAGGGCAAGGCAAAATACTCCTGCTGGGCCATCAGTGTGGCTCATGAACCGCAGCTATAATCATCAGACAAAAATGTAAGGTTGTGGGAGGGAATACAGAAAAAAAACAAGAAGTGAGAAAAAATGAGGATCCCATTCCATCAGATGTTTCCCCAGAACCTAGGATTTCTATTTAAGGATGTAATTTCTAGAAGATTCTTTTGTGAAAATATCTTTAACAGACTAAACCAATGGTTGTGCCAGTTCAGGAAGCTTGATGGGCAGATAAATGTCTGAAGAAAAAATGATATATTTAGATTTGTAGACATCAAGATAGTCTCAGTATTAGTAGAGTTAGCCACCTACTTTCAAGGGGGTCCTAGGGACCATTACAGCAGCAGGTGTGTTACAAAAGGCTTAAATGTAATATAGTTTCAATTAAGTATAAGGTTATAAGCAGATATAATTACAAAATAATAATATCTACAATGTAATTGTATACTCAAAGTGAGCTATATTTAGATATAAACATGGGCAGCATCCACATGATATCAAACATCTGACAAGAAATGGACATGCAACAGAGCAGAAGATTCCAAATAAATATCCAGTGGTAGATAAAGCAATGGGGAGATACAGTATTGTGAGTTCTGTGTAGGTGCTTGAAAGAGAACAGAGGACCATAACAGAGGATACAATAATATAGATTAGAAGACACAGGGGCTTTGTGAGAAAAGGAAAACAAAGCTAAGGACTATGCAGTTAAACAGGAAGAGGGGTAACTGTAAGGAGGAGGATCAAGAAAAAGGCAAACATCTTGAACAGATACTTCTGCTCAGTATTCATAGTAGAAGGGAAGGGGGATGGTCCTCAAAAAGGTGCTAGGAGCTTTGATGGGAAGTGGACACATGTCTGGTTCTGAGGAGAAAGTCTGGAAAACACTAGCTGAATTTAAGTTGGACAAAGCTATGAGGCCAGACAGGGTACATCAAAAAGTGCCGAGGGAGCTCAGAGAGGGACTGACTGCACCTCTGACAGACCTATTGAGCAGCTCACTGGAGACCAGTGTTGTCCAGGGAGACTGGAGAAGGGCAGAGGTAGTCCTACTTCACAAAAGTGGTAGGAGGGAGGAGGCAGGAAATTATGCACCTGTCAGACTGACAACAGTGGTGGGTAAGCTAATGGAAGCACTACTAAAGTAAAGGATTGTGGAATATCTGGTATCCAACAGATTGCATGATCCAATGCAGAATGGTTTCACAGGGAGAAGGTCATGCCAAACAAATCTGATAGATTTTTTTGAATGGGTAACCAAGGAGTTGAATCATGGAGGTGCACTGGACATGGTCTGCCTGAACTTCAGCAAGACTTTCAACACTGTTCCTCATAGGAGACTGGTAAGCAAGTTATGATACTTGGGGGTGGGTATTAAGCTGGTAACCAGGGTGCAAACTATTTAGGGGATTTAGGGGACAGGACACAGAGGGTTGTGGTAAATGGAGGTCAATCTGAGGAAGGGAGGATGACCAGCAGGGTACCTCAGGGATCAATACTGGGACCAGTCCTCTTCAATGTTTTTATAAGTGACATTGCAGAGGAACTAGAAGGAAAAGTCTACCTCTTTGTGGATGACACCAAGATCTGCAGCAGAGTGGACACTCTGGGTGTGTGTGGAAAGGATGAGTAGGGATCTGAACAGATTGGAGGCATGGTCAGGGATATGGGAGCTGTTTTTTTTTCACCTAATGGGTTAATGACGTGAGATCATAAGATAACTATGCTGACAATTTGGTATTAAAGTATGATATAATGACCAAGCTATAAGTGAGGGACAGATGGCCTGTTTCCTTGACATTGGCCCAGAGGGCCCTGCGCATCTGCATCTGTTCACGCAGTCCTGAAGGGATCTCCATGACTGATGATACAATTCTACCCTCTCAAAAGAAAGGAAATGCTTTGCAAAAAACTGTGTCAATGCACTAGTTTTGGTTCAACTCAGTGCACAAAAGTAGGGAAATGTGACGTTAGAGTTTCGGACCCTTACTCCCCACCCTCACACCCAAAGCAGCAAAAGGGAAAAAATATTAGGTTTTAGATCTCTATAGTCTTGGCAAAGCAGCAGTGGGGTCTTCCTTAGAGTTGTCAAACCTAATGCTCAACCCACCTCCCCAGCCCATAGCCTCCTTTCCAATGCACAAGGTACAGCTCCAAACTAGTGCCTCATAGTGATACTCTCTTCAAAGATAGAAAATCATGTTTTGCCACATGTGGCCAGCAACATTTGTTGCAGCTTTCTAGTGAAGAAAAGAGATCACATCTGACCTTGTTCGCTCTTAATTAATATGGCATACACAAAGGCAAACAGCATGCTTGGGTGCATCAGAAGGGGTTTTCTAAGTCACAGGAAGAAGGTGATACTGCTGCTGTACAGATTGATTGCTTTGGAGCCTAGATCTGAAAAGGAACAGAAAGAGATTAGAGACTAACCAAAAGAAGGCTACAAGAATTATTTAGAGCCAGCACCATAGATTCTTTGAATAGAGCCTGGACAGCTTCTGGAGGACAAGAGGGAAAATGGAGACTTAATAGAAACACACAGATTTGTATGGAGATATAATAATGTTGGCTCCACAGAGTTGTTCAAGCTGAGGAACAATATAAAAACCTAGGGGCACAACTTTAAGCTGGAAGAGGGAAGTTTAAAAGGGACATCCTAAGTATATTTTTCACAAAGCTGGTAGTGGACAGTTGGAATAGTTTACCCAGTAGTGTGATCAATGCTGGGACTATATCAGTGATCAAAACTTAGTGTGACTGTTTCAATGAGGATATTTGGAAAAATAGAGAGGTTGGGGTAAGGAGGAATATGAATGGAGCCGAGTAAGGCAAGTAGGCCATCAGGGCAGACTCAATACATTCACAGTTGCCTGGATCTCTTTGTCTAACCATCTTTGTCTGCAATTTTTATTTTTGCCTGTATGATGGTAGGATTTCTTGTGAAAGTGTTTCAAGCTGTTGAAAGCTATAGTCTTCTTTTTCTTCCCTTATTTATTTATGCATTTCAGTGCTTAACAGGACTAAGCTGGAATGCATCATTCATTTAAATTGGTTCATTAGGATGTAAAGAGCAATGAGCTGGCCCAGTGGCACAGAGGGTTGAGTTGCTGGTGCCTCACCCATCACCATGCCAGTGACCCAGGTTCAAGACTGGACTGGGGTTGCTTTGGGGTTGGCTGGGTGGAGGAGAATTGGGCATCCCCTTGGGATGCTATCCTCCTCTGGGTAAGGAGGCCTGCTGGCTCACTGTTATACTGCCAACTGGGTGACCACAGCTCAAGTGGCACCACAAGGGGAGGTCAAGTACCCCCGATTAGGACACACATATGTATGTATCTGCTCAGTCATTATTCATGGGGTGCCTGAGGGGAGATAATGGTGGAAAAAGATGAAGCTGTTCTGGGATGATGCCACACTCCACCACAGGCTCTGCACCATCAACTGGGCTGTCTGCTGCTGCATTCATTACCAAGTCTCCTCATGGGCCTGGGGAACCTGGGAGGCTCCAACACAGGGAAAATACATAGGGCAGTATAAGGCAGTGTGGCTGTAAACCCCAGAGACAAGAGACGAGAGGGTGTGGGGGATTAGAGAGGTGGAACGGGGCTGGCTCAGGAGAAGAGAAAACATACAAAATAAAAAGAATGTGTAAGGCAAAAGTGGATTAATCTATTGGAAGAGAAACAAAACTGTCCGGAACCATGCTTTTAAAAACTATTTTTAAATCAAGTACTAGGATTTAAACACTAGTGTCTGCAGTACATTAGGTGTTACTGTATGAATGAGGTATGCCATGGGATGGCTAAAAATATCACACATATTTTTATCTGCAGAGTTTGACCTCTATAGACTTCACTTGTGGCACTGCCAGTTATGAGGTTATTGAAGTCAAAAACTGCAGTTAAATGTAAGTGTGATATCTTTAGCCTGCCAATGGCAATTCCCATAAATAAGACATTGCCATGGACTACTACCAACAGGGCAAAAACAGCAGTGCAGCTATATAACTAATGGTTTGTGAGGATATTTAGCGATGCAGTATATAGAAGAAATGGTGTGGGGAAAAAAGTGCAGTCAGAGGTGGGAGAGGAGCTACAGGTGATATTTACTCAAATGTATTTAATCCAAGAAACAGAGACAAATAAGACATCTTGTTTCAGACTGTGACTTGGGGGAATACGGTTGGGATACACAATAGCAAATACAGCAATGGCAATATTTTAAAGTGGTTATAAAATGGGTTTCAGAATCCATCAGAATCCTATAACTTCCTTGGTCTAAATGCATCACCTGACCATCCATTAATCTCTGGTGTAGGAACAGTTTGTACCTAGTCGTTCCTAATCTACCTAGCAACAACCTAACTAAATGAAAATAAAGCCATTTTCTACTAAAATGAAATTGTTTCCACCTTTTAAATGGAAAACCCTACAACATGGCAAAGGTTTCTTCAAGATAAATGCAATTCCAGTGTTCATTCCAAGGCACTCAAATACTGTTGCCAAACTCATATATACTGCCTAGCAACAACATAATTAATTAATTCATTTCATTTACAATTTTATTCAGAATTGAATAGGATAGCTCAGGCTGAGACAAGCTCATTTTCAGTGGGGTCATTTGATGTTATTTCATTACAATTAAATGAAAAGAAAACCTTTTTCAGTTTTTTTCCATTTTACAAGTACAATAAGTCACTCCAGGACATGGGTTTCTTGAGAATTAATGCACTTCCTGGGTGCGATGAAAGTCACTGAGCCACTGGCCACCTGCCTTTCAGTTTACCTGGAGTGTGCATTAACTCTCTAGAAATGCATCCCCTGTTGTTGATTATTCCTTACATGCAGCATGGCAAGTGCTACAAAGGTGTGTGCTCTGTGCATAGATTGCAATTTTATTCAAACTATGAACTACAGTATTAGTCTGACCCAGTGAGGCTACAGATAAAATATAAACACCAGGTATGAACAGAGGTAGATCCAGAATTTAATGTACAATAGACATCATGGTATTTGCAGAAGTAAATAAAGATAATTTATATAACAGGTTTTAAAATAAATGTGCATATATGTTATCCTGCATCCTACTTACAAGATAACACATTATCTTGTAAGTTGGGTATGTCACAAACAATGTCATGAGGGTTAGGTACATCATGATATTCTGCTGAATCAACCTGAGAGTCAGTCTGATAGTTGGTTTTATGATACTAATGACATCACAATAGCACTGTGTGCAACACTGAAGCCAGCAGTTTAAATAAAAAAAGACAGTTAAATGTTTATACAAACAGCTAATTTAAATATTATAACTAGAAAATATATATACTGCAAACCAAACAAGTAATGGTCTGACTCAAAATACATTGTTTATCATTACCTATGTGGGGGTACTGTGGGACTGTCATTAATCTTTCATGATTCCACCACTAATGAGTTATAGTCTTCTCCCCTCATACATAAAAGGTAAATTACATATTTTCAGTGGATCCAGGATGGGTCTTTGACAAAATATTTGTTGAATGACCCGACAGTGAAACCGGCAAGTCGACTGCATTTTGCAGTTGGCTGCCAGTTTGCAGAAACAACAAATGTTTTCTTCGGGGGGCCCACCCCAAACCCCCCCACCACCCCCTCACTTAGGATTCTCAACTCCAAGTTGGAGCTGAGTCAGGGGGTGCAGGACCCCCTACAGACAGTGTTGGGTGCCAGTGGGTTCCCTACAGTGATGTGATGCTGTTGTCACTGTAGGGGACTCTACTGTCATCATGTCGATGTCAGGGATGTATGCCATTTTTAGTCAGACCATTGTAGATCCCCTATTTTAAGCAGGACCATAGACTCTAGGGGGCACCTGTTCCCCCAAATGCACATCTAAGTATTGATGTTTTAATGGAAGAAGGGCTACAAAAGTGTAATTTAGTGCCCTTCTTTGATTCAATATCAACTGTATACCGACCCCTGAAATTGTGTTAGCATGGCATTGTTGGTTTTAGGTTAAAGTAAGTGTGCCACTGTTGAGAAAACTCTGAAAACATAGTAATTAGGCACAGTTCTGCTTTTAATTTTATATTATCTGTATTTCCCTTCCCTTTGTTCTTCCTTACTAGGTTAAGTTGCATGAAAACATAACACAGTATTTGTCCCCTAAAGTTCATCTGATGCTTAATCCTTTGGTAAAGTAATTTCAGTATACAGAGAAGTAGCACTACATTGGGGAGGGCCTTGAGGGAGGAGTGAGTATGTTTGTGGACGATATCAAAATCTACAATAGGGTGGACACACAGGAAGGGGTGAAACAGATGCAGAGGGATCTGGGGAGGCTTGAAGAATGGTCAAAGAGGTGGCAGCTTGCATTCATTTCAGAAAAATGTAAAATCATGCATCTAGGCTACAATAATTGGAAGGCAGGATACTATATGGGGGGGAAGAGATCTGGAAGAAACAGAACAAGAAAGGGACCTAGGAGTCATTATACCCAGGGACCTGAAGGTGGAAAGGCAGTGTGGGGGGGCAGTGGCCAGACGGAGTGGAATGCTGGGATGCATTGGAAGGGGGGATCACCAGTAGGAATAGGGAGGTAATAGTACCCTTGTACACTCATCTAGTTAGGCTGCTCTTGGAGTATGGAGTCCAGTTCTGGAGGCCATAACTCAGGAAGGATGTGGGGAGGCTAGAGCAGGTTCAGAGGAGAGCAACAAAAATGGTAAAAGGGTTAAGCTACCTATCCTATGAAGAAAGATTGAGTAATCTGAACATGTACTCCCTGGAACAGAGGAGGGAGAGGGGGGACATGATCGAGACCTTCAAGTACCTTAAGGGTATAAACAGGGTGCCAGGGGGGAGCATCTTCAAGATGAAGGGAAACCAGAGGACGAGGGGACATGGCCTGCAGGTGGAGTGGGGACAGTTCAGAGGCAACATTAGGAAGTACTATTTCACAGAGAGAGTGGTGGAAAAGTGGAACAAACTCCCAGAGGCAGTTGTTGGAGAGGAAACAGTGGAGGGATTCAAAAGGGCATGGGGCAACCACAGGGGTGTGTTAAGGGGGGGGGCACAGGTCCAAGCAGATAGCTGGACAAATGGACAGACTTGGTGGGCCTTGTTTCGGTCCTGTTCTGCCGTCACACTTCTATGAATCTACATACAGTATGTCAGGTAAAGGACTGTTCTGCGTATCACAATTAATGCTACCTGGTAGAAAATCTAATCAGCAGAAACAACTGACTACTTTTAAAAATTTATAAAATTGTCTTTTTCAGTTTGCTGTTTTAGGAACTAACAGCTAATAAGTTGAGAGAATGCATGCATGAGTAGTAATATGTTTTATAATAATTTGTATCAGTGTTGCTCAGATAGTATCCTAGAAACTAGGATGCCAATAGATACCTCCCATTTGGCCAGATAATTGCTGTGGTAGGATATCAGTGCTCTCTGACCATGGATCCTGCCCTCTAGGACCCAGTGCATGGATTCTGCAAACATTGTGGATCCTGTGGATCCTAGCAGCAAATGATGTGGATCCTGTGGATCCTAGCAACAGATCCAGCTTTGATCCTAATTATCTGACCTAGGATCCATCACTATCTGACCATGGATCCTACCCTCTTGGATCCAGTGAATGGATCATGCAAATGTTGTGGATCCTGTGGATTCTAGCAACAGATCTAGCTCAGATCCTAGCTATCTGAGCTAGGATCTCTGTATCTGATCTAGGATCCATGGATTCTAACTGGGATCCATCGCTATCTGACCCTGGATCCTACATCTGTCTATGGTAAGAATTCTGGTAGGATCCTAGGCAGGACACTAGCACTATCTGACTGATAGTGGTAGGATCCACGGAAGCACTATCTGAACAGTACTAATTTGTATTCACTTTCATCTTCACCTTGACTCAAAAGTTAAATTTGCAATTTGTGAACTATATTTCAGCGGATTGTTATTACATTGATTGCTACTGCACTACAGCTAAACATATATATATTATAGAGGTTCTTTGGTTCATTTAGTTATGGTGAAAGTGCAATAACACAGTCTTGGGTGTGAGCTCCACAAGAAATAAAGAAACGTTTTGCTTTGTTTATAGCACCCAGCAAATATTTAAACTGTTTTACAAAAGCACATCTTTCAGGTGTTACCACTTACTAAGTGAGCCAGTAATATGTCAAGCAATACAGCGATGCAGAAAATATCCATAAAACACTTTCAGCTTCTAGTTTATTAGATGAAGGAAACAGGTTGTGGACTTTGCCTTCTGATGTGAATGTCTGTTAATAACAATACAATAGTTTTTGTTCAGACTCATACTCTCAGCAAGCCCTATGCATATTGGTAGACAAGGTCCCTGAACAAAATTGACAAGTTGTAATTAAATTCCTTAGCTATACAGCTGGCTAGCTTCTGTCCAAGCAAAGCAACATTAGAGTGCTGAATTCTTCTAACATTTATGGAAACGTAAAAACATAAACAATGACAGCAGAAAAAGACCACTGGTTCATCCAGTTTGGCCATAAACCCTAACAAACTGGGGACCTATTATCCATACAGGATTCTAACCCACACTATCCACTGCCCTGCTCCCCACCCTACTTTTATCACCCTAAGCAACCACTAAGCCCTTCATGCTGTCCCAGCCATGTTTGACACTATAAATAGCTCTTGGCACCCATCTAATCAGCTGACAGATTGTTCCACTTCTCCACCATCCTTTCTGTAAAATAAAACTCTCTAACTTCCCTCTTAAATCTCCCCCCATCAGTTTCCACTCATGACCCAATGTTCTTAATCTGCCACTTATGCTTAATAGTTCCTCGCAGTTTATCTTATTCATTTCACTCAGGAACTTGAAGATCTCTTTCATATCTCCCCTCTTTCGTCTAGCCTCCAGCAAGTACATGTTCAGTGCCTTGAATCAACTCTCATAAGACCTGCCCTGGTGCCCCTGAATAATCTTGGTCACCTTATGTTGCACTGTCTCCAGCCTGTCCTTATCTTTCCTTAGGTGAGGATTCCAGAACTGGCACAGTACTCCAGGTGGGGTCACAGCAGTGATCTATAGAGAGGCAGTAATACCTCCTTTCTTCTGCTGTCAGTACCCCTTCCTATACACCCCCAGCATCCTGTTTGTCATACCGTAGGCTTTGTTACACTGGTTTGATTGTTTTAGGTATTCACCAATGATGACCCCTAAGTCTCTTTCCTCAGAGGTCATGCACAGCTTTACACCCCATCCAGTTTTCTGTCCTTAGGTTCTTGTTCCCTATGCGGGCATCACCTTGCATGTTTTGGCATTGAATTTAATTTTTTGATGTCATTCATCTGGATGATATAAGAATATAACAACTAGTTTTTGAAAAAGTCCCTATCAGTTCCCATGCTGCATTCCTGATTCTTAAATCATCTTATTCATCCAAAAGGAATACTTCCAAAGCGGGAAATGGGAGACAGATATCCCAAAAAGTCTTTAAGGTGTAGGCATGTAGACATACACAATTGTGATCAGACACTGAAGGTATAAAGGGAGTTTAAAGTTTTGCACCTAAAGGGCACATAATCAAAGACCTTAAAGGGACACTAAATATTGCAGGGGTCACTCAAATTGTGAAAGCCCATAAAAAGATCTTTCAAATGAGGTATTGGGTTTACCTGTATGGGGCAGGAGTCTTGAGATATGAATAGCTAAGTAATGTTTAAATTAACTCATAGCAACAGCCATTTCATGTAGTCTTAAAAACAGGAAGTGATGTCACCAAGGGGCTAGCTCTATGTTGTTAATTACAGCTTGCCCCTCAGTGACATCACTTTCTGTTGTAAGACTGCATGAAATGGCTGCTGCCTTGTTTTGATTTTCAAATTATTTATATATTCATATCACAGGACATTTGACACATACAAGGAAGCCAAATACCTTGTTCAGCATAACTTTTCATGGGCTTTCATAGTTTGAGCAATCCCTGCAATGTTTACTGTCCCTTTAACCATGTTAATTTACTATATTCTGTTAGAAAATTGTAAAAAAAAAAGTGGTTTTCCATGTGCTTTAAAACCCATGGCATGCTGAAGGACTAACATGGAGTAGAACATTATATTTGATTATGTTAATGGAATAAGAGCTTTCACAGCTAAGCATATGCTAACATATTTGCCCCATTTGTTGTCATCTGCAGACTAATGTATACTTAAGACATTTACTAGACAGTCTAATACACATATTAAAGATGAAATGGAACCAAAACAGGTGGACAGGAAAATGATGCAAGTTTTAAGATGTAGACAACTGTACATTTTTATTTCTGAAGTATTTCATTTTTCTATTGCTCATTAGAAAGTTTTCTGTGTAAGCAATAATACCTGACAGGGTTAGCTTTATTTGGAAATACCAGACAGCCATGCCACAGGTGGATGGCATTATAGCCCCTGGAAGGTCCAGTATTTCCCAATAAAGCCAACCCAGGAGGGTATTGTTGTGCTTAGAAAATGGGCTGCTGTAGTTTACATGTCTGCAAAAAAAAATTATAAGTGAATGTTTAAACGCTTTGATTTTCCTTTGCTTTCATTTGTAATAAAATAGTTCCTCCACCTCATTTGAATACTTTTTTTTTAAGTAGGTACTCTTGTCCCAGTGGAGCCTCCATAGCTATTAACTGAGGAGCTGGTTGTCATGGTTAAGACTCCCCCTCTAATGAGCACAGGCGGGAGAAATAATGTTTTACTCCATCTCCCTGACAGCACAAAACTGGTGTGCATTTATTCATTTAAGTTGGCTTCCACTTATTTTCATTTTTATTTTGCTAAAACACAATGTTGTTGCTGGACATACCATCAAGAGAACTTGGGATGGGATGACAGCCGTTATGGATGGAGGGAGGTCCTATGACCGGGCAATAGAAGAGAAATAAATGCAGGTATAAACACACAAGTAAAAAGATCTTTGCCTGCTAATAAAAAGGTTTTCTTTTCTTTTTTTTTTATTTTCAGAGGAACAGAGCCACCTTTACTGTGTCACGCTTCAGGGCCAGAGCACAGAGTACAGGAAACAGTGACATGGTATTGGGTTCAAACAGAAGCATTTTTTTTCTTGGGGGAAAAAAATAATACTGGAGTTGTTAAAATTTATCTAGACCATGTATGTGGTAGCTGAATTCTCTTGGGGGGGGGGGCAATACGCTCGGTCATCCGCTACCAATACAAAATATTTGGTGGCTCCTCCATTTGAAAACTGGAGGTGCCCAAGTATCCCACAAGTAATGGGGCACCCCGAATTGGCTCTTGTTTTTTGGGGGCTTTATCACAAAATAAATGAATCTCTATTTGGCGTTTCAGCCAATCAGATTCATGTCTTTTCTGAGCCAGTTTTCTAAGTAATAATATTGTGCTGGATATGTAGAACAGTCCTCAACTTGGCAGCTGACATATCTATCTCTATTCCCCATTACATCATCAGCATTGTGATCTCAATGACAGTGATGTCACAGGTGACTGACCTGGCAGCCACTGAGTGGTGGTTCCTAAGCAGCAATCATGTCACAGTCAGTGAGGTCTGTGGACGTGTGCTGGTAACCCCCTTTGGGAAGACTGCTTTCCATAGCTTAAAAGCATACTGCAGTAGTACATCTTGCTTTTCTTTCTATTCCTGTTCTTGTCTGGAATTCTGTTTTTCCCTTTTCTTCAGGCAGGCTACCTGAATGAAATTCCCTCTAGAGCTATCCCTTTATTTTCCATTCCCTTTCCTGCAGTTTGCCATAATGATCCCAGTCCCTCCTCCCCCCTTTTTTAAGGAACTAATCCTTTTGCCACGGAAGGTGCCGTGCATTGTTCCCTTTTTTCAAATGCTGGCTGGCACTGGATAGGTTATTTACCATTGTAAGGATACTTTTATGGTGGCAAATAGCAGTCCTGTTGTGAGACCCAGAAATATCCAGAACCTGGGAGCTATGTTACTATGCCAGAAGGGATTGCACAGTAACACTCCCTATTTACATACTCTGAAAACTGATGGTCTGGTGCACCAAAAACATTAAAACCCTTAAAATTAAGACAAAATGCACACAAGTAAAATGTTTCAGGTAGCTATGGAACTGTGCAGTTTGTCTCTTCATTTCCCCAAATTCTGTTTTGTTTGCAAACAAGCCACAAATCACATTATATGCAGGCATTATTAAAATAAATGTACAGACCTTATTCTTTTGTTTGCTTAATAATTGAAATGACTTACTAATTGAAATGAATCTTTGGTACTTTTTGTATATTTTGTACATAGTAGTTTGTTTTCCATGTAAGATATAGAACTTACCAGAGGAAAGTTCTAGCAAAAGAGTGTTGTTGGATTCTTCTCCTGAGTAACCCAGTGTTCTTCTAAGAGCCAGCCGACCCCCTTCTCCATAGTTTTATACACTAGCCAGGTGAGGTGAGGGGCCAACTCCCAAAGTACACTTTAATTTTGTTAATAAAGAACTACTGTTTGGTTTTAGACATCTGAATGTACAAATATGCATTTACATGTTATGCTTTACTGTTTGTATATTAAAAATAAGATGGTTTGAAAGAATTGCATTTGAAAAGATTGAATGGGCAGAGTCTAAGGTGGTCACCAAATACTTTCCAAGTTTAAAGGAAGACAACCTAGATAGCCAGATCAGATCAGTTGCGGGTTCAGCATAGTACTTACCCTGGTGTGAGAGATCTGCAAGCCTCTTTCAGATCCCATAGGAAGGTTGGGCTATTTTCCCAACTTGTAGCAATCTTCTGAAGCTGAACAGTCATGATGCTGTAATGTCACTGAAGATTTTGGATGTTATTTCTTTTATTTATTTTTTTCATATAAAGTCCACTCTTTTTGTTTGTTAACCTTTAATAAAGAACCAGCTTGGCACTTCTTTAGCCTTGCTACACCTGATTCCTGTGCCCGTGTGTCCATTCATTTCTCACTGCCTCTGACAAGGTCACAATGCTGAATATGTAATGGAGGAAACAGATCTAGATATGTCAGCTGCTAGGAAGAGTGTTGTTGCACACATGGCATCACACATACTTGCATCAGCTAAACAATGGTCTAATTAACTAAAGGCAAAATGAAAAGCACCTTAGATATACAAAGTAATGGCTGACTGTTGACTATTAGTTTTAGGCAGTACACTAGCTCTTTAAGTATCAGTTAATCTGTTGATGTCCACAAATAGACCAAACATGTTATCAAGTAAGAAATGTAACACAGGAGTTTTTGAATTAGCTTTGGAGTGCTGTCACTCAATTTCAGTCATCACCTCTGACATTTCCTGCCATCATAGGTCTTCTGTACAATGTTAATTGTATATGGAGACGGTATGCTTACAATCTTTAAATGTGATAAAAATGTATTAGAACAACATTGTTAATGAGCACCTATCATGCTCATTGCACAAAAATACCCCCCAAACCCCATAAAGGAGTGTTACCTCCCCTAGAGTCATCTGCTACACAAAATGTAATTTTACAAACCTGGGATTCAGTGAAGGAAAGGATTTTATTTAGGCTCCATACAGCCAAAAGCCTGATCCCTTCCACTTCCAGGTTATGAACCATGCCCCTGTGCTCACACTTTTAAGAATGTAATAGTTTTGAGAGAGCATGGGGTACGGCCCTTAGATTTCATTCAGGACATTTTTTTTGTCCTACTTTTTTATTTTTTCAATGGCCAATGTAAAATAAATTAAAGCTACTGCTCAACTAACAAGGGGCTTATTAATTGAGCAGTGGCTTTTATCTCCAGTATACTTGGGGGCTGTTTGTTCTCTCAGCAGGAGAATGTAAACCCCCAGAAAGTAGTCATAGCAGTGATCTGTTTTGTTTAATATTTATATGCTGCCAATAGGAATTATTGTTTGAAAGTAGAACCTAAAAACATAACACCCTAATGGATATGCAGTCTGTCATGTAACATAAATATGTTGATTGCAAACACACATGGCTAACGGACAAGCATACCTTCCCATGCACCCCTCTAAGGACCTGTTGTACATAGATGTTGATTGCATTCCTGCAGCATGGTAAGTAGCAGCTATCTCAGCCCTTTGTCATGATGAGTATAAAGCCTGCAATGTGAACAAGCCCTTTCTGTCTCTATACACCTCCTTACTGCAATGGAAGCCAGAATGACAATGTTGATATGGTTAGAGATGTGCGAAATTGGAAAATTTCATTACGCAGAATATTTCACAAAATTCACCAATTTTGTGAAATTTTTTGCAGAAACAAAATTCTACATTTCACCTGTGGAATGCTAAATTTCACCAGCGGAAGGTGAAATTTTGCTTGTAAAACAGTAAAATTTGCCTTTTGCTGGTGAAATTTCACCAGTTTTCTGGCAAAATTTCACATTTCACAGGCAAAATTCCACATTTCACACCCCATGAAATATTTTGCATAATGGGTGAATTTTGCAAAATATTTTGTGTGACAAATTTAGATTTTGCTGGCAAAATATAATTTTGCAACATCTCTAGATATGGTGCATGATGTACAGAATGTCTGAGAAGTTAATAAAGGGGCTGAACCCTTTCGTCTGCTTCTACATTCCTCAGCTATGTGGAGATGAAAGAATCAGATTAGCTATTAGTGGTAGGAGGATCTTCAGAATCTGGGTGATGCAGCAGGAGATTTCTGACTGACTCGCTCCAGTGGCAGTAGCTAGGAAGTTCTGGAAGTGGTGGGTGGATGGATAGTTCATGACAGTCAAAACCAGGGTCTGTAAAGGTAAGAGAGGAGCCCTTCTCATATGAGTATGCATGCAGGTCTACACTGTGTTATGATCTTGCTCTCTCTCTCTCTGCCAATCAGAACAGAAAATGTTCAATCACTACAGATCAGATGGCAGCTTCAGGAAGATTTATTGCTGGTACACATTGGGGCTTTATGGGTTGAGCAGCTGTATCAGCATGCTGTTTGGGTAGTATCAATGCTGCTTTGAAAAACTGTTTGAACCCTGAGAAACACTGCACCACAAATTTTCCACGATTCAGTGGGATTGTTACCCTAATATAGCATTTCTCCACTTACACTCTCCTTCTGTAGCGGAGCTGCATTAAGCAAACTACAGGTTAAGGGTTTGCAGGCCAACAGGTGTGACCTGTCTGCTCTGAGTAAGGGATCACTGGGCTCTCCAAAACATTGATGGGGACACAAGTACCTCATGTTTTAGCAACATCAGAATAAAAGTGTAATTTGGAGTATTAGCCCATGATGAGTGAAATGTTTTTTTTTTGTGTTGATAGGGTTTGGAGGCTGAGCCATAAAAGAATTATTGAAAAACAAAAACTTTGCAAATATTGTCCTTGCTATGTCCACTACTTCAAGAAATTCAGTGAAATCCAGATGGAATATAACTTGTCCCAGCTGTAGTGTACATAATGAGCAGTCAGTAGGAGTTGTTTTTTTAATACTGCACATCTGTTATTCCATCTGTTAGAAAACTAAAACACTTTCCCATTTTGTACAGTTGAACATTTTATTTAAGATCTGTCTTCTTATAAGGACAATCCGTTCATTTTGACTTTGTAATGAGGAGTAGTAAGTCTGTTTTCTTCCACTTGCAAGCATTCCTGTTGCTCTGGCCCACTTACAAACCATATGAAAACTGCCAGCAGAAAAATGGCTTTTGGTCTTCCAAGTCTGCTTGAGTGTGCAGCTAGCAGTTCTTATTCTGCAGCTGTTCTCCCCCCATTCCTCCCTCCCTTGACCACCCCTCTTACTCTTTTCCACCCCCTGTTGAAGCCGCCCACCAAGCTACTCGATACCACATCTGCCGGTAATGCGTTCCACCTGGCCACCACCATCTCCATAAAAAAAGTGTCTTCTCATCTTCCTCCTGAGCCTTCCCCTCTCCAATCTCATATCATGGCCTCGGGTGTCCCTCCCCTCCCTTAGTTTGAACAGCCTCCATGCATGACTTGTTTATTACTTTCATGTACTTGAAGGTTTCAATCATATCCCCCCTTTCCCTCCTCTGTTCCAGTGAGTACATGTTCAATTCATTCAGCCTACTCTCATATGATAAGTCCCTCAGACCATGGATTATCTTTATCACTGTTATGTTACAGAACTGTGATATAAAGGTGAAAGAAGTGAGCATTATGCAACTTTGGTTCAGCTAGTATTTTTCAAGTCAAACTACCTCTGGCTGGAAGCTGCAATACTGAACATAGGATTTGCAAGAAAGTGAGTTGTGCTCACAACAGAGGGAGGTGAACCTTACAATTGTCTTTGGTTTGTAGCAAATATTCTGCAGGTGGAAGCTACTTCTAACTGAAAGGTGAAATAAGGAACTTAGAAGTATCAGGAAAAGACAGTCTTTGTTACAATTCTTAAGATTTTCAGTGCAGGAAGAGTTTAAACCTTGGGCTAAGAATTTGTCATAAATCCTGAAATAAGTGCAGGTACAGGTTGTGTATTTGACCCAGACAAATGCCCTAGTGGGTGGAAACTGTTTTTTGCATTTATCTGTGTGTGCCATAAAAGGAAATTCCTGACTTTAGCAGGAAGTGCTTACATCATAGCTACTTACCAGCCAATAGCTTTGGTAACAGACCTGAGAACAATAGTATTATAAGCAAGTGTTTTATAGCAGACTTGTCAGAACAGCTAATATTTTTCAAGTCAAACTACCTCTGGCTGGAAGCTGCAATACTGAACATAGGATTTGTAAGAAAGCGAGTTGTGCTCACAACAGAGGGAGGTGAACCTTACAATTGTCTTTGGTTTGTAGCAGATATTCTGCAGGTGGAAGCTACTTCTAACTGAAAGGTGAAATAAGGAACTTAGAATTATCAGGAAAAGACAGTCTTTGTTACAATTCTTAAGATTTTCAGTGCAGGAAGAGTTTAAAGCACAGCTGACTTATTTTGGGGCTGACTGCTTTCAGAGGACAAACCACCAGGCTGTTTTGGGGCTGTGGAGGTTTTACCTGTGTCTGACTTGGATGTCTGGATTTTTCTCTGTTTGATTAACAGGGTATTTTCTCTGTCAAATTGTTGTGTAGGGTATCTTGCTGACAGGAAGGCACTCATCGCAGCGGTGGGTCAGAGCTCTTAGCTGATTGTTTTGTGAGGGCACAGTTTAGGCCCAACCCCTTCCCACCCCTCACCCCACCCACCCCTGGAAATAATTCCTTTATACCTGGGGTTCTGACATCATTTCCTCAAGAGTGCAATGTGCATGTCACTATCATATCCTCTCTAGCACACTGCACTGACAATATAAGCATACACATTGTATAATATATATATTTCTATATAACAAACCAATCACACACACAAACACACACACACACACAAAAAGTAGATAAACATGTGGGGAGTAGTGCAATGTAATGGCTGTGGGGCAGCAGTCTTCCAGGAGTCCTTCTGGAAGCTGAGATGCTGCCCTATTTGCAGACAACTCTCTGCCCTGAGGGAGGAAGATGCCCATCTTCAGGCCACACTGGACAGTAGTAAGGGAACCTTCCCCCAGGCTACACTGGATGGTAGGAAGGGAACCTCCCCCATCCAGGGAGCATGAGAGACACCACCACTACCTCAGAGGTTGTGAAGAAAGCACAGCAGTTGGACCACAGTGGGCTCAGGGAGGGTGAGGATGGTGGAACAGAGGCACACATAGTCAGTTGTTCCACTCCACAATCCATACACCATTCTGGGGGAGCATAGCTCTCATATGGATGCACCCACAGTGGAGACTAAGGAGGTTGAGGACAACTGTCACAAGGGAGGCCCACAGGAAGGAGGCAGAGGACACCACAAGGAAAGGAAGCAGCTCCTGGTGGGGGGACTCAGTTATTAGGGGGATAGAACTGGGGGAAGCAGGTAAAACTGAAGTAAGGTGCCTGCCTGGTGCCATGGCTTGGAGGAACTGGAAGCGCATCCTCAGGATCACGAGGACAGCTGTATGGGAGTCTGAGCTGGATGTCATTGTCCACCTAGGGAAAAATGACTTGGCTCAACATGAGATTAGAGCAGTGCAGAAGGACTTTGTAGAATTGGGGAGGGGCCTAAGACAAGTAGCACACAGTATCCTTCTCAGAGGTGCTGCCTGTCAATGGCATGAGTGAGGCGAGTACTTTACCATGCAGTTTAATGAATGGTTGAAAAATGGTGTGGAGAACAGGGTTTGGCTTCATTGGGGACTGGGGTTCCACCTGGAGGACACCAGCCTATACTGGCAGGATGGTCTGCATCTGTCCAGGAAGGAAACAAGTCTTTGAGCAATCGGTTTAAATGCTCATTGGCAAGCTTTTAAACTAGTCAAGGGGTGGCACTGATAAGCAGCAGGAAAATCCCAGCCTCTCCCTACAAAACAGGGTACTAAATGAGAAAAGACCGAGGTAGAAAGGTCAGTGGGCATGCTGCAACAGAAGGTAAAGCCATCAAAAATGGACAGCAATGAGTACCAATGCCCGTAGTCTGAGTAACAAGCTTCCTGAATTAGTGGCCTTGATGGAGGAGGAACATCTGGATATCATGGCAGTCACAGTAACATGGTACACACAAAACCATGACTGGGATGTAAACATACCAGGATACGCTATCTACAGGAGGGACAGGGAGGGTAAAAGAGGAGGAGGAGGAGTAGCTCTTTACATAAGGGAAGGAATCAAAGCAACAGAACAAAAGGGAAAACAGGGAGTAGAAGAAGCACTGTGGGTAAATTTGGAGATCGGCAATGGAACCACAATCCGCACAGGGGTTGTATATAGACCCCCTTCTCAGGGGAAGGAAATGGACAAGAAAATGATAGAAAGTATACTTAGAATAGCAGAAAAAGGGGAGATATTGCTGATGGGTGATCTGAATATGCCAGATGATAACTGGAGTGCAGTTGCAGCAGCCACTTCGAAGAGTGGGGTTATTCTAGATGCCCTACAGGGGACATGCCTTAGACAACTAGTATTGAAGCCCACTCGAGAGGGAGCAATCTTAGACCTGGTTCTCTCAAATGGAGATGAAGAGAGGATGACAGATGTAGAAGTGGGTAGCCATCTGGGAACTAACGACCATCGAACAGTATGGTTCACAATAAACACAGCAATAGAGTCAAGTCATACAAAGGCAAAAGTACTGGACTTTAGGAGGGCTGACTTTGCCAAAATGGGTGAGTGCCTAAGGAATGCACTAGCAAATGGGCAGGAAGGAGGGGTGGAAGAACAATGGGGAATAATAAAAACTGCCATCACACAGGTAACAAGCCTTTGTGTGAAGCAAATAAACAAAATGAAACGATGTAAGAAACCACTATGGTTCTCAAAGGAAGTGGCAGTGAAGGTTCAAGAGAAAAAGAAAGCATTCAGGAAGTACAAGGAATCACAGAAGGAGCAGGACAGAGAACTGTATAAGTTAAAGCAAAAGGAAGCTGAGAAGGCAGTCAGAACAGCAAAGGCCCAAACCGAGGAAAAGATAGCCAACTCGGTTAAGAAGGGGGATAAAACCTTTTATAGGTACATCAGGGAGAAAAGGAAGACCAAGGCAGGGATACTGAGGCTTAATAAAGGGTAGGGAGGGTGGGCAGAGGGTGACTGTGAAAAGGCAGAGATACTAAACAAATATTTTTGCTCAGTATTTACAAAGGAAGAGGGGGAGGTACCTAAAACAAACAGTAGAAACACTCTGGATACAGAAGTTGATACTGGCCCATTTACAGAAGAAAGGGTTCTGAAAGAACTCTTAAAACTGAAGGTGGACAAAGCAATGGGGCCTGATGGGATTCATCCCAGAATTCTAAGAACTAAGGGTAGAACTAGTGACACCACTGACTACCCTCTTTAACAAATCATGGGAGGATGGGGTGGTGCCTGAGGACTGAGGAGGGCAGATGTGATTCCCCTTCACAAAGAGGGAGCAAGGCAGAAGCAGGAAACTACAGATCTGTTAGTTTAACCTCAGTGGTAGGGAAAATGATGGAATCACTTCTGAAGGAAAGAATTGTCGAGAATCTAGAGGCCAGAGGGGCACAGAACCCAAGGCAGCATGGATTCACAGCGGAAGGTCATGCCAGATGAATCTGATAGATTTCTTTGACTGGGTGACCAAAGTAGTAGATCAGGGAGAGGCTGTGGACATGGCCTACCTAGACTTTAGCAAGGCATTTGACACAGTCCCACACAAAAGATTAATATACAAGTTAGCCAGCCTGGGAGTGGGTCCCAAGATGACAGCCTGGGTAAAGAATTGGCTGGAGAATAGGACACAGACAGTAATAGTAAATGGAGTCCACTCTGAAGAAAGGGGATACTAGTGGGTACCCAGCGTTCAGTATTAGGACGGTCCTCTTCAATGTCTTTATAAGTGACATTGCAGAGGGACTGGAAGAAAAGTATGTCTCTTTGCAGATGACACAAAGATCTGCAACAGAGTTGATGCACAAGGTGGGGTGGAAAGGATGAGAAGGGACTTGGCAAGGTTAGAGGAATGGTCAAATGTATGGCAGCTTAGACTCAATGCTAAGAAGTGCAAGGTAATGCACCTGGGAAATGAAACCCAGGAAGAGTACACAATGGGGTGAGATACTAACAACAACAAAATGGAAAGGACCTGGGGTAGTCATATCAGATGACCTAAAGGTGGGCAAGCAATGTGAGAGGGCAGCAAGGAGGGCTGGGGATACTGGGATGTATAGGTGAGGCATCACCAGTAGAAAACAGGAAGTTATATCCTCTGTACAGACAGCTGGTCAGACCCCATCTGGAGTACTCGTGGCAGTTCTGGAGACCCAATCTCAGCAAAGACATAGACAGGATGGAAGCTGTCCAGAGGAGGGCAACTAAAATGGTGCAGGGTCTGCACCAGAATACATATGAAGAGAGACTTAAGGAGCTTAATATGTATAGCCTCGAGGAAAGGAGGGAGAGGGGACATGATAGAAACTTTCAAGTACCTCAAGGGAATCAACAAAGTCAAAGAGGGTAGCATCTTTCAAAAAAAGAGGTGTGCAAGAACAAAGGGCACAATTTGAAGATAGAGGAGGGCAGCTCAGAGGTAATTTAAGGAAGTATTTTTCACAGAGATGGTTGTGGATGCATGGAATGGCCTTCGGAGGAGGTTGTGGAGTCAAAAACAGTGGTGGAATTCAAGCATGCATGGGACAGTCATAAGGCAATTCTACGGGGTGGGGGCAGGAAGAAGTAGGCTGTTGGTTAACTAGGATCTGCAGCTTATCCATTAGGTAGGAAAATGGGCAGACTGGGTGGGCCAAGCGGTCCTTATCTGCCATCAAATTCTATGTTTCTATGTTTCTTGGTTCAGCTTCAGGTTGGGCCACAGAAATTGAGCCCAGCTTTGAGAATTGCAGTAACTTACATAGGGTAAAGCACATTACAAATCAGGGGGGAGTATTGTGGTTAGTAATAAAATATAATATTGTAGTTTTCTTCTGACAGGTGCTGTTGGTGTGTTTGTACTAAGGATTACTGTTTGTGGTGCTGTTACAGTCTGCAAAAAACACTGGGATCACCACTACCCTGTATGCGCTACAGTAATAGTTATCATTCACTGCTGACTTCAGTGCATATACCCCCCACCCCCATAGTCTCTGCTTTACCTCCATGAGAATTGCTATATTTTCTATGGCTCTATTAATTTTAAAATTATATAATCATATCAGGAGTGAGATGAGTCTCTTTGTGGATGACTCAAAACTGGGGGCGGTGGTGTATGGGGAGGAGGGGAAGGTGGCCCTACAGGGGGACCTGGAGGCTCTGGAAAGATGGTCTAGAAAGTGGAAGCTGAGGTTCAATGCAGAGAAATGCAAGGTACTGAACCTGGGGGCCAGAAACCCGGGCCAAGTGTACACCCTCGGGGGGGAATGCTACAAGTCTCGATGGCTGAGAGGGACCTGGGGGTGGTAGTGGTGGATATCAAGATGAACAGCTCGGAGACTTGCAGGAGGACTGCAGCCAAGGCCAACAGGATGCTGGGATGCATCACTTGGGGGATCACCTCCAGAAGGAGGGAAGTGATACTCCCTCTGTATAACTGCTTGGTGAGGCTGCACCTCGAGTACTGCGTGCAGTTTTGGAGGCCACACTTAAAGAGGGACATTAAACTCCTGGAGAGGGTCCAGAGGAGGGCAGCCAAAATGATTTGGGGCTTGGGGAACAGGACCTATGAGGAGAGGCTCGAATAGCTAAATATGTATACATTGGAAGAGAGAAGGGACTGGGGGGATATGATAGAGGTCTTCAGGTACATGAAGGGGGTAAATAGGGGAGGAACAGTCAGGGTGCTTCGAAGGAAGGAGGAGGGGGCCACTAGAGGGCATGGTTGGAAGCTGGAGGGGGGAAGATTCAGGGGAGAAAGAAGCAGATGCTACTTCACTGAGAGGGTGTTGAAGCCATGGAATGCACTGCCTAGGGGGCTGGTGGAGGCAGAGATGGTGGAGGGGTTCAAGAGGGGGTGGGACAGGTACAGGGGAAGGGTTCTGGAAGCAAAATCCAATGCAGTGAGAATATCTGGAACTGGGAAGGGAGAAGCCAGAGAAGGTGAGGAGGGCAGCAAGGTCAGCTCTCAGGGTTGGGGCTGACCAAATGAGCAGACACGAAAGAACATTAGGCCTATTCTGCTGGCATTTTAGTATGTTAGTATGTTAATATATCAATACAAAAGAAAAAAAACACAAGTTATGCATCACAAAATTAAAAAAAAATGTAAAGAAAAGACATTAAATGCAGGGCAATACATTGCCCTCCACAATATGTGGATGTATATTTGTCTTTCATTTTCCTTTTTTATACTGTATATACTACATATTTTTTACATTAATTAAACTTAGTTTGAACAAAGGATGTTGCCTGCTGACATCAAAAACTCTAGTAGTCAACCAATGAGCACAGATCAGACTGGAGAACATGGGAACACCTGTGCATGGCTGGTCAGATTAATCAGTGGATTGTCTTTCTATCTGAGGTAGGTGGCATCAGGCAGTGGGTCTTACTTTACTGATACCAGCTCTATGTCCTTATGGGTACACTTGATCATATTGAGCTCACTGATGACAGATGACAATATTTAAGTTATATGTATATGTATATGTGTATATATATATATATATATATATATATATATATATATATATATATCCCCCACAGGTCACATCATTAAATTCCATAGCCAAGACGCAGGTTTCTGATTCACAGGTCTCTCCTCCATATAAGAGACAGACCTCCACTTTGTGGAAAAGTCTTTAACCAAGCAGTACTGAGGAACATTGTTCTTCTTTGGGTAATGGCAGAGGAGCTCAGCGCACTTGGGAGAGCGATGGAAAAATCTAGTTATGTTCTCTACAGCTTCTAATGTTTGTTTCACCTGTGCATGTTTGTAAAGCACATGACCCTTTACCACATTTAGTGCGTGTACAAAACAAGGTGCAGGGGGAAACCACCCTCACTCATCATCTACCACATGTTGCTGCCAATGTCCATCATAATCCATTACATAAGGTGGATATATTACATTTGAGAAATCTTGATTTGATAAAATGTGGTTTGAAAAAAAGTGAATGGTCTTGACTTTGCCGTTCTCACTTCATTTTACAGTAAATGGATCCATTAGATTGAGAGAATGTACTTGGAAAAAATGCGATTGGTATTGACTCTGCCTTACTTACCTCATTTGACATGAAGTGGAAGTAGAGGCCAGTGAGGACCGGACGTATCTTTCAAACTAGAAGTACTTGTAGGAGGAAGAGTGTGAGACTGGTGTGGTTCTGAATTACTCAGGGTAGTTTCATCACTAGATGCACTGAACAACTAGCTAGGAAAGCTGCTATCAGTGGGAGTGGAGCCAGTGGACTTTTATAAACTAATGAACCATGTTTTTTGGGCTACTATGACACACTCATCCCTAGTGCTCCTCACAGGTATAGCCTCTTCCCCACCACTACGACTCCCAGTCTCTGTACAGACTCCTTCTCTGTGGTTGAATTGGAAATGCATAGGTGGTGGAACTTATAGATTTCTAGATAATGAACTGCCATTTCTGTCAGGTGGAACTCTGTAGTAGTAGTAGTAGTCACTGGAGAAAGACTACACAGGTGGTGGAACTGTCATGCAGTCTTTAAAGAGGTGGTGAAACTGAGTTCCTGTGGGCTCCTGACCAATTTAAGCCCTGCTTCTTCTCCACCACCATCACGACTTGCAGAACTGGTATGTCGGAACCTTTTTCTGCACTTTTCCTTTCCTATATCCCTTTCTCTTCCAGTTCCTTTTTTCATGGTTTCCACATGATAGAAGAGGACTACACACTCATGCCTTCTGCCCATTCTGACATACTCACTGAGTCAAAAGTTTAAAATTTCACATATCCCTACAGTAAAGTCCACCAAACCCCATTTATGAGCTCTACCAGTTGAGACATTAAGCCAAATAATGAGGTTGAGCATGCCATGACAGTGACTTGTCTTCAAAACCTGCCATATCCAGCACTTCCTTCCAGCTACAAGATTACATTTTCTCACTTTCAGGATTTGCAATAAAGCAACTTATTTTGTGGGTGTTTTGACCTGAACAGAGCTACATGAGCTAAAACATAATGCAGTATATAAGGATGATAATATGTTGCTTTTAACATTCTCTGTTTTTATTAGAATTGCAGGCTTCCATGATGGAACACTAGTGACTGAGATTGATCATAACTGTGTATGTACGCACACTGATGTGAATAGTCACTCTTTTCTTTTGTACTTCATTTTCCACAGCCTTACTATGAATCCTTTTTCATGTATGTTACTATTTAGGGGGTCAAGAAACACAAATGTTCTGCTCAAAATGAGAAATATTCCTTATGCAAAATGATGTCTAACTAGAACAATGATACTGCTATTTTTTTATTGGATAGATAATGTGGTCCTTTACTGATAGCTGTGCTTCTCTTAACAAATTTGTCTGATTATGTAGAAGTTGCTTTTAACTGTGTTACATTAGATACTAGAACTAGTGAAGCCTTTCAACTCACTGTTAGCAACTGTACATGTTCTATATGTGGACAAATGTGTTAATTGTAAATAATTTAATAATGTATATAAAGATACAATTGTAATTTGATGAAGAGGAGGGGTAAGTTTAGATTTATTGACTAATATTTATAAACAGCAGATAAATATTGACATGTTTGTCTCCTTCCCCATTTCCAATTTGAGTTACCTTTTTGTAAATGCTCATGAATTGCCTTGCTCCTGCATCATGAAGCTTCACCTTCAGCTGTGAAACAAGACTATTCAGAATTTTTACTTACTGGCTGACCCTACTGCCCCACAGGAACATCAGCAAATTACATTAATCTTTCATTATCAAACCTGCTTTTACTGCCCTATCAAAAACTGGTACACAGTGATGATGCAGGGTGAACAGGGCACCATCTGCATGATTGATGCATTGTAACAAAGAAAGCAGCAGAATGCTCTCATTTGCATGGGACCAAAGTAAATATATTACAGTGTGACACTGTTTAAGTGTGAATGTGACATTGTTTGAAACTAATACGTCAAAAGTATGTGTCATATTTACTTAGGACCCTATTTGGAATCTGTGCCCAACTTTTTCCTTACAGTCCTAGAAGTAGCCTTATCCCCAGTCTTAGCAGCCTGGCACTGCAAGAGGTAATGATACCCAGTAGAAAAGTTCAAGCTGTTAGTGTAGTAAACACAACAAGTAGACATTCTTTCACTGATAAAGTGACCTCAACTCAGATGATAAGTGAATACAAGTTTGATGGTCGTTGTTGGCAGTAGTCAATCTGCAATTTGGCAAACCAAAGATTTTTTTATGCTAATGAAAAACTATGGTTTAAATGAGCACTGATAGTGGAGTATTCTTTTCTGCTGGAGAGGCACCTCCACTGTGTTAGTATTAGAGTGTATTGCTAAAGCAGTTTTGGGAAGCAGTGACTGTACGGCCTCTGGATAAATAGTAGACTTCAGTTTGTCACTCTCTTCAATCCTTCATCTTTCATGAATACTAAAACAAAACAATGTGGACACCTTTCTCAGTCACTTTTGCTAGTACTGAGGGGCTATTGTGATCAGTTAGCACTAGCACTGACACTGTGATCCCTTCTGGATATGCTTATGGAGAACTGTGCTGAACCTGTAAGTAATTTTCCATTATGAAAGCTGATTTTAAATACTGGTTACTGTTCTACCTCTAAATGTTTTTCAGTCATCTTAGTGGGTGTTTTTGATTTATAAACAGGTAGTAAGTGCCATAGTGCCATTTGAAAAAGTTTATATCCTTGCACAGCTGTTCCACTGTGGCACAAAGCATGCATGATCTATTATAGAACTGTATGGTTGAGAGGGACATAAACTACACTGTAACAGTGGGACTGGTGTGAGAGTAAGGTACTGAATCACTGTGTACAGTGTAAGGAGAATTACTGAAAAGCAGTGCTACTGCATCAAAACCATCACTGTAAAATGGTCATTGGATGCAGTCTTCATATAACTACAATTATAAAATGGAAAGGAGAAATCCTGGAAGCTGATTGGCTGAATCAGACTTTGACCTGTGATGATATCTCACAATATCATCACAGTCCAAAACTGATTACCAAGATCAGCCATTTACAAACACTTTAGGGCCATTTCATAATTGTAATAATATACTCCAGGGTGTGGTATATCATCACTTCTCAGGTGCATGAGACACTTGGCCTGTGGCCTTGTGCCTCACAATGCACCCGAGGCATGACGATATCTCATGATATACCACACCCTGTCATGTATTATTGCTTAATTATACACTTCTAAAAAGGGCACTTGGCATCACTGTATAAGTCAGAACCCCCCGCTGCAGTTACATAAAGGCCATTAAGGATGGAACAATAACATACTGGAAACCAGTACTAAAACTTCAGTTTCTACAGGTTCAATGCAGTTCTCCTTTAATGGTTGTGGCAACCTCTTCATAAGTATCTGCAAAGGTTATTATGGGTATAGTAGTTGGAAAAGGGAGCTGGCCATCATAGAAATAGCCCACAGGACAATATGCAATGGCATGGTGGCCCTTGCATGAATGGTTGCAGACATTTGTGCCTACATCCGGTTAGCATCTGCTAAAAGTAGGTGGTAATAGAGGTACAGCACTGTGACCTGATGGAAAAGAAACTGCAATTGTGACTTGTTCAGAGGGACCACTAGAACACCAGGTAGATGGGTATTCTGGGGTAAGGGAGCAGGAAACCTCTAGACCACCATGGTAGGCAACCATTGAGGGAGTGGGTAATGTCCACTGGACCACAAGGTGACTTGCCACTGAGTCATGGATGGGGAACCACTTTTACACCCAGACCAGAACATCTCAGAGTGGTTTATGGTTTGTGGCATTTTGAAGTCAGAATTCCCATTTGCCCTACACAGGCCATTGTCCAGCATACATTGCACCATGCATCTGGTACAATGCCCTACAGTGCTGTTCTTACAGGGGTGTGATGTGATGTCAGCTAGTGCAATGCAAAATATCATTTACACCCTTTAACATCTGTATAGCACAAGTGTCACTGGGGGACTCCTTCCCCATGCAGAATGTACCCAGCTTTCAACATGGCAGTTTTGGGTAGCTGCACAATGCTGGGGTGACAAACACCTGCTTTATGTTGCTCCCATGCCAGTACTGTAGTGACTATGAGTTCTGCTGTCAAAGTTTAGTAAAAAGTAATCATCTGCTTCATTAAACAAGTAAAAACATCTAAGAATACAGTAGCAATTTGGTCTGGTATTAAAACAGAACATTGTTTCTGCCTGTTTAGTATAAATTTGTATTATACAATGGCAAGGGTAATCCTACAAATCTGATTGTCTGCCATGCCTTAGAGCCAGTGACATTAACATCACTGGATCTAAGACAGGCACAGAAATAACTGCATCACCAGTATCAAAATCCTTCCCTGCTCAGTCCATTGTGAAGTGGGCTCTTCATTCCTCAGCTAGCAGCCACAAACACTGGAAAAAATGAAGCCATCACAATGTATGCTAAGCCATCAGGAATTCACTCTCTGGTCCCTGAAGAAATCGCACCAACCTTTCTTTTCTAGTTTTAAACCAAGCGCCACACCAAACAGCTTCTCATCACTGTAAGGCGTGTGCCTGCACATCTTCTCCTCCCCAACCTGTGTCAGGTCCTGACATGTCTTAAGTCGCCAGTGCCACTAAACATCTTCACCACAGTCCTCTCACCTTCTCCCAGTGCGGATCACAACTCTTGCAAACTGTACTGAGAGAATCTACAAAAGAAATAGTAAACAGGACCAGCAGTTCCCATGCTAGTAAGGCAGCTCAGACATTACTGCATGCATGGTTCAAAAGTGCCACACTCTCCTTTCAGGGGCCGTGCTGAACTGAAAACTTTGGGCTAATTGTTATTTTCATAAATGCTTGGCAAATTAGCAATGCAACTTGCAGTAAGGGACGGGAGGAAGGCAAAGAGAGAGATACTATACTGACACCAACAATGGGAGTCAGAGAAGGGGAGGGGTGGACGGCAAGAGAGAAATACAAGGTTACAGAAAGTGCAGAAAATAGCGCCACCTGCTTGATACATACAAAAAGGAACTTTTTTTTATTCAAATAGCCCTCCACAATTCTAAATGAGTAAAAAATAAATTTTAAAAGTGTATTTATTTTATTTTTTATTGTAATTATAATAAGTCATTGTATAATAGCAATAAGGCACCCCGTGATGTGTGTTTTTGTGCAATAACGTCACTTCTCGGGTTTTGAAGTTGAACATACTTGGCCTGTGGTCTTGTGCTTCAACCACCCAAGGCATGATATTATTGCACAGTAACACACCCTTTGCAGTGCTTTATTTCTTAATCATTAAAGCTACTGGTTGTAATCTACACTCTGACATTTGGGGTCAAACTGACACTTCCATAAGTATTTAGTACTGGCAATACAGCTTAGGGGTTAAAGCAACAAGCTGTGAATGAGCTTAGTACATCTGGCAGACCTGGGTTTGATTCCAACAAGCTCTACTTGCATACTGTGTGACCCTGAGCCAGTCACTTAACTTTTGGGAATAGGAAAGAGGGGGAGCGGCAGGTTAGGTGCCTACCTGGTGACACAGCCCAGATGGATTGGACGTGAATACTGAGGATCCCTAGGGAAGCAGGACAGGAGGGAGAACTGGATGCCATTGTCCTCCTGGGGACTAATGACCTGGCTAGTGACAGGGCTGGGATAGTGCAGGGGGAGTTTAGGGAACTGGGGAGGGGTCTTAAACAGGTAGCTCACTCAGTGGCTTTCGCTGACATGCTGCCTGTCTACAACAGGGGAAAGGAGAGGGAACACCACACCAGGAGCTTCAACTCATGGCTGAAGGAATGGTGCAGAGAGGATGAGTTTAACTATATTGGGGATTGGGGACCTAGCTGGTAGGATAAGGGCATATACAGAGGCAATGACTTGCATCCATCTGGGAGGGAAAATGCAGTCCTCAATGGAATATTTAAATGTTATTTTGATGAACATTTAAACTAGACGAGGGGGTGGCAGAAGGAATCAGGGAGTCAGAAACTGCCCCCCCCCCCAGGATGCAGTGATGGGTAAGGGTAAGGAGTACCCGAGGGGAGAGCAATCCCCCAGGGTGCAGATTAATAAAAGGAACAGGGTGGTAGAGAAAAAGGGGGAAAGGAACAGGAGCATTAAAAAGAGAGGTGGGAAGGAAGGAAGGAGGGCATAAATGAAAAAGGGAGAAAACAGGTAGAGTGGAATCAACATCTAGAAGGCCATGCATGCGAATGCTAAAAGTCTAGGAAATAAGATTCTGGACCTAAGGAACCATCATGGCAGAGGCTGACCTGGATATTGTGACCATTATTGAGTCATGGTACACTGAAAAACATGACTGGGACATGGCCATACCAAGTTATGCTACTCTGTTAAGAAAGGACCGTGTGGGAAGGAAAGGAAGAAGTGTGTTGCTACATGTGAGGGAAAGCTTAAAAGCCATGGAGATACAGAGAATACGGGGTGGGGGGAGAAGTACTGTGGGTCTCCCTGGAGATGAGAATGGAGTTAATATTCACACTGCACTGATTTACAGACCTCCAGCTCAGACGGAGGAATTAGATAAAGTACTTGTGGAAGCCACTGACAAGATGGCAGAAAAGGAAGAGGTGCTGCTGGTGGGGAATTTCAACCTGCCAGATGTGGATTGGAGCCTCCCAGCAGCAGCTTCAGCTATAAGCAGGGACATGCTGGACACTCTGCAGGTGGCATTCCTTAGGCAACCAGTCAGTGAACCCACTCATGATGGGGCAATACTGAACATGGTACTCACTAACAGTGACTGTGTTGCAGACATCAAGTTAGGAGGTGACTTTATTACCAGTGATCACCGTATGGTGTGGTACAATATAAGGATGGCTGAGGAATCGAACAACACAAGGATGATGGTCCTGGACTTTGGGAGGGTTGATTTTAAAAAGGCAGGTGAATGCCTCAGGGATGACTTAGCAGGGTGGATTTGATGGAGGAACAATGGACAAAGATAAAAGGCAACATAGTAAAGAAAACAAACCTCTGTGGCAAACAAGTGAGCAAAAGCAAGAGGAAAGAGACCGCTGTGGTTCTCAAAAGAGGTGGCTGAAATGGTAAAAGCTAAAAGGGTAGCATTCAGACGGTATAAGGAGACACAGAGTGAGGACGAGTATAGGGAGATGTATCAGGGGAAACAGAGGAAAGCAGGGAAAGTAGTAAGGAGTGCAATGACACAAACTGAAAAGAGAATAGCCCAGTAGGTAATGAAAGGGGACAAGACATTTTTTAGATATGTAAGTGAAAAGAGGAAAACCAGGGGTGGGATTGTACTAAGAGCCTAAAAAGGGAAGAGGGGACTGTGCAGAAGGGGACCAGGAAAAGGTAGACATCCTGAACAAATACTTTTATTTAGTGTTCAGAGGATGGAGAAGGGGAGGAGCCACATACTTTGATCAGTGTCCATAGAGGAAAGAGAAGGGCCACAAAAAAACAACAAAACCTTTGGAAGGACAGAGGTAGACACTAGTCATTTTTTGGAGCAGAGAGTCCTGAGGGGACTTGCTAATCTGAATATGAACAAAGCAATGAGGCCAGATGGGGTGCATCCAATGGTATTGAGTGAGCTCAGGGAAATACTGGCTGCACCTCTTACAGTTCTATTTAACAGTTCACTGAAAACAGGAGTGGTTCTAGAGGACTAGACCTGGATGGATGTATTCCCACTACACAAAAGTGGTAGCAGGGAGGAGGCTGGCAATTATAGGTCAGTCAGCCTGTCATCAGTGGTGGGAAAGTTAAAGGAATTCACTGCTGAAGGAAACAATTGTGGAATATCTTGAGTCCAGTGGGTTACAAGACCCAAGGCTGCATGGTTTCACAAGGGGTAGGTCATGTCAAATGAATCTGATAGATTTCTTTGACTGGGTGGGCAAGGAGCTAGATCAGGGTGGAGCGGTGATCATGGCTTACCTAGATTTCAGTAAGTCATTTGACATTGTTCCACAAGGGAGACTAGTAAGCAAGCTGGGTAGCTTAGGAGTGGGTCCAAAGGTATTAAACTGGATAAAAAAATTGGTTAGGGGATAGGCAACAGAGGGTGGTGGTAAATGGAGTTCACTCCTAGGAAGGGAATGTGACCAGTGGGGTGCCTCGGGAATCAGTGCTGAGACAGGCCCGCTTTAATATTTTCACAAGTGACATTGCAGAGGAGCTAGAAGGGAAGGTCTGCCTCTTTGTGGATGACACCAAAATCTAAAATAGGGTGGACACTCCAGGGGAGGGGTGGAAAGGATGTGCAGAGACCTGAGATAACTAGAGGAGTGGTCATGGGTATGAAAGCTGGGTTTCAATGTGAAAAAGTGCAAAATAATACACTTAGGGCACAGAAACACAGAGGTAGAGTACAAAATAGGTGGAGCGGTATTGATGACCATTAAGCAGGCACGAGACATGGGGTAATCATATCAGATGATCTGAAGGTGGCCAGGCAGTGTGACAAAGCAGTAAGGAGGGCAAATAGGATGTTGGGGTGCATAGGGAGGAGTATTACCAGTAGAAAGAAGGAGATGGTGTTGACTCTGTATAGATTGCTGGTAAGACCTCACCTAGAGTATTGTGTCCAGTTCTGGGGACCACATCTCCAGAAAGACATAGACAGAGTAAAGGCTGTCCAGAGGAGGGCAACTAAAATGGTGCAGGATCTGCATCAATGGTCCTATGAGGAGGGACAAAAGGATCCCAATATGTATACCCTGGAACAGAGGAGGGAGAGGGGATATATCAGAGACCTTTAAATACCTGATGTGGGTAAATAAGGTGCAGGAGGAGAGTATTTTTCAGAAGAAAAGGTGCACAAAAACAAGGGGACAAGCTATGAAGCTGGAGTGGGTAGATTCAGGAGAGATGTGAGGAAGTATTTCTTCACAGAAAGAGTGATGATTTCCTGGAACAGCTTTTCAGTGAAGGTGGTGGGACAAAGACAGTGGTGGGGTTCAAGAATACATGGGACAAGCACAAGGGAATCATAGTGGAAAAGAAGGTGAGAAGGGGAAAGAGATGTAGATCGGGCACGGTCTGATTTATTAGTGTAGGTAGGGAGAGCAGGGCAGACTGGATGGGCCAAGCAGTCATTATCTGCCATCAGATTCTATGTTTTTATGTAGTTTCCTGCTACATGTCAGGGAGTTGGGCCTTTGGCTGCTGTAAAAGCACTTGTATCCCTGTTTGTATTGAACATATTCAGTTTTTGAGCATTTGAATTTTGCTGCAAGATGGGGTAAACATCTTTTTTTGCTCCATTTCTACTATGTGTATCAGTTCTGGACAATGCAGATTCAGTAACTTAGAAGCACCACAGAAAGGTGCCACCCAATGGCACAACAGAAGTACATACTTTTGTGCTAGTGACTTGGGTTCGGGAGTGGAACGGGAGTCATATCGGGTAGCCATGGGCTGAGACGATGCTGCCATGCAGTTGTGTTCCCAGCCAGGGGAGGAAGGTGTCCAGGTTCTGCCACAATAATGACCACTGTAGTGGGCTAAGGGAGCTAGTCTCCCCCACAGAGTATCACTACATGTGCGGGGCATGTGTCTAGGGATACACACACCCTTCTCCTGACAGCAGAGGTGGTAGGAAGGAGAAAACCAGGAGAAAACCCCTCTCTGCCACTGAGTATGACAATCACTTGTACCCTCAGACCCCGTACTGTACAGATCCCAACCATCTTGATGGCAGGTGACATGGCAGTCAGGGCAAAGAAGTTACCAGGGCATGTCGGAGAGAAGGCATAAATGGCAGCAAGGGAGCAAAAGGCTGAATAATTAAAAAACACAAGCCATTTAGGTGCCAGATGAAGGATGGAATCAAGTGAACACCAATGTTAGGGGTCTGTCTTGCAAAACTGGGGACCTGGAGCAATTAATGGAAATAGGACAATATGATATAACTGAAATAACTAAAACACATTGGGGGGTCAAGTGTGTGGAAATTGAGACTGATGGTTACAAACTGAATAGACAAAACAGATTGGGGAGAAGGGTTGACGTGGTGATGGCATTATGTACTGTAGTAGGTATGACACTGAATTAATTGCAGTAGAAGGGATAACTAGAAGGAGGAAGTTAGTATAGGTAAAGATGTGACACTGGAGATGCAAAACCACCATGGATGTGCTCCACAGGTCACCTGATCGGGGAAAAGATAAGGAATGACACGGTTTGCAACTTACTGGAAAGAATGAGTTCAATGATCATTGTCACACCTCTGAAGTGTCCCGCATTGTGCGAGACATCCCGAATTTGCCCTCGATTTTCTAAGTTGTCCCACTGTCTTGCCAACACCTGTCATTGTCCTGAATTTGACAGTGACAGAGTGCTGGCATCAGCAGGCTCTTTAAGTGTGCGTGACTGCCCTCCTGAAACAGATTTGGGAGCAAGCGCATGGAACTTGGAAGGCAAGTCAGGTCGGGTTGATTGTATCTCTTCTGAGTCATTGCTGCATGGCCAATCAGAAAATTGGCGGCTTGAATTTGGTGCATTGTCCAGAACTGATACACATAGTAGAAATGGAGCAAAAAAAGATGTTTACCCCATCTTGCAGCAAATTTCCCCAAATACTGCAAGCCCCAGGTGTGCTGAACATATGGTGCACGGGACTTATGGTATTCTTATGATGCAGTACAGAATACAGATGCCTTAACTGTTCTGGTGCTGCCCTACAATATAGCCTTCAGATGGCTTGTGCCATATTCCTTGCCTGTTGCGTACTATATAACATGGCACTGAACTATGGAATATGCTTCCTTGTCCCAAAGAGAAACACTGCAGTGGATGTGGAGCCAGAGGACTAGGAGATGCAGGGACAGCTCAATAGATATGACCCCAGGATGGTCCGGAAGTCAAGACAGTACAGAAACTAGATTATTGCCAACCTTTTTGGACCCAGACAGTGAGTAGATCACATAGGATATGATATTGATGTAACGAAATGTATCAAGTAAGGTGCAATGAAACAGGACAATACAGAAACAACATAAAGGGTGTTGAAAAAGATACTGTAGGGTAGGCAAAGCAAATAATACCCATTCTTCATGGAGAACCTCAGCACGCTGTTCATGGGCCTGCGGCATGCCCCTCATGTGACCCATCTTGGACTGCAGGCCCTTCTGAACCCCCAGGGCAGCCTAGAGCAGCTGTCTATTGGCAACCACCTGCTACTTGCATGGACTGCCCCAGGGAACAGGGTCAGGCAGCAACCTGGGCCATTGTGTGGACTGGGATAGTGGTGGCTGTGCTTGAGAGAGTAGGCTGGGATGGCACAGTGGTGGCTGTGCCAGGGAGAGTGGGCTGGGACAGCACCACAGTGGGTGCTGTGCTAGGGAGAGTGGGCTGAGGTGGCAGAGTGGTGGTTGTACCAGGGAGAGTAGACTGGGTTGGCACAGTGGTGGTTGTGCCAGGGAGAGTGGGCTGGGGTGGCACAGTGGGTGCTGTGCTCAGGAGAGTGGGATGGGGTGGCACAGTGGTGGTTGTGCTCAGATAAGTGGACTGGAGTGGCACAGTGGTGGCTGTGCCAGGGAGAGTGGGCTGGGGTGGCACAGTGGGTACTGTGCTCAGGAGCGTGGGCTGTGGTGGCACAGTGGGTGGCTGTGCTTGGGAGAGTGGGTTGGGGTGGCACAGTGGTGATTGTGCCAGGGTGAGTGGGCTTGGGTGGCACTGTGGTGGCTGTGTCAGGGAGAGTGGGCTGGGGTGGCACAATAGTAGCTGTGCCAGGAAGAGTGGGCTGGAACAACATGGCAGTGTCTGTGCCGGATAGGGGGTTGTCTGAGCCCTGCCATCAGGGGACCTGCAAGGGCAGTGATGGCAGGTAGCACTATCAGGATGAAGGCCTGTTGGTTGCCCCTGCCACCACTGGAGGTGTCTGAGTAGCTGGACATTGCCTGTTGTTTCCTCTCCTCCACAATGGTCTCATCTTCACTGTCATCCTCCTGCACATGTGCAGTGACTCCCACTCCTGCATCTGTGGTACACATAGGCAGCATCCATCTTGATGTCCCGGGTGTGTCGTCAGTGACTGTGACCACCACAAGGGACTGGGACTGACCTGTTGAGAGACAAAATGGATACTGCTGGCAATGCCGGCATGCAGACCCAGTGTACAGTTCATAGCCTTGCACATGCTGTCCATGCAGTGCAGTGCCCATATGCCCCCAGTGCTGTACACATCACATGCATGACTTATCACCAGTAATCACACAGTATACATGTGGTACAGTAGGGGATATCCCCACGGATGTCCACATCAAAAGGATACGTGTATACCAACAGATGGCCTACCCCCACTGCGTAACCCATCAGTCACATACACCATGACACACAGTGCATGTAGCAGTGAAGGCCCACATATGTGATGTACCGTGATGTACTGTGGTTCACACAGGGACATGTAGGATGCATGCATAGGACTACTGTAGGGAGTGCCTTCAGAACATCAATGTGTGTAGGACATCATGTGGATGCTGTCAGTGCTGGGCCAGCTATGGCTCACATCAACATGCCATGTGTACCCCCACAGACCAATGCCATGCATGCAACACACAACGCCACTGTGACAATCACCCCCACCGCACATGGTCCAAGTCAATGTGCTGGGGCTATTGCAGTCACTTACATGACTGTGATGGTCCCATCTGGCTTTCATAGCCACTGCCAGGACACCTATGACTGCCACGGCTAGTGCAGTGGCTACCAACAGCTATTCAGCTGATGGTGGGGGTGCTGCCATGGGCTGGTGGCCACTGCCTGTGGTCACAAAGTCCACCTGCATCTTGGCCTGCAGCTCTTTCATGTGACACTGGAGCCCACCAGCCTGCTTTTGGACCACTGTCTGTCCTCTGTTGCCCACAGCATTCACCATCTGCATTATATCCTGCCAACCATTATTGATCTGGTCCCATGTACACTTGTGATGGCCCAGTAGGTCATCTCAGGTTGCAAAAGGCTGTGCCAGGGCCATCATCTCCTCATTGGTGAAGCATCATTTTCTCTTCCTCTGTCATGATACCTGTTGGGAAGGGGAGGACAGTCAGTACTGAGTATTCTATACACACAGTGTAACACAGACCACAGGTACAGTGACATGCCAGCCCCATCATATTCAGGCTGGGACACGATCATATCCTGAAGGGCAGGGGCGAACACACAGTAAACAGCCTGCATGTTACAGACTCGGGGGCATGTGCAGATCAAGTTATAGACAATTGTGGAAATGGTATAAACCTACTACTAAGGGAAAGGGGGGGGAGGAGAAATCTTTTAAGCAAGAAAGATACACTAAGTCAGAGCTTGTTTCCAGGTGTGACCTGGGAGCACAAGGAAGTTAAGTGACTTGCTCAGGGTAACACAGTATGCAAGTGGGGAGTGATGCGATTCAAAACTAGGTCTCCAGGTTTGCAGCTCAGTGCCCTTAATCACTATGTTATACTCCCTCCTACTATGAATACTCCTGCCACTGTTTTTAGGCCATTTCAAAATACACTTACCTCCAGCTGCCTGCAGTACTTCTGTGACAGCTCTGCTGTACTTCTTGCTTCTCTTATATGGTGCAGGTGCAATTAGGCATGCAAATGACTAAATACATTCCAGTAATGACATGCAAAGTGGGCTTTAGTGCATGGGTTGTGTAATGAGGTCATTTGCATACACTGTTTCAATATAGCATAGTAGCTATCTAATGTCACGTCCAGCGTGGTGATAGCCATGATGTTGCATGATGTCACCCAACATCGTAGTGCTGCATAAGCATCCGCGCTATGAATTTGCACTATGCAGCTGCACATGTGCAGTGCCATGCCATGCATATACAGCATGTGCCTGGGAAACACATTCCTGTCTCAGTGCTGCTCACAAATCCCCCACCCAGAAACTGGCTTAGCACTGTGCAAATTGATGTTAACACTGCACAAACATCAAATGTAACCCATCCACCACATACACATGACAGATAGTGCATGGAGCAGTGAGGGTCCACTTACATAGTGTACCATGGTCCATGCAGGGACATGTGGCTACCAACAGCTTTCCATATGGGAAAAAGGGCTTTGCCTTAGTGGCCCACTGCTTGTGGTCTCAAAGTCCTCCTGCACCTTGACTAGTGCATTCTTCATGTGATTCTTGAGCCACTGCTAAGAATACCCCTGACTCTGTTTATAGGCCATTTCAAAATACACTTATCTCCAGCTACCTGCAATACCTCTGTGGTAGCTGTGTTGTGCTTCCTACTTCTTTTATATACTCCAGGTGCAATTAAGAATGCAAATGACTGAATACATTCCAGTAATGGCATGCAAAGTGGGCTTTAGTAAATGAGTTGTGTACTGAGGTTGTTTGATGCTTTAGTATAGCATGGTTGCTAGCTAATGCCATGGTCAGCAGGGTGATGGCTGTGATGTTGCATAATACCACCCGACATCATAGTGTTGCACCGGAGTCACATATGCAGTACTGTGCCATGGACGCATGGCATGTGACCAGGAAGCACATCCCTGTCTGCATGCAGCTCGCACATCCCCCTCCTGGAGACTGGCTTAGCACTGTGCAAACATCAAACATACTGCACTAATGCCGGGCAGCCAGAGTAGGCCTAACAGGGATAGTCATTATGTCAGACAGACACAAGAGGTTGAGAGAGGCCAGAAAGCAGGACATACATTGGTCAGCTGTGGAGCTGGTTAACCTGGAGGAACCTGTAATGGACAGGGAGGAGTTGCTGCTGGAAAGGGGATGGAGGGATCAGGAAAGCCCAGGTGTTAGGTCTGGGCATCATTGGGGTATTGCATGGCCAACAGGATGGGCATGGACCATTCAGGAGATCAGTGCTAGCATCACTACAGTGACCTCAGCAGGAGGGGAAGCATGGCACCTGAAGGAGTTGCAGGCAGTGGTGAACAGTGGCACCATGCTAGGCCAGGAGAGTACAGCCAGCTGTTATATACAGTTGTTATGGTTTTAGGCATGCAATACTGTTAGTGTTTTCCATAACAACCATGGGTATGCAATACCACATAAGCATGTGATCACAATATTTTACTGAGTGCTGTGTTGGGTTGTACATATATGTGTCCTGTACCATGATGTGTAATTCTAGGTGGGGTTGTACAGAGCACTGAACAGCATACTGCCGTATCCCATGTGTCTGTGCCATGATTACTGTATGTGGTATGTAGAGTTGACTCTGTTCCCAGTCCCTGGTCACACCTGTCGGTGGACCATGGCATGGCTGTGCTTACCTGTCAGATGAGTCCGTACATGGTCCTGTCCATCAGCATCCTACATATCTGGCTGCAGTGTCACCTTACTGGTGTATGTCTAGCAGCATTGTATCAGTTCAGGTATGTGTAGAATGGGTTTTGCATGGTACCTTGCCATGCTGTTTGCTGTGTCTCAAGGCCCATGTGGCCTGGTGCCACTCATGTGTATCTGGCCACACACACCCTAGCCAGCCATTACTGGAGTAACCTGCACATGTGGGTCATGCACTACAGAACTGTGTGCCATTCTTCCCAGTGCAGGAACTGTACCTGTGTGGTACCTGGTGGTTATGTGCATCCACCACTGTACAAGATTGCTAGTGCCTGCAGCACTATTCCCCCTTTACAGTGGCATGTTGTATATTGCATGGTATTGGTCAAATGTCACCTTTGCCCCCTCCACAGACAACAGGACCCAGGCAGGGCCAGAAGGGGCTGGACGGGCTGTTAAGAACATCAAGGCGGCAGACTGGTGGGAGGGAAGGCCAGGCTGTACCTCAGTCTGAGGTTGTCTCTGACTAACACCCATGTAAGTACCCTGCATTGTGTGATTCACAGTCTGTGTTGCATGTGAACACTGTGCTGCATGTTGCTGCCAGTGTCAGGTGGTGGGATGTCCATGTCTGTGACTTGACAGGTTACATGCATGCTTCTGAAGCCAGTACCTCAGTGGTTGTGGCTCTGGCCCCTCACCTGGCCCTTGGGCACTGTCCCACCACTGACGCTGTGGTGTGGTGGGATTAGTACTGTCAGCTGTTTGGAATGTTATGGCAATGTCCTTTCTACCCTCTGTGGGTACTGTGCCATGGCATTCATCATACTGTGTAGTGGTCTGTTCTTTGTGTCACATCTTTGGCACACCAGGGCAGTGACACTACTGCTCATTGCCCCAGGTGGTATGCCTGTCATTGGTTGTCAGGTTTGCCATGTTGCATGATCTGGCCTAGGTATGCATACCTGTCTGGCAGTGGTAGTCCGCAGGCAATTATGGTACCAGAACACCACTGTCACATGCCATGTGTGGCATACAGCATGCTTGGGCAGTCCATGGCAGCCTGCCTATGTCGGTGCCATCTACAATGCCATCTGCACTGAGTGACACACCACTACATCTTATCAGAGCTAGTCTTATGTGTCAGGGGGTCTCCAGCACATAAATTTATTGAGGGCCCTTGAAAGTACCTAAGCATGTATTAATTTGGCATTAAGATGCATAGTTAGAAGTATCTACCCACCCAGTGATATCCATTGTGCGATCATTTCACAGTACACAGGGAATAGAATGCACACATTAAAACAGACATGCAATTTGACAGATTGATAACCTGCACAGCCTTTGCATGGGGGGCCCCTATCATTAGGGAGCCCAAGAGACCACTGGGATAGAGGGTGCCAATGGCCGACTTTACATCTCACATTGGCATTATGGTCACTGAAGTACAGTGTATCTGGCACATGCACGGAGGACTGCAGTGTCCTAACTTACCTACCATACTGCTGCACTCACATGTTACCCTGCCTATTTCACCCATTGCTGCATGACAGTACAGCCATGTATGTGTCCTGTACTCGTATGTGCCCCCACCCTGGCCTCATGGGCCTTGCTGCTGTCAGCTATGTGCTCCTGATGTGTTGGTCCATACCATGTTGCTGTTGTGTTGGGTGTATGCTCTGTGTATGCTCTGGGCACACATGAAATTTAGATCCTGACATTTATCCTGACATTTGTTTCACTGTCCAACAGCATGAACATATTTTTTTTTTGCATTTTGATCAAACATTGTTTAACTTGTAGAAAGTTGTCTGTCTGTCTGTCTATCTATTTGTCTGTATGTATGTCTGTCTATCTATCTGTCTGTTTATCTATCTACCTATGTAGATACATAGAATTTTACAGACAAAAGTAGGCTGTCATCTAGTTTGCCTTGCACAAGCTCAGTGAGTTAAACACTTCAATACCCTTAACATTCACAACTAATTAGGGAACCCACTTGTAATGGGACAAAACTGGACCTGGTGCTTACTAGCAGGGGCAGTGTTGCAGATATCAGGGTGGGAATGTATCTGGGGACAAGTGACAACTGAACAGTGTGGCTCAACATTAGAACAACTGCAGAATTCAGCCATACAAAGATGAGGGTACTGGATTTCAGAAGGGCTTATTTTACTAAGATGCAAGAATGTCTCATGAATGAACTGACAAGGGTTGAGGACCTGGGGGTGGATGAAAAGTGGGCCAGACTAAAGGATGGCATAGTGAAGGCAACACACCTCTATATCAAGCAAGTAAGCAAAAGTAAAAGAAAGGGAAAACCGTTATGTTTCTCACAACAGGTAGCAGAAGAGGTAAAAGCTAAAAGAGCAACATTCAGAAGGTACAAGGAAACCCAGAGAAATGAGGATAGGAAAATGCATCAGTGAAAACAAAGAGGGAAGCAAAGCAGTAAGGAGAGCAAAAGCACAAACTGAGGAAAGAATAGCTCAAGGAGCATCAAAAGGGGATAAGGAATTTTTAGGTATGTTAGTCTAAAAAGGAAGACAAATGGAGGGATTATATATTTAAAGAGGGAGGGGTGGTTTGCATGGAGGATGATCAAGAAAAGGCAAACATATTGAACAAATACTTCTGCTCATTTTTCACAGTAGAAGGGAAATGGGAGGACCACAAACAGGCACCACAAACATAGAGGTGAAGGAAATAGACAGAGCCATTCTTTAGTGGGGAGAGTTTGGAAAGCACTTGGCAACCTGAAAATAGACAAAGCTATAGGGCCAGACAGGGTACATCCAAGGACACTGAGGGAAATTAGGAAGATACTCACTGCACCTCTAACAGACCTGTTTAACAGATTACTGGAGACAGGTGTGATCTCAGAGGACTGGAGAAGGGCACATGTAGTTCCTCTTCACAAAAGTGGTAACAAGGAAGAGGCGAGCAATTATAGGCCTGTCGGTCTTACATCAGTGGTCTGTAAGTTGATGAAAACACTGCTGAAGGAAAGGATTGTGAAATATCTTGTTTCCAACAATTGCTGGACACAGGACAGCATGGTTTCACACAGAGAAGGTCATGCCAAGCAAATCTGATAGGCTTCTTTGACTGTGTGACCAAGGAGCTAGACCAGGGAGGTGCAGTGGACATGGCCTATCTGGATTTCAGCAAGGCTTTCAACACTGTTCCACGTATGAGACTGGTGGGCAAGTTGGGTAACGTGGGGTTAGATAATAAGAAGGTATCCTAGATAGGAAACTGGCTGGCAAATAGGACACAAAGAGTAATGATAAATGGAGTGTGCTTAAAGGAGGGGAAGGTGACCAATGGGGTTCCTCAGGGATCTGTATTGGGACTGGTCCTATTCAATATATTTATATGTGACATGGCAGAAAATCTGGAAAGGAAGGTTTGCCTCTTTCTTTGCAGATGACACCAAGATCTGTAACAGAGTGGACACACGTTGGGGGGGGGGATAGAATGTGCAGGAATCTAAATAAACTGAAAGCTTGGTCAAAGGTATGGCAGCTAGGTTTTAATGCAAAAAAGTGCAAAATAATGCATCTATGCCATAGGAACCCAGGAGCAGAGTACAAGATATGCAGAGTGATACTGACAAAAAATAAGCTGCAAAGAGACCTAGGGCTAATCATATCAGATGACCTGAAAGTGGCAAGGCTGTGTGATAAGGCAATCGGGAGGGCTAGAGGGATGCTGGGGTGCATAGGTAGGGTATCTCCAGCAGGAAGAGAGGTGTGATTCTGCCCCTTTATAAATCAGTTGTAGGACCCTACCTTGAGTACTGTGCACAGTTCTAGAGACTACATCTCAGAAAAGACATAGAGTGATGGTGATCCAGAGGAGGGCTACGAATATGGTGCTGTGTGTGCCTCAAAAGTCCTACATGGAAATACTTAAGGAGCTAAATGTTTACACCCTGATGCAAAGGAGGGAGAGGGGAGACAGGATAGAAGCCTTTGAATACCTTACAGGGGTTCATAAGGTACAGAAGAAGAGTATATTTTAGGGGAAAAGGTGTTCTAAAACAAGAGGGCATAATATAATACTGAGGTGGGGGTAAATTCAGGAGGGATGTGAGAAAGTACTTTTTCACAGAAAGGGTGGTGGATACCTGGAATAGCCTTCCAGAGGAGGTTGTGAGGGTGAAAACAGTAAATGGATTAAAAAATGCCAGGGATAGGCACAAGGGAATCATGGGGGTAGGGTAGAGGGGATAATAAAAAAAAAAAAACACAATCGGGCAGACTGGGTAGGCCCAGTGGCCCGTATCTACTGTCACATTTTATGTATCTATATGTAAAAGATTTTACTCCTCACCTGTTCAATACTTCTTCATGTTGGAACTTAATCATTTTTTCAATTGTTGTACTACTAGAACTGCCCTAATACTATCTGTGCAACCTCTTCTGGGCAGAGGTCTTTTTTACGTCGTGCTGTGAAGCTATGGAATGCCCCCCGCGTCATTGTTGAATCTTGGTTCTTTGAATGTATTTAAGAAACATTTACTAATGCATTGTCTAGTCAATTTTTAATGTTTTTGCTATAATACTTGATGTTATATGTACTGTACTTTTTTAATTTTTTTTATCATTTTTTGTGTCCTCCTTGAAATTGGGCGTTTGATATTCTTGGGGATTACCCAATCAACACATTTTGAATAAATAAAAAAATAAAAACATTTTAAAATGCTGAGCTACTAGCAACTTGTATCAGTTTGTTTGTGCTGTACCTCTGGTACCAACACAATAACTCTAACTCAGAGATTTTGAAAATATCTCTCTCCACTGGGAAAGTCATTGCCAATCATTTAACTCAAACAAACATACAGTATATGTAAGATAATGATGCTTGCCACGTAAATGCTTGAGTCATGGTTATAAACTGCAAAACAGTCAGCAGTGTTTTGACAGAAAAATAGCTCCACTTTTTGTTTGAGCTATTAGGAAATTGACTTCCTTTTTTGCTAAATCTAATTATAGCGACTGGAGATTGTTCATTTGATTTTTACTGTCGCATCATGTTATACAGTATATTCCTGCTAGTTTCAAAGAGCAATGGTTGCAAATGCATTTCTGTCTTCCAGAAACATATCCCCTCTACACAAATGTATTAAGCTGTAATTTTTTTTATGTACCATGAGTGAACAATCAATACTAATATTTACACTGGGTTCATCATATAGAATAGCTGAAGTTTCACTTATTCAGGACATCAAATTTTATTTATTTATTGAAGTCTAGGATAACACCACTTGAGCTCAGAGCTCTTTACATAGGTTCCGCGTCATGATAACAATACAAATTGAGTGGTACAAATTACAGTGGTAGTGGATACAGCAGGTACAACAGGATAGTACATGTTACAGAGGCAGTAAGGATAAGGGAAGGAGGGGGGGTTAACAAAACACTTACAGGTATACGATGCCTGAATGGAGAAAACCAATCAATTGTCTGCAGGGAAATAGGATTAGCAGCAGATAAGTGCAAGAAGAGGAGAGGAGAGGAGGAGCCCCAAGTGTCATGATGAGCAAACGTTATTGCGAGTAATTAAACTGGCAGGGGGGAGCGGAGGTATGAGGATAGCAGGTGAGGGGAGAGGTTGAGAGGTAAGGAGGGGAGGAGCAGGCTCAGGAGGGGAGTCAGGGGTAAGTGGTGAGAAGGTAGTTGTGGAGAGGGGCTCAGGGGGAGAAATTGGGGTAGGGTGAAGGGGTGGGGATGGAAAAGGGGAACAAGGCAAGGGGAGGACTGGGGGAAGAGCAGGGAATACCATCGAGAAGAGAGGGAGGTGAAGCTATGGGTGACAGTCGCAACAGGCTGCATTTAGCAGGAATTGCTTGAGGTGGACTTTGAAAGCACCCAGTGTAGGCATATGCACAAGATCCTCCTGAAGGGAGTTGAACCAAAGCAGGGCATGGTGAGCAAAGGACCTTTGGCCTTGGGAAGTGCGGCATTTAGGTGTAATGAAGGTCTGACATTCAGAGTTATGTGTGTGCAGCAGGTTAATGCAAGGCACCAGGAGTTGACTAACTCCAGTCGGAAATGTTTCAATGCTGACCTTTTGCCAGAAGGCAGGTTTGGAATTTAAGCTGAGCATTGAGTGGGAGCCATTGTGCATTGCTATACAGGTCACAGGTATGAGTCAGCCTAGGTGCCCCTATGGTTAGCCGGCAGGCTTTGTTTAAGGCAGTTTTTAAGCACCTGAGGGCAGTGTCAGTGGTGAAGCCATAGATAGGCAGGCCATAGTCAATGAGTGAGCACACCAAGCTATGGATGGCTATTTTAAGGGCTTCAGAGGTCAGACTGTGCCTATGACGATAGAGCAGCCCAAAACGTTTATTGATTGCTTTGACCATATTGTCAATGTGGTGAGTGTAGGACAAGAAGTTGTCAGTAGTGATCCCCAGACATTTGAAATGTTGGACCAGATCCAGGGAGGTCCCAGCAACACTACGTATTGATAATGGGTAGCCACAATGCTTGTTTAGGGGTCTGGAGAACAGTATGGTTTTAGTTTTTTTTTATAGTTCACGATTAAATTATGATCTATGAACCACTTCTCAAGATTAGTAAAGTCACTTGGGAGTTGCTGCTCAAGTTCAATAGGATTTGAGTCATGCAAGAAGACAACTGCATCATCACCATAAAGCAGAATGCGGGCTGGCTGGCTTGAGGGAGACTATTCAGGAATAAACTGAATAGGAGGGGACCCTGTATAGATCACTGAGGGACACCCAAGTAGACAGGCCTGCTATCCGAGAGGGTTGAGCCGATTCTAACTTGCTGGGATCTGCAGTCCAGGTAGCTGCAGAACCACAAAACTGCCTCAGGGGCCAGGCTTATTGTGGCAAGTTGCTCAGTTAGGAGGGCATGATTAACAGTATCGAATGCTTTGGTCAGGTCGATAAAGAGTGCCCCAGAAAGTTGTCCACGATCAAGAGAATTGTGGATGTGACCTGTGAACTCTAGAAGAGCTGTGGTGGTGTTATGCCCAGTTCTAAAGCCATGCTGCTCACAGCAGAGGAGTTTGTACTTATCAAAAGCTTTCCACCAGTTGGTCTACAACTATTCGTCCAAAAGCCTTCGACAATGGTGGTAGCAAGGAGATGGGTCTATAGTTCTCTGTAAGGGTACAGTCCCCACTCTTGTATATGGGAGTGACTATCACAGCTTTCCATTTTTGAGGGAATACCACCAATCGAAGTGACAAGTTGAGGATGTAGGTGAGAGGGGACAGGACTTCTTCCAATGAGAGTGAGACTAATTTCAGGTCAGGAGTGTCCCCACTGAATCTCCCCTTACCGAGCACCTTCGAGAGGTATTTCCTTGCATTCCCAATAGAGATGGCCTTGAACTGAAAGAGGGGATACGCGGAGGTCTGTGGACCTACGACAGGGTTGCCTGGATGGAAGAAGTCAAGGGGGAGGACATGACTGAGGTCCATGAAGACTAGGTTGAAGGTGTTGGCTATAGTTTTTGGGTCAAGGATGGGGGAACCATCTACACTGATCATGTCAGGAGCAGTTTTGGGCTCCTTGTCAGTAACATCTTTAAGGTTTGCCCAGAATTTACGGCCATCATTCCAGTGTTTGGACAGGGCAGCCTTGTAGTAGAGGTTCTTGGCTATACGAATGGCCCTAGTGCAGCTATTTCTGGCTTTTTTGTACTTTGGACATCCAGCTGCTTCCCTGTGGCTCTGGCTATATGCCAGAGAAGATCTTGGTTTTTCATAAGACCCAAAATGTCAGGGTTCATCCAGGGGTTGTAGTGGCCCTTGACTTTCCACTTTTTAATGGGGGCATAGGTATCACAGACAGTATTGAGAGAGAAGAATGAAGTGGTCCAACGCACTGTCCACTTCAGGAGCCCCATATACAGCTGACCAGTTGGCATTCCAGAGATCAGTTCTTAGATGGTCAGCTTGACCGGGCCTGAGGACCCTGTTAGTGACTGTTCTGGGATGGGGTTTAGTGAATTTCCTGGCCCAGTTAAACACGACAGAGGAGTGGTCACTGATATTGTCTGGGAGGACAGAGGCATTAGAGGTGTGCTCTGGGTGGTTGGTGAGTACCCAATCAAGCAGGGTGCTAGTGTCAGTCCGGTAGTTAGTCTGGGTGGGGGCTTTTATGATCTGTGTGAAGTGGATTGCCTGGATAGCATCCTTGAACTGGTTTGCCTCTGGGGCAAGCCAGCTAACACTAAAGTCACCAAGTAGTATAACCTTGGAGCTGAGGGTTAGGCTACCTAGGCAGTCAATGATGGTTTGGAGACCCTGGGGTGAGTCCTTTGGGGGGATGTAGGTGGACAGCAGTGTAAGTGACTTGCTTTGTGCCCGAAGGAGGACCTTAATGACAAGAGCCTGTGCAGATGTCCCAAGACTGGGAAGATTATGTGATAAGCCCTGAAGGCCATCCTTAAGATAGAATGCACAGCCTCCACCTCTTTTAGATAGGCAGTCTTGCCTAAAGATCCTGTAGCCAAGGAGGCTGACGCCCGCATCAGGAATCTTTGGAGAGAGCCATATTTCTACAATTGACAGTACATCGGTGTTATGGAGGGCTACCTAGGCCTAGAGGCCACTAAAATTAGCAACTAGACTGTGGATATTTAGAGAGGCAATTGCGAGCATGCTTAACTTATGGGCACACATCCCCTGGTTGTGAGGAGGGCCTGGATTGGGGTGTATGTTACCTGAGAGGAGAAGCAGCAGGAAAGCTAGTCTTTGCAGGTAACTTTTGAGGTGTTTAGCGCTGACTCTGTGATGCTTCCTGGAGCATATTCTAATAGGGTTTATGTCATCGATCAGTACCAGTTTGGTTGGTAGCAAAGGTGGGGGAGGCCATGGCCAGGTCCACATCCTTTCATGCCAAATAGTATCGTGAGGCTTGCAGGTGGGAGGAAGGTCAGAGTGAAGCACCGAAGTGATGGTGCAGTAGGCATAGCCGGAGTTGTGCCCAATGGTGTGGAGGGCTGGCAACATAGTGCCTGAGCAGGGATGGCCAGCGAGCATGAAGAGTATGGGCAGGAGCAAAGAAAGTGGCATGAAACCTGTAGACACATACATACTTGGGACGGGAGTGTGGTAGAGTTGGGGTACCAAGCACCTTGTTAAAAGGTAGGGCTATATACCAAGTAACAAGGTTCAAGTATGGACTTAATACAATAGCTAGGATATAGGGCTAGAGGAGGGCTGAGTGGTAGGAAACAAGTAAAGCTAAGAGAGCTAGCAGGCTGGGAGGGTGAATGAGAGGGACAACTGAATAAAATTTATGATTTGCCTGGCTCCAAGTTGTTACAAGTTGATGGGGTAGGAGGATAAGAGAGTAAGCCAATAGGAGGACAGAGCACCAGGGTGGGAGGGGCACAAGTGTATTTAATGATGGCCTAGGAGAGGGTGGGGAGGTGGGAGAAAACAGCCAGAGACCAAGCAGTACAAGCCAGTGGATTTCAGGTCTGCTGTAGTGCTGAAAGGAGCCTGTGAAGGTCCCGAAAATCACCAGCCTAGAGAGCTGCTGGGAGGTGCACCAATAGTAGGTTAGCTGGAATGGGCCTGACCAATCGCAGGCTGCTAGCCCAAGGTGCCGCACCAATCAGGTTTCACCTCAGAGTTTCCTGCTGCTTGGGATTTCTAGGGCTCATACCTTCTCAGAGGATCCGGCAGTTGGTTCCAGGAGGGTGGGCAGGGAGTCCTGCAGTGGTCGGGGAGAAGGCCGACTTTGTGGCCGTTAAGCGCCGTTGGTTGGTGGAAGCACCAAGCAGGCCTGATCCCTTCTCAGAGGATCCAGCAGTTAGTTCCAGGAGGGCGGGCAGGGAGTTCTGCAGTGGTCAGGGCGCCAGCCAACTTTGTGGCCGTTAAGCGCTGCTGGTTGGTGGAAGTGCCAAGCAGATGGGATCCCTTCTCAGAGAATCCGGCAGTTGGTTCCAGGAGGGCAGGCAGGGAGTCCTGCAGTGGTCAGGGCACCAGATGACTTTGCGGCTGTTAAGTGCCGCTGGTCAGTGGAAGCGCCAAGCAGGTGAGATCGTTGTCAGAGGATACGGCAGTTGGTTCCAGGAGGGCGGGCAGGGAGTCCTACAGTGGTCAAAGCGACGGCCGACTTTGCAGCCATTAAGCGCCGCTAGTCAGTGGAAGCACCAAGCAGGTGGGATCCCTTCTCAGAGGATTCAGCAGTTGGTTTAGAAGTACAGAAATTACTTTGATAGTATAAAGAACTGGTTAAAAGACATAAATGAGGATAAGTTCTAAGTAGCTTGATCAGGATAAGAAAGAAAAATTAAAAAAGATAATGGGAGCTTATATTTGATTTGAGGTTTTCTTGTCTGTTTCACTTACTATAAATTAATTTTCTAGCTGTAGTGGAAGTTTGGGGCCAGGTTTGCTGATCATATTTAGAGTATCTAACCCACTAAATTGCCAGTTAGTTCTTTGAATTCTACCATTATTAAAGAGCTCCTGACACAGTTAAGTTTGAAAAAATGTAATATTAAAGCATAGATATAGCTTATATTTCAAATTTTATTCTGTGATTCTCACCCTTATTTCCTTATTATTAAGGGCATTTGCATGAATACAGTATCTCTGCCCTTTAAGCTCTGGCTGCCTGCCTACACCTGGCATTACAATTCTGTTTATGACATCAAAACATATTGCTGTGGAGATTATGATGTAATAAATAATGGATTGTGATGTCATGTGTAGAGAAGCAGCCAGAGTAGATATAGTTTAGGGCAAAGGGATCTTGTTTTCATGCAACTGTTTTCAGTAATAAAGAAAATGGGGAATCAATTACTGAAAATATATGCAGTAATAAAGAAAATGGTATAGAGCTCAATATAAATCTTACTTTTTTTCAGAGTTTTCCTAATGCTGTCTGGGGCTCCTTAAAGCAGTACTGTAAGACCAGGGGTTGAGTAACAGTACCATTAGTTAATCTATTTCAAGGAGGTTTTGAGGCCTGAGGCAAAGCCGATGGCATTGTGGCCCTATGGTTAGATTAGCAAAGGTAACTTGGTCTCTGGATTGCCCTAATGCAATTATTGAACACATTTTATTTTCATATACTTAAAGAACAAGTAGTGCCAAAATTTACAGACAGAGCACGTTCTTAATTTCTAGAAGTAGTCAGTCGTTATTTGTAATTTCTGAAGCATTTTTCTTTCCATTTGCTCATTGAAAGGTTTTCTTCCAGCCCAGTGTCATGGAGGACTGAGGCATCTGTGCCTTACCTCCTGCCATGCTGGCAACCCATGATCGTGGTGCGAGCAGGCTGCCAGAGGTTGGCTGGGGAGGGAGAGGATCAAACAAAGGGGAAAACAGCTCTCCTCTCCTGGGAAGGGGTGGGGATGGAGTCCGCTGCTTGCCTGACCTCTAGCAGTGGCTGGGGGTTGGCACAACAGACCCACAGATGTAGGGGGGGTGGATGCAGGGCAGATGCCCGGCATGCCGTGCACTGCAGTGTGTGCAGCTCAGCCATTGGCATCATTACATACCACCACACTGCACTCGGAGACGGGGAAAAAAAGGACAGAAAAATCCCGACCGGCAAGATGATGCCAGCCCCTCACAGGCACCGCACCTGGCCATCTGGTACCTTGTGGAAGCCAGAGGTGAATCTGGTAGACGCCAGGGTGATGGGTCTGGGGTGGCCAGTGGAAGGGGACCAGTCAGGAGGGAGAAAAAGAAAGCAGCAAAAAAAAAAAAAAAAAAAAAAAAGAGTTTTTACATGGTAGTATTAGAGGGAACATAAAGAGCAGTACATTACATGGATGCTGTCATATCTAGTTCAAATTCCTCCTGATACCTCACCAGCATTGTGACCTCGCCTATTGTGACTCTACACACATTGTTACTAATCTGACAGCAGGAGACTGGCTCTTCTTGGTCAATTGTAATGTCACAGACAGTGAGGTCATAGGATAATGATTATCGAGGAGGAATATAAATAAGCAGTAATGCATGATAGGGTGTGGGTTGTGCTCTGATAAATGCACACTAGAGGTATAGTGAGGCATGTGGCCACAGGCTGAGTGCCTTACTACTACTAGAAGTGCATTTATCAGAGCATAACCCACATCCTGGAGTGTGTTATTGCACTGATAAAATGGGTATATGTTGAGAAGTATTGTACATATTTTAAAAACTGACAAATACTGTATTAGAAGATTTCCTGATTTGGCAGAAAACTTGTTCCTCAACTATAAAGTAATGCCACTGATGACTGAAAGGAAGAATCTGTAACTAAATGCAGAGCTACTTTTTTTTATTTAAACACTTTTTTAATAATGATGAATCTGAGGGCTCTGTGGTACAGGGTGTCCAGTTTGGAAAGAGAAGTGAGGGGCAATAACTGTAGAGAAGATCAGCGTAGTCCAGGAGTGGAAGGGAAGTTGTTTGAACTAGCCTTGTTTTTTCCTCTAGGTCCCTCTTCTACAGTAAAAAGGGACCTGGAGAAGCTTGAAAAAGGGTCAGAGATGTGGCAACTGAGGCTCAATGCAAAAAAAGAGAAAAATAATGCACCTGGGTAGAGGGAACCCTGGGGAGAGCTACAGGTTGGGGGGAGCTGACTGTCACTAAGGAGCAAAGGGACCTAGGGGTCATCATCTCTGATGACCTTAAGATATCAAAGCAGAATGCAAAGGTAGTGGGGATGGCCAGTGGCATTCTGGGGTGCATAGGTAGGGGTATCACTAGCAGGAGGAGGGAGGTGGTGATGACATTGTATAAAACATTGATAAGGCTTCACCTGGAGTACTGCATGCAGTTGTGGAGGCCACACCTGAGCAAGGACATAAACAAGGTGGTGACTATCCAGAGAAGGGTGACACAGATGGTGCAGGGCTTGCACCACAAAACATATGAGGAGAGACTAAGGGACCGCAATATGTACGCACTGGAGGAGAGAGCAGGGGGACATGATTGAAACTTTCAAGTACCTCAAGGACATAAACAAGGTGCAGGTGGGGGACCTTTTCCAATGTAGAAAAAGTACTAGAACAAGGGGGAACGATATGAAATTGGATGGAGGTAGATTAAGCGGTAATGTGAGAACGTTTTTCTACACAGAAAGGGTAGTTGACACTTGGAATAGTCTGGCAGAGGAGGTAGTGGGGGCAAGCACAGTGGAGGGGTTTAATCATGCCTGGGACAGGCACAAGGGAACCTTGAGAGGGAGGAGAGTGATGAAAAGCCATTGATCACATAAGGTCAGTGGCCACATACAATGTATAGGGCCTATGGGCAGACTGGATGGGCCTGAAGGTCCTTGTCTGCTGACAATTTCTATGCTTCTTTGCTTCTTGATTCTGTAGAAAATTCCTAATCTTTGTCTAAGTTTTTTGGCTAACTCTTCGATGAGTGGTATGAAAGAGAGCCTATCGATCCAGAACCCGAAGTATTTGAATTTATCTACTGGCTGTAGAGGTTCACCAAGGAGGGTTGTGATTTGGGGCCCAGCACCTTGAAAATGAGTGACTGTGGAGTTAGCCTGGGGTTAAAGAAACATGACTTTTTTTTTTGGCATTGAGCAGCAGTTTGAGGTGCAGTAGGTTGTGCTGCAGCAGGCAGAATTCTTGCTGTAGGTCTGAACAGGCCAGTTCCAGGGATGGTTTTACAATGTACAGTATGGTGTCATCCACAAAGAGGTGTATATTTGCTGAGGAGATGTTAAGGTCAGTGTCGTTAATGTAGATTGCAAATAGGATGGGCCCAAGAATAGAACCTTGGGGGACTCCTCTCATAAGTGTTTTTAGCAGGGAGGGTTCACACTGAGCTTCAACCTGTTGCTGTCGGCCAACTAGGTAAGAAGTAAACCATTTGAGGGAGGTGTTGTTTAGGCTAATGTTCTGCAGCATGTGCAGGAAGAGATCATGATCTACCGTATCGAATGCTTCACTTAAATCTAATAATAGAGCACAGATATGGTTCTTGGCATCGAGCGCTGATTGCCAATCATTGGTTACTTTGGCTAAAGCAGTTATGGTGCTGTGTTTGGGTCTGAAGCCAGACTGAAGTCGATTTAACATGTTGTATGTTTCTCTCTGATTTGGGAATTAACTAATTGTTTGAGTAATTTGGAGAGGATTGTGATAGGGAAATGGGCCTGTAATTGTTTAGATCACTTGGGTCTCCTGATTTAAAAGAGAGGGACGATGTGTGCTACTTTACACTCATGGGGGAGGACTCCTTCAGAGAGAAATTTGTTAAAGAGATGAGTGATGGGGCGGTCAGCACTTTGAAACTGAGTTTCAAGAAATACAGGTCAATTTGGTGTGCCCCAGCACCCTTAGTAACATCAAGGGCTAGTAGAAGGTCTTACTTTAAGTGCACTTAATTAAAACAAGCATTTGTCAATGCCGAATGTTGTCGCGCTGGCATTGGCAGTGGCAGAGGTGGAGAAGCATAGCGTTGTGAGTTTGTTAATGTGTCCCAAAAGGTGATTTTGCACAGCAAGTACACCACTGTGCGGCAGAGCTGCGGAAACGCATTTTGGGCAGGCTGTTGAAAATGATAGCTGGACTGTTGATAATGAGGTGTGCACAAATGCCAGTGGTGAAAATGTGGCATGAAAATATTGCAGATTGACAAAGTTACAAGGGTGCATGGAAACTGCGCCACGCACGCTTGCAACAGAGTCATTGTCTGGACTTTCCCACCAAATTGTCAACATAGGCATTTTAGGACCTCTGCTGATGAATAGTGTCACCGTCATTTCCTGAAAGTGTCCCGAAAAGTGATTTCGCACAGTGACCATGCAATTCTGCACCAGACGTGCGAAAACACATTTCAGCCAGCTGTGCTGTTCATAAGGAGGTATGGAAAAATGGCAATGATCAACAGCTGGAGTAAAAGTATTACAAATTCACAAAGTCATGAGCATGCATGCAAACTGTGCAACACACATTCCTAAAACACTCATTTTATTGACATTCGTCCATAAATTTTCAACATAGGCATTTTAGGACATCTGCTAATGAACAGTGTCACTGCCATTTTCATAATGTGTCTGGAACACGGGCTTTCCAGAGCGACTGCGCTATTGTGCACCAGAACTGCGAAAACAGATTTTGGTGAGGATGTGAAAAATGACAGCTGTACTGTTCATTAGGAGGTGTAGAACAATGGCACTGTTGAAAATGTGGAGTGAAAATATAAGTTTGCGAACTTTACGCTCGTAACACAGTCATTTTATGGAGTATTGTCACCAAATTTTCAACACAGGCATTTTAGGACCTCTGCTCATGAACAGTGTCACTGTCATTTTCATAATGTGTCCCAAACAGTGATTTCGCACAGTGACCGCACTATTCTGTGCCAGAAGTGCGAAAACACATTTCAGCAAGGATACGAACAATGACAGCTATACAGTTCACAAGAAGGTGTGGTAAAATGCCAAAGCTGAGAATATGGTGTGAAAATATTGCAAATGCACTAACTTACGAACGTGCATTGCGCAGTTGCTACGCATGCTCGTAAAACAGTAATTTTATGGAGTATTGTCACCAAATTTTCAAGACAGGCATTTTAGGACCTCTGCTCATGAACAGTGTCACTGTCATTTTCATAATGTGTCCTGAACACTGATTTCGCACAGCAACCATGCTATTCTGCGCCGGAAGTGCGAAAACACATTTTGGGCAGGATGTGAAAAATGACAGCTGCACAGTTCACAAGAAGGTGTAGTAAAATGCCAATGTTGAGAATCTGGCATGAAAATAGTGTGAATGTGCTAACGTCTGACATAAATGCGCTAGCCAGTTACTCACGACACCTCAGAAAACAGTCATTTTTTTGATTTTTCACACCAAACTTGCAACATAGGCTTTTTGAGAGCCCCTCTCATGAACAGTGGCACTGTCATTTCATTACTTAGTCCCAAAAGGTGATTCCACGCAGTGACTGCAAAATCACCTTTCGGGACTGAATAACACCATGACGGTGCAAGAATTCATGAGAAGGGGTCCCAAAAACCCCACGTTGAAAATTTGAGGCCAAAATTCACAAAAATGCCAGAGATATGCATTAACGTTAAAAAACCCTTATTCATTCCATTATACAGCTTACTGGCATTTCTTCAGTTTGCAGTCGGCTTTGAAGAGTGCAGATGTGTTCCCGGTCCACAGAAGATCGTCGCTGGACTCCATAAGTAAGTATGGGGTGAAGGGGGTGAGGGAAGGCAGGTGCACAGTGGGTGGGTGTGGTGGGGGAGGGGCATCGTGACTACAAGGGACTGTTTTCATTTTACAGGAAACAAAAAAGAAAAAACCCAGTGTGGACAGTTTTTGCTTTGCAGGAGTTGGCATGCTGGGGTGAGCCCCATCATGCCACCTAACTGTTTGGGGGGTGTCTGTAGCCGACAGGAGTTGGGCACCCTCATTGGCACAAAACATGGAGGGGAGGAGGAAGTAATGCCGGCGGGGATTGAGTACCCGTTGCACACAAAGAAAACAGGGGGCACGAGCTGAGGGGATTGGGCACCTCCTCGGCATTCAACAATTGGGGTTGGGTTTATGCCGACAGGAGTGGAGGCTCCCGTTGGCACCACAAAGCAGGGGGTTAACCGACAGAGTTGGGCACCCGAAGTCGGCAGTAGGTAGGCGGCCGCCCACTTGCTGACCATGCACATAATGGTGGCAAGCATGGCAAGAAAAGGACTGCTGCATATGACGAGCTTTGCTCGGATTGCAGCGGACCTTTTCTTAGATGTGCTCGCCACATTATGTATGCATGGCATGGCGTCGGCATGCAGGCTGATTGGGGAATGCGGGACGCACCTACTGGTGCATGCCCTGCATTCAACCAACAGCGACCCCGCCTCCAAAGCTGCACTGTCCCACGATGTTAGCTACGCAAGCACACCAACATAAAAAAAGGAAAATATCAACATACCCTTACCAATTAATTAATTATGCAGTCAGTGCTAGTCTTCATTTCCTAACAGAGTGGGACTGCAATCAGTTTAGTTGGGTTTACCATTTTAAAATACAGTAAAGTAAATAGATTCTTGATGCTTAAAAAAAAACATAAATATTTTTTGGAAGAGGGTGGGTTGTTTTGTTCCTCTTTCAAGGTCCCCAGCTAGAACATACATCTACTTATTAGGAAAGTGTCCATTTGTATTAAGTCAGAAAGCATGTGTGTAGCTGGCACTTATCCACTCACTCTGATCATACAGTACCTCTGCAACGTTCAATAGCTGAGTCTCGGCAAGCTTCTGCTTGAAAACCCATAGATGCTCCTGAAATCAGCTATCCCACATAATAGGACAGTAATCAATCAGATCGCCACATTATGTTATCGTTAAAACAGGTTTTATCTGGCCTGATAGTATGGTGATAGAACTGCCACTCACTATGCTAATGACCCAGGACTGGAAATGGACTCAGGTTGCTTGGCGGCTGGCTCGGGGAAGAAGAACGGAGCATCCCAGGAAAGCTCTCTTCACCCAGGGAGGGGATGCAATGGGAGGCACAGCATTCCACTGTATGACTGCCTTCTGTCAAAGGGAATTGCATTAAGGGAGAGGCAGCCATCAGATGCCAGCATGCATGCATGCCACCACATACGCGTGTGTGTGTGTGTGTGTGTGTGTGTGTGTGTGTGTGTGTGTGTGTGCATGTGTGTATGTGTGTCAGTACATGCAAGAACACTTGAGGTGAAAAAACAAGAGCTAGAGGAAAACACCCTGGCCTACCATTCCACCATCACTCCCCAGAGATCAGTGTACAAGTGACATGGCAGGATACCCGTCACTATTGTAGTCCTGGGTAATTAATGGAAAACCAGTAAGTCTAGGAGAGGGAAGGTGATGTGGCTAGGAGGTGCTCTCAGGGGAGCTGGCAAGCCAGAAAGAAACTTAATCAAAAGAGTTTTTCCTGAACTTCTCTGAATAACAACTTGTGTCAAGGTCTAGGTACCACATATTTTAAAGTTTTCCCCTACAAGCCTTCACATATGGTATTCAATATGATTTAAATCTGCACCATGGGGATCCTGTTTTCTTTAAATAAAAAGTTTGCAGTACCCTTAGGGACTTTGTCAGTATTTCAAAGCCTCCACTTTGCATCCACTTTCCTCAAGTTCATCTGATAAGCATGTCTGTTTCAACAGAAAAAAAAATATTTTGCTGTTTAATATACTTGAATGGTTAGCCTTTGGGGAGATTGAAAATTGTCATTTTACTGTTAAAGTTATTTATTGCTCCAGTGGATTGTCAGGTTTCATCTAAACTTTGAACAGATTGCTAGCCTTATAGCTGCTATGGTTGGCTTAAAGTAGAGAAAATCCATAAAATAATTCATAAGTATACTGCATTTTAGGGAGATAGTTAATCATTGTTCTAGCCAATAGTTCTTCTAAATTCTTATATGTTAGTATTCTAAGTTTTGAAGTGGAAAAGGAATACTTTGCAGTTATCACTTAATGTGTTTGCATTGACTGCTATATTTCTGGTCTGTACAAGAACATATATGAGTCAAGATTTCTTATTGGTTCAATCAAAGGCACAGGGAAGGATTCACAAAAAAAATGGGTTGTAAGCAAGAAATGCTTTGTCCATAATGGGCACATAGTCCCTGACTGGTGTATCTGCTTGCATCCATTTCATCCTCAATCTGCATCCAAAACTGTGGACAGTATCCAGACAAGGTCACTGGCTTGCATTATGTTGGAACTTTCAGCTCCATCAGTGGCACTGGTAATCCATTCCTTCATAGGAACAGGTCCCAGCTCTGAAGAGGCAACAGATAGTTATCGTTGGTCCAGGTTGGGGGTTCAGGGAAGACTAGTTTGGGTGTTACTCAAAAGCTGAGTACTAATTTTTAAGGTTGCCTGAAGCAGTCAGGACAGACTACCTGGAATTATAGTACTATAATGTATGGTAAGTGCCTATTAACCACCATAATCAGCAGTTACACAGCTTTCTTATGCTCTGTTTAGAATTTTAAAAGTTGTTAACCACACTTCAGAACTTCCAAACAGTGGCATAAGAAAAAAGAATGCATCAGAGTTCCATAATTCTCACACATAGAATGCAAACAGTGTTTTTTGACCATACACTATAAAAGATGATGGCTGGTGATCAGATGACAACCATGCTGAAATCACCTCTCGTGGTTGCTAGGGCTGCTAATTTTTAAGGTTGCCTGAAGTAGTCAGGACAGACTACCTGGAATTATAGTACTATAGTGCATAGTAGAATGTTGTTCTGAGAATTCCATCCCTTTCAAAATGCTGTTGTACCACTCTTCAAAGATCATGGAATGTGATTGTAACCTGATGTGGTACAACAGCATTCTGAAACCTCTAGAGACTACATGAGTCAGTTTCATTTTGAATGTGAAAGAACTGATATACACACACATTTCACACAGTACTGTACACTATAAAAATTATAGGATGAGCAACTTTATACACAACCAGTGTTTTCTGCCACCTTGGGGTTCTGATTCCCATGAACCTCTCAGGCTTTGCTCTCGAGGTCAGAGGGAATCAGAGCCCCTCTGTGGCTGAACACACTGGCTGTGCATAGTTGCCCATCCAGTATTCTCTATATATTGACTGTATTAGAATCAGGATGAAGTGGTGTACCGGTGTTCCTGCTGCAATTATTGTGAGGAGAATGTTTATGTGACCTCACAGTAACCATGGTAGCAACATGGCTTCATCCACAGCAAAGCAGCAGCATCTGTCACCATGGCAAATCATGTTGGCTTTCAGCTTCATCTGCCCACACACACACATATGCTCTGGTAATTTTAAATGCATGCTGAAAACAGAAAATAAGAGAATCAACGTTTCAACCATAGCTTTTCTTCAGGAATTATCAAAAGGAAAAAAAAAAGAAAAGTTAGTGGAGCGGTAAGGGGAAATAATGGATATATATGTGAGGAAAGAAAATATGGGGAGAACAAGCGGTAATAGGTAAGCTAAGAATAAAAGCTGAAAAACAAAAAGGTGATGGTGGGTATGAAAAGGTATAGTGGGAGCAAATGAGCTGAGGAGTCATCAAATGGGGACTTATTAGAGAGCCTAATAAGAAGGCTGAAAGCTGACAAATGTGGGGTAAGGAGACAGAGACACAGACATCTGTAGAAAATGAAAATAGACGTGCACACATAGCTGTAGTGCCCACGTGAGCGTGCCACAGCATGCATGCACAAGCACACACACACACACACTGGAACCTAAGTACTCCAGAACAATTTAAAATGCTCCTCTTTTATTGGCTGCATTGGGTTCATAACTGCACTGCCATTAAACAGCAGCTGACACCTTCAGGAGAACATTAACAAAAACATAATATTTAGATACAGTTCAGCTTTTATGTCATATTAGTTCTGTATTCCTCCTCCTCGTTATTTATTACGGAGGTCATTTACATGAAAACAGGGTCTTTGCGTCTGAACAGTTCATCTATTCCTATTGCTTTCTCCCTGCCTGAGGTCAAAATGCACTGCTTGTGACATCAGAGTTAGTCCCATGGCAACAGATTGTGATGTCACAACAGAGGATTATGACTTGAAGTAGGGAGTAAGCTAAAGAGGCAGATGTACTCTAAGGAAACTCTATGGGATAAAGATCATATATTTACTCAGTAATGGATAATAGAAACAGAAATATATAGAATAGATATGGAATGTAAGCTAAATTGTACCTAATTTTTATGTTTTTCAATGTTTTCCTGGAGGTGTCAGTAGCTCTTTAAAAACAGGACTGCATGTCTTAATTAGTGTTAAAACATTGTTCTGTTTTTAGTTGTTTCCGACTTGCTCAGTGTATTACAATGGGGCATTGTGCAGCAACCCATAAGGGCCCCAAGTACTCCACAGCACTTCAGACCCTATTTCTGCAGCAGAGCTCTCAGGCTTCTGCTGCAGCAGCATTTGTTCGTTCTTACAGCAGGAACTATTCATTTCTGTGGCAGAATGCAGTCCTGCTGTTGGTTAAAATTGATGTTATGTTATTAATGATGTCATATGCTGCATATTTAGGAGGGGATTTGAGATAAACAAGGTGAGGAGGAGAGCCAAGCACTATGGAAAAACTGTTTTTTGAAAGACAACTCACCCACTGAAATGAATTCTGCAATCTTGATGGCTATGTCACATTTATTTTAAAATTGCTGACCAATGAGAAACCTACTGAGCTCCTTCGTAGGTGCAGTGGGGTTACAGGAAAGAGGAGAAAAGTACATAGAAACATAGAACATAGAAATTGACGGCAGATAAGGACTGCAAGGCCCATCCAGTCTGCCCATTTCTTTTTCTACCTTATAAATGTGCCATTGGCCTTTGCTCTGTCAGTGGCCTATCTATTCATACTCATTTGTATTGCTCCCTTATGCCTATACCATGCCTGTTTGAAGCCCTGCACTGTATTCATAGCCACCACTTCTTGAGGTAGGCCATTCCATGCATCCACCACCCTTTCTGTGAAAAAGAATTTCCTCACATTCCCCCTTAATCGGCCCCCCTCTAATCTCATGTTGTGTCCTCTTGTCCTGCTATTTTTCTTATATTTAAACATGTTAGACTCTTTCACCTTGTTAATGCCCTTAAGGTGTTTGAATGCCTCGATCATATCACCTCTCTCCCTCCTTTGCTCAAGGGTATACATATTGAGCTCTGTTAATCTGTCCTCATATGTCTTCTGATGCAGTCCCTGCACCATTCTGGTTGCCGTTCTCTGGACTGCCTCAATTTGGTTAATGTCCTTGTGAAGGTGTGGCCTGCAATACTGCACGCAGTACTCCAGATGGGGCCTAACCAGTGTCTTATAAAGAGGGATTATTACCTCCCTCTTACGACTTGTGATACCCTACTAATACACCCTAACACCCTCTAGCTTTACCTACTGCTTTAGAGGTCTGCTTGGATGATTTCAGGTCATCAGTGATGATGATGCCCAAGTCTCTTTCTTCCTTTGTGACTGCTAGCAACTCCCCTCCCAGACTATAGGTGGCTTCAGGGTTTCTCTTCCCTATGTGCATGATCTTGCACTTCTTTGCATTAAATCCCAGTTGTCACTCTTCTGACCATTTTGCTAGTTTATCCAGATCTCTTCTCATTCTGCCCATCCCATCTGGATCATCTACTCTGTTGCAGATCTTGGTGTCATCTGCAAACAGACAAGCCTTACCCTCTAGTCCATCTGCAAGGTCACTAAAAGATATTGAAGAGGACTGGCCCCAGGACTGATCCCTGAGGTACCCCACTTGTGACTAGCATCTCTTCTGACTGTATACCATTTACCACCACTCTCTGTTTTCTGCCCGTCAACCAGTTTGCCACCCAGTTGACCAACTTCTGACCCACCCCAAGCCTACCCAGCTTATTTATCAATCTTCTATGTGGAACAGTGTCAAAAGCTTTGCTGAAGTCAAGGTAGGAGACATCAACTGCTCCCCTTGGTCCACCACTCTGGTTACCCAGTCAAAGAAATCTATGAGATTAGTTGACAGGACCTTTCTTTAGTAAACCCATGCTGTCTTGGATCCTGTGCCCTATGGATTCCAGGTGTTGCACTATCCTTTCCTTAAGGATTGCCTCCATAATCTTGCCACTACTGAGGTAAGACTGACTGGTCTGTAGTTTCCTGCCTCCTCCCTGCTACCACTCTTGTGGAGCGGGGATCACATGAGCCCTTCTCCAGTCTTCTGGGACCTCTCCTGTGCTCAGAGACTCACTAAACAGTTCTGCTAGTGGCTCTGCTAGTTCCACCTTTAGCTCCTTAAGTACCCTGGGATGTTGCCATCAGGTCCCATTGCCTTGTCCACCCTGAGCTTAGCAGCTCTTGTAGGACCCTTTCTTTTTGTGAAGGGAGTAGTGCTCACCTCCCTCCCCCTGTGTCCATGGTGCTGAACTGTGGGCCCTGCCCTACCTTCTCTTCAGTAAATACTGAGCAAAAGTATCTGTTTAGGATAGATGCTTTTACATGGTCCTCCTCCTCACATGCTCCCTTTTCTCCATTAAGCTTAGCAATACCCCCTCTGGACTTTCTCCTTTCACTAATGTATCTATAGAAAGTCTTGTCACCTTCTTTTACTGTTCGTGCTAGTGTTTCCTGTACAATAAACATGACAGCACTGTATGTTGTGTTTTAATTCGTTGTGCTTGTGAAAGCAGTGTAGCTAAACTAGTTAACTCAGCTAGTTGTCCTGCAGGTTTTAACACTAGCTGAACTTGTCACTGAACTAACTACTTCCAATGGCGTTCTTCATTTTGCATGTTCTCCAGTTACAGTATTAAGGGAGTCTCAGCTCACATGTTTCTCAGCTTCAAATCTGACACTAACTTCTATTAAAGTTTTTAACTCTGTCTCCAGTAATTGCAAGTATAAACAAAATCTCATACACTTATGTCAATGCAGACTCTGATTTCATACACAGTCTTTTCTTAAATTAATGAACAGAAACACTTCAACATCTATGCATCTTAAATTTTTCTGCCTGTGTTGTCTGTGTTTCAGAAGGCAGCCCTTGTTCTCTCTAGCCAACTCTTGTTTAGAATAGGGATAGATAAGAAAATTCAGCTACTGGAGCTGCATTAATGGGAAAGGCCACAGGTTTTTGTTTTTTACAGAAACAAATGGTAACAGTCCAGAATTTGGAATGCCTGCACACCGCTAAAAATAAAGAATGTCATGGAATTTGACATTTTACACAAGATCAGTAAATTTACAGAACCTGTATTTCTCTTATAATAACTTCCTGTGCTATTTTCAATTTGCTTCGTTTAATGCTATGTATAGTAAACCTTCTTATATACTGATTATCTCTACACATACTAAAAGAATGACCGTAGAATCCAGGTAAAATCTGGAAATTAGACTAATAACCACCTGTGCAATTTCCAGAATTACAAGTCTTGAAATGGAGTTTCATTATTTTAATCACCATAAATCAGTGGCCTTGTTGATGGGGCCTGAAGTTTAATGATTCATTCCTTTGAACTCATGGGACCAAAAATTTCTGGGGGATGGGTCAGTAGCATTCTGCAGTGCCGCAGTAGCAGCCACGGGAAGCACATTCCACTGGCCTGCTAAGAACTGCTGGTTGCTGGGTGCTGGCGGAGTTGGTTCCAGAGTAACTGTCTGATGAAGTAAGGCATGCAGGCTTATAGATTGGTAGGGGGAGTAAAGGAAGAGTTGGGAGGAGAGTGTCCATAAAAGCCATGTTGTAGCTATGTTCAGCATCCACCAATACTGAAAGAAGTAGTCAGGCCAACATGGCTCTCACACCATCAGCAGTGAATCCAGATCCCTCCCCACCCTAATTCAATACGTTTAGCAGCAGTGGGACCAGAAAGGCTCTCATGCCATCATTGAGCTTTCCCCACTCCCGCTGACTGCAACACCAACTTTGAAAGCAGCAAGAGTGACTTCAGTGCTTTCACACCATCAGTAAGACACCCCAGTCATCCCTTCAACTCTGCTTGAACCACCACTGATGACAGCAGCTGAGTCCTTCTAAGGTGCCCCACTCCTTCCCCTTAACCAATACTGTAAATAGTAGTAGTTTAGATGGACTTTCACACTCTCCGTAAGTCAGACATGGTCCCTCGGATCCCACTCTCAAATTCTGTCCTAAGCCTGACATATTCGTGGAACATGCAGGGACTTATAGATGAAGCAGCAGCTTCATGGAACTGTAAGTAGAATGTGTAATATTTTTGTGTATATATGTGTGTGTGTGTGTGTGTGTGAATAGTAGTAGTAGTAATAGTACACGTGCATATATGACTGTGTCCCAATAATATCTGCATTTTGCATTGTGTGTGTCTGTGTTGTGTTAATGTCACTGCAGAATGTGTTCCTGTGCTGGATGCCTGTATCTCTGTGCAGTCTGACTACTGTATGTGTCACCACATTGTCAGAGTGTCCCAGTATTTCATGAATCACAGTCTCACAATATGCGAATGTGTACACCCATACTGTGTTGTTGTGCATCTCTGCACCTCATGGCTGTGTACCCATCTGTGCAAGTGCTGTATGGTAGTGTGTCTAGCTGGTACTGCACAGCTGAGTGATCTGGTGTTGTGTAGTTCTGAATCTAAATGCAGCATAGCAGTGCGCACCAGCACTGTGTGGCCATGTGCCCTTGTACCATGTAGGAAAGGTGCTCCACAGTACTATGTGTCTGCATATACCAGTACTTCATGACTATGTGATACTGCAATGTGGGACTGTATGCCAGAACTGCATGATTATTGTGTCCATGTATTCCTATGATTACATTGTGGCCTTGTACAGAATGGCTTTCACATAGTGTATGGCTGCTTTTCATCCCCAGGGGTGTCTGTGAGGGCATGTAAACCACAACAGAGCAAGCTTGCAGCCTGTAGCCATGGTTTGTTTAACATTTGGTAATGCATTCATACCATTGTAGAAGTGCAATAACTAACTCAGGGTGGGCAATCAGCTAAGCCACTGCACCTTCAGGAAATTGATATTACTCTGCTTCACCTCATGCCTCATAATGGACTTAAGGCATGTGGCTACTTAGCTTACTACACATCCTGTCAAATGTTATTGCATGTGTAACCAGTGCACAAATTACTGTATATGAGTCATAGTGGTTGATACCCAGAGGAGAAAGATCTATTCCCAAGCAATATGATGTGGAGATATCTTCTGCAGTGCTATTGGGAATCTCTATGATATGGGATCCTTGCTGCAACTACAGGAATACAGCAGATGAGCTGAAAGCAGTCCACTCAGCCAAGACATACAGCACGCATATCTTGCTAAAGTTCCATTATAACACAAGACATTAAAAGCGTACAGCTTTATAGCCTGGAACAAATATATACTAAGAAGATCATAAAATAAAGACATACAGTATAACAAGGAAATAAAGCTATTATATTAAGTATTGTGTCTTTTTATAAAGGTTTTGCCTTCATTTTCATTTTCCTGTGGAATAGAAACTTCTGTTGCCAAACATGGCAAGTGCAATACTTCAAATACATTCTTTAGGTAGTATACAGTCATTACTCTATGTTTGGTTTTACAGTAATGTAAAGTTTAATTGATTGCAATGCTTTAATGTCAATATTCTTATTACCTTGAAGTGGACATTATTTGGCATTTTTGCCCCATATGGAGACAGTGAAAGGGAGAAGGAAATAATTTTTACTTTTCTGTAACTGATATTTTTTCCAGTTTTTCATTATAATAAAAGACATTATACTCAAGAGTGAAACGGGGGTTCTGTAGAACTCCCTATTGACTCAGTAATGTCACACACCATTTAACAGTACTTTACTCCACAGGAAAGGGGGCACAGTCTTTTTAAAATTTGTTGAACTGGCTCCTCTGCTCTCCATTTGCTGTTATAGGCTAAGTTTGAAGTCTGATTCCTGCATAGGGAAAATGTTTCATCTAAGAAAGGGCAGTACTGAAATTCTTAGCAGGATCTCTACTTTGTAATTCTGCAGTTGAGTAATTCTTCAAATTACTTCTTCTAAAGGGTTGCTGCTATATGTCCTTAACATTCAACATTTGTACTGATTGTTAACCTCTGTCCAGCTGAGCTAACTCTCCACTGGGGTTGGCCTTTTAGCAGTTATTTGTACAGTGCTATTTTTGACTGCACTTTGTAAGTGCTAATGTTATCCTAATTCTGTTTGACAGACAAACTACCCAAATTAAGTGGTCTATAAGAATTATAATGTAACATTTAGGCCAGCACAAATGTCCTGAATTTAAGCCCTTTTTAAACATACAGTGAGCACCATGTGCTGCAGGAGCTGGTGTTGGTAGCTCTGCAGGGGGCACTCTCCCCTTGGTTAAAAGTAACCATAATGATACCTCAGCATGGTGTTTGGGGGACACTGTGCTGTTGGAGGGGCCGTCATTTGGAAGATATGTTAAAACCAGGTCCTGTCTGCCTTGTGGCTGTTACAGAGCCTATGGAACTTAAGGATTAGGGGAATTTTTATTCAAAGAAATGTTCACAGAAGATACAGGAACAAATTCAAACAAATTCCTACCAATCATAGTTACAGTAAATAGACTTCTACAAATCAAAAGGGAGAACATTTCAGGAAAACATACCTACAGAGCAAAGAAAAATAAAAAATAAAGTGAAAACCAAACATATTTCAAAACCTGTCAAATGAGTTACCCACAGCGCATCCGGCCATAATTTCCTGCAGACACTATGAGGCAAAAAAAAAGACAGTGTGTATGTTAAACACCTTTTCAGAAATCCAAAACCATATTTGTTAAATCCAACCATAAGGTCTGTTTTTGTTGAAACACTAGTTGGCAGCACGTCAGCCAAATAAAAGACTTGAGGCATGCAAATGGCACAAGTAAGCATATGGTACTTTGCCCAACTCTTTGGAAACGGCTCCCAAACTAAAAAGTTGTGGGAAAGCCCCCTAATTTCTGTTGACTTATTTCCAGATATCCTTAATATAAAGGTAATCCAGAGACAAATACATCTTTATTTCATTCTGGAGGGGTCAACTTTGTCTTTAACAAAAGTGTTCTTTGATATATTTATGTTTATGGTGTTCCTTAACCCCTGGCTCCCATGGCAACTCAGCCAGAGGATGTCCAACATATGGGCAGAAACTATGCTATCCATCAGTTGTCCATCATGAATCCATCAATTGTTCAGCAACTTTTTGGCCCTGGCCATTAGGGCAGGCTTCAAACTCCAAGGTAAGCAGAAAAGGGCATACTAATAATATTCTGGTATACTACTACTATCTAGGAATCAGGGTTATGTTGCCAAGAGGAAATAGCCCATTTTATTATTTTCAGTAAAACCACCCTAATATAACCTGATAGGGAAATAAAGGAGAACCTGACACCTACCCATTTCAATCTACCAATGGTCCTCCTGGACAACAAGGGAGTCAATCAATGTGGTACACAGGAGCCCAAGAGTTTTGAATCCTTCAAAATGGGGCTAACATTACTAGCTAAAAAATACTGCAGTAGAAAGCTTCTGGATTCAACATATTTAACCTCTTCTTCACAGGCAAATACAGAAGGTGGTGTTCTGATTAATTTGATTCAGACTACTGCCCCAGATCATTTGAAAAAACTGTTTAAACAACCTGTTTTCCACAGAAACCAGGGGGTATATACTGTATTGTACTCGATATATAACTATCAAACAAGAAAATGGGGAGCAGGACTGTCTTAATCACATACACGCACTTCATTTTGGGGCAGTAACTTCCATTTGTCCACTTTTAATTGACAAATCTCCAGTTTCTCAGACCAGTTCATGAAAGTCATGTCCCCTGACTCAAAAATGATCCCTAAAATCCTCATAGAGACAATAACCAGTTTAACTCCAAAGATCAGGACAAAGTCCACAATCAGATCCCTGCATTTAATGCTTCTGTTTTTTATGATAATTGACTTTCAACCCTGAAACCATGGAAAATTTACTGAGAGCTTTAACATCCTCTTGCCCTGAGTCAGCATGCTGTACCAGTAAACAAATATCATCCACATATTCTTATGCCTGCAGGTGTGGAAACCCATCACTGTCAGAAAGACCTTGTATACTGGGATTTTGACTAATCCTCTGTAATATGGGGCCTAGGCTTAAAATGTACAGCAAAAGGCTTATAGGACACCCCTGCAGGGTGCTCTGTTTCACAGGCATAGATTTATCTAACCAATCATTCCCATATGGTTGCACATTTTCCCCTTCATATAAAAGGGAAACCCATGAGGGGTTCTGGAATCCCTTACTGCAACATGAAAAAAGAAAGTTATGACACCCTATCCAAGACCTGCTCCTTGTCTCAGCATAGAACACACCCCTCCAAAAGCCTCTGTTCCTCCCAGTCAACAATTTCTCTCAGCAAGATTGGATTGTCCTATATAGATTGTTCAGGGATGGAACAAGTCTGGGTCTTGGGTTATTAGATGCCCTGCTTTGTGTGCCAGCCTTTCACAGAGGATTTTTGGGAACATTTCAAAATCTGTCTTCAGCAGGATAATAGGTCTTCAATTCCCAATGTTTGTTACATCCCTTTTTTAAACAAAAGAACCAAAATTGCCTAATACAGATTGTTTGACATTTAGGTCTCCTGTCTGTTGTTGCTTATGCAGGTCACAGGTAGGGGATGGGCTTGACTAACCTTTCCCCATTGGAGCACTGGGAGTGCTAGCCACTGTTTGTCCCAAGCATTTGCTGAGGACAGCAAATATTTAATTTAGATGGGGTGTATGTAGCACCTTAGACCAGAGGCTACTATTTAGAAGCAGATTTAGCAGTTTAGCATATTGATCCAGCTGATCACTATGTAATTTAGTTAAGGATTTAGAAGGATGAGCTTAGACACGGAGGGAGGGAGGAGGAAGGAAGGAAGGAAGGAAGGAAGGAAGGAAGGAAATGAGTTAGAGGGAATAACAGAGAGGGAGTTCCCCTGCAGAGGCAGAGATACAACAACTTATTCTGTAGCTTGAGAAGAGAAAGAATTTTCTGTGGGTGGAAACTAAGATACAAACCTACTGGTGAAGTCGCAGAGGCCTTTTATTCAGGGGAAAAATCAGTGCTGGTGTACAGCAAGTGTTCAGAGAGAGATAAAGAGAGATATGAGCTGATGAAAGGGAGAGCAGTTTCACCAACCGTAGGGCAATAAAAATTGGAGCAGAACAGAAGGCAATCCAAAAGAACATAGAGAAGGAAACAAAGGAATGTAAGCCTGTGTGGAGCTAAATATAGTTTTTTCCCTCATCTGCAAGGCACAGGACCCATAGTGCAAAGAGGCAGTATAGAAATTGTGTGAGGACCAAAGACTGGGTTTTCCACTTTCTGAAAGGGCAAAAGTGCCCTTTGAGTCAGTATGGACAATTAAACCTGAAATGTTTTGGACAGCAGCACAGGGGTAAAGAGCTGTCTGGGAACTTGACACTACATACTGCTACATTGTCTGTGGAGCACAGGGCCACTAAAGAGCTTACCCAGTCATGGGAAGATAAAGAAAGAGAAATGAAAAGCTGGAACTCAAAAGAGAAGGATGTGGAACTCAAAGGAGAAGGATGCACAAAATAAATTACATTTTGATTGACTCAAAAACCCTGTGTAGGCATTTCTATTCCTCACAAGGTTACAAACCTGTTTAAATTCCCCAAAATATGCTGTAACTCCTTAAAAAGACTAAAGAACCCAGGCTGGTCCCGTTTTATATTACCCTTGAGGGGTCTGGATGAGCGTTAAACATGTGCCAGTGCTTACATCACAGAAACCCATAGACAAATAAGATTGTATTATTTGAAAGCCTTTCTATAAGCCTGGAGAAGTAAAAGACATATTTTCAGAAGCTTCTGCTCTCTGTGTTGTGTTTCAGAGCTAAAGTATCAGTAGTATATTCTGTTACATGTACATGACCAGGCAGAGAAAGATTCCCTATAAAGCACTCCACCTGTAACAGAATTTGTGACCTCCATCCAAAATGCAGTGAGCGTGTATCCTGTTTGTGAAATGCCAGACCAGAAGAAAGTATTAGCACCTCCTGTGCCAGAAGGAACAGTAACCCCAGAACCCGGCAGCATGACAGTGGAGTCTGAAGCTCATCAGCATCTGTTGCAGGTCAAGGATGTCAGAGGCTGAAGAGAGAAAAACTGTTATGGTATTGTACAGCATCTGGTATTGACTTCACTTGCTGAATGAGGATCAGCTGCAACTGATCCAGAGTTACTGCAAAGGGATGCAGGTAGGAACGTTCCAGGTGTGAGGGGCTCCAGTGGCTTTGAACTCCATGACTAAATTACTTCTTATTTGGGCAGGGACCAGCTACATGAACTTGAAGATCAAGGACTTGACAGTTTTTGTTGCTTAAACTAGATATGGAGCAGGGGAAAAGTCTAGCATTTAAAATAAGTGTGCCATTCATGGGTAGTCAGGTTAAAAATGAAGGGGTTGCCCAAACTGTAAGACAACAAGCTTTTACTGTCATAACAGCCAGGTCAAATGCACCAAACATACAAACCAGAGATATATTTGCATATGAGCAATGCATGGAGTTCAAGATATTTGGAGGGTACATAGAAGACACAGAAGCTGATAACAGTTTTAGTTCACTGAATAAACAAATTGATGAGAGTCTTAAGAGAAAATCTCAGTGATTCTGAAAATCTCAGTGATTCTGAAATATTTTGAGGCGTTCTTAAAGTTATAAAGGTTGGAAACTTAAAAGACATGCTGATAGGAAAATATTTTTTAAACCTGATTGATTTCAGAGGCTTTGTAAAATACCATTTAAAGAACTTACTTCTTATATCTGAAGTATTTTTTCTTTACTGTTCTGCTAGAAGAGTTTTTGCTTGACAGTACTAGACAATGATGTGTGAAACAGCACTCTACTAGGAGGCTGACATAGTCAGTTCTGTTCCTCCCTATACATCATCCGCAAAGTGACATCACTGACTGTGACATCACTTGTAACCAAGAAAAGTCATTCTCCTGCTGCTTGACTGGTAGCTTGTGACATATTAATAATAAGGAAATAGTGTTTTCGAGGTAACAATGAGTGAGGTCACGTGCTGCAGATGTAGTTGGAAGAATAAAACTAGATATGGCTGCTTCCAGGTAAAGCAATGCTTTTCATGTAACACCCAATACTATTAGGTAAAAAACCATTTTAAGATCACATAGAAAAAGAAAAACACATTAGAAATCAAAAGTGATAAGGAGTTGTATTTTAAAATTAATAACATTGTCTGTGTGATATGTTTTGGCTCTACCAGCTCTTAAACCTAAAAAAACAACCCTGAGTTCTCCCAAGAGCTATCCATGTCTACACAAAATAAATAAAAAGATACGCCTCAACAATTTCTATTTAGAATGATAGTGATGAAACAGCAAATTTGCTAGTGCTTCTTGATCACCTGGGTGAAGTAATTGAATTTGACAAAATTTAGTACAAGGAGTATTATTATATATTGTATTCCAGGGTCTTAGTGAGAAACACAGTAACAGCAGGAGAGACCTAAAACCATATCTAACTAAAGACTCTATTATCAATTAGTATCTTAGAGCGAAGAGACACAAGGGATGAGAAAGAGAGGAAACAATGTTAATAGATCCCTATCACCTTAAATCACTGACTGCACATGCAGTGTGGTGGAGAAATTGTAAATGCCATTAAGAAACCCCACCCCCACCCCTCACACACACATATGGTCCACCACATTTTCATACTTCCTCTCAGCAACATAAGACATTTGGAAAACATTAAGAGCAATGTTTCCTATATATTAATCCAGGTAGTTTGGTAACATGTCTACTGTCATAATCAGAGTTAATCTTAAATTTCATGTTTAGCTCAACAATGTTTAACAAAATGACTTTCACATCACTGTCTGTGTGACAGTCATTCATAATTGCATCAGCAGTATATTCTATGTTGCACTTATCAGTGAGAATTCAATTACCCACTTTAACTGCTTTACTTCCGAGTCAGCAGTATCTTCTCTGACTCTGGGAAAATATATATTGTTAATGGTTATCTTGTCTATATCATTGTTTCCTGGTCTTCATGGATCATATGGTAAATTCTGCATCAAATACAGACTCTTCTAGTGATATATTATACTCCCTTTGTGCCAGATTATTCATTTTCATAATTAGAATGACCATAACATTCAACCTTGGTACCATTAAGAAGGTGTCTGTTGCCAAGTCTATGTTCCAAACCAAAAAATCAGTCTGTTTCCCCCATGAATGCCCTCATGTTTGATAGCTTCTAATACAATAGCCCACTTTTACCCAGGTATACCCCAAACCATTCTTTTAAGAGATTTCATATTAATTTAAGAAGGAGGCTGATTTGCTCCTCTATTACTTTTCGCAAGATCATGGATACTCAGTATTACTGAGTCTTCATGTGGAATTACATTATTGGTATGATTTACCTTTTGTTTACATGTTGTGATGTCGTTTAAGATACAAAGCATGACTTTGTTATCCAGGATGAGTACTTTATCCCAATGTTTGAATATAAAGTGCAGTGCAGTTTATGGTTTACTTAAAAGTAAGTACAAAGAATAGATTATTTATAACACTTGCAAGTTTTAAGCATAAAGTTCAGTACCTGGCCCCTGCATAACCTTATAGATTCATAGATTCATAGAAGTGTGACGGCAGAAAAGGACCGAAACAAGGCCCATCAAGTCTGCCCATTTGTCTAGCTATCTGCTTGGACTTGTGCCCCCCTCTTAACACTCCCCTGTGGTTGTGCCATACCCTTTTCAATCCCTCCACTGTTTCTTCTCCAGCGACCACCTCCGGGAGTCTGTTCCACTTTTCCACCACTCTCTCTGTGAAATAGTATTTCCTAGTGTTATCCCTGAACCGCCCCCCCTCCACCTGCAGGCCGTGCCCCCTCGTCCTCTGATTTCCCTTCATCTGGAAGATGCTCCCCACTGGCACCCTGTTTATACCCTTACGGTACTTGAAGGTCTTGATCATATCCCCCTCTCCCTCCTCTGTTCCAGGGAGTACATGTTCAGCTATCTCGATCTTTCTTCATAGGATTGGTGGCTTAACCCTTTCACCATCTTGGTTGCTCTCCTCTGAACCTTCTTTACGTAGTTTTGATAATTCAAATTAGTGTCTAAGTTGGAGGGAAGAGATTGTAAATTTGGTCAAAGAGATGGCTACCCTATCCCTTTCACCTCCCGATGCACCACCCCATCCCCCAACTTGGACATTTTGTGACATCTAACAAGGGAGACCAGGGGTTCACGCCATACAAGTCTATGGGGCTATTTTGCATGTGGTTTTATAAATGTTACTGCAGCTTACAGTACATGAAACCCACTGATAGACTGATAAGACTCTTCATCCAAATGTATGATCCCTTCCCTCCCAACCTGGACACTAATATAAATTATCAAAACTACTTAAAGAAGCTCCTACAGGGGCATGACACTGAACTTTATTTTTAAAACTTACAAGTGTAATATCTTTGTACTTTCCTTTAACCTCAGGCTCAAGTTTTTTTAAGTTTTGATTTTTTGTCCAAATGTCATTAGCACGTACTTTGGAATATGTAGATGTACACACTGGTGGGGCTGCATTGGCATTTTCCTGTACTATTATTGCTTCAGTAACTGCCACATTACTGATGGTCATTCCTAGTTCTATACTTATCAAATTCAAGGTTAGATCCTTTAAGGTACAGTGTCTTTTCATAATCCTCTGTTAATGCCCCCCAATTGAATTCCGCACTCCTCATCAGTTAAGTGTATTTTATTTGATGTGATCATATCTAATACAATTCTTCCTGTTCTTTGTTCCTGAGCAATATGATGAGCCTCATTTTCTACTTGTTGCGCTAGTCATACCACCTCTATACTAGAGTCCTTAATAAATATTGCTTCTTTCATTACAGCATCTCATCAGCATTGTGCATGCTTCCTTCAGTTTTATCTTTACCATTATGTTTATCCTTTTTTCTCTTTCTTTTTTGCTTTCCTTTTAGTGTTTTTTTTCTAATATATATATTTGTTTTGTGATTGCCTCATTGTTATCATTAAACCTTTGGTTTTCATAAACATATGACAGTGGGTGCTCTTCACATATCACTGAACCAGATGATACAATCAGACAAACACATTTTCCTTTAAGAAGGGCTATGATAGACGTATCTGATGCAGCCTGTTCCCTTAAAGAAACTACAGTATTTCCTCTCTTATAATAGGCCTTTCCTTCACTAGAACATCTGAACTGTATTATTTATTTATTTATTTAGATTTTGGTAACCGGGTAAACCCACTGAGACCTGAGGTACCTTTTTCAGGGGCGGCCCGGAATTCATTACAGAGAAAACATACATTGGCATCGATATACAGTAGATTACAACAGATACATATACATACATTGGCATCGATATACAGTAGTTACAGCAGGTACATCCATGAAGCTTAAAATTAAATTGTAGCCTAGATTAGATGGGTACTATAAGGGCTCTAGTACAGCCTGTTTTTTTCATTATCATTATCTTGTACAACAATAGTATTCTCACGTGAGTTCCAATTGGGGTTCTTTTTAACTGGCTAAATATAGTCATTGACTTCATTTTGCAGGAGCAGAAGATTTTTCCCAGTGTCCTGCCATGTATTTCCCTTCCTATCAAATTGGTTCATGCAGTTAGTTGTCCAAGGCTGTGTGTGAGTGTCAACGAGTGAAATGGTTGCCACTACACATTTTTCAGTTACTCTACTACCAGTCTCGCACAGATTGTAAAGAAGTTTGGGATACAACATGTATTAAAAGTGTTTTATTAATTCTTCTTTTTCTTCTTTGTCTTCTGCTTCTTCATTTTCTTCTTCTCCCCGAGTAACATCCTTTCCTGTTTTTCTCTTTTTCATTGGCTTTTCTTTTTAATTTTGCTATCTTTCCCCCATGATGTATACAACAAGTCTCAATGATGCTCCACTTCTGAATGGTACTGCTGCCTACAGAAACATCAGTATACAAGAAACTCAGCAGTGGTACACTAAGCAGACAAGGGATCCAGTATTATGAATGTTCGATTTCTTTTATTGTAAGTGGTACAAAATTGAGAGCCAGACATAGTAGCACTCCAGTGCTTCACCTCTGTGCCAGTGAGGCTTCATCAGGGGACAGGGAGATGACAGACGGGACTACTTAAACACATCTACAAATTATAGAGCTCCTCATAATTAAAGGCATAGTGCCCAAAAAGGGAGGGAGATTCAGTACTTAATGGCACAGTGCTTAAAAAGTGGAGGGGGATTACTAAAAAATCTGAAAAACAGAGTAATGCTTAAAGAGCACGTTTCATGGTCCTTTTGACTTTCATACACAAATTACCCCTTCTTGCATTGATTCTGGAACTGTATTTTATTGCTGTCCACTGCTATTAGTTTTTGCATTCTGAGCTGTTAAAAACTGCAGGGTGTACCACAGCTTCAATAGCAATCCTGGTGTTGCTGTGGGCCCAGGGTTGTACTGTTGACATCACTATAGGGAAGAGTCAATTTAACAAAAAAAAAAAAAAAAAACTGATGAGGCATTTGGATTTTGGCATAATGCATTGCTAACAGGGTGTCTTGGAAGGGGGAACACAGTATGCACACTGAGTACTGGTAGTTTTCCGTTGTAACAATGTTGCAACTGCACAGTGTGAGTCACTCATCTGTCCTATAGTGATGTCATCAGGAGCGAGCAGCCCAGCATCTGAACAGCAAAGGCAAGTGCAGCAGGGCTCCAAAACAAATCCAAACTATGGAAGGCAGAGTAAACCTTGGCCAAAAATAACAACTGCACACACCCTTTCAGGTCTAGTACTGCATATAATGACTAGAAGCTGCAACTTTTTGGACCATCATGAAAGGTGCTCTTTAAGTAGGCTTGTTAATACCCCAGGAGAATGGGCACATTTTAAAAAGGTTTTGGGAAGTGTATTACTGTCTTCCTGCAAAGCATCCATGTAATGATGCTCACTAACAAACTAGGATGTACAGAATTTGATGCAGCTCACAGACTAAATATGAATTATGGAATATAATAATAAAATAATATATTTCAAGTACACCAAATAGAGTCAATAATAAAAAAATATAAAAATGGGGAGAAACCTGAACAAGAAATATGCCATTCTTACAGTCAATCAAATATGGACATTTACAACATCTACAGTAGTTTTATTTTTATTTATTTAGCTTTTGTTAACCGGGTAAGTGCACTAGCCATAAGATGACTATTTTCAGGCACGACCCGGGAGAGTACAGACATGCAGAAACTTAACAGGATAACAATTTATAAGTGCTTTACATACAATGAGTTAAAAAGGATACAATATATCTGAACATACAAAGTAAAGCGCTTTACATACAATGAGTTAAAGTGGATACAATATATCAGAGACATACAGAGTAGACCACTCATAAGTTCATAGGTACCTATCTATGCAATGAATAGAGAGGACCTTGGACAATACATTTTCAGGTGGCACATCATATGAACAGAAACAAGGTACACAAAAACAAAAACAGGTAATACAAAAGGAAGAAATAACCATTGAGAGCAGGGGGTGTCATTAAGGAAAAGGTCAGTAAGTGAGGAAGAAGGAAGCAAGCCATGAAATTAGATTATATGAGTGTATATGAGGGAGATGCCTGCAGTGCAAGATTGTATATATAGTTAAGTAATTAGTAGCAAAATCAAAATAATATGCAGTACCATGTTATATACAAGGACAAGAGCAATTATCTACATATAACTTGCAGATCACTGAAATGAGAGAAGGGACAAATGGAAAAGGGGAGGGGAAGGGAAGGAAGGCAGGAAGGGGTACAGAGTGGATAAAGAGGGGAGGGTCAGGTATAGAAAACAGGGGATGCGCCACTCCTCAGTATCACACTCATTGCCACTAGACAGTGATGAACTGACTTTTAAGCTTCTTTCTTTTTCATTCTTCTTTTGCACATGTGCTTTTTCATGCCCCTCTACTCCATGATTCTTCCATGGCCCCTCTTCTCACACTTCTTCCCTTTGCTCATCCTCCTCTTTTCATGCTTCCTTTTCCTCCCACCCCTTTATACTTGCAGGGAACATGCACTTCCCTTGCCCTTTTGTCAGCTTCCATTATACGGCCCCCTCCTCTACCTTCTCTGCCACTTGAGTCATCTGCCCCTCTAGCAGATCCAGTTCCATCTCGTCCATACCACTTTCAATTACAACCTGCTTTGATCTTTGATGGTAGTGTTACTCACTTGCTTGTAGACTTGTGTGGTCAGTATTAGATCAGGGTGCAGTGAAAAAAAAATAGCAGTTTGTAAATGTTGCCACAAAAAAACAGAAATTCACAAAGCAGTATGCTTTGTGAATTTTGCACTTAGTGGAACCACGAATCTCAAAATTTGTAATTTGCACTGTGAAAACCTATGCAAAGTGTGGAACTTCTCCACCACATGGCTGTTTTTTTGTCTGCACAGTGGTGAATTACTTTGAGAATTGTGGCGTGGCATGAAGTAGTCAATTTGCAGGCACTACACAAAGTGCATAGTGAGTCACTTCATGCAAACTTCACCAGCAAAGTTTAGACTTAGCATGAGCCTAACAAGTGTATCTCACCCAACCCCTTCTCCTATGAACAACAATACTTTTCATCTGGTGACAAGGTTACTGTATATCTGTGCCAGAGCCAGGTATAGTGTCCCCTTTCTCATGTGTACTAGATGAATAAGCCGCAGCACTTGGCTGTGAGGTGCTGATGCACACAGACTGTTTCTCCCTTAGGTAGAGGGACTGGAACTGGCAGCAATAAAGGAGGATGAGGAGGAAAACCTTGTTACCAGGCACGTAAGTGGAACTTCAGTCTAGATTATATTGACAAATATGTGTCATTACTGTGACAGAACTTGGGCACAGTTGATAATAGCTAGGTCATATGCCTCACCTTTCACTGGCCTAGAGCTGCAGTTATTTCCATTTACCACCAACAGAAGAAAGGGAATGTGGTACCTTAATTTTAGTCACCAGTATTTGTGTAATGTCTCAGATGTAACTTGCATTATTTAAAACTTGAAATGAAATTAGCTTCATCATTAAATTCCCATCCCAAGTTGCCGACTACCAAAGGTATTGTAGAACTGCATTGCAAAATAAAACATATACACCATCAGATGCTGCACATACACACCCAGTTCATTCTCTATCTTCTCAGTCCATTCAGCCCCCAAACATCAGATGTTAGGTAGCTTTAACATGGTCCTCAGAAAACAGCTGTGAACACTGATGTAGTCTGAAGATAAATTACATTGTGCACACAATACAGGCACAGTGTAGCGGTGTTTCACAGCAGTTCCTTTCTCCAGAACTCTAGCACTGCACTGCTCTAATAGATGCTTTTGTGGTGAAGGCTCACAATTTAAAAAAAAAAAAAAATACTTTGTACAGTGCAATACGTGTGTTCAGCGCATTTCAGCATGTTTCCAGTTCTCAGTCGCAGTCATGAAAACAAACTTCTGAGCTTACGCAGTCTGGCAAAACAAACACCCAAGGGTAGAGTACTGTTGTTATATCCACTGTTTGAATAAAATGTGTTCTAAACAGTGATGTGAGAAGGCTGTTATCATGTTATTGTGAGGGAAGCTTGTGAGGAAGGCTTTTGGGTGGCTCAATAGCAGCATCAGTAGGCAACCTCGATTATACAAACTGCCAATTATTCTAGCCAAACAGATGTCGCCCAAGTAATTTGAATATCTGGGGTTCTACTGTATTGCCAGAGAAAATCCTAAATGAACTTGGTCAGCAGCATTTATTGATTGTCCTCCTCTACATACTGCCATTTCGCCTTCACATAAAGTGCCTTATATCATCCCAGTAGTGCAACGGGCAGTGGTAGCGCTACTGCTCACCACGCCAGCAATCTTTGTTTGGGAGCAGACTCAAGCCATCAGGGGTTGGCTGGGGAAGGGAGAACTGACCTTTCTAGGGACAGCTGTCTTCCTTTTGGGAAAGCTATAGTTTTTTTTTTTTTTTGGTAATTGGGTAAGGCTCATTAGGCACAAGTACCTGTTTTCAGGGGCAACCCAGGAGAACTGGGTAGGTTAAGTGAATTTGTCAGAGTGACACAGTATGCACATGAAGGTTGTGGGACTCAAATCCAGGTCTTCTGGATGTACCAAGTTCATAACCAGCTCATTACTCAAACCTCTAGGCTGTACTGACAATGGGTTTGGAGGAGCTGCTAGTTGACTGCCACTGCCTGAAGTTAAGTGGCAGCACAGCAGGAGAAACGCAGACTATAGGGAAGGCTGACATCAGGAGCCAAGCACATTATTGCATGTTGCCAGAAAAAACAATGCTGTTCAAGTTGAATGCTGCCCTAGCTTCTCGTAGGCATTGCATCACCACCTTCAGTGCTCCACTTCCAAACCCATTGATCCAGACCTTGGGGGACAAGCACACTGAAATGCAAGTCCCTACCAGGGGGCAGAGCAGTACTGAGAAAGGTGAGCATAAATCATGAGAGAAAGTAGGTGACAGGGCTGGGGAGGATAGTCTGATTGCGGCAGGCTCGTAGGTGCAGGAGTAGAAAAACTGGATAAAAACAAAATACAGTGCCTTGCTTCATAAAGCCAAAATTCAGTGCAGTACCTTGTAATAGAGGTATTCAAACAGTGAAAAAAAGAACAAGCATTTGTCAATGCCGAACGTTCGCTTGCAGGTATTTGCAGTGGTGTTTGGCACGTATGGTGCTTTACCGTAATGCCCTGTGCGATTGCTGGTATTTGCACAATAAATTTTCAGCATGACCTTTTTGTTACCCCCATTGTGCGCTACATAGGCGGAAACACGTTTTGGGCACGATGTGACAAATGTCAGCTGTACTGCTCATAAGGAAGTGTGGTAAAATGGCAATGTTGAAAATCTGGAGTGGAAATATTGAAAATTCGCAAACCTACGAGCGTGCGCGGGAACTGTGCAATGCACGCTCGTAAAACAGTCATTGTTAGGAATTTTTTCACCAAATTGTCAACATTGGCATTTTAAAACCTCTGCTAATGAACAGTGTCACTGTGATTGTCTTACTGTGTGCCATACATTGATTTTGCACGCCGACTGCGCTATTGTGCACTACATGGGCGGAAACACGTTTTGGGCAGGATGTGAAAAATAACAGCTGTACTGCTCATAAGGAGGTGTGGTAAAATGGCAATGTTGAAAATGTGGAGTGAAAATATTGAAAATTTGCAAACTTACGAGCGTGCATAGGAACTGCGCAATGAACACTCGTAAAACAGTCATTTTTAGGAATTTTGTCACCAAATTTTCAACACAGCCATTTAAGATCTCTGCTCATGAACAGTGACACTGTGATTTTCTTAATGTGTCCCATACACTGAGTTCGCACACCGACTGTGCCATTGCGCTACATGGTGGAAACACATTTTGGGCAAGATGTGAAAAATGACAGCTGCACTGCTCATAAGGAGGTGTGGTGAAATGGCAATGTTGAAAATGTGGAGTGAAAATATTGAAAATTAATAAACGCATCTGGCGTGTATAGAGCCGCGCAATGAACACCGTAAAACAGTCACTTTTAGGAATTTTTCACCAAATTTTCAACATAGCCATTTTAAGACCTCTGCTCATGAACAGTGTCACTGTGATTTTCTTAATGTGTCCCATACATTGAGTTCGCACACCGACTGCACCATTGTGCGCTACATGGGCGGAAACACATTTTGGGCAGGATGTGAAAAATGACAGCTGTACTGCTCATGAGGAGGTGTGATAAAATGGCAATGTTGAAAATCTGGAGTGAAAATATTGAAAATTCGCAAATTTACGAGCGTGCGTAGGAACTGCACAACGCACACGCGTAAAACAGTCATTTTTAGGAATTTTTTCACCAAATTTTCAACATAGTCATTTTAAGATCTCTGCTCATGAACAGTGACACTGTGATTTTCTTAATGTGTCCCATACACTGAGTTTGCACACCGACTGTGCCATTGTGCGCTACATGGGTGGAAACATGTTTTGGGCAGGATGAAAAATGACAGCTATACTGCTCATGAGGAGGTGTGGTAAAATGGCACTGTTGAAAATCTGGTGTGAAAATATTGAAAATTCGCAAACTTATGAGTGTCGTAGAACTGCAAGCATGAACTAAGTAAAACAGTCATTTTTAGGAATTTTTTCACCAAATTTTCAACATAGCCATTTTAAGACCTCTGCTCATGAACAGTGTCACTGTGATTTTCTTAATGTGTCCCATACATTGATTTTGCACACTGACTGCGCCATTGTGCGCTACATGGGCGAGAAACACATTTTGGGCAGGATGTGAAAAATGACAGCTGTACTGCTCATGAGGAGGTGTGGTAAAATGGCAATGTTGAAAATCTGGAGTGAAAATATTGAAAATTCGCAAACTTACGAGTGTGCGTAGGAACTGTGCAACGCAGACTCGTAAAACAGTCATTTTTAGGAATTTTTCACCAAATTTTCAACACAGCCATTTTAAGACCTCTGCTCATGAACAGAGTCACTGTGATTTTCTTAATGTGTCCCATACATTGAATTTGCACACCGACTGTGCCATTGTGCGCTACATAGGCAGAAACACGTTTTGGGCAGGATGGGAAAAATGACAGCTGTACTGCTCATGAGGAGGTGTGGTAAAATGGCAATGTTGAAAATCTGGAGTGCAAATATTGAAAATTCGCAAACGTACGAGCGTGCGTAGGAACTGCACAATGCACGCTCGTAAAACAGTCATTTTTAGGAATTTTTTCACCAAATTTTCAACATAGCCATTTTAAGACCTCTGCTCATGAACAGTGTCACTGTGATTTTCTTAATGTTTCCCATACATTGATTTCACACACCGACTGTGCCATTGTGCGCTACATGGGCGGAAACATGTTTTGGGTGAGATGTGAAAAATGACAGCTGTACTACTCATAAGAAGGTGTGGTAAAATGGCAATATTGAAAATCTGGAGTAGAAATATTGAAAATTCACAAACCTACGAGCGTGCGTAGGAACTGCGCAACCTGCGCTCGTAAAACAGGCATGTTTTGGAATTTTGCACCAGATTTTCAACATGGGGTTTTTGGGACCCTTCTCATGAATGATGTCACTGTCATGATGCTATTCAGGCCCAAAGGGTGATTTCACGCAGTGACTGTGAGATCACCCTTCAGGCCCAAATAACGCCATGACAGTGACATCATTCATGAGAAGGGGTCCCAAAAACCCCATGTTGAAAATTTGGTGCAAAAATTTCAAAAAATGCCTGAGATATGTAATAAAGTTGAAACCCCCCTATCTAGCCCATTATACAGCTTACCGGCATTTCCTCAGTTCGCGGTTGGCTTTGAAGAGTGCAGACGTGTTCCCGGTCCACCGATGATCATTGCGCTGAGCTCCGGAGGTAAGTATGGGTGGGGTGTGGGAGGCTGGGTGCACAGTGGGTGGGTGCGGTTGTGGGAGGGGACTGGGAGATGCGCCGGGACTGTTTTCGATTTACAGGGTAAAAAAAACAACAGACGATGTGGGACATTTGCCATGCTGGGGTGGGCTCCCAGCGTGGCAGAAGATGGCTGGGGGAGGCCGTGGAGCTGATGGGAGATTGGGCACCCCCGTCGGCAAACTACGCTTCACGTTTGCCATGCTGGGGTGGCCTCCCAGCGTGGCAGCAGGATGGCTTGGGGTGGGCCGTGAAGCCGACGGGATTGGGCACCCCGTCAGCAACAACGTTGCCATGCTGGGTGGGCTTCAGCATGGCACCAAAGCTTTGGGGGTGGCATGATGCGGGGGGGAGCACATGACGCGAGGGGGGGCAGCGTGACATGGTGCTCGGTATGACAGCGGTGGTTTTCTTTGAAGCGAAGACCACCACTGTCATACACAGCTCCCGCACCCATTGGTGCAGGACTGCCATGCTTGCTCAATGGAGCACTGGATTGCAAGGGAGAGGCACACCTCCAAAGTGTGCTACTCTCCCAAAACATTCCTTATGCATGCGAGCAAGCGAACGTAAAAATGATTTTTGTAGTTTCACAATCAGAATGCTGACAGAGCTTCACCGAATGATGTACTGGCCTCTGCTGGGGCAATTAATGAGGGGTCTGATACATAGTCACAGTTGTAGGTGGTGGCTTCAACAACACACAGAGGCTCATCATCCTCCAAAACAGCTATGCAAAAAGGTTGGCCTTCCCACTTTGGAGAAATTATCCTTCTTCAGGAGATTGTCTGTCCGTCCATCCATTTGTCTGTTTATCTATCTATCTATCTAGACATATAAAGTTCCACTTATCAAATAAAAAAAGTAATTCCTAATAAAAGCAGTCTTGTGTTTTTTCTCAGTTCATATCCAGTCCACGCCAAGTAGGTCCTAGATGTGCCAGATACATCTCGGTGTGCAAAATCCTTCTAAAGCAACTTGCACTGAAGTCATGGTTTTAAAGCTTGCCACTCATTACAATTTCTGCCATTAAATCAGATGAAAAATAATACTTGCCTAACAGTATAATTCACTGTTTTTGAGATACTGTATTGTTTATCTTGGGAAGTCAGGTGACAGCACCGAATGTCATGTTCCTAAATTAAAACAGAACAATTCCTCAGTTTGATAAAGAAGCACACTACATTTTCTTATGTGGGCAATCTGGACTGTTAGAAAATTATTAGGGCATGGTTTGTGTAATTCAGCCAAGTATCCTAACTGAATTCAGGGCTGTAATGGCTGTTTAGATGAAGTACTTCACTGAGCATTCTAAGTTCCATAACAATGTTATTGACCTGAACGTTTCAGGGGTTTCAGGGGTAGGCAGTGCTTTTGGAGTGATACAGTATATCCAAGGTGCTAGCAAAAACAGAGGTTGTAAAACAGAGAGCCAGTGGAATTTCTGAAAGTTCATATGATAATCAATTATAAAATGATGTTGGCTGTCCTGGTTGCCAAATCCAGTTCCCTGAGCCGAGTTACAGTATATAATGGCTAAACATATTTTCCACAAGAGAGCTGGGGGGGACTAGAATTGGAGCATTAAAGAAGCACACTGCATTTTCATATGTGGGCAATCTGCACTGTTAGAAAACTATTAGACCATGTTTTACGTAATTCACCTAAGTGTCTGAACTGAATTAAGAGCTCTAATGGCTATTTAGATGAAGCACCTCACTAAACATTCTAAGTTCCATAAGGGAAGAGTACTACTGTCAGAGCTGGGTGAAATTAACAAATTCGGAATTCACAGAATTTTCAAGAAATTCCACAATATTTCACCAAATTTCATGAAATTTTTCTGAATTTTCTGAAATTCTTTAATTGGCTATAACTCAGTTTGTATTACAGCTAGAGTTCATTTGGCACACATATTGTCATGTATGGGCCATAAATGCCTGCCAAGTTTCATAACATTTGGATGAAGGGTGGAGAAGTTATAGGGGATCAAAGTCTGGCAGTTTAGTATTCATGTGAACATTTCTGAAAATATTTCTATACCTACAACTTAACTTCCTTTGGAACTGGATAACTGAAAACTTAGGTGCATACTTTCTTGGAAGAGTCATAGAAACTGCTAAATAGACATGTACTGGTTATACAAATTGTAAGTTTTAGCCATGACCTGCCTCCTGACACAACTTCATGGGCTGGTAACACATAATTACAGCAAATACGGAATAGTGACTCAATAACAGCGACTCACTAATAGTGACTGCAATTATAGTGATCGCAGCATTACAGCAACAGATACATTCAGCGATAATGGGTCCATAGCCTACCTCCAAGGTCCAGGTGCACCTTGGAGGATGTTATTTTAGAAATGGGGGGTTTGGAGGCCCAGCCCCCAGAGGGGTTCAGGGGGGGTGTAGCCCCCCTGCAATAACAAGCTGGAACTCCTTAACGTCTAACTGGAGTGATGTTCCATTGCAGATCTGGAGATAGTAGCTGAGATGTGCCCTCACTGTGTTTGCCGGTCACTGTATTGTGTGTCACTATGAAAGACTCGCAGTAATTGCACTTGCTACAACGCAGTCGCTGAAATGACATGGAGCCTCGCGGGCTCGCTTCTGAACCCAGGTCATCACCATGGCAGCATGATGCTCTGATGCACAAAAAGACAATACATGGGGGTAAGGGCTATAGCCCCTCCAAGAAGAGCATGGTGACACCAGTGCTCCAGAGCAGTCCTGATACAGTGCTCTCCCCCTCCCCCCATACAGATGCATTTGTTGGTGTTTCAAATTAGAGTTGCAAGACAGAGTAGTGTAAATAAAGCCCTTCATCTCATTTTCATATGACTCAGCAGCACATGTACCCTCACACCCTCTCTTTTTCTTCCCTACAGTAGTGCCTTTTAAAGTTGCAGCCACAGAAAAGACACTGCATTCATGTTGCAAAAAAGCTGTCCATAGTGTGTATCAGTTAGCAGGAGTGATGTGCCATGCATCAAGGTAGACAGAGCTTTCTGTCTGCTGTGATACATGGCACATCGTTGACACACAGCAAACCACTCACACAAACTTTATCTATAAATGTGCCTGAAGTACAGAAAAGAGTATGTGAGACCACTAATGGAGTATGGGGTCCAGTTCTGGCATCCTCACCTAAAAAGGACATAAATATGCTGGAGGGAGTGCAGCATAGGGTGACCAAGATGGTTCAGGGCCTATAACACAAGCCCTATCAGAAGAGACAAATAGAACTCAGCATGTACACTGTGGAGGAGAAAAGAGAGAGAGAGTGGGGACATGATAATAGAAACCCTGATGTACCTTAAAGGCATAAACAAAGTCAGCATTGAGGGCTTGTTAAACATAATGAGTGCAGGGATAATGAGGAGATATCAGCTAATGTTGAGGGGGGATTTAAAAAAGATGCAAGGAGGCATTTCTTCATTGAAAGGGTGGTCTCGGGATGGAATAAGCTTCCAGAGGAGTTGTTTTCAGCAGAAACTGTGGGAGACTTTAAAAGAGGGTGGGATAGGCTTATCAGAAAAATCACACTGAGGACGGGGGATGGTGGAAGCGGAAGGAGAAAGAGAATTTTGAGGCACGGGGATGGGGCAGCTCTACTGAAATCTTTCAGCTGAGCTGTACACTTGAGCAGACTAGATAGACTATAATGACTTTTATCTGCTGGCAGTTTCGTATGCATGCATGACTTCAATAGGTGCTTACAAGCTGTGCTTGTAGGTGCCTAAAATGTACCTGACAACTGTATGAGGTTTCATGCCATTTCTAAACACATAGAATGCAGGACCATGGTGAGAAAGAACCTGTTTGGTGCATGCACAAGCCTAAAAAAGGGATGGCTGCTTCAGCTGGAGCTCCATCCACCGAAACAAAATATCCAAAAAAGATCAAAAACAAAATCTCTGGCTAAAAAAGGAAAAAGCTTAAATACGTTTGAAGTTAGAAAACTCTAATGAAATCCAAAGACTCCACTGGTTTATGACATAGGGTGGCTGAAAATTTCACAGACAAGGTTCATCCCTCCCTACAGAGGTAGCTACAATTGAGATGGTGACTGCTGCAGGCTCAGAGGCTCTTATGACTGTACAATTCTAAAAGCGATGCTGCAGCAAGTCCTAAAAGAAATTGAAGTCTTTAAGCAACTGATAATGGATCTGCTGGAAAAAGTAAAGGAGCTGGAAAATAGACAAAAGATATGGACACCTACCTCACCTATATCGACAACAAAGATTCTCACCACAAACTAAGTACATAAGAATTGAAGAGCATGGTGTCCTTCTGTGGACCAGAGCTGAAGACACCAAAAATAGAAGTCACAGAAACAGCCTTTGGATTCTAGGATTCCCTGATGGGGCAGACAGATCAAACCCTGGAGACTTTTTATATTGGGTTGTTACATGAGGTCCCTGCACCCTAATTGGTACCCTCAGAGGTACACCGTAGACAGCTAACACTTAGGTGTAGGTTATACTAATATTTAGGGCTAAGGGCATCTACTGTATAAGAGTAGATGTCAGGATATGAATGCATATTGTTGTAATACACGTTGCTTGCTAATACACATATATTTTGCTATGTATTTTCTGTGTATTTCTTACTTGTTAGATGCCAAGACACCTGTGTCCTTGAAGTAATTATAATATGTAAGATGGCATTGCCATCTTTTGGTGATTTGCACTACTACACTGAGTTATGTAAGACTCTGTATAAGAACTCTTTTGTTCTCAAACTGATGACTTTACAGAATTGTATAATGTTATCTTGGACCGTGGAGCCACCTCTAATTTAACCAATAGGGCTCATCTCTGAAACTAGAAATGTTTCTGTCTTTTGGTAACCATAGTAATTATCATAGGTATATAATGTAATGCAAAAGCTTTACATCTCGGAGACCCGAGAGACCCCAAGAGACAACAGAGAAACCTCAAGGTGTAGGGAACGCTTAGCACTGGCTCCCAGTCCGTGTTGGTAAGAACTGCTTAGGGCAACTGTGATTTATTCCTTTGCAGTAATAAACTTGTTTATTACTCTAATCAACGTGTCTGTGATTACTTGCATTCCCAATATCGTCAAGAATCTGAAAGTGAGGTTTAGACTTCTCAACAAATTGGCGACTGCGCAGGATCAAACCTTTGTTAAGCAGTTCCTGGAGGGCAGCCCTGGCCAGAGAGCCTCTGATCTTCAGCCTCTCTGACACGACAGCAGGTGTGATGAGTTTGTAGTTGGGCACTTCTTTGTACAGTTTGTCGTAGGTGGCCTTGTCAAACAACACAAGGTTGTTTAGCTTGTCTCTCACTTTCCCCTTGGACCACTTCTTTTTCTTGGCCTTGCCCCCAGACTTGTTGACTGGGTCCTTGTCCTTTATGCTGGACTTCCCAGAGTTTTTCAAGGGGGGGGAATGTTACATGAGGTCCCTGCACCCTAATTGGTACCCTCAGAGGTACACCCTAGACAGCTAACACTTAGGTATAGGTTATACTAATATTTAGGGCTAAGGGCATCTACCGTATAAGAGTAGATGTCAGGATATGAATGCATATTGTTGTAATACACTTTGCTTGCTAATACACATATATTTTGCCATGTATTTTCTGTGTATTTCTTACTTGTTAGATGCCAAGACACCTGTGTCCTTGAAGTAATTATAATATGTAAGTCAGCATTGCCATCTTTTGGTGATTTGTGCTACTACATTGAGTTATGTAAGACTCTGTATAAGAACTCTTTTGTTCTCAAACTGATGACTTTACAGAATTGTATAATGTTATCTTGGACCGTGGAGCCACCTCTAATTTAGCCAATAGGGCTCATCTCTGTAACTAGAAATGTTTCTATCTTTTGGTAACCATAGTAATTATCATAGGTATATAATGTAATGCACAAGCTTTACACCTCGGAGACCCGAGAGACCCCAAGAGACAACAGAGAAACCTCGAGGTGTAGGGAACGCTTAGCACTGGCTCCCAGTCCGTATTGGTAAGAACTGCTTAGGGCAACTGTGATTTATTCCTTGGTAGTAATAAACTTGTTTATTACTCTAATGCAATGTGTCTGTGATTACTTGCATTCCCAATATCGTCAAGAATCTGAAAGTGAGGTTTAGACTTCTCAACAAATTAGCGACTGTGGCAGGACCTTTGTTAAGCAGTTCCTGGAGTGTAGCCCTGGCCAGAGAGCCTCTGATCTTCAGCCTCTCTGACACGACAGCAAGTGTGATGAGCTTGTAGTTGGGCACTTCTTTGTACAGTTTGTCGTAGGTGGCCTTGTCAAACAACACAAGGTTGTTTAGCTTGTCTCTCACTTTCCCCTTGGACCACTTCTTTTTCTTGGCCTTGCCCCCAGACTTGTTGACTGGGTTCTTGTCCTAAGACTCTGTATAAGAACTCTTTTGTTCTCAAATGGATGACTTTACAGAATTGTATAATGTTATCTTGGACCGTGGAGCCACCTCTAAGCCAATAGGGCTCATCTCTGTAACTAGAAATGTTTCTATCTTTTGGTAACCATAGTAATTATCATAGGTATATAATGTAATGCACAAACTTTACACCTCAGAGATCCGAGAGACCCCAAGAGACAACAGAGAAACCTCGAGGTGTAGGGAACGCATAGCACTGGCTCCCAGTCCGTATTGGTAAGAACTGCTTAGGGCAACTGTGATTTATTCCTTGGTATTAATAAACTTATTTATTACTCTAATGCAACATGTCTGTGATTACTTGCATTCCCAATATCGTCAATAATCTGAAAGTGAGGTTTAGACCTCTCAACAGGGTGCTCCTGAAACAGCTAGGCTACATCTGGCACCCCTAGCTGGAGATAGAGTGCACACATAGTACTATGGCACCTTCTCCAAAAGCTGATGGCAGACCAAGACCTCTACCAGTAGCCCTGTGCAGATACCCAAAGAAGGAGTGAATGCTAAACATAGCTAGACAGAAATTCCCTGTAACCTGGGAGGGGCACTGAATATTTATCTTTAATGATCATTCAATGAAACTTACAGATTAGAGTAAAGAGCACAGCAGAGACTGTAAAGCCTTTCAAGAACTCAGGACACCCTACCAACTACAATATCTAGCCAAACAGAAAATCACCCAAAACAGGGTGAGCAACACATTTGACACCCCAGCTGAAGTTGCCAGATACATCCAGTAGAACTGGCCCAATATAACATTCAGCCATCTCTCCAACACCAGCAGAGGTTGTAGCCATAATTCCAATTTGTTCTCTCATGGCTCAGACACTAATGGGGAACCAGATGCCAATTGGGCAGTACAAGAGACCGATCCCCACCAGCCACAAGCAGCCAGGTCTCAACCTCTGAAATAAGCACTTCAACCATCCAAACCACCCAAACAACTAGCTAAAGACCAACAACAGACATGGGCAGACCCAGTTGCTGAACCAGAGAACAAAGGGCTGGAGGAGCACAAGAGCAGGATCCAACAAGCGCTCGAGAGGGAAATATCCACAAACAAAGACTCAGACCAAACATAACTTTTTCCTGAAAGAACTGAACATGTCTACTACAGATGCCTACTGTATAAACTTGACAACTTGCCAACCTGAACCACATTCTCATGGATGATAGCCCCTCTCCATGTAATGCTTATCCATTCTCTACTCTTCTTTCAGGGAAAGCTCAGTGATTACTTACTAGAGCTACCAGGCTGTATTGCCAGAGACTTAAGGTAGGTCATCCCATTTGGCATCCCCCTTTCAACCCTTACATGGTTGGTTCCCTCTGTGCATAACTCACATGACAGTGCAAGATTCAACAAGCCCTGACAAACTCAGCAGCACACTGGGCGCTAATTTCAGTGGAGACTGCAAAGTTTGCCCCACCATTGGGGGGAAATAAGAGGGACACCCTTAGAATGTACAACCAAATGGAATTTGTAAATTCCCCCTAATATATTTGCATACAGTGACGACCGCACAGTCACATATCCCCCCATGGAAATGGAGGGAAGAGGCTGATACCATAAGAGAATGATGGCACACATATTCGTAGGAAGGATAGCCAGAACAGAGGATAATACTGAATCAATTAACATGTGCGCTGGTGCCTTGCTTTATGATGCCAACAAAGTCTGCAGCCTCCTGGTCACTTACCAGCTCATTTCCTGGCCTCAACCACACCCCCACTGGACAGTCCCCTGATATGTCCACATAAATAAATGGCATAGCTTAACATCAAGGAATGCACAGGGGGGTGTGTGTGTTCCGAAAGGCACACAAACTGCAGTGACCTGGTGACATTGACCCTTAACACAGAAAAGGAGGTGAGGAAATTGCCACTGACCCACAGACTGGGAGAGCACTAATTAAGCTGCATGCCTCACCGTTGGTCCACAATATCCCATTCAAGCAGCCTAGCCTAGTCCTGACACTAGGACTTCTGCACTGCTCGCCGACAGCACCCCCCCACTACATGTCCAACCCCAATGGACAAGTCCCCAGGGGCAGCCCATACAAGCACACCATGGAACACAAACATGCTGAACCCTTCCCCCCAAGGGCAACACTCACTCCAACAAGTAACCAACAGCACCAGCGCAGGGCAGCCAAGGAGAGACACACAGTCCAGCACCATGGAAAAGCCTCTACCTCCCAGTTAACCAAAGGTAGGAACACCACCTCTTAAAACCCATGAGGGAACCTTATGTATAACCTTTGGTACTACCAAACACATTACAAAATACTGAACTGCTGCAACAGACTGTTTCTACATAAAAGGGCAAAAACAGACCTGAGAGTAGCATACCTTAATAAATAACTATGGCTCCTCCTTTTATGTCATGCTAAAGTAAATCAGAGAATGTATCAAAGGCCCTGTGCCATTTTGAGACAGCTGAGGAATGCTTGGATACTTACTCTAAGAAGCCAGGACAGGGATCTGTTCCCCATGGGCATCCACAGGAGACAGCTACTTAACCAAGACTGTTGATGCCTGCAATGATCCACTGATACTGTAAACACCCGAGACCTATTGTACGGCCACCATAATCTCCACCCTCCACTGCAGAGAGCTTTTGGCCTGGCATGGGTCACTGACATGAGTAAGTTAACCCGAGATCTGAAAAACATAATTGGTATAGTTCTAGCAGTGTGATACTATGACTGGTACCATCAGGACACTGATGTGACAGACTCAAGGCACTGTGTCCCTGCCGAGGACACCCATCAGTGCCAAACTAACAGCAATGCTAACATTAGGATTATTGATATCTTAATGTTTATTGCACAATTATATGGTCTATAGCAAGGTATATAGGATGAGACACAGTATACCTAGTTTAAGTTCTGTTATTTATACATCTCACATGGGTTGTGCTCTAGCTGCAGGATATTAAAGGTCGCAAAACCCCATCCCACTGCTTGTTACCCACTATAGGATAAATGAGGTCCCCCTGAAGCCCAACTCACCAGGGCATTCAGAAGAGTGGAATGGGGCTTTCTGTCTCATAATCTAATGGTATTTGGCATTGGACCCAACTTCCAATATTGGGTCTCGATCCTCCACGCAGGAGCAGAAGCAAAGGTTATCACTAATGACTCCCTCTCACAAAGCTTCCCACTAGGAAGGGGCACCAGATAGGAATACCCAGTATCACCCCTGTTGTTTATCCCAACTCTTGAGCCTCTTCTTCAGGCAATTTGTCTCCACAGCAAAATCTACAGAATGCAGATGGGGAAAAGCACAAAGTCATGGCATTTGCTGGTAATATCACGCTTACACTCACAAATCAGAGAAATCAGTACCGCACCTACTTAACATCATCACTGACTATGGTAAACTATCAGGATGCAAACTTAACATAGCCAAGTCAACTACCATTGCAAAAGTCCATGACTCCAATGCCTGGTTTTCCTTGGGGCATGGTGGTGTCACAGCGTGCCCTAAAATTCCTGGAAATCACCTTTTCCTGGGACCTTGGTAACCTAGGAAGAAATAACTTAGTACCCCTAAGGTCTGCCCTTAACAGAGCATTTGTGAGGTGGAACCACCTTCATTTATCCCACCTGGGCAGGGCTCACACCTACAAAATTATGGTAGTGCCCAAAATCCAATGCCCTCTAGACAATATTCACATACCGGTAGACTCCAAGCTCATCACCTGGTTGCATAGGGATATGTTGACTTTTTCTGGGGAAAAGAGTCAGGGACAGCCAACTACAAAATAATGATGCAAGAATTCAGGAAAGGAGGGCTGTACCTCCCCAATGTCTCCCTAAAAAGGATGGCACAATCACGTCACCAGTTGCACAAAGCCACCCCAGGAGAGGACAGCAAACCTAAATGTAAATGGATAGTGTGTGAGGAAAGCATCTAAGAGTCAAAGAGAGCCAACCACAAAATGCTGATGCAGAAATTCATGATAGGAGGGTTGTACCTCCCCAATTTCTCCCTGAAAAGGATGGTGCAATCACTTCACCAATTGGACAAAGACACCCCAGGAGAGAACAGCAAACCTAAATATAAATAAATAGTGTATGAGAAAACCATCTTAGAAGGGCACATATAGGACACCATCTGCTTCAGCAGGGTCCCCCCACCTGGCCTACCAAAACCCAATCATCAGGAACCCACTCCTTGCTTGGAGGTGAGCATCCAAGCTCACAAACTGAGTCCCAGATAAGTCTCCACACTCCCCTGTGGAAAAACAAGAGACTGAAAATCAGCAGCCAAGCAGTACAGTGGATCACATGGGTCTCATGAGGCAAAAGAACCCTCAGGCACCTGCTGGATGAGTCTACAGGGATACTGAAATCCTATCAGCAACTAAGCACACAATACAACCTCCTCAAGCAGCACCACTGGAGATACCTCCAACTTAGACTTGCATTGGCACCCATATGCAGTTCACACCATAGTCTTGCTAAGAGCCAGCTCCTAGATGGCCTTCCACACACTACACATCTAAAGACTGGGAAGGCAAGTGACATCTACAGACAACTCATCAGACTAAGCCCAGAACTCCTGCAGAAAACTAGGATTAAATGGGAATCAGAGCAGAAAGTCACCCTTAATGAGCAAATGTAAAATAGATGGTGGCACCTCCTAGCCTCAGGAGTCAAGGACTGTAAAAACAGATTCGCACAACAAAAGATTCTGCTAAGATGGTACAGAACCCCAGAGACACTGTACAAGCAAGGCCTAATAGATGGTGAAAGATGCTGGAGATGCCACAGGACCTCCGTGAGTCATGACCCAAACCACATAGGTTTTGGAAGAAGGTCCAGCAGATATACAGGCAAGTAACCTCCACAAACATAACATTCCACCCGCTAATCATTCTGCTAGGAATGAGCTGCTCTGACTCCCATAGCACCCCACTGAGCTGGCAGGGCAAACCAGAGAGCTAGACAGAGCACTCATCACTGCCAGAAAGGGTGATCCTGAGAAACTCCCCCTTGCAGGGTTCCTCACATCCTGAAGAGGTCTCCAGGTGCACGAATCTTCTTCCTCCCCCACCTTACCCCTCAGTCCCCTTTCCCCCGTTTCTTTCATGTAAGCACTTGTTTACCTATTAACCTGGCACTTATTTTTGTTCACTCTTTCTACATGTTATGCTCAACACTGTTGTAACACTGTTTGTAAAACATGCCTTACAACTGTATGTTAATGTTGATCTTGTAACTTGAATATTGAATGTCGTATTCCAGTTGTACCCCTTCCCCCCAGGTTGCACCAGGAGACGAGCAACTTGTTGCTCAGTGTGCCTTCCTGGTGAAACATTTCAATAAATAAATAAACTTGAAACAACAAGAACCCCCCGAAATACATTAATGACTGACAACTAGGCAACACTGGTAGTTATGAAAGAGAACAGGCTGTCACCAGAGGGGAAATCCAGGCCTACAATGACTTCTGGAGCAACTACATGACTTCTGCATTTTGTAAGATCTCAGAAGGCCGCTTCTGGCCTGCCTACTTACCTAAGCCCACAATATGAGGCAACCCCAGGAGTACACCACATCACCCCTGCCCGAACCCATGACAGGCTCAGTTAGACCTCAAGCCCTATCAATAAGGTTATTCTAAATAAGCATATTCAATACTTGGAAATCAGACAGGATGGGAAGTATACTGTTGTAAGATTGCAGTCCCAAGTTTCCCACAGTCAATCAGGTACAACCATGTATGAGATGAGACACCTTAACCACTATAATTTGGCAAACTCCCTGTGGAATAAATGCAATGATATCTTAGATGCAACTTGGGAGCAACAAAACAACCAATTACTAGGACTCCCATCTCCCTGTTCTATTCATATCTCCCTGAAAGCATATATGGTGTCATGTAAGATTAACTACGGAGCAGACATAAAGACCCAATATGCTAATCTCTATAGTAATCATACGGAATTTATTTATTTAGCTTTTGTTGACTGGGTAAGTGCACTAGACAAATCCTGCCTATTTTCAGGCACGACCCGGGGAAGGGGATACAGATGAATGCCAACCGACCTTGAACCAGATTAAGCTGTTGGTGGTATTTTTTTTAGTGAATGAGGGAAATTTGGCCAGGACACTGGGGAAATTCCCCTACTCTTTTCGATAAGTGCCATGGGATCTTTAACATCCACCTGAACTACCACCAATCCAGGCAGATGGGACCTCGGTTTAACGTCTCATCCGAAAGACGGCACCTCAGAAATGCAGCACCCCTCTCATGCTGCATTACAGTGTCAATACTGGGATATTAACCCAAGTGCCAGATGTGGGAACTGAACCCACAGCCCTCTGATCTCCCAGCCTCCGAGGCAAGTGTGCTACCTAACTGAGCCACTGACACTGCTGAGATTGTTTAGAGTTGTACTTCCAAAGTGGGGGCTTCCATCTCCAGCTTATCTAGTGTGTGTCTATAGTTTATTGTTGTACTCATTGTCATTGTAGCGCTATACAACCTTTGTACCTATGTAAAAAGAGGACTCTCAATAAAAACTTTGATTACAAAACAAAGAATGCTGGACCCTTGATTGCACAAAACATTTTGGCAGTCATGCTACACTACTTCACAGTCACATGTCAGACAACTAATATCCTGGCTAGCAGTAACTCAGACAACTGTTATCCTGACTACCTGTCAGCTGGAATCTTAACATGCTTATTTAGACTTAACAAGCTCATTGGGGATGAACTAAAAGTAACTGCTGCATTCCTGGAGAGTTTTTCACATCATTAAAAATGTTTTAAATTAGGCAGTTTTTCGGCAAGAAAATGTATTGTATTGCACAAACACTAGAAAAATACTGTGTACTCATGAAATAAGGCCATAAAGGTGGTCAGAGAGCTCATAAATCCACTTGTCCATCAGGCTTGTGGTTTATGAGCTTGTTAATCCCCCTCAATGGCATTATTTGATTGTACACTACATTTTAAAACATTTATTCTATATATTGTATATACGGGCTATGCAAAAGTCTGACTTACAATATGTAATTTAGCTTCAAGTGTGAGGAAGCAAGACCGTAACTCATAAGTGGCAGAGTCACTAGTGAGTTATGAAGGTCCTGTCTCCTCACAACTAAATATAAGCTGCATATATGTATGTATTCATAGTGAAAATATGTTAGTGTACAAGTCAGAGTTTATTCTTAAAGTGATAAAAGAAAGGAAATATGTTTTTTTGAGCTCTACTTCTGCCCAATCACATCCATCACCTCAATGACTCCAACTGCATTGAATGCCAAAGCACAATCTAGGTTCCAAATATATGTTTTCACATCATTTGTAAATAACATACAGTAGTAGGAGGAATAAAGTTCCACCCTATGAATAACATTGCATTCATATATTACAAGACAGAAGGCCGCAAGATACTGTGATATGTGTGTGTGTAAATGTGTGTGTGTGTGTGTGTGTGTGTGTGTCCCACTCACAAGGCAGCTGCAACATCTTACACATTGCTCCATACAATACTTATAGAAGACTTTACAAGTGTCTCAGCAGGCCACTCACAGAGCAACATCAACATCATACATATTGCTCCCGGTTTGTATACTGGGGCATTGTGTTGATTAATTGATACACAGCCAGTATCTTGAAAACTGGTACTGTACATCGCAACGTAATTCTGAACCAGTCAGAGTGCACCTTTACCACTACTGATGACATCACAATATCCCTGGCACTAACAGCAAATTTCAAAGCTATAAGTAGTAAAATGATGTTTATAAATAAAATATGCAAAGACCTACTTAATATACCTAGCTTATAATTACTGAAGTAAGAGGGCAAGACTTTTATAACTCACCCAGGGCTCCACCACTCAAGAATATTGATCATCCTTATCACACTTGAAGAACAAATGCACATTATGAGTCTGGCCATTGCATTGCCTCTGTGTATACTGCGAAATTTGAGCTACACATACATTTTCTGAAGAGCCATCTATTCATTACATTTTCTTATAACCACTGTCTTGTCTCCTTCTTGGACTTGAAATTCTTCCAGGTGGAATGCTCCTGAAGCGCAATTGTATTCTGAAAAGTGGAAGACAGGAACACATTAACATATGCCTGCAGCCATCATTCCTGAAACCAGAACAAAATCTCTGTAGGTTAATTCATTCAGATGAGGATTTTGCAGAAACAGGCAGAAGAGATGACATCAAGAATTTTAGCTAAAGGCTATTACCCTGATATAATTAAATGGGCATGGCTGAGACCATTGAATTCTCCTCTGTCTGACATTTTTCATAGGAGAGAGAGGAATTAGTCCTGAAAGTATTTTCCACTGACTTTTCTAGCTCTGCAGATGAAGTAAAAGGAGCAGACATAATATACTGGAATATTAAATTAATTAAACAGTGACTACCAATATTTATCATAATGTTACATGTTGCAGTTGCCTGGATGGCAGAAGATGAAGACAATGAACCCCTGGTAATCTGGTAATCAGATGAGGTATCCGTTGTGGGAGATTACTGCAATATTCAAAACTGAACATGTCCTCCTATTGCTAGTTCAGTTTTCAGTCCCTATAGGGTGAAACAAAAACCTTTAGTAGAGGGAGTAGTCTGTTCCAATAATAACGTAAGACAAGGGACAACCTACTGGAACGACAGACTTACATTAAAGATTTTTTGTATTTTGTAATTGGAGTAACAAAGTATCAATAGGTAACTGTGGCCCACCAATGTTTCGTGGTGCCCACCAACCCTTTGTGCAGGGAAGGCCTGTCACATCTATATAAAACTAACATTTTATCTAGATGTTTAAATGCTTAAATTACATTTCTGTTCACCACAACTTCTTACAACTATTTCTAAGGATTATAATATGCAGATAGTAATATTTATCCTATAAACACTATTTCCTCATCATTGCATATCTCAACCAAATTGAACAATTTTAACCATATTGCTTTTATCTGTATCCCAATTCAGTAGTCTACTTGTTTTCCAAGCTACAGAACATTCATTGACTGTCATACTGTACAGTATATATATATATATATATATATATATATATATATGTACTGTATATGTATATGTGTGTGTACATAGAGTGCTCTCTCTTTTATCCGCCAATCTCTGTACATTCTAAATTGTGGTGGATAAATGAGGGTGATGGATCATAGAGGGTGGCAATTAAAGGGTGAGATTCCATTCTGGAAAATGGAACAGGAGCTATCACTGGCATTAACTGAAGGTGGCAGATACGGGGGGGGGGGTGGATAAAGCAAGGAGCACTGTATAACTATATAATAACTGAATTGCATTTTTTCCGTAGAAAATGCCAAGTGTAATTTGCCTTCATAACCAGCTGGTTATAATGGTGTACACTTGTTGCTCTTTCTATGGGAAATCTCTGAACCACACTGTGGATCACATTACTCTGTCTTTCATAAGCACCACAATATGACCACCTACCTGTTCTTGCCATCCCTCTTATTTGTGAACTCCAATTATAATGTGCCAAAAGGCAAAAGAAAACTCTTAACTTTGTAAAAAAGGAAATGTTTTTCATAGATTGAGTGGAGACTTTTTGGTCACAAGTTCATTACCTAGGAAACCAGGTTACCATATCTACAGAGATGTTATTTTCAAAAACTCAGTTCAATCTAAGAAAAACAGTTCCTGATTTACAAAGTTACCTTGCAGTTTGGCATATTTTAATGTGAGTTCACAAATATTTCTTGTTTCAAATACCATCTCCTTCTCGCATGTTTACTCCAAGTGTTTTGGGACGTACAAGCTTATAGTTATATAACTACTGAGGTGAAAAAATGCAACTCCTACAACTATATAAACCAATACATGGGGTATTATATAAAACTTAAATTTAGTGGTCCCTGTATATTAGGGTTTCATTGTGGTGTCACTAAATATGGCCATTTTAAGAGCATCATATTTCATCCCCATTAGACTCCAGGACTGCGATGTTTGGTATGCACCTTCTCAGCCCTACAGTTTCTTAACCCTCCAAATTGTATGACAATTGCTTTTTTAGTTTTGTGACATATTAGGGACTGACATTATACAGTATATGTATGGCTGATTTGTTACCTCAATTGTTGCATTCAGACAGCTAAAAATCAGTAAAGAGTTGAGGTATGAAACTTATAGGTTTTGTAGGTATCATATGGGAATAGGTCCTGTTAGGATCTGGGGTAAAAAAAAGAATTAGTTTTTATGTTAATTATGATTAATTGGTCATGCATGCATGTTGAAAAAATGTTCAGAGTAAAATAGCTAGAACAACACATAGACATTTTTCATATTAAAGTACAAAATGAACAAAAGCTTTAAGGTAAGATAACTTTCTAATCTGATAACAGTTAAGGGTGACAATGTAGTGTCTGTGAGGGAGGGTTAGTATGAGTTACACAACATATGTTTGTTAAATAATTTAACAGTAATTAGTAATATTTTATTAAACAAGAAATCCTTCACAAAGCAATTCTTCAAGAATTTTATTTTGTTCTGCAAAATCCATGTGTGGCACAAATATTGACAATTAAAATATTCATACTGAACAACATTTCTTTGTCCTGTGTGAAGAAGTTCAAACTGGTCATGAAGTTATAAAGTGTTTCTCATATTATCCGCACTGCACAATGGCTTTTGTGCTTTGTGACAATTTATAAAATATAAAATCTTCATGCAGTAAAAAGTATTTGTGAAAAGTATTCATGCTGCATGATGGTTTTGTGTTTAAATGTGTGACCTTTGCATATTAATTTACAAAGTATACACACTTTGTGTATTAACTAAGAAAATGTGTTTGTGTTTTGCAAATACTTTTGGTTAACTTGATTTTCATGTTTAGAAAACATGATTTTCATGTTTAGAAAACTTGACCCAGATATTCAAAAGTGTTGCGCATGGCGCAACAGTGTTGCGCCATGCACAACCCACTGATGTGCCCCGGTGCAATATTTAAAAGGGAAAAGTGTGCCGCACAAATCCCGATGCACCGGGGCATATCAGTAATGTATGCAGGCACAGATGGGGGAGGCGTGCCCATGCATAAACTACACAGCCCGATATTCAGCCCGGGCCATGCAGAGTTATGCAGGTGCAACCCCTACCTGTGCCTGCACAAAGTTACTCCTAAAAAAATAGGAACAAGTCGAGGGCCACCCACAGGTGAGCTGCCACATTGCAGGGTGCAACACAGCAGCTGCCACCTGTGGGTGGCCATCACCTGTTCCCACCGCACCTGGCGGTGCCCCCCCCATGCCCTGATCATGGGCATCACTGTATCCCCCAAAGTCCAATATCCCTGGTGGTCCAGTGGACTGCGATTAGCCCGATCACAGGCATCACTGTATCGCCCCCCAAAGCCCAATATCCCTGGTGGTCCAGTGGACCGCAATTAGCCCGATCGCAGGTGGCATTTCCTTACCCCCAGTCCGAAATCCTTGGTGATCTAGTGGGACCCCACCCCACCCACCCACCCACTGGGCCCCACCACCGCTCCCCATCAGCTGGCAGCACCCCACCTGCCTGCTGCTCGCCGCCTGCTGACTGACAGCTCGGTAGGGCTGCATGCCCATTGGCTCATGCTCTGAACCAACGGGTAGCAGCCCACCGAGCTGTCAGTTGGTGGGCCAGGGGCGGCAAGTGGGTGGTGGTGCTGCTGCCCACCGCTGACTGGGGGAAGTGGGTGGTGGGGCTCAGTGGGTGGTGGGGTGGGGGTCCGCTAGATCACCAGGGATTTCAGACTTGGGGGGTGAGGAATGCAGCCCGCGATTGGGCTAATCACAGTCCACTGGACCACCAGGGATATTGGACTTTGGGGAGATACAGTGATGCACACGATCGGGCTCAACACGGTCCACTGGCCACCGGGGATAGGAGATGTTCTTTGTCCCTCACAGGACGTCCCACGATCGGGCTGCAGGGGGCGTCGGTCCCCAACGGATGCTGCCTGGCAGGGTGCCAGGCGCAAGTCATCAGGGATTAGCACACCTGCATGCTAATGGCATGCAAATGGGGCCGTAATCAGATGCAAATGGCCCCCCGTGTGCCTTGCATAAATTATGGCCCCATCTGCATGTCACCCTTTGAATATCACAGGTGCTGTGCATGGCGCAATGGCACTTGCGCCACCGCATCTCAATGCTCCACTCTGACCACTTGCACTGGCGCAGTTCCACTGTGCCATGCACAGTGGGGGTGGCCAGGGTGTGATATTCAAAGCAGTTGCGCCATAGCGCAACTCCGTTGAATATCGCCCTGGCCACATCCCTGCACAACAAATTTGAGCAGAGCACAGGCTTGCGCCACAGCCTGGTGCAGTCTGAATATCTGGGCCTTGAGTTTAATCTGCCTCTTCAACCACAGATTTACACATATATATGTATGGCACTTTTAAAATGTATAATATTTTATCATTTAAAAGAACAGCTGGTACAAGGTCATATGATTTAGAAATAATTCTTTACTGTAATTAAAAAAAAGGGAGAAGAATGTATTCACAAAGGAAAAAAAAGGTGTACTACTTAAAAAAAAATAAACATGTATTATTTTAGAAAAAGGTGTTTTTCCCAATATAAAGCAATTGTTTCATATATATATATATATATATATATATATATGGATACATGATGGGCACGAGTGTGATATGGAAAATATTTTCACTCCTCTAGAGTGACCTCTGGCTTCACGAGTGGCAAAGCCATTAGTGAGTATCCAGGGGTCACTGTGCAGGAGTGAAAATATTTTCCATGTCACACAAGTGCACATCACGTATCCTATTTATACAATGGGGGTCCCTATTGTTGCAAAAGTTAAATTTTTTTGTGCAGCTTTCAGCAGCTTGCATGGCTTGAGCAGGTCAGCGCTGGTTTAGCGCGGGTTTATACAGATGTAATAAACAGGGTTTATTTTAACTCTGCTGACGTCAGCAGGATTTCGCTCACTGCAGTGAAAATAATTTGTTTTATCTCACTGAGCTATGGCTTACCCCCATTGTGTGTGTGTGTGTGTGTGTGTGTGTGTATGTGTGTTATATATATATATTGTGTATGTATATATATATATATATATATATACATATACATACATTACATCATTGGTAATAAAATAAATGTAAGTAGTGGAGAACTTATCAATAATTAAAAGAAGAAATATATATATATATATATATATATATTGTTTTTAAATAAAAAAGGTTGATTTAACCAAAATAAGAATATTTAAGAAAATTAAAGGGATGAGTAAATGAGCGTACTACACAAGTTTCTTGAAAAGTAAGGAAATGTATTGCAAAAAAACATACACTGATGCTCATTAGGGTTGCTATCGCATAACATGCAAACCACATGAAGGCTTGAAATGAACTATTAGGATTGCAGACACAATGCCCACAAAGTTTGGAAATGTCCTATTAGGGGTTTTTATGTCTCACTCCCACCCACCCTACCATGTCCCCTACTCTCATGACCCAAGGGCAGTCTATAGGTACAAAGCTATAGATCAATGGTATGGTAACTCGCACAGGGTCCAAATATTAAAATTGGTATATAGCAACCCTACTCCCCATCCCCTCTCTTACCGTTGTGAACAGGGTGAGACAAATCAGTTAGCCAGATGGCCAATGGCTAAGAAAACAGTTGCTTTTGCTACAATATTTTGAAACTTGTTACCCAATTGAGTATCTACTCATAACGTGATTTTTGAGGTTTAGAGAATGATGGCCACTAAAACTATTGAGTTGGCTAATACATTTTGAAACTTACTAGTTGAACTGACTTTCGGGTCACAGTTTGATTTCTTTCACCGTGGTGGTGAAACAAGACCAAGATGTAGGTCTACCACCATCCTATAAAGCTGTGCTGTGGGTTTGTTTATTCAGTCACACCAAAATCGTGCATACAATAGTATACATGTTCCAAACATATAACTTGCTTTGGCTATTTCTAAGTTCAGTCTTAAAGTAAACAACTGACAACTATGCAATGTGTATAACACTTTTGAATTTGTAACAATTCTGCTGTTTTGTGGAGGATGCACCATATCATATGCCAAGTAAAGGACAGCTTATAATCAAGGCCCCTACTTTTCTGTGGCACATTGGGACCAAGTTCTGTGGCAAGATTACCATTTGCCGCAGAACTTCTGCAGTGGTAGTTTGTAATTTTTGCAGAAGTTCTGCGGCACTAACTACAGCATCACAGTGTCTGCTTGTCATACTGACTTCACTTTCATGGCAATGGTTATAGCAATCAGGATGGGGGAAAGCTTAGCAACACTAGTACAAAAAATAACAAACTGATAGAAATAATTTTGTGCCTAAAAGGCAAAAAAATATCTATCCATTAAGGTCCTAGCCTATTGCAAAATGAAATACGCAGAGGGGACCTCATGTGATAAATAAGGTATTTCTATACTAATGCTGTCTATACCACTCATGAGGTCCCCACTGTGTATCACTTATGTATTTATATGCAGTCTGTAACATACATGCAAGTGTGTGTGTTTACACACACACACACGTAGATATGTATGTATGTATGTATGTATATATATATATATATATATATATATATATAATTTTTTTACATTTTCATGAAATTTTATCCTCATTCATACAGGTTCCTTTTGAAATAGAATAAACAGAATAGAGGAGATATTGTGAAACTCATTTTTCATCCCAACCTGCTTCCCTTGACGCACTACATAACACCATCAGGCCATGTCATGCATGTGAATCCATTGTGAGATAAAGCTCTCCAGCCCAACACAGTGTGTCCCCCATGTGATAGAACATTGTGCCATACCTTCCCAGGCTCAGAGCAGTGTTGTGTTATTCCAATCCTTTTCCGCTACCCAGCCAGCTCCTAAAGCTCATCTCTTAACCTGAGTTGCTGGCACGGGAACACAACATGCTACCCTCTGGCCCAACAGCTGGCCCTGCACACAACATTTCTCCATAACTTTTAAGTGATTACATCAACCAATGAAAATATGTAATCAATAACCCTGGCAAAATGTATGTGGTGCAATTATTTATTTACCAGGTCTATTCATTCAACAGGTCTACACATTATTATATTCCACTTTTATGGGCATAATTGTTTTTCTTAAAAATGACAGGTTAATTAGTTTTACCAGTTATTCATTTCAGATGGCATCTCAATTACTTAAAGGCACAAACAAGTTTGTACAAAGTAAGGTGGACTTAAAAAGCATATGCTATTGCCAAGGTCTTGTTTAAGTTGACCCTAGTGTAATAACGTAAGACAGAAATTTGTATTAGGCTGTAGTGCAGGTTGAGCAAATATCACCGTGCCTGATGTGCTGTGCCACTGCCTCTGGCAGTGGGAGCTGTGGTAGATAAGGGACTATTCATTTCTGTGGCAGAATGCAGCCATTTAATTAGCTAATGTATTATGTTATAGCATTGATAACATCACATTCTGAGCATAGAGGGGTTTTGGATATACAAAGAGGAGAAGGGAACCAGGTTCTATGGATAAATGGAAATATTAATAAAGAATCACCAAGAACAGTGAATTCTGCGGCACTGCAGAAGTTCTGCAGTAGGTTGCAAGTTCTGTGCAAAATTCTGCGGCCACAGAATTCTAGGGGCCTTGCTTATAATGGGTGTAAACCATTTATTTATTGAAATATTGGATTGATACCTTTGAGCAACAGCTCTTTACATAGGTTCTATGTCAAAGGAAAAAACATCATCATGATAACAATTACAATAACAGGTACATTGCAAGTGCCACCAGGCCTGAATACATCTCGGTAGAATACAGCAAAAGCCGTAGGTTCACTGAAAAAATACAGATTAAAATTGAGGTGGGACTAGACACATTGGGATAGGTAAAGGACAGAGACAAGGGGTTTTAAACAAATACATTCCAAACAGACGGTACAATTCATTTAAACATCGGAGGTCTGTCACAAGTATACACCCAAAGAGTAGTATAATTGTAGATCTACAATGTGTATGAAATACCAGACCTGTGTGGTATGACTCTGGACATGTACTTTGTCCATCAGTCATGGGGGGAGGAGAAGGGGAAGGGGTAGGGGTTAGGGTTGCTATATACCAATTTTAATATGTTGACCCTGTATGAGGTACCATACCATTGATCTATAGCCTTATACCTGTAGACTGTCCTTAGGCCATGAGGGTAAGAGACATGGTACAGTGGGTAGGAGTTAGATATATGGTAGGAACCTAACAGGACATTTTCAAACTTTGTGAGCACTGTGTTTGCAACCCTAATAGTTTATTCCCAACCTTTGTGCAATTTGCATTTTGTGTGTTAGTAACCTTAATGAGAATGAATGTATGGCTGTCTGTCTGTCAGTCTGTCTGTCTGTCTGTCTGTCTGTCTGTCTGTCTATCTATCTATCTATCTATCTATCTATCTATCTATCTATCTATCTATCTATCTATCTATCCTTCCAAGTGTGCAAAATTGTGGACCATAGAAGGGGTCACCTATGACCCCAATGTCATTGCCTCCCTCTTTAATAAATTCTTTGGTGACCTAGATAAATACCAAAATCCATCACAAGGTCCAGCCCCTCACTGGACTCACCCATCTCATCTCATGAATCCTCCCCACACAAATTCTGTTTCAAACACCTATCCACAGAGGAGATCACCAAATACCTTAGACACTCCAATCCCAAACCTGCCTCCAGCCCTGATGGAGTTGACTACTATTTAGTTAAACTGGCATGCAGAGAACTGGCTTACCCCTTTTCTCACATGTTTGACTAACACACTAAGCACTGGTACTGACCCCAAATCATGGAAGATGGCCACCATCATTCACATCCACAAATCTGGGCCTAAACACCTCGCCTCCAAATATCACCCCATCTTTCTCTTCATCGCCCTTTCAAAACTGTTTGAGAGGATAGTCTTTGATCAGACAACTGCCTACATCCAGCATTATGACCTCCTGACCAGGTCACAACATGGATTCCACCCATTGCACAATATTGAGACTGCCTCAGTGAGACTTGCTGATTAAGTGAACCATGCCTTAGACACCTGTGGCTCAATTCTCAAAGATTGAGGCAAGCTGCACCAACAGCAACTTGTGCCAATCACTGATGCACCAAGGATCCTGCACCCAGTTCACAAATGGGTGGGGTTCTGGTGCCAAAGTCCCACAGCTTGAAGCAAATGTTGCCATGTCCCAAAGGCAAGGTGGGCGGGAGAAGTTAGCTATAAGCTGTGGAGTGGTCAGGCAGCATTGGTGCCTAGTACTGGGGATCAGCCTGGAGGCTGGCAGTGTTGGGTGGTATAGGACGGGGGTAGGGGAAGGCAGATAGGGCATGGATGGGTGCCGGGGGGGGAAACATGTCCCCAAAGGGGACACTGCAGGATGCTGCTGTGCCTGTGCTGTCTGTGGGGAGGGCAGCCACGGCATGACTGTCACCACGGGGAGGAATCTGCAGGCACTGCACCATTGAATGTGAGTGCTCTGGCTGCTGTGGGGGCATGGTATATCACAGGCAGGCAGTGGCTTAGCTTCCCTCCCACCCCACAAAGGCTTCAAGGGTGGGTCAACGGCCAATAGATCACCTGTTGGGTGGTCTAAGTCCTGGCAGGTCCTGCTGGCTGTCAAAATCCCATTTAAAGGGAATGTTGCAGCCAGTGTCTGCAAGAAGCCCACTAGCACCCTGGTGCAGTGGTGTAACCAGCCTTTCAGGATCACAAATTCTGCAAGTTGTGATGCAAGGTGCCCCTTGAGTCACTTCTGTTTAATGCAGGCACCTTGTGTCACAGTCAGAATTTTGAGAATTGAGCCCCTGGAATTTTGATGCTGCAGTTTTCATGGACCTCACTAAGGCCTTCAACCTTGTGGACAATGACTTGCTGCTCCATGCCCTCACTGCACTCAGTGTTTCCCCTGATGTCATCTTTTGGTTCAACAACTACCTGTCAGGAGGGCTCACACAACCGCAATTAATAATGTCCAATCAGAGGTTTGTCCCATCAATTGTGGGGTCTCTCAGGTCTCCATCCTTGGCCTCCTAATTTTCTTTCTCTTCCTCAACTCACTCCCTAACGCATACCCCTACACCAAAAAGCCTGCTGTACACAAACAATGTTGTCATGTTCAGCTTAGAAAGGGACCGGCTACCCTAAACAAAATCATTCAACAGGACTACAGTCACCTCCAGTCTTAGTTCTTAGGTAATAAGATGGTCCTCAACACTAAAAAAAAAATCCATGGTCTTTTTCAGGCCCACAGGAAAGCAACCCCAATCCCTTTTTCTCATCCATGACTGGGAAGGCACTGTGGTGGAGCATGTCTCACAATTTAAATATTTAGGCATCTTCCTTGGTGGCACTTTCCATTTCAATGCCCACATTAATCACCTGACAAAAATCTGTGTACTAGAGAATTGGAGTTCTTCACAGGGTCAAAAGGTTCCTGACCAAGGAGTCTAAGAAATTAATTACACTCAATGTATTGTTCCCCATCATGAATTATGGCTCCCTCATCTACGCTGCCACTACTTCAGGGACACTCGCTTAGGTGTGCACAGTCTACAATAGTATCTGTCACTTCCTAACTGGTCTGCCTTATGGAACCCACCACTACCAACTGTATAATTCTGTTTTCTGCCTCTCCCTAGATGACTGCCTCGTCCACAGGTCAGCGGTAGTCCTATACAAAGTTGCCCTAGTCAACGTTCTCCCATGTATTTCCTCACTCTTTCCATTCTCCACCAATAAACTGGGGACCCACTCTCAATTCAAATTCACTGTTCAACTCCCCATTAGATAATCTGTTGTAGGATGAAGGGCCCTGTCCTTCAGAGCTATCAATCTCTATCACCTCCTGCACTCTCATCTCACCTCAGGTGTGAGTATCCCCTCCTTCAGTGCTGGTCTCCATCAGCTTATGTTGAACAAAATACAATGTAACTGTACATAATTTGTTATTTCTCCTAATTTTAACTTGCACTACCTGCCTATGCCTGTACTACTCTGCCTATCTCTGTGTTGTTTTATAATGGTTTTTCTTAACTGGTCATTTGTGATAATAGGCTGTCTTAACTCATTTTATTATCCAGTATAATAAATAAAATGAAATATATATGTGTGTGTGTGTATATATATATATATATATATATGTATGTATTTTAAAGTCTGTGGCCTGAAGTTCTGTATGTGGGGGGGGAAATAGCTCCTCCCCCATTCTCTGCTTAAACTTCTTGCTCACATACTCTGCTGCCTAGAGTGAGCCACACTCGTTCGGTTTGTTGCTGTGTGATCCTGTGGCTGCTCCATCTGTTACCTCCCACGTTTTGTTGTCTTCTGTGCCCTTTCTCTTTTCCTTTGCCTCCCCCCCTTGCCTGTCTCATTGTCCTTGTGGTTCATTTGTTCCCCCCCCCTTGCTCCTGCTCCTCCCGTTCATTCTTCTTTCTTTCCCTCGTACCTCTGTTTTTTCTCCTGCTGCTCTTTTGGGTTTTGTCTCAAGCAGCTGCTGCATGCTGTCCACTTGGCAGCTCCTGGGATTGCTTCAGCACTGATCCAGATGATTGTACAGTGAACGCTCGCTCCATGCCATCGCATGCTTCATAAGTTTCCTCCCAATGCTTGGCTCCTCCAGGATTGCTCCAGCACTACTCCGGACAACTTCAGCTGCTTACTACTTCTAATCCAGGACTGCCTCCTTCATGGAACACCATTCTCCATGTTCCCACCGCTCCTTGCGATGCCCTCCAGACTTCCGCTTAACTGCCTCATGGATTCCTTCTAGCTTGATCGTCCCTTCCTTGTCATGGATCTGGGCTACAATAGACATCTCAGCAATTTCCAAGACCGCTCAAGCTCAGTAAATCCTGATTCCCTTCCTGCCATTCATCGGTAGTGTTACTCAATTGCATATGCCATCACCTTACATTCCAAATGGAACACTAGCCTCAGTCCTCCATTGTTTACTTCCATATTCAGGATTAATCTTAAACGCTGCAAGACTGGACCTACAGGCCATCCCTGGTAACCACTCCTTTAACAGGGCTCCTTCCAGTATTCATACTTGATATACTACGTATTCCTTGCTCATAACAGATTTTAATCCAGTCGATACATTTCACATGGAACCCATAACATCCCTCATCAAAGGTATGCTAGTCCTCATCTCTGCTGCACTTCATTGGCTCCTGGCTACTGCTCATTGTATTCCTGCTTCGCCTGTAAGGGGCCTGGAGTTTTCTTAGCTTTGCCCCACATGGGAGCCTGGCTACCTGCTCATGCAATTTTGCTTTGCCCCACAAGGGGGCCTGGCTGCTAAACCCATTCCTGCTTCTCCCCGCAAGGGGGTCTGGCTGCTGCTGCTCAACCCATTTCTGCTTCACCCAGCATTGGGGCCTGACTACCTTCTCATCGTATTCCTGCTTCACCCCACAAGGGGACCTGAAGGTTTCTTTAGTTTCACCCCACATGAGGGCCTGGCTGCCTGCTCATGCATTCCTGCTTCACCTCACAAGGGGGCCTGGCTGCTTGCTCAACCAATTCCTATTTCACCCCACAAGGGGTCCTAGCTACCTGCTCGTTGTATTCCTGCTTCACCCCACAAAGGGCCTGGAGTTTCTTTAGCTTCACCCTGAATGGGGACCTGGCTGCCTACTCATGCAGTCCTGCTTCACCCCAAAAGGGGGTCTGGCCACTTGTTCAACCCATTCCTGCTTTGCCTCGCAAGGGGGCCTGGCTCTGCTTCATATTCCTGCTTCACCCCACATGGAGTCTGGCTGCTTGCTCAATCACATTCCATCATCACTTGGCTGACGAGGGGGTCTCGCCTTCTCAGCTGGAACTTTGCTTCTCACCGTTATCTCCTACAGATACTAAGGACTTGAATTAACCAACTGCTTTTGCAGTATCTCTATGTCAGAGTTATTCCTCCAGTACCTCATTCTCCAGGATTCTCTGCTCACCATCAAATCAGGATATTCCTCTACTACCAATATCTGGATCATACTCAGAGAACTGATGTAGTACTCAGCCAACTAGGAGTACTTTCCTTTGGTATGCCCAGAGGATGGGCAGGTCAGTAACCATGGGTCCTCGGAGGTTTCCCCCAAAGGTTTTTTTTCCCTCTCCTGCATGCTACTGGCCATACTCTCCAGAGTTGAGGAGGTAATCCTCAATTTAGGTAATCCTCAACTGAGGTAATCCTCAATTAACAGCACTTCCTCCCTTATCCCTTTCCCATTCCTGCCCTGTTTTCATCCTACCTCATAACCCTTCCCTTACCCCTCCACTTCCCTCTCTCTCTTCTGTTTCCTCACCTTGTTCTCTCCCTCTGTCCCCCCGTGGGTATTTTCTGCTCAAGCTTCATTGTGGAATCTCCCTCCTTGCTCTTTTTTTGCTCCTTCCACCCCCCAATTCACCCCCTGCACTTTCTCTCCTTGTAAGCCCTTTCACCCCTCTTCAGACAAGGCCACTGGCTGCACTTGACACAATATTTATCTTGCCATGTTATTCTTTTGTTTATGTAATTACTTTTCTCATGTTGTACTACTTACTGAAACCATTGTAATTTGCTATTCTTGTGACTTGACGTGGAACCTTTGTAAAAAAGCCCTTGGCTCAAAGGTCTTTCTGATTTGTTAAATAAATAAAATAAAATAAATAAAAATACATCTTTGTGGGCCTGCTAACCTACACTTACCTAGCATCCTTCAAAAAAGTGGGATATAGAGAAAGGCCAAAGTTTAAGACTCTATCTTTAACCATGATTCATTCAGTTCAAATGTATCTAAGCACCAACCATGTCATCCAGTTACCACGTGCTACAAACACTGAACTATGTACCTATCCAGTTCAAACGTGCCTAAGCACCAGCCATATCTCATTCAGCTCTACGAACCACAAAGCACTGAGCTATGTACCACACAGAGAAATATGATAAGGGCGCTGCCTACTTAGAGCTGAGTAGAGTGCTCATTGTTAAACCTTTAACTTTGTACCCTAATAATTTTGTCAGCATTTGACAGAATAGCTAAAGCATTTGCATTTGTGGTCAGGCTGGCAGAATCTCAAGATGTGTTCAGTTTCCTGACAGCATCTTGTGTTGTTTCTGAGATCTGAATACACCTTATTTGGTAAAAGTGTAATTTGTTTCTTATGCTTTTCATTTTTTCCTTTTGCTCTCATCTACAGCCTAGATGGTACAGAATTTTGTTCACAGAACTTTTAGAGTAGAAGCAGCCTGTGCTGAGGTAGTGCTTTTCGAAGGTTTCATGAAAAAATATTAAATGGTTTCAGAGTTATAAGGATTTAAAGTTTTTTCTGAGGTGTTCTGCATATGTTCAGTAGGGTTTATGGATAACCCTCTGATATGAACTGAAAATATTCGGTTCATGACAACATTTTCAGTTAGCATCACTTAGGTTTCATGAACAAAAAATGACTCACAAATTAAAAAAAAAATTTTCTGGTTTGTGACAGCTGTCATCTTTTGTTTTCAACTACAAAAGCTGGAAAATACCTAAAAATGACAAGCCCGCTTCATGAAGGATGATGGAGGGCTTGTGCCAAGTCCTGCATCATCTGCTCTGTTTGGTGCAGCTGTCAAAGCCCTTTGGCACAACACAGTCTGATTCAGGAAGGGCTGGTGCATTTGCAACCATTTCCACAGTTTACAGCAGCTTGCATCAAAAGTTTGGTACAAGCCCCTTAAACTGAATCCCCCTTGGATGCAATGTTAGACTGGGAGGAGCTGGTCTAACTTGTTGCATCTGGTGCACCTGATCGTGAATTGCAATTGTGCCAAATGTCTGCTGCAACTCCCCTGTGCTGTCTGTTTGGCGCACTGGGGACTTAAGGCAGACGCAACTCTTTGTGAATTGTGCCTGATGCTTTTTCAAAAAAACAAACCCCTGAAACATGGTAAATAGGACCAGTTTAGTGAGATTCTAGCATTTTGTTTTTTGAAAATTGTCCTGGAAATAATGTTTCTGGGCACCTCAGAATCCTGGGTGCTCAGCTTAGCAAGAGGAGCCTTTCAACCACATTCTCAGTATGAGAACAGCAGGACTTTCTTGAATTGTGGAAGCTGCAGCTTGAGTCATGCTGCTAGCTTCAGTTGGAGCAGTGAGCCGGTGATCCTCTGATATCTCTCTGTTCCTCTCTCTCTCTGCATCTATCTATCTATCTATCTGTCTGTCTGTCTGTCTGTCTGCCTGCCTGCCTGTCTGTCTGTCTGTCTGTCTGTCTATCTATCTATCTATCTATCTATCTATCTATCTATCTATCTATCTATCTCTATCCAAATAATTAGCGGACTGGGCTGCCAACCCCTGGTATTCCTTATTTCTCCCCCTCCCATCCAGACCTTCCCATCTTAACTTTTAAATATAATAAGTGAACTAGGCTACCTAGCACCTGGTACTACTTCTCTTTACACCCCTCCCCTCAAGGTCACCAGCCCCACTTAAATTATGTATGTGGTGGCACCAGGGTGCCCACCCATATGCCGCAAAACAGTAGCATGACACTGGAGTGCCAAATTCCCAGTGTCAGAAATTCCCCTGAAACATAAAAAACTGTCCCTTGTTGAATTTATTTTGTTTGAAGCTGTAACAAATTGTTCCTCAACACTCTGATCCCTCCACACCACACCCACCCCACCCTGACCCCTTCTTTTCTACACTGCTTTAAATTAATTTTGAAACATTACATTTAATGGCTTGCCCAGTTATGCAGTGGTAGAACTACTACCTGCTATGCTGGCAATCCAGGGTCAGGAATGGATTTGAGTAGTTCGGGCATTGACTGGTGGAGGGAAGATTGAGCATCCCTTGGAAAGGTCTTCTACCTCGGGGACAAAGAAACATGCATCCTGCTAGTCTGCTGTCACTAAGAGGAATCCAGGTGGCAATGCAGTAGGACCACAGGCACGCAGTAAGGGGACCCACACCTGGATGCCAACAGCATCTCCACGGAGGGGGAGTGTAGCAGTAACTTGGCTGGATCATTACTACAACAGGACTTAGAGTTTAAATATCTGGGAGTGTTATTGGACCCTAGCCTAACCTTTTTTGGCCATGTAAAACAAATCACTAAAACTGTAAATCAAAAGATGGGAGTTTTGTATAGGCTGAGGGATTGTCTAAATAGAGAGGCTAGGGAGGCAATCTCTAAGAGCATAATGCTGCCTACTATCTTTTGTAATACATTTGTATTCACAATGACTGCAAAAAATGACTTGGATCTAATATATATAAAACATTTAATAACGTGTGTAGATTTATTACATCCAAACCATATAATACTCACCATTGTATATTATACAGGGAGACTGGGTGGTTGCCACCAAGATTAAATTCTGTGTATCACTTAGATTGCCTGGTTGGCAATGTATTTTAATTAAAACATGTGTCCCCTCTCTTCAGTCATATTGAGATCAGTAAAGAAAATAGATATTTGAGGTCGTCTTCAGGCATTCAGTTACTGATACCTAAGATCTCAACCTCTGTGGGGGAAAGAACATTTTCATTACAATCTGCCAAGCTCTGTAATACAGTACCTCAGTCTTGCACAAGTGCAAACATCCATGCCAATTTTAAATCTATGTTACAGTCTCATTTTCAAGAACAAACCGGTTGTGAATGTTACTAAATGCTGCCTGTAATTTATGTATACTATATGTCATGTCAATAATGAGTATGGGAGAGGTGAGTGGGGCAGCTGTGAGCTGAGGGGCTAGCTGCACAATTGAGCAGACTCGATAGACCATGAGGCCTGTTTCTGCTGGCATTTTTGTATGTTCGTATGTTCGTAATTGCATTGTATTTTGTATGTCTGCATTCTTCTGCCACATTTGTAGTGGCCTGGATAGTTCCTGAAAAGGGGCATTTGGCTCAGTATATTCACCTGGTTAACAAAGTAAATAAATAAAATAAATAAACAGTGTTGTAGCAAGCCAAGACTTTTGGGGAAACCCTGAGGAAAAAAAAACTCTATGCAAAGTTCAATCAAAAATAAAAAGTTGCTTAATGTCAGCATCATATAAGAGCTCAAAGCAACTTACATTGTCAGAACAAATACAAAACAAAACAAAATACATTTTAGCATGATTCAGCTCTCCAGTTCACAGCAGCCCATCTCTCTCTCTCTCTTTCTCTCTCTCTCTCTCTCTGTCTCTCTGAAGCTCCCAAATCCTCCTCCTACTCACTCTATCTGGTTTCCTTTTCATGCTTCACAGGTGAGGCTTATTTGTATCTTTTCCCTTTTCCTTAAAGGTCCAAACCAGAAAGCAGCAGGGCTGGGTCTTAAGTCACACTCCTCTCCTGTACCTTAGAGGAAAGGGCTCCCAACTGAAGGCTGAATAGACTCCTTTACAGAAAGCATGCAAACTGTGTCACTGAAAGCATGTGGGACAAGAGCATATATGGAGGAAAAAATTTCCAGCTGTAGCTGGGTGATGACCCGGTCCACTGTAGGCTCTGTACCAATCAGTGGGTTCCTCCAGAATGGTAGCACACCACCACAATGACAATCTTACAATGAACACCACCACAGTGATAAAATCTTGCCAGGTCACTGTAGTAGTCTGCTGTACAGCATTGCTGTGATTCCCGGTGTTTTGCCCCCACCCCAAACCAACTCTGACTCAGAATTGGTTATTTAGAGATGGGGTGGTGCGGGGGTGAAGCCCCATACATGGGGTGAAGCCCCATGCAAACAAACACTTTGTCTTGATGGAAACAATGCCAATGGTCAACATTGTTTCTGTCACTGTCAGGGATGTCGACAACATTGGTGTTGTTATCTTGACATAGAACCCTCCGGAACAGGTCCTGTTACAGACCAGTGTAATTCCCAGGGAAGTCAAGCAACAGGGCTAGGAACGTGGGTCCATATAGGGGTCAGTTGGGGAAGTAAAGAAAATAAAATCAAGACTGAAACAAAATCAACATTACATTTATATATGAGTTGAGCCCTTGCAAAACACATAATAGAAAAAGAGCATTCCATTAAACAATGAGTTAGCAATACATTGCAATTAAAGTCTAATGCTGTCTTTACTGTAGATGCAAAATGAGCCTGAGAAAGTACACACATAAATATTTAGGTCAATAATTAATACTTAATAGGTGCAGAGAACAATTTATCCTTAGATTTCTTATGGTTTCTTTAAATCCTTCATGTTTTCTATGGAATATATAGTACCATGAAAGAAGAGTTCGGAAATCATGGAGTATCTGGGCACACTTCCATTGTTTCCATTAAAATGATGGATTCAAAATGTTTCCCATGGTTTACAGAAGTATTTTCCATGGGAAAAAAGCACAGAAGGCACAAAACAACAGAACATACATAGCATGGAATTCCTTGGAAAAGTGCATCTTTCTATGCTACAGTGGAGAAAAATTCCTATGTATGCAGATTTTAATCATAGAATCTGTGGAAAACCTTGAATATATAATGTGATTTTCATGGAAACCCATGGACATATGTTCAGATATCCTATCGTTTCCAAGATCAGTTTCCATGGTACATCCCATGGAGTCCATTGAAAATCTGGTGATGGGCAGTACAAAGGGAAGGGTTGAAATCTGAGGAAATTATGCTCTTGGGTTATTGTGTTAAAAAAGAATGCACCGTTTGATGTTATGACTGATCATGGTGAAGGATGAGATATTAAAAGAAACAACTTTTCAAACTTACAATCATAACTTGTACTAGATAAATAACTGGTCCAGCAGGAGATCACAGTGGATAGTGGTAAATGGGATTCATTCAGTCAGAAGGGTGACTAGTGGAGTGCTTTGGGCTCGATCTTTACAGTGCTGCTTTTCAATGTGCTTATCTGTGATACTGAAAATAACATATAGGGAAAGATTACTTTGTTCACAGATGACACAAAGATACTGTATGTTACAAGGAGAGAGTAAAGGAACTGAAGAGAGACCTAGAGGGGCTGGAAAATGCTCCAGGGTCTGGGAGCTCAAATTCAATGTGAAAAATGCAGAGTTATGCATAATAGTGCAAAGAACCCCAAAACTGAGCCAAACAGTAGAGGAAAGGAAAGGGACCTTGGGGTAATCATTACTGATAATCTCAAGTCACCAGCCCAGTATAATGGGGCATACTGCAAGTTAAGGCTGACATGATGATGGGATGCATAGGCAAGGGGATCACAAATCAGAGGCAAGAGGTGACTCTGCACCATCCAAGTTCCCTGATAAGTGGCTCTTCAGCACACAGTGAAGAGGTACTTCCCAGAAAGTTCACACAATCTTATACCCCCAAACACTGCTGCACAAAAATACCAGTAACTACGGAGGAATTTATGCAGTAAATAGAGTTTACTGCAGAATGCAAGCAATACTTACAAAATAAGCTGGTGCTTTTGCTGGCTTACTGAGCTGTTGAATTAGTGAGAGCAGTGTTCAGTGCTAAGGCAGTAGGAAGGGTGATCTGGCACTTTGTGAGATAATTACTTCATAAAGTATGACACATCCTACTGGATGTTTCCCATTAATACTCAAATTATTGAAGAAAGTCTCATGACTTCAAGCAAACTTAGAACTTTAAGAAATTATTTGACTTAATTTCAAACAGTATGCTTGATAATACAACACTAAATAAAAAGGGCAGATATCAGAAAGTAGTAACAACCAAGAGATACCAATTTAGTCAGAATATGTTTTCTAAAAAATACCTCAGAGATTAAAAAGAAAATAATTTGTGCTATAAAATAAAATCAGGTGAAATGGGAATAATAGAACAATATATTCACAATAAAGGCTGTGGCTTTATGTTCTAAACAGCCACTGATGCCTCAAGAAGAACTTTGAAAACCATAATATTTGGACACAAAGCAGCTTATATTTTCTTTACCTCTGTGTTTCGCATCTCCATTATTTATTACTGAGGCCATATGCATGAAAACAAAATAGTTGTTCCTTGAGGGCTCATCAGCTCCAATTGCTGCCATAACTTTCTGCTTGTGACATCACATTTATTCCCATGGCAGCAGACTGTGCTGTCACAAAAGAGCATTATAATTTCAAGTAGGTAATAATTTACATTGGCAGGTGAACGCTAAGGGATAAAGATCTTGTGTTTGTTTGACTTTCTTCAGTAATAAGTAATGGAGAGGAGAAATCTATAGAAGATATATGATATACAAGATGATTTGTGTCTAAATATTATGTTTTCCAAAATATACCAAAGGCATCAGTTGCTTTCACTTTCTCCCATTGGTCTATATGAAGATACAAATATTCAATTTCTTTAAAAACATGATAATATATTGCTGATAAGAAAATGTATTATTGATGCATCCATAATGTGGACATTTAGTATAAGTCATTTTGTTTTCTTGTTGAACTAAGGAATGAATAATGTCATATATATATATATATATATATATATATATATATATATATATATATATATCTATATATATATATGTGTATATATATATGTGTGTATATATATATAAATATATATATATATATATATATATATATATATATATATATATATATATATATATATATATTGCCATGGTCAACCTTTTTGTGAAAATCTAACCACATAAAAAGGTGAAAATAAATGAAATAGTTTTCCTATTCATATATCTATGATCACTTAATAAATTATAACACAAAGAAAAATGTATGTTATAGGACCATAGTTTACTATTTTTGGACCAAGATGTATTGTATCAGTAGCTTTGGTGTGAATATATTATTCTATTTACTTTTTCACCTCATTTATTTTTTCACATTTTGCATTTTGTACTGAAACAAAAGGTGGTTCAATGACTCACTTAATGTCACACAGTAAGTGGATCTGGTGGAATTAGAATGTGGGTCTCCAGGTTCAAAGAGACCAACCCAAAGTGGGATCAAAATAGGTTGGCTATGATCATGAGTAGTACAATAGGGTAGAAAGTGAGGCCACTTGTTCACACTGGCCTTCTGAGTGCAGTAGATCCAGAGATGCTGAATGACTTTAACCTGTTATTTAAAATAATCAGACCATTTCCTTTTTCTAAAGATTACATTTTTGGTTCTGGGTTTGTTGTATCAGGTCTTATCTGATTGGACCTGACCTTTCAAAACCAGAAATGTCAACCCATACAGCTCTACTTAGGGGACTGTGTCAAGATAAATTCAATGAGTAAGAGGTAGAATGTATTTGAAAAGTATAGCAACTGGTTGAAGGCTGGCAGTAAGGATGAACTGTACAGTATGCGTATGAGTAGAGGAACAGGATGACGAGAAGATAAGAAAGCAATGGGACAACTTGTGAAGTAGAGTAGAGTAAAATGCAGTATAAACCTTTGGAGATGGTTTAGGTGGCTGCAAGGATATGCTAGGGAGTGGCAGGAATGGGGTTTAAATAAGCTATATGAAGAGTTCTAGAGCATTAGCAAATAGGAGAGCTTGGTGGTAACAAAAAACAAGTGCATGGGGAATGAACTGAAGCATGGTGTGATGGAAGCTGAGTTTACAAGACTGAAGACTGATAAGAGGTACTGGTGATGCCTCCAGCTGGCAGTGAAAAGGCAACTGAGGAGTGCTGGTACAGACAGGGAGAACTGAAAGGAGAGTGAATATTGCCAGAAATTGTTTAGCAGGACTGAGCTGTGAAGCAGACTAAAGGAGAGGGGTTGGCTGTTTGCAATTACTAGAAATCAGCAGCAAGAAGGGGAAGAGTAGCAGGTAGAATGTTTGAGTTAAGAAGCAGAGAAGTAGGCAATTTCTGAAAGCAAATTGCTTTAGTGGGGTGGAGAGAGAGAGAGAGAGAGAGATGACTCAGTTGTAGTTCGCCCACACAAAGAAGTTACTTCTGAGACTCACACTGTGCTGTGCTTGTGAAACTTGTGGAGTGCCACTCAATATTATGTAATAGTGTATGTTAATTTTTTTTTAACTTTTTTGTGCTTTCAGAGTAGTAGTAATTTTACTAAGCTGACTGACTGGAAAAAGGGGTGCAAATCACAAAGCCCCCCGAATAAGATGCCTACATCAACTTTATAGGGGGTTGGAGGGCAAAAGCCCCTCAGACATTACAACCTAATATTGTTGATATTGCTGCATTCATTTATATCTCAATGTACATCCTTCAGTGGACATGGTATCAATTTATCCTGACGGTGTCACTTCTGTATTGTTAAGCATGATATTATCTATATTGTATTGCTCTGTGAAAAATGTATTAATTAACAGTTTAACAACAAGAACCTAATACTGAGAGGCACTCCATTGCCAAGGATACTGTGCTGCAAGTCTTGGGAATTACTTAGAGGTGGGGGTAAACTGCATCAACTCCAAACTATATAATTACTAAAACAAAATGTAATGAGAAAGAATTAATGTGACCTCTTATGAGTGGTGGATCTTGCCATCCTGCGTGTCCCGCAGGGCTGGCCACAGAACATTTTTTTACACTTTAACGTGCACTGCTGCAGTAATTTAACCTCTCACACCTAAGAAAGAGCCACTTTTGAAACTCACTTTGCACTGACATTTAATTCAGGTGTGAAGGGGTTAAACTTAAACAAAAAAGTACACCCTGCATGAACAATTAATCAACAAGGAGTACTGTATGTTCTGTGACAGTGGGGGCTGTTCTCCACTCAGATTTAAAGCCAACCTTGACATGAGTCTGCAGCTGCTCAAAAGAGCCTGCAATTCCTGTAAAGGTTTTGCTTTCTTATTCCCTTTTTGTATTTCTAGCCAGGATTCTTGATATCAGATGTCAGCAGAGATATTAAAGGGGATGCAGCTCAGCTGTATAATTTAGGTAATTATATATACTAGGGTTGTGCTGCTGTATAATGCATTTTACTCAGTTTGTAACTAAATTTTCTTTGTTTTATCTTGATATAATTTATCATGTCAAAAGCTGCTAACCACCACCCTCCAGCCATAGCTTTCCCTTGCCCAGCAGTTGCACTGTGTACTCTTCACCCCATCCACCATCACCCATTTACATTGTTGTTCCTACTCTGTACTGGATTTGCTTTGGCACATTTGCAAATTTATTTAACTTTGTGCACCTTATTGTATTGTATTTCTCTGCATCTGGTATATGTTTTGTGCACAATTGTTATTATTTTGCATTTATTACACCTGGCTGGTTTATACTGTTCCCCCCTACCTCCCTACCCCAAAATAAATAAATACATGCTTAAGAATGTGTGCCTTCTTGCTTTGTTCTTTACTTTGTATCCTCTTGTTTCCCTCTTATGGATGGCACCTAGGAATGAGCTTTAGCTGAGTGTGCCTTTCTCAGTTAGCAGTAATTTACCAATAAATTACATGCCATGCTCAAACATACAGTTTTAGAAAACACATTAAAAGCCATGCAACACAAGGCTCTGTATTGTATGCTTAGGTATGATTCGTTTCACTAAGAAACAATGGGCTGCACAAACCAATGAGTACTGTTCAGTGCAGTGTGCCTTCCAACTAACCCATTGGCATATGTTATACACCAATTTAAAACAGCCACAGAAAGTTCCTGATCAAAACTTTTTAGGGATCCCCTAGCTCTGGAAGTATAACTCCAACACTGGTTTCAGCTGATGATGGAAGGGGCCTGCAGTGGCGGTGTGATGGAGAGTTGGGAGACAATAAGAGAAGACTGATTGGCTGGCATGGGAGTGAGGGTGAGGAGTGGATAAAGTTTACTGGTCCCTGGAATGGAGAGAGCATGGTGTAAGTACGACTGGAGAGAGAAGTGATGAGGGGTAGAAGGGAAAGGAACCAAACCAGTATTTGGAAATAAAGGAGGAACTGTGTGGCCGGGCAAATATGTGCTGTGGGAAATGGAGAGGGAGGAGTAAAGGGAGCAATGGTGTATATGAAGGGGTAAGCTGTCAAATCTAAAAGGTATTGAAAAGGATGTCCAGTCTGGCAAGGGAAGTGGAGGGGGCTGAACCAAAGACCATGTCTGTATAGTCCAAAACCGGTGCCACAATTCTGTTACGCTGATGGCAGACCATGGGGGGGGGGGCAGGCTCTATTACTGTACATCTTCATAACAATCCCAGTATCTGCTACAAGTAGAAAGAGATCCTTTTCCACCATGAGGTTTCTGAAGCTGGTACAGGTTATGGTACTATGTCATAATGGCGATTATACAATGGCAAGAAAAAATCCTGGACTCTGATTGGTCAGTCTTGGGCTGGAGCCGTGATGTTATCCCAGTACAACATCACGGGTCTAGTCTCAGCCTCACTGTGAACCAGTAGATGATCTTTTGCTTGATGATGTGCTTCATTGTTTCATCTTCTTTTAAAAAACAAAAATATTTTTCCACACAAAAACATCTTTAAAAAGATTTTATTTTATTCTGTATAACAACGAGCCATTGCATAATAGCAATAATGCCCTCCAGGGTGTGTGTCATTTAGGATAACGTCACACCTCAGTTATTGGATGCACTCGGCCTGCGGCCTTGTGCCCAACCACCTGAGGCATGATGTTATCCCAGCACGACACACACCCTGTCGGCATTATTGCTTAATCGCAAAACAGCCATTGCCGTTACAGCGAGTGTACATCACTGAAAAGCAAATTGGTGATGTACACTTACCAGCGACACTAAACCAAACAATGGAAACAAGCATTAATGTGGGGGGCTGTGTCCCCCTGCAACCCCCCAGCTTTAGATAACCAACTCCAGGGAGGTGCATGTCGGTGAGGGGGAGACAGTCATGAAAAATAAAAAATTAAACTGTACACTAACAAAATATACCCCTCCCCAGCATGTGCTGCACCAGAGCTAGCCACCCTCACCACCACACCACACAGCTAGCTCAGCAGCAGTATGCTACACTGCCCCACATAAACCCTCTTCTGTATCCCTCCCCTTTCAGTCGGCATCCTATGCTAACCATAACCCTCCTTTGCACATCACTATCCTCGCTGTCCCATTCCCTCACTACCGTTACAGAGTAGCTCAAATGTAAGGCAATGCAAATGAGTCACTAATAAGGTAGTTGCTCATTTGCAGTCACCAATACCACTGGATACCGAGTCATAACAGTGCACCAGGAAGAGCGCTGAAAGAACCACGCTGCGTAAAGTGTGAAAGGATTTAGAGTGATAGGGGATAGTAACTATCAATTTCCTGGCATCGTAGCTATGGGTGGGAAGGGGGTACTACTAGACTACCAGGAAGGGTGTTGTTCTGTATTATATGTTGATCGAAGCATCAGGAGGGGGGTTTCACTAGACTACCAGGGCAGGTTGAAATATATATTTACCAGCGATCAGAGCATCAGGGGGGAGGTAGTGCCACTAGACCATCAGGGAACATATTGGTGCTTGTGGACAGTGTTCTGGGTGGGTGGCTACCCATGGCTGGTGGCTGCTGTGTTGCACTGTGTAGTACAGCAGCTCACCTGTGGGTGGCCACCATTTGAGCCATTTTATTCAGGCTCAGCTTTGGGTATTGGTATGCAGCGCATCCCAGGGTTGTGCAGGCATAAGCGCCGCTCAGCCCGGGCTGAATATTGGGATGTGCCACATATTCATGGGCACGCCCCCGGGGATCTGCCGCATACATTATCTTTGCACCCCAGCGCATCGAGACTTGCGCCCATGGTGCATTTCAGGGGTTGTGCTAGTGCAGCTCCATTTCACCAGGTGCAACACCTTTGAATATCTGGCCCACTGTGTATATCTCTGCCTCTAGCACATGTTACTGTCTTCTCTAACCTGCTCTTCCCATCTGGCACCTGTCTCCTCTCATCACCCCCTAATATTCCCATTCTACCTACCCCCCCCACTCCCCCACTCCCCTCATACTTGCACTTTCTACTTGCTCTTCATGTGTGTTTGACAGTTGCCTCTGGCAGCATCGTCAACCAGTGTCTCACCCAAGTTCTTGTTATCAATGTTATCCCTGTCTTATGCATGCCCCTAGTGCCACCTAACTGTATGTATTCATGAGCTGTGATGGTAAACAACTGTACCCTGGTATCCTGTAATTACTAATGTAACAATGTAATTAATGTAATGTAATAATTAATGTCCTGCTTGTTCGGACTCATTCTGATGTGGAACCTTTGTAAAAGAGCCTTGGCGCAACGGTAACTGTAATCTTAGACACTCTAAATAAATATACTTATATATATATATATATATACATATATATATATATATGTATATATATATATAGGATACATGATGGTTAGGGTGAATCGAGGAAAATATTCTCACTCTGCAGAGTGAGGCATGGATATCCCAATGAAAGTCAAGGTATGAGTGGACAGCCATGCCTCACGATGCAGAAGTGAGAATATTTTCCTTATTCCACTCCTGCCCATCATGTATGTGATTTATACAATAGGGAAGGAGTGTTTTTTTTTGTATGGTTTTGGTATTTTAATATTGTGTTTGAGGTCCATTTTGTTGGTGTTATTGCTTAAGTTGGTGTTCTTACTCAGTGATTTGGCTGCTGTGTGTCAGTCTGCTCGGCTGTGCGATAGCGATTGGTGATGTTTTTGAATCCTATGTTACGATTGGTTGCTATGGTGTGTAGTGGTTTTGGGTTGTGCTCATAGTGGATGTGAAATGTATTCTTTAATTGGTGCTAATAGCAGTCTGTTGGGGGACTGAGGGATTTTATTGGTTTTACGTGTTTGGGGGCGGAATGTATGTGGGATGTTTACTTCCAGAGTGCTTCCATGACCATTGGTGAAATGGGACTGTTTATTGTTTTGGTGCAGTGTGAATAACATTTATTTATTTATGAGATTTTATTTTATATTGTGTTGGTAGCAGTGCTCCCAGATCTACAGGGATTACTGTATTTTAAGGGATTTTTACTACAAAAATGGGATACGGGAAGGAAATCTTTTATTTTTAAAATATCAGGGGAAATGGACAAACACTATGGAAAAATGCCCACTATGAATCTCATGGCTGCCAAGATCCAGACAGAGCCCTCCAATTGGTGCTCAGTTTGCTGACTTTGCTACACTAAGCAATTCTGTTGGTCCATTTGCAGCCTGTGTTTCTCTAGGATAGTAAGGTAATGTGTTGGCAGTGCATCTTTCTGAGGATGAATTTAGATCTTCTGATCAGGAACCAGTGAGCTGCTGCATGATCCAAACACCTGCCATGTGGCCCCACTCAAAACAGCAACACCGTTGAGTCAGTCAAGCTGCATCTCAAATGCCACTGTTCTGGACTGGCAAAGAGCCTAAGCCACTGAATGTAAACTAGCCTTCTTGTTGGCAGCTTCAGGTTAGTCTATTTTAAACTCATTGTAAGTGCAAAATGAGTCAGACAAAAGACTGACCACTTAATGATGATATGCTTTGAAGGGGTGCAAGAAAGAGTGCTTAAGTGTTGCTTGAGGGAAGCAGCGCCCCAAGCCACCAAGGCAAACAAACCTTCTGTTTTGCAAATTTGTCTATTTTAAACACATGAAGTGTAAAAAGTGAGCCAGACAAGAGACTCGATGATGGTGGGCTTTAAAGGGTGATGGGGACACAAAGAGTGCTTAAGTGCTACTTGGCTTGTTTGCTGCACAGAGCAGAGTTGTGTTTTTAAAAAGATCACTAAGGCAGCACTGCTTCTGACCAGCCTAGAGATTGAGGTTATTTGAAAAAAAATTAGACAGTGTTTCGATTTAATTGTGAGCCTGGGAAAGGTACGGGGGTGTCTTCATCAAGATAAGCAGGAGTTATGAATTATATGTGTAAGATCAGAAGGGACCGATAGACCCTGATCTGGCCTAAGATTAGTAAAATAAATGAAAAAAAAGGGAATATTTGTTTTTACCTCTGAGAGTTCAGTGCACAAAGGAGTGTGTGTGTATGTGTGTGTGTGTGTGTGTGGGGGGGGTGCTTAAGCATGCCAATGAAAAACACAGCAATACACTGAAACAATGTTTATTAATGGAGCACTACAGGTACACAGAGCTATAGGCCCAATGCATGATTGGTGTGCAGTGGCTATGCATGTATATCTGGGGCAAGTAGCTACTCCACACCCCCTGTGCCCCCCACATGGCATGCACGAAGGGGGCACATGCAGACCCACTACACCCAATCCTCCATGTCTGCAGACAGCTCCGTGATGGGGACGTTTTAGGGGTGTGCCAGCACTACATGTATTCTATAGCCTGCATAGTGCTGGCCGCATGGGTGCAGAGGGTGGTGCAGGGTACATCAGGGAGACCCTGCCATAACCCACAGCATACCCCCATGAACACAGGTATTCAGTCACTGGGGGACCAGGACAGTGCACACTGTGCTGGTCCCGACTGCTGGGCAGCAGGAGGTGGCAGGGGCAGCTGGATGGGTAAGCACCCAGAAAGTTTATGTGAGGCAGCACTGGGACGGAAGGGTGCTGCGCTGGTCCGGGTGCATGCTATCGGCATGCACAGCCCCAGACCCATGCCACCCTATGTGTGAGATCCACTATGGGTCCCAGGGAGGCATCCCATTGGATGTCTGCCTGGGACAACTCCTCCCCCGGCCACCCTGCAGAGTCCTGTGTGTTGGGGAGGAGCTGTGGATAGGTGGTCGGCATTGGTGAATGCCAGTATGGGTGCACCTATCCACGGGGTGCAGGGGCAAGGATGGGGTATATGCATTTTGTGCATCCCTATGCCCCTTTCATGCATTGTGAGCAGAACACAAAATGTATCAGTCTGTGATTAAGGGGTAAATTTGAAGTTAAGGCATTTCATACTATAAACAGAATACTGTGTAAGGGACTATATTATTACAAGGTTATAACACCTTCAGGAGGTTCTGGAGACATGTGAACCTTGAGAACTGAGCTTTATACGTTCCAACATGTCCCCAGAACCTCAAGATGGTATTATATTGTTACACATAAAGTTCTTATAGTTGTAGAGTAGTTATGTGATATGTTGTAGGTGATTTTGTATATTTAAAATAAATAAGAACACATAAAACAGCCTGAACATTTGTCCTAGTGATTTTATGGACTGGCATAATGACACCAATTGCGTACTTACATTGATTTGTGCATACAGGAAAATCTACAGGAATTTCATCCCAGTTTTACAGGGAAAATACAGGGAAAATTAGGGTGCACTACAGGAAAATGCTTTGCCTGATCTGGGAGCACTGTGGTAGTGCTTAGTGCAACAGTAATTTAGTTCATTAGCCCTCTCTGCATCGCAGCTTCTGAGAAGGGATGTCAACATTAAGATAGCGATGGCGGTGGAGATGTGGCACAAATTTCCAAGGCTTACTGAGAAAAACAGGTACATGTGGGACAGAGGAGCTTCACTGGTTATTCAGTCGGTGTCACTGGTGAGCTGCTTTGAATGTTTTCTGGGAGGAGACTTGTAGTGTCGATGTGTGCAAAAGAAGATAGAATATTTATTATTTGTTTCTTTCCGATGGGTCTAGCAGTTGTTCCTTATCCTACTCAAACCGAGAACAGCTCAAGAAAATCTCTTGTTCCAGGTTCATTGTTTTCAGTGGATGATGTAATTTTAGTTTTTTCATCAGTGGTGCTTCTCAACTTTTAGGAATTAATTTTGAAAAGCTCAGTGTACAGAAATACTGTTTTTAGTCAAGTTTTTGTAATTTGTTTTCAATGCTAAGTACTGCTCCAAGTGTACTGCTTTCAGCTTCTGGCTTTTTAGAAACTGCAAGTAAAAGTTTCACACTATGCAGGTTGTGTGTAATTAGGTAGATTGATGATTTCATTTTCAGTTTTAAAACAAGTTCCAGCTTGTAGTGCTTAACTGATGCTGCAGTGAGAATATAGGGTGATGACATAGCTACTATAGGTGTAAATGGATTTATTTTCACTTCAGCTATGTCATCACCCGATATTCTCACTGGGGTGAGAATAGATGCTTTTATTCTCAATGAATACACAACACCCCTATTGTTTAAATACATATATACACATATATATATATATATTTATTTATAGGTGTACTGAAGACAAGATATGGTGCCAAGGTATTCACTAAAAATACCACCAACAGCTTAAATCTGGTTCAAGGTCAGTTGGTATTCATCTGTAGCCCCTTCCCCCAGGTTGTGCCTGAAAATAGGCAGAATTTGTCTAGTGCACTTACCTGGTCAACAAAAGCTAAATAAATAAATACATTTTGGTTGCAGATAATCTCGGTTACTGCTAAATTATATATGGGATACTCTGACATGAGAAAAAAAAGGTTTTTGCCAGATCATCTAGGCAGAACCCCTATTTTGTTCCATGTTTGTGGGGGGATGGTCTCTGAGGCACTCCGTCTACCTGACATCATGGGTTGTATACACCTGATAGGTTGTCTGATGCACATGTGACTGAAATTGAAGACGTCCCTTCTGAGGGTCACTGGTCACTTCTATTCAGTTCAAATTGTGCATCTGAAAAAGGTTGTCGCATTACTCCAGAGCTTCAGACTACAGAACGTTAAAACGATTCATCACAAAATAGGAGAAAATCCATATATATATTACCCCTATTGCTCAGACAAGCACTATATAATATTACAAGTTTAGGAGTTAGATATAGACAGCACAGCAAGTTTTGCTTCTACCTGTTATGTTGGTCTAATTCAGAAATATTTTTATATTAGCATGAAACTAGTTACCTCTTTCTCGTGAGCAAAATGTTTTTTCTAAAGATTCAAATCATTTAGCAACAGAATCTGCACACAACAGATCTTATCTACCTGCCAGCAACTTTACCTTCCACTCTCAACAAACAATCGGAAACAGACTTAAGCAGCCACCCAGGTGCAATGCATATCACAGCACTAACTTACAAGGCTCTTTTCATTCACTCCCTTAAGTTTGCCTCCACGTTTATGTATGTTGAATCCATAGTGATATTAGCCACATAAAATCTATGGTTGGATGAAGGTGTATTGTGTAACCAAACAAAATTACAGTGTTAATAAACCGCTGAATAAATAAAGCATCCATGTGACTGTTACTGTAACTTCATTTTCATGAAGTACAAAAAGGCTATGTATTAAAGAAGAGCCATTCATTTGATGTTACACTAAGCAGCTTTAGTGTTTTAATATGTATAAAATAACAAAATTAACTTCCTTGTGACCCACCACAGCCATTGCATTGAGTGCACAGCAATGAATCCATCAGCATTATTTCATCCAATAGCCATGTCCCTTTGGCTCTGCCCTTATATTTGGTTCCATCCTTTTGTTCCTGCCACAGGACCCTTTTTAAAATCCTTGATCCATCCCTGCCTATTATAGCACTAATGGTTGCTGCTGTGTGAGTCTGAAAGCTCAGTGGTAGATAGCATTCCAGGGGCTTGCATTCACTTTCCAGTTAGGTCACATTTCTTTCTTTCTTACTCCAATTTGTGTTCCAATTGCTTAGCAAGGGCTAATACAGCACCATTTACTAAGTGCCATCTCAGTTGTTCCTAGTTTCTGGATATGCAATTAGAGAAAGAAAAGTGACTGCAGGAGCCTCAGAAGTTTATCATGATAGCCTTACAACTCAGTAGTAGAGCACAGGGACAGTATTCTGGGGGGTCAGGATTAGAGATGCAGCGAAGGTTTACTACACCTGTGAAGTTAACTTGAAGCACCCAACTTCAAATTCACATAGCACTACGTGAATTAAAAGGTCAAAATTCATCTTTAATGGACTTCTCATTGTGCACTTTGAGTTAACTTCGAGTTACAGTTTGAGAAGACAAAGTTGGTAAGAAACAACCCACAGATCACATGTCTGACTGTCTGCAGGTCACATGATGCAGGCAGGCAGTTAATTAGAAAAGTATGCCCTGGATGGGATCCTTCATTTAGAATATGCATGTACCGCAAAGCGACAGAATGCCATATTCTCCACAAAAGAGAATAACAAAAGGCCAATTGCCAGCATTTCAGCTATGGCAGAATTGAGTTCATGTACAACTGCATGATTTGGTGGGTATTTACTGTTCCACTCAAAAAGGCTTTGCAATGTTGGCTGCATTGTTCAGTGTTTTGCACATGGCATGCCAAATGGCTCTCCTCTGTGAACTGATATGGATGGGGTATCTTTGAGGTGTGATGGTGGGTACACAGGTGACAAGCCAATAAATGCTGTTATTTTCCGTGTTTTAAGCACAGGGGTCGATGCAGTAGAATTACTACATGGACCACCACTGCTACGCTGACCACTACTTGAACATTTAAAATCCTCCTCCTCCTCCTCATGCCTGTAGTAATCCTTTGGCGTTATTTCACCACTTTTACTGACATGGCTACTTACACTGAAGGAAGGGGATGCCATGCTCACTAAGGTGGATGAGAGTGAATGCCCCACTACGGCATTAGTTCCCCTCTGGTGCCAAGTCCACAGTGCCATGTGCCTGCTCTTGAGATGAATATGGTACACAGAGAACCATGACTGGGATGTTAACATACCAGGGTACACAACCTACAGGAGAGACAGGAAGGGGAGAAGAGGGGGTGGAGTAGCTCTCTATGTAAGGGAAGGGATAAAATCAACTGAACAAAAGAGTAAACAGGGAGGAGAGGAGGCACTGTGGGTCACCTTAGAGACTGGAAATGGCACCACAATCCACACAGGGGTTGTATACAGACCCCCATGTCAGGGAAGGGAATGGACAAGGATATGATAGAAGGCAGATGTAGGATGGCAGAGAAAGGGGAGATACTGTTAATGGGGGTCCTTAATATGCTGGATGTCAGATGGAGCACCTTTGCTGCAGCCACATCCAAAAGCAGGGTCATTCTTGATGCCCTTCAGGTAGCATGCCTCAGACAGCTAGTTTTGGAACCTACTTGTGAGGGAGCAATCTTAGACCTTGTACTCTCAAATGGGGACAGATCTAGAAGTGGGTAGCCATTTGGGAGCAAGTGACCACCAAACAGTGTGGTTCATGATAAACTCAGCTACAGAGTCAAGCCATACAAAAGTGAGGGTTCTGGACTTCAGGAGGGCTGACTTTGGCAAGATGGGAGAGAGCCTTAGAAAAGCACTAGCAAACAGGCTAGAAGGAGGGGTGGAGCAACAATGGTGAAATATCAAAACTGCCATCACAGAGGCAACAAGCCTTTGTGTGAAGCAAATAAACAAATTAAAATGGCGGTGAAGGTTAGGGAGAAAAAGATAGCATTTGGGAAGTATAAGGAAACACAGAAGGAGCAGGACATAGAACTGTACCAGTTAAGGCAGAAGGAAGGAAGCAAGGAGGGTAGTTAGAATAGCAAAGGCCCAAACTGAGGAAAAGATAGCCAGCTCAGTTAAGAAGGGGGATAAAACCTTTTATAGGTATACCAGGGAGCATAGTAAGACAAAGGGAGGGTTAGTGAGGCTGAATAGAATGGACGGTGGGTGGGCAGAGAGGGACAGTGAAAAAGCAGGGATACTGAACGAATACTTCTGTTCAGTATTCACAAAAGAGGAGGTGGGGAGGTGCCTAATCCACTTAACAGAAGCACTCTGGGTAGGGGGGTTGATCCCAGTCCTTTCACAGAAGAAAGGGTTCTGAAAGAACTCCTAAAACTGAAGGTGGACAAAGCAATGGGGCCAGATGGAATTCACCCCAGAATTCTAAAAGAATTAAGTAGAGAACTAGTGACACCATTGACTACCCTTTTTAACAAAGCATGGGAGGGTGGTGTGGTACCTGAGGACTGGAGGAAGGCAGATGTGATTCCCCTTCACAAAAGTGGGAGTGTGATAGAGGCAGGAAACTACAGACCTGTCAGTTTGACCTCTGTGGTAGGGAAAGTGATGGAATCAATTCTGAAGGAAAGAATTGTTGAGTACCTAGAGGCCAGTGGGGCACAGGACCCAAGGCAGCATGGATTCACAGTGGGAAGGTAATGTCAGACGAATCTAATTGATTTCTTTGACTGGGTAACCAAGTAGTAGACCAGGGAGGGGCTGTGGACATGGCCTACCTAGAGTTTAGCAAGGCATTTGACACTGTCCCACACAAAAGATTAATAGTCAGATTAACCAGCCTGGGAGTGGGTCCCAGGGTGGTAGCTTGGGTAAAACATTGGCTGGATAACAGGACACAGAAAGTAATTGTAAATGGAGTCCACTCTGAAGAAAGAGGGGTTACTAGTGGGGTACTGCAGGGTTCAGTACTGGGTCAAGTCCTTTTTAATGTTTTTATAAAGATATATGGTGTTTGATGTTTTTGTTAGCAAGGAGTAGAGATGTTGAAATGAATCCAGGGCCAGAGATAGAAAAGGGGTTAGTAGTAATTCACGAAAATGTGCAAAGCTTAGTAAATAAAATAGATGAATATAGGGTGTGGATAGAAGAAGAAAAAACAGATATTCTGGCAATTTCTGAAACTTGGTTACATCAGGGTATTATAGATAAAGAGACTCAATTAAGTGGTTATTTACAGCAAAGAGTAGCTAGACAAACGAGGGAAGGGGGTAATGCTCTATACTAAGGCTACACTGGGTCCTTATAGAATTATATTATCTGAGTCAATAAAGGGAATTGAAAGTCTGGTAGTGGAACTGTTAACAGCAAAAATGATGGTAGGAGTTTTTTATGCACCTCCTAAAACAAAAATGAAACATTTTGATATCTTATCTGAAGACTTGTTAGATAAATTACAAAATGTTGTGGCAAAAATGCATTTTCATTTTTAAAGGTTTTTTGATGGTTTGATTCTCCAAGCTCTGAGAGCAAACTGTCTGCAGCTCTCCAGCTTTCCACTACACACACTACGCTGAACTGAGGCTGTGCAAGACAATATAGAGCCCATGTGACCTTACATCCCATGAATCACTGCAAAATTCACCTTAAAGAGAAAAAAGAAGGTGAAGTAACATGAAGCCCATAGAGAACAATGGGAACTTTGCGTTACTTGGAGATGTCAAGTTATTCACTTCACTTTGTGGAGTATTATGCGAAATTCAAGTTCTGCACGAAATACTACGCATAGTGAATTTTAGGCACTTCACCCACCTCTAGTCAGGATTCAATTCCCAGATTGATTATATTATTTTTATAATTACTGGATAGGCACAATTACACCTGAATGACCATGGTGGAATTTGTCATTAAAACCAGCTTGTTAGAATGGCAAGTGCCAGATAGCTGAGGGCTCTTATTCATACAATAGTATGAGCATGCTCTGTGAAAATCACTGACTGTCAAAACCACCCCTGACTACCCAACATGCTGCCTGCAGCATTATTGGGTCCTTGATTTCAGGGCAGGCAGTGAAGCTGGGACCAGACTTTAAGGAGACCGAGGCATGAATCACAAATTTAAAACATTTTCCCTAGCCCAGCTGGGCTGAGAAGCAGGAAATACTTGGTGCACAATGACAGGCATGCCAGGCCACAGCATGTTATAACTAAAGGTCAGTAAAGTCAGTCATTATAAGAAATAAAGTATGGGTTGTGGTGTGTAGTGGTTTTGTAGAAACACCCTCAGTGTGTGATGCTTCGCTCTCAGGGTTTGTGCGGTATCAAATACCTTGATTGTATGTAAAATACCATTACACACCTCTGCCTATTCTTTATTGATCATTATAATTTATGTTCCAGTTGCTTAGCAGTGGCTAATACTGCACCACTAACTAATTACCTTCATAATTGCTAATGCAACTGTGTATATTTAACCATTATATTCATTGAAGATATCCATTTGTAAGTATCTGGTAAGGTGCAGATCTAGTACCTAGCAGGGAAGCTTACAAACACATTGCAAGTGTATAAAAAAATCAGATAATGCAGTGCAACTGGTTAGGGAAGAAAAGTTAATTAATGGAAAAAGTGTGGCATCTACAGGGAACATACAAAATGGGGATGGTTGAGCAAACATAGTGCTGTTTGCAGAAATATTTACTTAGCTGTAACTTGCAAAATGATCAGCATTTAGATGAGCGGGGAATGCTAATTAAGAATGGGAATAGTGTAGACCTATGGAGTTTAAACTATGCAAAATTATTCAGTAGATAAGGAGCAAAAAATCAATGAAGCTATACAGTAGTGAATAATACAGTATACAAAGGTGAGCTTAAAAACTAAGCTGCTGTACTGTGTATCAAGCAATTAAGGTATGATAAACTAAAAATAACAAGAAACAAAAGCTGTGGGTGAAGAGGTACTAATTAATCAGGGAGAAAATGAACAGTAAGGTGGAATAAGTGAAGTATGCAAATATCTAGAGCAGTTAAAATCATGTTGAGCAACCAAACAAATGAGCAATAGGAGTTCTAAAGTAAACAGCAAAGTAGCAGCAGGGATGGGGAATCGATGCAGAACTGAAGCAGTAATAGAGAAGAATAGTACTGGAGGGGACCTTATGAGCCAAAGAGAGACACAGAGGGAGTTCTAGACTATGGAAGCAATGTGGGTAAACAACGTTGCACTGGAGGGGAGGGGATGATGTGTTCAAAGCCTGGCATTTATTCATTGATTGATTTTTGTTGGCCAGGAAAGTAGGACAGAAAAATCATTTGTATTGTCAGTCTAGTTCCACGGGTGGTCATGGCAGAGGCAGACCTGGATATTGTGGGCATTACCGAGTCATGGTGAGTAAAAACCATGACTGGAACATGGCCATACCAGACTATACTCTGTTCAGGAAGGATGAGGTAGGAAGAAAAGTTGGGGGTGTGGTGTTGTACGGTAAGGAAAACATAAAGGTGACTGAGATACAAGAAATACAGGGGGCAGAGGTACTGTGGGTTACCCTGAAGAAGGGGAACAGAGCCACTATTTGCAATGGTGTGATCTACAGATCTCCAGCACAGAAAGAGGAGTTAAACAAGCATTTGTCAAAGCCAAATGTTGTCTTGCTGGTGTTGGCATTGGTAGTGCAGGAGTTAGAGAGATGCATAACAGGAATGGCAGCGAAGTATGGAACTGATGTCTACCCCACCCCACCCTGCAGAGAATGACAGGCATTGAGGTGTGCCTTTGGGTCGTTGCCATAACGCTCATGCCATTTCATCTCACCCTACCTTGCAGACTCTGACAAGGGTCGTATTGTGCCTTGGGTTCGTCAGGCCTTATGCTCACCCCATTCCATTAGGAAGTACATTGAGATGGGTGAAGGACAGAAGAATAGGGTGAACTTTGGAGACGAAGAGTCCAAGGCACACCTTGATGCCTGTCAGTGGCTGCAGGGTGGGTGTGGAATGGCATGAGGATTACAGCCGACAATCCAAAGGCACACCTCTGATGCCTGTCAGTCTGTACAGGGTGGGATGTTATGATTAGAAACCCTAATGCCCTGGGTGTTTGTTGGTATTTACACTCCAAATTTTCAACATGTCCTTTTTCTGACCCCACCTCATGAAAGCATTTTGGACCTCTGCTCATGAACAGTGGCGCTGCAATTTTGTTAATCTGTCCCGGAAGTTGATTTCCCACAGTGACCGTGCCATTCTATGCCAGATGTGCAAAAACACAGTTCGGGCAGCATGAGAAAAATGACAGCTGTACCATTCATAAGGAGGTGTGAAGAGATGGCAATGTTGAAAATCTGGAGTGATCTTATTAAAAATTCTAGAAGTTACGAGCGTGCGTGGAAACTGTGTTATGAGCATTCAATACACAGTCATTCTGTGGAATTCTTTCAACAAATTTTTAACATAGGCATTTTGGAACCTCAGCTCACGATCAGTGTCTCTATGATTTTCTTAAGCTGTCCCAAACGTTGATTTCCCACAGTGACCGAGCCATTGTGCACCAGATGTGTGAAACCACATTTTTGGCAGGATGTGAAAAATGACAGCTGTACTGTTCATAAGGAGGTATGCAAAAATGGCAATATTGAAAATCTGGAGTGAAAATATTAAAAATTCTCGAAGTTACGAGTGTGTGTGTAAACTGCTCAATACACGCTCATGACGTTGTCATTTTGAGGAAGTTTGTCACTAAATTTTCAACATAGGCATTTTGGGACCTCTGCTCATGAACAGTGTCACTGTGATTTTCTTAATCTGTCCCGAACATTGATTTCCCACAATGACCATGCCATTGTGTGCTGGATGTGCGAAAACACATTTCAGGCAGGATGTGGAAAATGACAGCTCTACAGTTTATAAGTGGGTGTGAAAAAATGGCAATGTTGAAAATCTGGAATAAAAATATTAAACATTTTCAAACTTAAGAGTGTGCATGGAAACTGGGCAATGCACACTCGTAACACAGTCATTTTTTGGAATTTTTTCACCAAATTTGCAACATAGGCTTTTTGGGAGCCCACCTCATGAACAGTGACACAGTCATTTTGCTAATTGGTCCAAAAGATGATTCCATGCAGTGACCATGAAATCACCTTTCAGGACCAAATAACAACATGACAGTGACTGAATTCATGAGGTGGGGTCCCAAGAACCCCATGTTGAAAATTTGGTGCCAAAAGTCAGAAAAATGGCTGAGATATCAACCTAAGTTGACCCCCCCCCATTGATGCCATTATATAGCCTACTGGCATTTCTTCAGTTCGAAGTCGGCTTTGAAGAGTGCAGACAAGTTCCCGCTCCACCAAAGATTATCATGCCAGGCTCCAGAGGTAAGTAAGGGGTTAGGGGGGGAGTGTGGGGATGTGTGGTGTACAGAGGGTGAGTGTGGGTTGTGGTAGGGGGCACTGCAGACAATGAGGGACTTTTTTCTTGTTTACAAGTTTAAAAAAAAAAACCTTTGTGTGAAGGTTTTCTCGTTTTCAGGTACATTTGGCATGCTGGGGTGGGCTCATAGTATGCCACCCAGGTGTTCTGGGGGGACTGGAGCTGATGGGGATTGTGCACCCCATCGGCAAAGGAAATGGGTCTGTGTTTGGGAGGCATGATGCCGAGGGGGGATTGGGCACCCACTCGGTAGACAAATCCAGTTAGAGGGACATCATGCCAATGGGGATTGGGCTCCCCATCGGCAAATGAACTGAGGATGGGGCATGCCAACAGGGGGATTGGGCACCCCAACGTCAGCTTGTTGGGGACTGTTAGAGGCAGATGACGATACGTGCCACCATGTTTGTTGAATTGTTACACGAGGCATGGCATGCACTGCAATGAAGGGGAGCTCCCTCATTGCAACGGTGAAATTGTTTCAAGCTGGTGGCACACTTTTGCACTGCTGTCATAGACAATGTGCTATTTCATTCATGCCACAGATCCCAGCCCAAAAAAGCAGGGACGTCATTGGCCACAACACAACCACACCTCCAAAACCTGCTTTTCCAAGCTACCAAAATATGTTGCTTGCACATGCGTGCGTGCTAGACAACATAAAAAGGTACTGGTGGAAGCATTGGCAAGGTGGCAGAAAAAGAGGAGGCACTGCTAATTGGGGACTTCAATCTGCTGGATGTAGGTTGGAGCTTCCCAGATGCTGCTTCAACTAGAAGCAGGTGATATCCTGGACTCCCTGCAGGGGGCATGCCTCATGCAACTAGTCAGCGAACTAACTCATGATGGGGCAATAGTGGACACTGTACTGGGAACAGGGACAGTGCAGCAGACATCAAGGTGGGAGACCACCTGGGGACCAGACATCACCATACAGTGTAGTTCAATAGAAAGACAGCTGTGTAATTGAACCACACAAGGGTGAGGGTCCTGGACTTCAGGTGGGCAGATTTTATAAAGACAAGTGAATACCTGAGGGATGACCTGATGGGGGGATGACCTGAGTGGGGTGAAGGAGCGGTTGGTGAAGTTAGAACGGGGCATAGTGAAGGCAACAAACTTCTGCGTCAAACAAGTGAGTAAAAGTAAGTGGAAAAGGAGATGTCTATGGTTCTCAAAAGTGGTGGCTGAAAAGGTAAAAGTTAAAAGGGTGGCATCCAGAAGATATAAGGTGACTCAAAGGGAGGAGGGCAGGAAAGTGTATCAGGGCAATTAGAGAGAAGCAATGAAAGCAATAAGATGCACAAAGGCACAAACTGAAGAGACAATAGTCCAAGAAGTAGCAAAAGAAGATAAGACATTTATTAGGTATGTAAGTGAAAAGAGAAAGACCAGGGAAGGGGCTGTAAAGTTAAAAAGGGATGAGGGGAACAGTGCAGAGGGGGGCCAGGAAAAGACAAGCATTCTAAACAAATACTTTTGTTCAGTATTCACAGTAGAAGGAGAAGGAGAGGGGCAACAAAAATGTATACAGGAGCGCTGAAGGGAGTGAGACAGAGACTAGTACTTTTTCATGGGAGACAGTCCTAAAGAGACTCGCTAATCTGAAAGTGGACAATGCAACAAGACTCGGTACATCAGGTACTGAAGGAGTCAAGGGAGATACTGGCTGCACCTCTGACAGTCAGTCCTATTTAACAGCTCACTGGAAACAAGAGTGACTCCAGAGGACTGGAAGAGGGCAGATGTAGTCCTACTTCACAAAAGTGGTAGCAGGGAGGAGGCTGGCAATTACAGACCTGTCAGCCTGACATTGGTAGTAAAACAGTTAATGAATTTAAAAAAAGTAAGTAAGTAAAGATTCATTTAGTTAGGCGCCCAATCCCAGAGGCTCTGGGCACTGTACAGTAGTAGACAGTTTAACAGGATAATAAAATCACAATTTAATCAGCAAAAATAAATATATAAAATATTAAATACATCAGACACTATGTTAAAATATGTCTGCAGGGTAAGCTAAATTAAAAAGGTGGGTCTTTAGGCCCCCTCCTGAACACCTCCACCGTAGGGGCCTCCCTCAGAGATCTTGGGAGCAAGTTCCAGAGGACCAGGCTGGCCACCCAGAATGAGCAAACTCCCAAGATTTTCAGCCCGGTCTTGGAACTGCCAGGAGACCCTCAGTGGAGGACTGGAGGGAGGAAGGGAGCTTTGATGGCAGGGGTGAGGAGGTCTGACAGGTAGCCAAATCACTGCTGAAGGAGAGGATACTGGAATATCTTGAATCTAATGGATTACAAGACCCAAGACAGCATGGATTCACGGGCTGGAGGTCATGTCAAACAAATCTGATAGATTTCTTTGACTGGGTGACCAAGAAATTAGATCAGGATCAAACGGAGGATGTACCCTACCTAGATTTCAGTAAGGCATTCAACACCGTTCCACATTAGAAACTATTAAGAGCAAGCTGTGTAGCTTAGAAGTGTGTCCAAACATGGTAAACTGGGTAAGAAATTGGTTAGGGAACAGGCAACAGAGACTGGTGGTAAACGGAGTTCACTCAGAGAAGGGGAGAGTGACCAGTGGGTTACCTCAGGGATCAGTGCTAGGACTGATCCTCTTTAATGTCTTTATAGGTGACATTGCAGATGAACTGGATGGGAAGGCCTGCTACTTTATGGATGACATCAAAATATGCAATAGGGTGGATACTTTGGGGGGGGGGTGAAAGAATGAGCAGAGACCGGAGAAAACTTGAGAAGTGGGCAAGGGTATGGCAGCTGGGTTTCAATGTGAAAAAAGTGCAGCTTAATACCTCATCAGGGGAAAGGGACCTAGGAGTGTTAATTCATGAGTCCCTTAAGTCAACAAATCAGTGTAACTGCATGTAGCAAGGCCAACAGAATGTTGGGGTGCATCAGCAGAAGCTTTGACAACAGGAGCAGAAACATTATACTGTCTCTTTACAGATCCCTGGTGAGACTTCATCTGAAGTACTGTGTCCAGTTTTGGAGCCTACACCTAAAGAAGGATATCAACAGACTGGAGACAGTCCAGAGAAGGGCAATAAAGATGATAACAGGACTACGTGACCTGCCATATGAGGAACACCTGAAAGAGCTAAAGTTATTCTCACTGGAGGCCAGACATGAGAGATGGGACATGATCGAGATATTTGAGTGCCTGAAAGGCATCAACAAACTGCCATACTCAGAACTGTTCATAGGTGCCACAACTCTAATACTAGAGGGCACAACTGGAAACTCAAAAGGGGGCAACTCAGATGTGATGTCAGAAAGTATTTTTTCTCTGAGAGTGGGATGGCACCTTGGAATTGTTTATCTGCTGAGATGGTGGAGGCCGAAACAATCACCGCCTTCAAACTTGGTTGGTACAGGACATACATGCAATACACGGTCGAGGGTGGGGACTCATCTTGAGTAAGAGTTCAGTGCTAGCAGGCATGGTCCAACAGGGGTCCATGCAAACTAATGGGCAGACTAGATGGACCTTAGTGTACTTCTGCCATCACCTTTCTATGTTCTATGTTTCTATGTTTCTAAGTGCAAACTAATGCACTTAGGACACAAAAAATCAGGGGCAGAAAGCAAAATGGGGTGAGCGTTATTGACGACCACCAAGAGGAATGAGACCTGGTGGTAATAATCTCCAGTTACCTAAAGGTGGCCATGCAGTGCAACAAAACAGTTGGGAGAGCTAGTGGTATTCTGTGGTATGTAAGGAGAGGTATCACCAGCAGAAGGAGAGAGGTGGTGCTGCCTCTATATAGATTGCTGTTAAAACCTCACCTAGAATATTGAGCACAGCTCTGAAGGCCTGGAGGCCACATCTCTAGAAGGACATATACAGAGTGGAGGGCAACTAAAATGGCGTGGGGTCTACATCAAAAGCCCTACAAGGAGAGACTAAAGGAACTCAATATGTAAGCTCTGAAAGAGAGGAGGGAGAGGGGGATGTGATAGAGACCTTTAAATACCTCAAGGGGGTAAATAAGGTGTGGGGGAAAGTATTTTATAGAAAAAAAGGTGCACAAAAACAACTGGCCATGCTATGAATTTAGAGGGGGTAGATTCAGGAAAGATGTGAGGAAGTCCTTTTCAGTGAAAGAGTGGTGGATTCTTGGAACAGCCTACCACCCAATGTGATGGGGTTGAAACCAGTGTTGGGGTTCTCCTGGGGTTCAAGAATGCATGGGATAGGCATAAAGGAATTTTAGTGTTAAGGAATGGGGAGAGGGAGAAAGAACCGGAGATCTGGTAGGGTCTATGGAGTTACTGTAGCAGGGAAAAATGGGCAGACTTGGTGGGCCAAGCAGAACTTATCAGCTGACAAATTCTATGTTTCTATATTTCTATATTAGTGGTAAAGAGAAAAACAGTCATGAACAAGACATCAGCAGTTAAAGGTTTCACATGTATGTATGTGTTTATTTTTTGATTGATTGATTTTTTAAACCATTTTGACCAGGATGGTATGCTGAACCATAATGACTTATTTCTAGGTCCATCATGGGAAGGAAGGGTAACAGATGGAATTAGTGCAGTATCCACATAGGACAAAGATGTGAAGTTCATAACTGCATGAGACAGTGGGCTTGATTCTTAAAGCTTCCCCAATGGATATAAGGGGCTTGCGCTATAAGGACTGGCACAAGGCACAGCTTGCATCAAAAGATGCACTGGGAGCAGTACTCAAAAGCAGCCTGCATCTAATGCAGATTGCATGCACCGAAGGGGGCTTACACCATAATTGTGGCACAAAATGATTTGTGGCATGGTGCAAGGAGGCTTGCACCACTGTAATGCTGCAACATCCACTTTTTTGGAATTCACCAAAGATTACATTGCTGACAGAAACAAACACCCGTTAGGCCAGCCAGGGCTGGTCTAAGGGTACTTACATGTCAGTCCTCTGAGAGGGTTCAGAGAACCTGCACCACCCTGGAGTCATACTTAGCATTAAAATGTGGAACAAAGACACTCAACAGTAGAGCAAAGAGGGACAATGACCCCCATAATGAGGGACAAAGCCTCAAAAGTGAAGATAGAAGATCAGAACATTGTGGACACTGTTGTGTGCACTTGTACAAAGTCTGTGTCTGATGTAGCATCATAAACTATTATGACTGCCTTTATTACAGTTTAAATTTATAGCTCATTCATGTGTGGGCAGTGTCTTGTCTCTGAGGGATGGATGCAGGACAGAGCAATTTTGAAGGGTAAAATGAGTGACTTCCCTCATACTCATGGACAGTTGAGAGGTATGCCTGGAGCCCTCCCTGGGTGGGAGGGAACATATGCCACAGTCCCCTCTCCCCATAGCCGATCCCATGTATGCCTAGAAGTCAACACTGCCCTGGTGTCCAGTGCCCCCACCCAATCTCATGTATACCTAGAAGTCAACACTGCCTGGTGTCTTGTGTTCTCCCCTCCTCATCACCAAGCACCCCTTCCAACAATACCCAAGAATCCCTAGTGTCTAAGGGATCCCTCATCATGGCAGGTAGTGCACCACCACTCAACTCCCCCACCCCATCCAGGAGCTGGTGACTGGCACAGCCCTCTGCTCTGCACCAAGTCCGGCTGCCAACTAAGCTGTCAAGGAGCACGTACTGTAACAGCTGAATGTACGGTACACACTCCTTGACAGCTCAGTCGGTGGCTGGTCATGGTGGAGAGTGGAGGGCTAGCTGGCCATCAGGTCCAGGATGGGATGGAGGAGTGGGGTCCCGGGAGGGGGTCCACTTGACACCAGCGACTGTTGGGTATTATAGGACAGGCGCTAAGGGATGGGGGGGACACTGTACACCAAGGCAATGGTGTCTGCTGGTGAAGATATTTTCCTAGGTAAAAGCATGACATGACAAGTTATTATATAACACTGGAAATGGACCTCCTTAATCTATTAGAATGCAAACCCATTCTCCAGGTATTAGTCACTACATCAATGTATTCCTTGAAACTGATACTGTAAATGAACAGTGCACAAATTCATATCATACAAATAACAGATTACTGAAAATGAATAGTGAACACATTTTCATCATACAAGTAGCATGAGAGCCCTGTAAAATAAATACAATAAAATGTATTAATAAGTATCTTGCATTAGTTTTTATGAGGATACTGAGCAGGATTATTGGCTGATAGTAGGCAGGGTCAAATATGTTACCCCACTTTTACAGAGGGTTGTATACAAGCTATGTACACCTAAGCAATGCCCACAACATCTGTACAGACTCTTATCATGACTGCATACAGAATAGTGCTTGTGTGCTTGTGCTGTCAGTTACAATATATGTAGTTACGTCATTCTCTGGACGTTTTGTGGTAACCTGCTATTTATTTCTTGTGGTCCAAGAGTGCCACCCAACTGCGCCCACAGCTTGTGGCAAACCCTCCAGACGCACCGTCTGTTCAGCACTTGGCCACAGTTGACACAAGCTATGGGACTTTGCTGCTGAGAATCTCCCTGATAGAGAATCTGTTGCAGAGTCCCTGACACACTGGTAATCAGCTCAAGCTACCTTTGGCGCAGCTTGTGCCACCCTTTGAGAAACAAGCTCAGCATGTCCATATAGTGCAACATATAGAACAGGACAAGGTTTATATATGCATGAGACAGGGAGTCAGTACAACAAAATAAATCAAAGTACCAATCGTACTAAAGGTGCAAAAGAAGATCTGGACATTTTATAGTAACCGACCATTTATTTCTAGTGGTTCAAGAGTGCCGCCCAACCATGCCAGCAGTTTGCGGGAAACCCTCCAGATGCACCGTCTGTTCAGCACTTGGCCACAGTTGACACAAGCCATGGGACTTTGCTGCTGGGACCCTCTCCCATACAGAATCTGTTGCAGGGTCCCTGACACACTAGCAATCAGCGCCCAAGCTGCCTTTGACGTAGCTTTGTGCGACCCTTTGAGAATCAAGTCCAACATGTCCACATAGTGCAACATATAGAACAGGACAAGGTTTAAGTATGCATGAGACAGGGAGTCAGTATAACAAAATAAATCAAAGTACCAATCGTACTAAAGGTGCAATAGAAGGTCTGTAAAATGTTAAACAAGTATGTGCTCAGAAAGAAGGCTGGCAGGCTTTCCCTTACAATTAAAGAGTTGTGGCTTGGGGGTTGGAGTCTGAAACACAGCATCTATCAGGACTCAGGGCATGACAAGGATATGGAAACACAGAATTATGCCCCCAGTAGTAAACACAGTTTGTAAGGGGGCAAAAGCAAACAGCAGGGTTGATTTCCCCACTGCACACTTAAGGTCAACCTGTGACCTCAAGGTCCCCTAACAAAATGTGTTATTAATGCCCCCTCCCACTCTATATATATAATACTTTAAATACTATACAGAAACACAAATTAGCCAAATAATGTATTAAATTAGTTGGCAGCAGTGAAAGTTAGGTTAATGTCTTTTAGTATCACTACTCACTCTACAGCCTGCTCAAAATCTGTTGAATGACTCAACTACTGCTCAAGCAGCAGGGGTTACTGGGTTTTCCATTCCCACTCCTGCACTGGACACTAGGACAATAGAAGAGATCCACCCTGCTGGTGGTAGCCAGTTTTCCCATTCCTGCTTGTGCAGGACACCAGAAGAGGCCTGCTGTGCTGGCAGATGCTAGGTTTTCTGTTGCAGCTCCTGAAGGACAACAGTAGAGGCTTGCCATACCAGTGGACATTCAGTCTTCTGTTCCTGCTTGACACCATGAGAGGCCCACTCATGCTTTAACCTGTCCTCCCACTACTCCACTCCTCACTAATAATTTTCCTCCATAAATTCACTGTCCATGTCAGCACCTGTAACTACTGTACCTGTAATTATTCCCTCCCACCCCTCTGCACCTCTGACACACCTTCCTCCATTTCTTCCAACCTTGCTTCCCAAGACCTTTCTTCTCTTCCCCTCTTTGTTTCTTTCCCCTTCCCCTCACCCTATTGCCACCATCAATCTCTTTAACCTTGGTAGCTCCCTCCTCCTAAATGTGTACTCATCTGCTACTGCACTGTAATGGCTATCAGCCTATTCCCTCACTTAAGATTGTACCTGCACTGTTTTTTTCACACTGCAATTCCTACGATTTTCATTGTGTTTGTATTCTATTTATATTGTAACCCTTTTCTATATTTTATTTTTATGGTTAACCTCATTTTCCTCCCCCAGGACAGGAAAGAAGCAGATTTTTAGCTCAGCATGTTTTCCTGGCCAATATCTTAAATCAATAACTTTCTTAGAACAGGTTGTCCTTTCTCAGTCTGATATTATTAGATTTCTTTATTGATAGAAATGCAGAACACACATTTCACAGTTTTTTTTCCCTATTACTAGTGTCTTTGGTCATGCCTTTGAGCTAAATGCAGCTTCATTATTTTGTTATTTTTGCAGCAGTTTTACTTCCAGGTACATCCACGTAGGTCCCTTACTCACTGACTGCAACAAGTTTCAAATACACTTTACCTCCACGCTGAAATGGGCCATGTCTGCAGCTCTGTAGCATAAGTGAAACGACAGTAAACTGTACTTCTTAACTGCTGACCAGAAAATACACCAAAAATTATTCTGAGACTTCCTTGCATCTCTCCCAGCATTGTTATATTTAATGAACCTATGATATGGCTAGCTAAAAGGATTCTAGACATGGGGAAAAGGGGTCTCTTACTCCCTGCTGCCTGCCCATGCTGGTGATCAAACATTAAGTCAGAACCCCCTTGGTTAACAAGAACTATGGCAAGCAGATAGGACTTTTTGGTATGCCCCCCATACAGCGACACGAACACAGTGAACTACGCTCCTGTCGGCAAAATCGACACTTTGCCGACAGGTTGCTGTGTTGGTGTGCCCAACACAGGGGCATGCTGTCTCCCGGTCCTGCACCCCCACCCTGAGTTAACTCCAACTGGACTAGAAAAACAGGACTGGGAGTCTGCAAGGAATCATGCCAACCATGATTTGCAGTCTATGTGATTCCTGTCACTGTAATGCAGGTCAACATTAGAGATGTCGAACTGGCGTGGTAGAGCCAGACTTTTTGTGGTCTGCTGTAAGCTTTCTTAGGGCAGAGTAAGGGAGAGAACTTGTTGAAAGCTTTTAGCAGCATCGGTTTGTCTTGAATTTAGACCTACTGTTCTCAGTTCTGCTGCGACACTTCAACCAAAGGCACCTCAAGTCCTTGATATTGGGATGTAGCAGGCTGCAAATAGGGATAAGTGGCACCCCTTAGCCACTCTTTGTCCACACCAATCAATCCCAAACTCTACTACCTTCTGTTGGTCCTCTAGTCAGATTAATAAAATAAAAACAGTCACAGTACCAGGAGCAGGATTTATTTTTTTTATGAAAAAAATATAACGGGAAGGAGAAGAAGGTTGCAAATGGACCAGGTTGGGTGAAAGAGAGGTCATGGGCCTAGCCCCGGTCACCTGTAAAGGGATAAAGTGTGTTTCTAATTAAGTGGCCAAAGGTTGAAGTGATCCCTGAGTAACCCAAACATTCAAATGGATGAATTGAAGGTAAAAGTGTACAATTTTGACAAGTTCCCTGAATAAAAATTCTGGATCTGCTCATCCTTAGGGCAGACCCAAAAATATAGCATTATATAGGCTGCATCAAGCATTACATAAATTCATGTTTTAAATTTACATCTGACCAATTAAAGTATAGGTTCTGTCCATTCAGCCACCAGCCCACTCTGTACATTTATCCCTCTATGAAGTCTTGTGTTTTGTAAGTTGCTGCTTGCAGTGCTGACAGTTTTCATGAAAGATGACAGAAATTGGAATAAGTAGAACAAATCTGAAGAAATACATTAGCATTTTTAATTTAGTTGCTTCAGTTGGCAGCCAGGGGAATAACAACAAATGCCTTCATCAAGGAATTACACATGCACTTTTCTATCAACAAATACTTCAAATACAATTTAGCACCATTGTAATGGGATTTCATCAATAAAAAATGAAAAATATGGCCTCTTACTATTTATAATAGCACAGTATACCAGTCTGCATAAATTTAACATTATAATGTTGTAGCGTGTTTCACATTTGTGTGTGTCTTATGCCAAACTTTAATGAATAGGAATAGCATAGAGTATATTAGGCAAATACTTTATCAGCTTATGGGCATCAGATCTCACATTAGGGATACTATTTCAATGATATAAGTAGAACAACATTATTAGTAAAGTAGTGTAAAAATCCACATTTTAATGAACAATGAAATATCTTTATTTTTTTTAGAAATGTAAAATGCTGACAGTTTTCTTGTGTCTTACAATCTAACCAAGCAAGGCAGAACTGAAAAGTGGTCACTGAGCAGTTACAAATGATGACAACATACCCTGATGGATAAATTATGGCAAATGTTTATAGGTTTAAGAAGCACTGTATTTGAATTATTGAAACTTTCTGTGTGACAAAAGCAGAAGACTGCATGATTCTGTATGTCATCTAAAGTCATGTAGACTTGATAGCTGGCAGGAAATTTGTGCCTGTCACCTGGGGTGGTGGGGGACAAATGCTTGCATGCTAGTTTTCCATAATGCAAATGGAGGCATGTGGGAAAGGATTTGCTAATATGACTCTGTTCATCAGGTCCTCCATGGGGAAGCTACAGGTATCTAGTGGCAGATACCCTTGACCCCAAAAATGTGCACATCCTAATAAGTAATGCCAATCCTCCTATCAGTTCAGTTGTGATCAGAGAATTGGCATATCTAAACCCTGGCCCATGAATGGTGAGCAAACATCACTGGACCATTGTATGGTGTATTTCCATACAGGTCTTGTGTTTTTTCCACATTATTTACAGTTGTGTTACCCTTTCCTCATCCTGTGCATTTCTAGTGTTCTATAACCATCAACACCAATATACTTTAGAATTAGCAAAAGAATGACTGGAGCTGAAGAAAGAAGCCAGGTCTTTATTATTGCTACCTTGTGCAATATAAGCCACACAGCTAAAAACAACCTTTTTCTGTGTGCTTGTTGTATTCGTAAAAGCAGCCTGAATAGTGCTGACATTTAGATATGACTGCAGAAAACAAGAGCCCTTTAGTGTTCGGGGATGATAATAGCAGCAACTTCTAAAGCCAAAAGCCAATAGTAATGGAAACTAGAAGCAAGAGTTAAACTGGGTTAGGAACTGGTTGAGTGACAGAAGACAGAGGGTCATGATAAATGGTGCTCAATCTGAGGAAAGGAGGGTGACCATTGGGGTGCCACAGTAATCAGTCCTGGGCCTAGTCCTGTTTAATGTCTTTATAAATGACATTGCAGAGGGGCTGGAGGGGAAGGTGCATCTCTTTGTGGATGACACTAAGATCTGCAATAGGATGGACACTCAGGGAGGAGTGGAAAAAATGAGGAGAGACCTAGGTAAGCTGGAGGAATGGCACAGAGTGTGGCAGCTGAAATTTAATGCAAAAAAGTGAAAAATCATGCATTTGGGGTGCAGGAACTCAGGGGAGGGTTACATGGTTGGGGAGGTGGTGAGAAAGTGATGGTCACCAAACAAAAAAGAGATTTGAGGAATTCATATCTGATGACCTAAAGGGGCCAAACAATGTCCCAAGGCTGTGGGGAGATCCAGTGGGATGCTGGGGTGCATAGGGAGAGGTATCACCAGCAGAAGGAAGGAGGTGGTGATGCCACTGTACAGATCATTGGCGAGGCCTCATTTGGAATATGATATCCAGTTCTGGAGGCCGCATCTCCGTAAGGATGTAGACATGGTGGAGGCAGTTCAAAGAAGGGCAAAAAAGATAATGCAGGGCCTGCACTAAAAGTCATGTGAGGAGAGACTGTGAGACTTCAATATGTATACCCTGGAGGAGAGAAGAGACAGGGGAGATATGATAGAAATCTTCAAATATCTAAAAGGCATAAATAGGGCACTGGAGGATAGCATCTTTCAGAAAAGGAGATGTCCAGGAACAACGGGGCATGACATGAGGTTGGAAGGCGGTAGACTAAAGGGTAGTGTGAGGAAGTATTTATTCACAGAAAGGGTGGTGGATGTATGGAATAGACTCCCAGCAGAGGTGGTGGGGGCAAACACAGTGGGGGGATTCAAGCATGCATGGGACAGCATTGGGTAACTCTAGCAATAGGAACGAGGAGGTAAAGCCGGAGATCAAGTAGGGCCTGTGGCTTTTACAGTAGGCAGGGAAAACAGGCAGACTAGATTGGCCTAGTGGTCCTTATCTGCCATCAGTTTCTATGTTTCTGTGTTTCTTAATTATCACCTATAACAGGAATGGTTAGAACTGTTGTTGCTGGAACTCAGGGACTCTGGTTTGATTGGCCTCCTGTTGAAGCCTCAGTGTGAGGCAAAATGTAGGGGTGATCAGTTCATCCTTCAGATGTCTATGCTGTGTTGTAATGTTATGCATTATGAAGTTGGATTTGCATGTGTGGGGAGCCCTACAAAATCCTGACATGTATTTGCACAACACACAATATCCCAACTCCATTTGCCCAACAGTCAACTGTTCGACAAGTGTAAATGCCCGACAATCAAATGCCTGACAAAGTTTGCACATCACAGAGGTGATTATATTTTATTATACAATGGCAAGAAAAAATTCTAATGACCTGATTGGCTGCTGACCTCTTGAGACAGTGATGTTATTAGACAATAACATCACTGTATCTAGGGCAAGCACAAAGATGACCACAGTACAGTACAAACAGATCCCTCCCTGTGGGACTAACCAGAAGTGGACACAGCTCAAGCTCTATAACCTGGTCTGTAAGTCCCCCCAATTTCTGCCTCCAAGCAGCTCACAGTAAAATCATCAGTCCCTCCCAAGTACCATTTCTTTAGAAATCCCAACTTTATGGGATAATTCAAATCCTCGCCGCACTACTGCCTGCGGTTTTAAAAAAAATGCAAGTTGTACCTGCAACTGCCGGTACATGTGACTCCCTCATGCGCTCTTTCGGTCACACAGCACACTTAATGGATGGTTGCACTCATCTACCCGTTTGCCTGAATAGCATTTTTAACTTAAAAAAACCAAAACAAGAAACCCATTTAAAAACAAATACATACTTTCCGTCTCGCTCAGCGCCCACAATGAGCATGCGCGTGTGCATGTCAGAGTCTCGCTACGCAGCTCCCGAACGGCTCGTTCACAAGGAAAAGAAAGTGACTCAATTTAGGAAGAAAAAAAACTGTAAAACACTCTCCTCTTTAAGCAACATCAACTAATAATTGAAACCCAAGGGCCGGGAAGAGCAGAAGGGAGACTGATACGAAACAGCACACAGTACCAAAGCAAGAAAAATCTTCGGGAACTCAGCAAGCTAGATCATTCTGCCAGCAGCTCCACCTTGTGGTGGAAAAGATATTCTGGACTTTTCTTTTAATAGGTACTCCTACACCCACAAAAATCAAAGAAAAATGCATAAAAAAGTATTTTTTTCTTTTTTCTGTTTAACAAATAAACCATTCTATAATAGCAATAAGGCACTCCAGGGTGTGTGTTATTGTGTAATGACGTCACTCCTGGGGTGGTGGATGCACTCGGCTTCGCCTCATTCTTCAACCCACCCCAGGAGTGATGTTATTACATAATAACACACATCCTGTCATGCCTTGTTGCTTGAGTTATGAGAAGTGCGGTGGGGTATAGCCCCCACAACATATAACTAACATAAAATCTCCGCCGCGGCACTCATACTTTGATTGTCTGGAAGAAAACTGTCGAGCTTTTACACTTCTCGGGCAGTTGACTGTCGGGCAAATGGAGTCGGGATATTGTGTGTTGTGCAAACATGTCAGGATTTTGTAGAAGATCATGGGGTGTGTGTGTGTGTGTGTGTGTGTGTGAGAGACATGCTGGTTACGCAAGCACATTGTGCTGTAGCTAAGGCTTGTTAAATTCAATTACAATTTTGTTGCAGGGATTGCTTCCACAATAAATCTGTATTTGTGAATAGTACTGAAGAGACAAAATATTCTGTGATTCTGGGGAACAGTGGTCAACCCATGCTCTGCACAGGCAGAGTGTTATAAAAAGTGCCTCTTCTCTGTCTGTCATAGATTATTGTTTCCTTACTGACCTCTCCCGCATTCCACCTTCCATTCAGTCACATTCCGTCTATGGACATTTCGATGTGATTGATGCCACTCTGCCTGTCTCCAGCTCTCAAAGGCCCTACACATCTCAGATTTTGCAGGGCTTAAAGAGCCACTGGTACCTATAGAAAAACTGTGAGAAGCAATATAGACAAATATAACATATTTAAAATATTTTCAGTCTTAGCCTTCCCTTCTTTATTATGAAAGATGTTTGCATGGAAACAGTCCTTCATTTCAAAGGGAACAGGGCATCATTCAGCTCAGAACAGAAAGGATCCTCTCATATGGAATAAAAAGGCATAGGTAGAAGGAACACAAATTTCAGTGCAACACAAACTGTTTTCCTAAAAGCGCTGTACTTTCTGTGACAACTGTGAGCTAAATATAAACCATAGGGTAGCATGCTGTAAAGCAGTGCAGTGTCACTTACATGTTCTGTAATCTCTGATGCTGTAAAATCAAACACATCTCTTCAGAATGTCAATGGTGAGAAAACAAAGAGGCCAACAATGTCATTTATAGGAGGAAAAACCAAGGGAAATAACAAGAAGCACTGCTAGTGCTGGGTATTTGGAACACATTCACAGTGCAAGTGAAATCCTCTGACTTTCCAGCTAGCTTTAATCTTTATTAATTTTAGTTTAGTTTTTCTTTACTGAGTAAGCTCACTGGAGTAAAAAAAAAACAACTCCATTTCAAGGAACAACCTGGCAGAATAAGATCAATAAAAAATACAAAGACAAGTATTTACACTAAAAATACATGTAATTACATCCACATAGAATTTACAGGTAACGTTAAGGAAAAAGCAATTATTTTAACTTAGCTGGTAAGGGGAACTCAATGGTCCAATGATGTTTTTGTCACTAAAATGGTTATGTTTATATGGGAGTAATAGTATATGCTCAAGTCATAGTGGTTGGGATGCTAAATTCCCACAAATGCCGTTTTAATACTTGAACAAGTTCTCTTAAGGTTGGACTAATGGGAGTATGTGAATTGATGAGAGACACATTCCTGTGAAATCACAGGGAAGTTATGTAGTACAGTGTTTCACTGTGTGATGCTTGAAATTCAAAAGGAAGTTATAGGACATTTCCTTTTGACTGACTTAAAGAAACATGGAAACATAGATTCTGACAGCAGATAAGAACCATACAGCCCACCTAGTCTGCCCACTTCCCTGTTCAGTGTTGACAGCCCGGATCCTATTTATGAACATATGCAATGGCCAGCAAATACAGGCCATTCGGTCTATCTAGTCTGCTCGAGTGTGCAGCAATTCAGTCCATTAGACTGCAGCTGCCCCCTCATATTCCTCCCCCACCTCCGCCCCTCCCAGTTTGTACCCTCCTTGAATCTGTCCACCCCATCCTGTAGCCCTCAACATTCTGCAGTGATTCGACTTCCTCTGGCAGAGTGTTCCACCCTGTCACCACCCTTTCTGTGAAATAGTGCCTTCTCAGTTCCTTCTTGAACCTGTCCTCTTCCACCTTCATAGATTGTCCCCTGGTTTCCCTTCCGCCCTTCAGATTGAACACACACCTCATGTCTACTCTGTTCAAACTCTTCAGGTACTTGAAGGTTTCAATCATATCCCCTCTCTCCCTTCTTTCCTCCAGGGTATATATACTGAGCTCTCTCAGTCTCTTCTCATAAGGTCTGTCCCCAACCCCAGGATCATTTTTGCTGCCCTGCACTGTACCCACTCAAGTGGTCTGATGTTCGTTTCAAGTAAGGGCACTAGAATTGCATGCAGTACTCTAGGAGCGGTCTCATCAGGGACCTGTACAGGGGCAAGATGACCTCCCCACTCCTGGAAGTAGTCCCCCTTGCTATGCACTCTAGCACCCTGTTTGCCTTCACTGCTGTCTTCCTGCACTGAGCAGAGTAGCAGAGTGGATCATCTCACTGGTTACCAGCACTCTCAAATCCTTCTCCTCCTTGGATTTTGCTAACGGGACACTCTCAGCCAGTAATTGTGTCCAGGGTTCTTGCCTCCTAAATGCATCACTTTGCACTTCTTGGCATTGAAACCAAGCTGAATTCATGAAATCATTCGCATACCTGGACTGAGTAGTACGGTATGGGCTGCACACCCATTGGCTCATGCTGTGAACCAATGAGCGTGCAGCCCTACTGAGCTACCAGTCGGCGTGCGGCGGGGAGGCATGGTGGGGTGCTGCCACCCGCTGCTGATGGGGAGCAGGGGTGTGGGCCCAGTGGGCGGTGGATGGGGTATACTAGACCACCCGGGATATTTGACTTGGGGGTGCGATTATAGATGCCTGCGATCGGCTCAGTGCAGTCCACTAGACCACCAGGGATATTGGACTTGGGGGTGCGATTATAGATGCCCACGATCGGGCTTAGTGCAGTCCACTAGACCACCAGGGATATTGGACTTGGGGGGGCGATTATAGATGCCCGCGATCGGGCTCAGTGCGGTCCACTAGACCACCAGGGATATTGGACTTGGGGGGGCGATTATAGATGCCCGCGATCGGGCTCAGTGTGGTCCACTGGACCACCAGGGATATTGGACTGTTTTTCTTTTATCTTACAGGAATTCCTGCAATCGGGCTTCAGGGGGCATCGGTCCCTGATGGCCGCTGCCTGGCAGGGCACCAGGCTCAAGTCATCGGGGATCGGCACACCTTCATGCTAATGGCATGCAAATGGTGCCATAATGAGATGCAAATGGCCCCCTGTGCACCTTGCATAACTTATGGCCTCATTTGCATGTCCCCGTTCGAATATCGCAGGTGCTGTGCATTGCGCAATGGCACTTGCGCCACCGCATCTCCATGCTCCACTCTGGCCACTTGCGCTGGTGCAGTGCCACTGCGCCATGCACAGTGGGGTGTAATAGGCGCGGATTCAAAGCTGCGCCATACAGCACCTCCGTTGAATATCGCCCAGGCCACACCCCTGCACAACAAAGTTGAGCTGCTCCCAGGCCTGCGCCACAGCCTGGTGCAGTTTGAATATTTGGGCCATAGAGTTACCCAGCCTCAGTGGATCAAGCTGTGTTCCAAAAATTCTGGAGGATTCAGTACTGATAAAAAGATGACGTCACCTACAGTATGTGATGTGCAGCATGCTGATATTTTGTAAACTGTGTTTATAATGTAAAAATAATAATAATAATACAGGCTCTATGGACCTACATGAATTCATTTATTGACCCGATTTATTTATTTATTTTGTATTAGGCTTAAGGGCAATCTAAATCTTAGCTCAATCTATTTGTGTAACTTTAAGACTACAACTTAACCAGCATTTGTTTAAGTGGAAACAAGTGCTTTTAAGTTACAGTATTTCAAGTGTCATTCTCATAGCCAAGAAATGTATTTGGTCAAAGCTCAACTACTGCATGTAGGATCACTTTATATACTCTAGTTATTGTACCAAGGATTTTTGTATCACGTGGAACTGGAAGTTTTAAAAGTCCTAGGTTTATTTTTGGTCTATATTGTATGTCTTGCTATGGCAAAAGTCAATTTGATGAAGGCAGATTGATTGATTGATTGATTGATCCATTGATTGATTGATTGTGCTTCCAAAGGGATGGCAGATAATGTAACACTCTATGCCTTAATAATGCTAAAAACCAAATCCAGAATTTGCTATTCTCATAGAGTGTGCCTCCATACGCAAGTACAGAATAGCAAACAAATGCTGCTAAGGGACTCTGCGGTTCATTAAATTTGCACCTTCCATAGCCTTTTGAAAAAATGAGTGCCCTAATGTATTATAGCTGTTGGTTTGTTTATTAACCTTATTTTTGTATGCACTCAGGATAATTTCCATAATGCCACTAGTCAACACTAAGTTCTCATTTGTCATGCAGATAGGTTTTTTAATTATGTGACTAAAATCTTAATGGATGTAAAGATAAAACTCTTCCATGTGAATAGCAATCATCTGATTAAAAAAAGATGTGCATGGATTGGTAAAGTCAGTAAATATTTAAACCCAAGAAAAAAATCAACCTTAAAACCTAAGGGAAAAAAAATCAACCTTATCACAAACTTTATGTGGTCACCTCACTTGGTCTTATAATACTGTACATCATGGAGGACTTTGGAAAACCCACTTAGGGTTTGCCCATGCTTCTTTCTTTTGATATGCTGTTTTTCCTCCCATTCTGGTGCTTTCCACCATTACTTGGTCATGACACAGCTGCATCCTTTCCTGGTTCCTTAGCATACCTACTTTCCAGCTTGTTAATATAGCATAGACCTTTTCATGGTAGATTCCTTTGGAGATTGAGTGATGCAGGGCCATCAACTGTGGGAAGGCAGTCTGCAGGAACAAAGGAGTGCCAGCATCATATTTCTCATGCCAGGGATTTCATTCATTTTTCCCAGCCCAATGGGATGTCAGAGTAGAGGGCACCATGTGCCTATGCAGATGCATTCCCTTGCATGGCATCACCCAGTAACCCCCTCCCATAAGCATCTCTAACTCTGATTGGTTGTGCAGGTGGCAGTATCTCAGCAGAGGCTGATACCCTCCCTGGACAAGAAGTGCATCAATTTAGACTCTCTGTTCTCCTCCATTGGCCAGTAGAGATGTTGCAAAGTTTTACTTCACTGGCAAAGTTAAAAGCAAAATTACAAAATTCACCTTGTAAATTATTTATAAGCTGCCATGTTAACTTTGCTAACTTCACCTAGAAAAGTGGTGAAGTTAGCGAAGTTAGGCAAATTTAAGTCCATTTGCCAAAAAAAGGGCAACTTCGCCTTGTAAAAACTTCACAAAGTTGGCACTTCACACTTCGTGAATTTCACCAGCTTTGCAAATTAATTTGCAAAGCAAATTTTATCCACTTCGCCCGTCTCTATTGGCCAACCACTGATGCCCAAGGACACTGAGTTTCTGTTTTACCAGAAAATCCAGTAAAATCCCAGAGTTTGGTCTTTCAATGCACCAGTAAAAACAAAGTATTTCATGATTTTTTTTTTCACCAGATCAGTGAATCTTCAAAAATTGTATTTTGCTACAAATTCTTATTCTGTACTATTTTCAATTTTAATTTATTTAATTTGAATTACACTTAGTCTTCTTTTATTTTGAATATTTTATACACATACAAAAAGGTACAAGGGTAGAACACCAGTAAAAACTGATTTTGGGATTGCAGACAGTGTATGATATCAGATGATTTGCACATGATGCCGGATTTAAAAACCTTGCAAATCTCAACCCAATGAAACAAAGGGCTGCCGAGACACATATTTCATGACAATGCAAATTTATTTTAAGAGTTTGAAAAGATTGCAATGTTTTATACCTACATAATTAAGTTCAGATAAGGATTCCCATCCATCCAGTCTGGCCATTATTCTTAGCCAGAGTTACTGATTCAGTCCCTCCACATTTTTCGTGTTCTCATTTGTCCCTATCTTCCTTTTTGTATCTATCCCATTTGATCTTGAAGTCTGAGACAATGCCACCTCTCTGGCCAGTCTTGTCAACTGGTCCATCACTCTCTCTATGAAGAAATACTTCCTCATGTCCTTGAGCTTTCTTCCTGTCAACTTGATGTTGGGAACTCTCATGCTGGTTTGTCCTTTAAGTCTGAATAGCATTCTGGTATCCACCCTGTTATATCCTTACATGTATTTATAAAGTCTATATCGTGTAGAAACATAGAAGTTGTTGACAGAAAAGGACTGGTAGGCCCATCTAGTCTGCCTTATGTTCCTTGCTTATTACTACAACCTGGACCCTATTTGGTCGCCAGTGGCCCTCCCTCCCCCACCTTCCTCCCTTTCCTCTATGTATTTTGCTCATGTGCCTGGCCCATGCATGGTTGATGCTCCCCATTGTCTTCATCCCCACTACCTCTTCCGGCAGGCTGTTCCAGGTGTCCACCACCATTTCTGTGAATAGGTATTTCCTTGCATCCCTCTTAAACATGGAAACTTGGAGTTTGATGGCAGATAAGGACAGTTTGGCCCATCTAGTCTGCCCATTCCTTCCTGCCTGCACTGCTACCGCAGACTGTGCCCAATCTACAGCTCATTCTCCTTCCCCCCCTTCCTTTCCACTATGATTTCCTTGTTGTTATTCCATGCATTCTCAAACCCTAACACTGTTTTCACCCCTACCACCTCTGCTGGAAGGATGTTCCAGGAATCTACTACTCTTTCTGTGAAGAAGTATTTCTTCACATCTCTCCTGAATCTACCCCCTCCAGAGTAATAGCATTTCTCCTAGTTCTTATGCATGTTTTTCTCTCAAAAGTACTCCCCTCCTGTACCTTACTTACCCTCATGAGGTATTTAAAGGTTTCTATCATATCCCCCCTCTCCCAACTCTGTTCCAGGGTGTACATACTGAGGTCTTTAGTCTTTCCTTATAGGGTTTTTGATGGAGACCTTGAGCATTTTTATTGCACTCCTCTGGACTGCCTCCACTTTGTCAACATCCTTCCAGAGATGTGGTCTCCAGAAATGGACACAGTACTCTATGTGGGGTCTTACCAGTGATCTATACAGAAGCAACACCACCTCCCTCTTTTTGCTGGTGATACCCTTCCCTATGCACCACAGCATCCCACTCACACTCCCTACTGCCTTGTTACACTGCCTGGCCATCTTTAGGTCATCTGATATGGTTACCCCAGAATCTCTTTCCTACTTGATGGTCATCAGAACCATTCCACCCATTTTGTACTCTACCCCTGGGTTTCTGTGCCCTAAGTGCATTATTTTGCACATTTTCACATTGAAAGCCAAGTGCCGTACCCTTGAGCGCATTTCTAGTTTTCTCAGGTCTCTGCTCATCCCTTCCACCCCCCCCCCAGAGTGTCCACCCTTCTGCAGATTTTGGTGTCATCTGCAAACAGGCAGACCTTCCTTCCAGCTCCTCTGCAATGTCACTTATAAAGACATTAAAGAGGACCAGTACCGGCACTGGTCCCTGAGGCACCCCACTGGTCACCCTTCCTACCTTGGAGTGGACTCCATTTACCACCACCCTCTGTCGCCTTTCCCCTAACATTTCATTATCCAGTTTACCACCTTTGGACCCACTCTTAAGCTACACAGCATGCTTACTAGTCTTCTATGTGGAACAGTATTGAATGCCTTATTGAAATCTAGGTAGGCCAAATCTATCGCTCCACCCTAATCTAGTTTCTTAGTTACACAGTCAAAGAAATCTATCAGATTTGTTTAACATGACCTCCCCCTGTGAAACCATGCTGCCTCAGGTCTTGAAACCCACCGGATTCAAGATATTCCAAGGTCCTTTCCTTTAGCAGTTATTCCATTAACTTCCCCACCACTGATGCCAGGCTAACTGGCATGTACTTGCTAGCCTCCTCCCTGCTACCACTTTTGTGTAGTGGGATGACATCCATCCTCATCCAGTTCTCCGGAACCACTCCTGTTTCAAGTGAGCTGTTAAATAAAACTGTTAGAGGTGCAGCCAGTATTTCTGTGAGCTCCATCAATACCCTTGGGTGCACCTCATCTGGCCCCATTGCTTTGTCTGCCTACATATTTGCAAGTCCCTTCAGGACTCTTGCCTGCAAAAATGGACTAGTGTCTACCTCCCCTCCCTCTAAAGCTTTTGTTACATTTTTATGGCCCGTCCCCTTCTCCTTTTTTATGAACAGTGAATACAATTGTTTGTTTGGGATGTCTACCTTTTTCTGGTCTCCCCTCTACACAGCCAACCCTTCCCTTTTTAACCTTACAATCCCACCACTGGTCTTCCTCTTTTCACTTACATACAAACAAAGTCTTGTCCCCTTTCATTATAGGGCTTGCTTCTATAGCCCTTCCCAGCACAGCCAAGGGCAGTTCACTGCTGGAATTTGCCCCACAGGTAGGGACAAGGAGGAGCCCTGAGTGCACTGTGTGCACTGAAACATTTGAGCTTGGTGCCTTTTGTGGCGCAGTACCCTAATTTCATGGAGCTTAAATTTAATTGCTATTTAGAGGGAGCAGCATGCATTTACCTTGTGTGAGTTGTGCTCCTTACTTGCTCCTTCAAGCTGAAATTTTCACCCACCCCCTCCCCTACCTCCTCTATTTATTAAATACTCCTTTACTCCAGCCCATGCCCTATCTGACTGGCCTCTAGTGATAAAGGGGTGGGGCACATCACTGTGGGTAGTCATAGAGCCTGCAGTGTACTGTGTTTGTTGCCTCAGTCCAGCATCTGGAAAATATCAGATTTTATTACATCATCATGCAGCTCCCACTCTACCTGCTAGTCCTACTGACTCCCATCTGTTGCGGCATTGCCCTGGAATGCTTCACCCCCCTAACTGCTGCCCCCCTGGGCTTTTCTGCAGACATAAAGGACTTTATCTTATCCAATCTGCTACCTCTCCCCAGGCAACTCAATAGCCATATCGAGCACTCTTGCCCAAAACTGGTTCTCTGCCTGACTCGATCTTACAGCACATCTAAACACATCTCCAAAGCTAGGACCATTCTCGCCTTCTTGATCACTGCTACCTAGATTATTGTCCTCTCCTTATCTTTGGCAGGTGATGTGGAAACTAACCCTGGCCCAGTGGCCACAGGGCTCCCTCATTATTCAGTTGGTTCTTCCCCTGTCCCCATTCCAGAGGACTAAAGATTGGCCAACTTAATATAAGAAGCTTGATGGCTAATCATGCAGAACTTGTAGCCTGGACTGCCACTCAAGGGCCTGATCTCCTTGCAATTTCTGAATCCTGGCTTAAGCCTTCTCAACCCAACTCTCCGTGTGCCCTCCCAGGATGCAACTTGTTCTGGGGTGATTGGCCCACATCAAAAAGAGATGGCAGTCTGGCATTATTTTACAAGTCTCAACTAAACCTAACCTTACTACCATGCTCCTTGTTTGTGTCCTGTGAGGTACTTCATGCACTGCTTCTGCTGGGTGACTCTAAAAAGCTGCACATTGTTTGCACCTACATGCCTCCGGTTTCTTGTAAACATGGGCTCGAGAAGTTCCTGGCTATTCTCTCCCAGGCCACTAAAAACAACAAAGTGATTTGTCTAGGTGACTTCAACCAGAATTGGCTCAGCCCAAACCTCCACGTCCTTGACTCTAATATAAGCAAGGCCAACCTAACCTAGCTTGTCTCGGTTCCTACATGACATTCCAGCAATGGTAATAGTCATACCCTCCTTGACTGGGTACTTACCAACAGGCCGGACAGAATCTCTTTCATGACCATGCTACCAGACTCCATTAGTGACCATTCACCTATCACCTGTGTCTGGGATGCCAGCCCCCCCCACCCATCCAAAATCATCACCATGTCTGACTTCTCTGCCCTCGACACCTCAACTTTTCTAAGGGATATTCAGCATGCCGAATGGTCCCCCATATTCATGACAAATAACATTGACTTTGCTGCGGAATACTTTACCAACTCTGCAATCCTTGTAGTCCAAGCACATTCCTTCCATCAGGCACAGGGTATGGGGGCCTGCCTACCAAATAGTTAACTAGTCCTCTTCTACACATGCTTAAAGCATGGAAAAATACTGTACCAGATGGAAAACCTCCTCCCTCCTCTCTGACTTCATCGCTTATCTCTCCTTTCATAACTCTTGTAAGAAAGCGCTATAGACTGCAAAAAGCAATTGCTATAGAGGCATTCTTCACACCACCTCTAGTAAGCCAAAAAGGTACTGACCACAAATAAACCACATAATGGGACGCACCACATCCCAAACCCTCCATGACTTTTTAATGAATAACGTCTCCTGTAACCACCCTAATACCATAGCTAATCCTTTCAACTCACTCTTTACTGCCCTCCCTAGCTTTGATGCTGGCGTTCCCCCCCACCATACCTCACCCCCTGACCTCCCCCCATCCCATTCTTCCCTGATTCTCAACCCAGTCTCCAGGCTGGATGTCCTATGAGCTCTTAAAATGATGTCTTCCCACGCCAGCGTAGACCCTGATGGACTGGAATCCAGAATTCTCAAATTAGGAGCATCTCTTCTTGCCACCCTCATCATGCAATTGTTCAACCTCTCCATTAGCTTGGGTATTGTGCACCTCTCCTGGAAAAATGCCAGGGTTATCCCAGTCTTCAAGAAAGGTGATCCAAAAAACCTAACAAACTACCATCCTATTGCGCTCCTGCCCACCTTCAGTAAACTCCTGGAGAAGCTTATCCATCACCAGGTATCTGACTTCATTGCAAACTTCAACCTGCAATCTCCTGCTCAGCATGGCTTTAGCCCAAACCACAGCACCACGATGGCCCTAGTGCAATTCACCAATGACATTAAATCTGCTGTGGACCAAGGTCAGCTTACCGGGGCAGTTTTTATTGACATGTTAAAGGTGAGTGACTTGGTTAACCACAATCTGCTTCTGCATCAACTAGGCTCGATTGGTGCCTCCCAATCCTCACTTGCTTGGTTCTCCAGCTATCAGTGGAGCCACTCCCAGTCTGTCTCCTGTCATAATGTTCTCTCTGTTCCTGCCCTGCTTTATTCAGGCATCCCACAAGGTTCCACACTTTGGCCCCTGCTCTTTTCTTTGTTCATCAATAGCCTACCTTCTGTGCCCTCCCACAGTCTCTCCTTACTCTATGCCAATGACTTGGTTCTCTATGTCTCCTCCAGCTCTTGTCATGAAATTAACTCCCATCTCTCCTCTGATCTTCATCGTATCCAGACTTGGCTTATGTCCCACTGCCTGGTGCTAAATGCTGCCATGACCCATGCTATGCTCTTTTTGTTACAAAGGAAATCTGTCACTTCAACTCCATCTCTCCAGGTTTCTTGTTTTTATGGCTCCCTTGTGGAAGTAAATCAGTCCTTCAACACCTAGGGGTCACACTGGATCCATCTCTTAACTTCTCTCTGCATGTCAAAGCTGTCTGCAAATCAGTCAACGCTAAAACTAGACTGGCTTACCAAGTCTGTCAGTTCCTGACTCCTGCCTCCAGGATCTCTGTCACCCAAGGCCTTCTCCTCCCTGGTCTCTGCTATGCTCTGCCTGTCTTTGCTATGGCACAGGCAAACAACTTGCCAATGTGGGACATTGCCTACAACAATGTCTGTAGATTTACGTTATCTGCTCCTCATCTTAAGCACCTCTACTCTCTACTCTGACCTCCACTCATTGTCTCCTTCCTCCCACTGGGCTTATTCATTAGGTTGTCTGACTGACAACATTATTCATTTTTCTATCCCCACCACACTCTAGCTATGTTCACCCCCATTGACTGCCCTCATTCCCTCCATTCTATGTCTTTGGCTCTACTATCTGTCCCAAAATGCTCTACCAGGATGGGTGAACTTGCTTTCTCCTTCTATGCCCCCAGATTTTGGAACTCTCTCCCACTTGATCTTAGGCACTACAAATCCCACCCCACTTTCAAGAAAGGCCTCTCCAGTTACCTTGCCTCCTTTGACATTTGTAAATGTCCCTAACTTCATGAGTCATGCAAATCTACCATTGTCCTGCACTTAAATTTCCCTGTGGCCTCTTGATTCCTCCTTTCCCCACTCTTCCTCAGCTACAGTTACACACTTTGTTCCCTGTCTCTGTCTTGGAATTTTCTCCTGGATGACTTACCAACAGCAGTGTCATGTGTTGTACATTATTAACCCTAAACTGTGTCTTTTTGCCTGTTTTGTTCCTATTATAACGTGGGATATGTACCTCCTCTATGTACTATGTAACTTGCACCTCTGTAAAACTGTTTGGAACTCCTATTGTACAACACTGTATATGTATTTTTTTTACCTGCTCCTTGATTTGTACTCTCCCGGGTCTTGCCTGAAAATAGGCAGTTGTGTTTAGTGCATTTACCTGGTTACCAAAATCAAATAAATAAAGTATCTCCTTGGTTATTCTTTCTTCAGTTTACACCTTTGTGCTCCTTACTGCTTTCATTGCTTCCCTATCTTTCCCCTAATAACCTCCATGTCCTCCTCCCTGTGTGTTCCCTTAAACCTTCTGAATGCTACCCTTTTAGCCTTTACCTTTTCAGCCTCCTCTTTCGAGAACCATAGGGATCTCTTTTTCCTCTTGCTTTTGCTCACTTGTTTTACACAGTGGTTTGTTGCCTTTACTATGCTCCTGTTTATCTTCACCCACTGTTCCTCTGCCCCACCAAGTTCATACCCTCCCCCAAGGTCATCCCTGTGGCATTCAGCCATCTTTTGAAAATCTGCCCTCCTGAAGTCCAGGACCCTCACATGGTTCAATTCTGCAGCTGTCCCTATATTGAACCACACTGTACAGTGATTACTGGTCCTGAAGTGGCCTCCCACCTTAACATTTGCCACACTGTCACTGTTAGTGACTACTAGGTCCAGTATTGCCTCATCATGAGTGGGTTCACTTACTAGTTGCCTGAGTAATACCCACTGCAGAGATTCCAGGATATGCCAGCTTCTAGCTGAATCCACTGCTGGGAGACTCCAATCTACATCTGGAAAGTTGAAGTCCCCCACCAGCAGCACCTCCCCCTTTTCTGTCATCTTGCCAATGGCTGCTCCATTCCCTGTCTCCAGAGAGACCAACAGTACCTCTGCCTCCCCGTGTATTCCCTGTATCTCCATTGATTTTATGCTTCACCTCACATAAAGCACCACACCCCCTCCTTTCTTTCCCATCCAGTCCTTCCTGAATAGAGTATAACCTGACGTGTCAGTCATTGTATTCAGCACACCTTGACTCTGTAATGGCCACAATATCCAGTTCTACCTCTGTCATGACAGCCACAAGGTCTGGAATCTTATTTCCTAGACCTTGCTCGAAGCCCACTACTGTTTTTGCCCCCACACCCCCACATAAAGATTGCTCCATGCATCCACCACCATCTCATTGAAGAAATACTTCCTTGCATCCCCTAAACTTCCCCCTTCCAGTTTCATTGCATGCCCCCTGGTTCTTATACACCTTCTTTTCTGGAGAATGATCCTTTCTTGTACGTTATTCACCCTCACAAGGTATTTAAAGGTCTCTATTATGTACCTCCTCTCCCTCCTCTTATCCACATTGTACATGTTTAGAACCCTCAGTGTCTCCTCATAGGACATTTGGTGCAGCCCCTGCACCATTTTTGCTGCCCTCCTTTGGATGGCCTCTACCCTGTCCATGTCATTTCTGAGGTATGGTCTCTAGAATTGGACACAGTACTCCAAGTGTGATGTCACCAATGACTGATACAGTGGCAACTCCATCTCCCTCTTTCTGCTGATGATACCCCACTCTATGCACCCCAGCATACCATTGGCTTTCCCTTTCTGCTTTGTCACATTGATTTGCCACCTTAAGGTCATCCATTATGACTACCCCAGATCCCTTTCCTGTTTAGTGACTGTTAATATCTTTCCCCCATTCTATGCTCTGCTGCTGGGTTTCTCTGCACCTGCAGTGTATGATTGTGCTATTTTTTGCGCTGAAACCCAGCTGCCATATACCCTTAATCATTCTTCAACTTTTTCAGGTCTCTATTCATTCTCTCCACCCCCTCTGGAGTTTCCACACTATTGCATATCTTGGTGTTATCTGCAAAAAAGGCACACCTTCCCTTCCAGTTCTTCTGCAATGTTACTTAAAGACATTAAATAGGATTGGACCACTACTGAACACTGAGGGACCCTACTGGTTACTCTCCCTTCCCTTAAAGGAGTGCCATTAACTACCGTCCTGTGACACCTCTCTGTCAGCCAATCATGTACCCAGCATACCACCTTGTTTCCCACCCCCAAGCTTCCCACGGTTTTTATGAGCCACCTATGTGGCATGGTGTTGAAGTCCATGATGAAGTCTAAGTAGGCCATGTCCACTGCTCGCCCTGATATATTTATCTGGTCACTTAGTCAAAGAAATCTCTAATGATTGCCTGACATGATCTCTCTCCCATGAATCCATACTACCTTGGGTCCTGTAACCTGTTGGATACAAGATAGTCTACCAGTCTTTCCTTTAGAAGTGACTCTATCAGTTTCCCCACTACTGATGTTACACTGTCCAGCCTGTAGTTACCGCCTCTTCTCTGCGGTTGCTCTTATGGAGTGGAATTACATCTGCCCTTCTCCAGTCCTCTGGGACCACCCCTGTATCTAGTTAGTTATTGAACAGGGCAGTCAGAGGTGCAGCCAGTACCTCAGTTCCTCCAGTACCCTTGGATGTACCGCATCTGGGCCCATAGCCTTGTTCACTCTCAGATTCACAAGTCCATTCAGGAGTCTTTCCACTTTGTATGGACGTGTGTCTACATCCCTCTCTGCAGTGAGTCTGTAACCTATATGTGGCCCATCTTCTTCCCTTTCCACTGTGAACACAGAGCAGAAGTATTTGTTCAGTATATCTGCTTTTTCCTGATCATCCTCTGCACAGCCACGCCCTGCACCCCTCAGCCTCACAATTCCTCCCTTGTCTTTTTTTTCACTTACTGAGTTTCAAGTTTGAATCAATGTTTCGACCATAGGTCTTCTTCATAAATTATCTGTTTGGAGAAAGCAGCATAGTAAAAAGGCTGAGAGATGACAATGCTGGGAGAAGGAGACAGGGACATCTGGAGAAAATGAAAATGGATATGAACACATACAGTAACTAGAAATCCCATGTAAGTATGCCAACACACACACTGAATGGAAGTGCGGTAGGCATACCCACACATGCAAATGTACCAGGAATGCATGAAAGCAAAGGTATGACAGTGGTGGCAGTAAAAAGGACAGAGGTCTGTGGTAAATCACACAGTGGCTGAATGATGTTAATAGAAAATAAGTCTGTCATTTAACCCAGAGGGCCACCGGAGACAGATATTTTCATTCCCATTCATAAAGGATGAGAACTAGAGCCAGGTGATGGATAAGAGTTTTCCCTTAGATAATGTGATGGACATGGGCCTGGCTTGAAGGAAGGATTTAACAGGAGCTGGGCTGCAGATGGGTCGTATTTTCTTTTTCTTTGGTAGGATTGCTGGCATTGGGGGTTGTGTGGGGTACTCATGGGGTTGTGGGTGGGGCACTATGGGCGGGGTAGTGGGTACTCATGGGGTTGGGGGTGGGGCACTTATGGGGGTGGTGTGGGGTACTCATGCTGCTGCTGTCATGATGCTGTACCACTAGTTAGTGCTGTGTGCCTTCTCTAACTATCACTGTGTAACCTGGGAGCCATCTCCCAATGGGATACTACCCCTGCCTGTTTCCCTCACTGCAGGTTGAGGGACCTGGGTTCTAACAATAATGCTATTGACATACTGCCTCCACCCAGAGACAGTTTCAAGTGAGTTAGAGGTTACACGAGTACAACCCTCTGGAAAGTCATACTCACCCATGCCCCCAACCAGTGGACCCACACATGGAGTTATACCAGTCACCTTGCTTAACATCCAGATTACAATTAAAGGTGAGTGCTAACAATATGCTCACAGTTATCACTCATAAAACTGGATCTGAACCTCCTGGATACACCCTGTGCACCTGTAAAGGAAAGACTGTCAGTGACAGCAGTACTCCTTTGTACCTTTTTCCAATAACCAGCACTCAGTAATAATATGCTCAGACTACAGTTTAACATTCAAACAATTAAACTGATTTATTGAGGGGATGTTAACAGGGGAGGGGTATAGAGATTGATAGGCTCAGCAAAGAAATGGCTTGGCTTTGATTTTGAATTAGAAATCACCTACATTTGAACCCCTGAATCAACTCAGTCACTAAGATCTGGATACCCAGGATTTAAGATATTGCAGGCCTGAGCATTGGTTGGGGCCCTTAGATAAACAATTGGTTAGTGATTCTTCCCAGCTCACCCCTGAAAAAAGGATCTCTGGTCTCAGTGGGCTTACCTGGTTACCAAAATCTAAATAAATAAATAAATTCTTCCACTTTAACAGAGGCCACTTCTCTGCAGGAGCTGACTCCCCATGCTGGTTTTCTAGCAGTTTCCCTTTCAGGATCAGTGACAGTCTTTTTGAAGAATTATTTAGCCTCACCAGCAGTTTGTCTGATACACTCTCACATAGGCCACTCAGCTTACCCACTAGCAAACTGTAGTCTTTGGAACTGTAAACTGGCAGTACAGGAACTCTGGTCTCACCCTTCAGAAGAGAGGCTGAAGACAAGTTCAGTGGCCTCAGTTTTAGTTCTAGGCCACAATCTCTGGTGCAGCAAGGTTTTCCTCTGACACACAGTTTGGGGGCATTTTTTAAACACTCTGATCCCTTTCCAGTTTGGATAGTTTGTTCTGAGGAATTGTCTCTGTTCTCCCACCTGGAGACTTTCAAGTATGGTCTGCTACTCGGCAGTCCTGACAGTTCAGCAACATTCTGGCTGAGCGGAGATAAACAGGCCTCTCCCCTCACTCCCCAAGTTGAAGACAGAGCTTCCTCACAACACAGAAGCTTGCTCCAGACTCAGAGTTCAGCCCTTTCTCTTGACTAAAGGAACACAGAATACTGTAATCTGGTTAGCTGCCCAGGCTGTCTGTTGCAGTCCTACCATTTTTATTGGGCAAAATTGAGCACCAAGGATAAAGTCCACAGTTTCTCCCAGCAGTCACAGTTTAGGGACCTGTTAGGACCCCTGAAGTTCCAGTTGACCCATAATGGGGTCAACGTATCATCATGGTGGCTGGCTGCTTGTAGTGTAAACAATTCTATCATCAAAGTTCATTTTAAAGATAACAGTTTAGATTTAGCAAAAAACAATCACAGTGTTCAGTAAGACTTCATATACACTGGTAACAACTGTAAAATTAAACCCATTGGGGTGCTGTCAAGTTGGTCATAGGCTTTGATTTTCCCAGACACTGCAAAGGCAGGGCTGTGCCTCCTAAAAAGCAACATGGTGGCATTCATTTGCACACTCATACAGGAACCAGGATTACAGTAATACTTTACTCTGGGTCATATTTACAACACTGGACTTAGCCAGGCTCTCAAAAGCAGAACACCAGCTGAGATCCTCATTCTGCAGAACAACACTATGCGGTCCAGGGAGACAACTAAGGTAAGCCCACCATTTGGGGGTTGGGTTACAACTGTTTGTCACACATGGCTAGAGACTGCAGCCACAGTTAATGAAGCTTTGCTGCATGAAGGCATTCCAACTTATTGTGCTGCTGTAGTGATTGCCATACTACAGCATAACAATATTTTGACCTTCACTACTGCAACACAGCAAAGCTGTTTTAAGCATGGAATTCCATCTGGAATAGCATTCCGCCATACACTACTGACTAAACTCTTGTTATGATATGGGAAATGTTGGCCAAAACATTGGAAAAAATTCCCCCCGCTTGCATATAATTACTTAGCTTCTACTTTATCACCAACCAGAACTGCATCAGAGCTGGTCAAAAAGAACCTTGGTTGAATGTTTCATAACATGACAATGTGTCTTGCATATGCTGCAGTTTAAAGGCACAATCTTTCCTAGTAATACATTTTCATAAGTGCAGCAACTGACACTGCCAGGTCAGGCCATGATTCTGACCCAGGAAACAGTTGCACACCAATGGAAAAACAAAGGCAGGCTCATTAAGCATCCTGCTCATAAAGGTGAGCCACTGCTAGTCACCCAGAATGGAGCAATACTGTGGATATTGTTGAATTCTGTCTGATGGGCCATGACCCAGTGGCTGTCCTGACTCAATACCCCTGCAGAATTTAAACCAAAGGGATGAAAATGTGTCAGGGCATTAACATCAAATGGGTTTCCTAGATGCCCTGAAGATAATGCTGCCAAAGCACCATGACCCCCATTTTCAGAAGGTTAGTGCATTTCTAAACATGTCACTAAACATGCAGGGTGAGTAAGGTGTCACTGAGGGGGAGGAGATGGAGGATGATGTGTGGGCAGCTGGCAAGGGGAGGTTGAATGCTCATTAGGCAGAGTGGGGTCCACTATTCTACCAGACAAAAGGGCAGACACCAGTCTGTGCCTGTTTGGACCTGGGATGGGGCTAGAGGGACACTAGACTACTATGCAAAAGGGCAGATGCCGCTCCAAGTCAGTTTGAAGCAGGGATCGAGGGTGGAGGGCACTAGACTACCAAGGAAAAGTTCTATGTCAGTATGTGACAGTTCAGACCAGTGATCAGGCCTGGGGGGACAGTAGACTACCATGGATATAGGGCAGTTGCCACACTGAAAGAGATCAAACCTGCTACTGAAGGGGGATACCATGGCTTCGCACAGTTCCTCTGCATAGTCATGTGTGACAGCATTGTGTGGAGATGTTAATGAGCATGTAATGGTATGCAAATGGCTGTTGTGCCTTACATGCCATGTGTGATTAATAGCATGCTGGCAGATGAAAATGGCTTACAGAGCAAAGGCGCTATCCCATTTTGCACACCCTAACACCCTTAGTTCCTGTGAGTCACTTTCCTGCAGGAAACTGTGTCAGCACAATGCATAGGCACTGCGTGCTGCATTCCCACAGTCCACATATTCAGGGAGGGAGAATGCACTAGTTGGAGTGTGCTGCCTGTCTGACATGTTTTGCAGCTGGCCGTGCACTATCCCATGTGCACTGCTAATGGGGATATGATGCAATGGCCAGACACTTTGACTCTAGGAAAAGCATAATGAATATGTGAAATGTTGAGTGAAGAGATGACTCAGGATTGCCTGCTTTAGAACTATACTTTATAAAGTATGTGCACAATTAAAAGTCCTCTTTGTACAGTAAAAAAAAAAGGAGTGAGGGCTTATTTGTTCGGCAGGAGAGGGCCACCAGTCTATGATTTTCTGTTTGCATCTTAAGTTTGCTTCATCTATGCACTGTGGGTCATGGGTGCTGCTCCCTCTTCTCTGTTTAGTATGGTCCGATATGGGATGATTCTGTATTATTCTAAAAATGTTTAAATTAACATAGATACCGTAGACTTGCACAAAACAATAAGGCAGCTGATGACATTACTCAGCGTGGAAACAGAAAAGGATCTGTGACAATTCAAGGTGCACATGGCTTTGTAATACCGGTTTGTCATCACCCTAATACGGGGTGGAGTTCACTAATTTGGGAATGAATGCAAAGCATGTTGTAAGTGATATTTTCTTCAAACTGTACCACTGAATCTATGATTTGGAGATGTTCAAGAATTTCACAATCTATTTTGCTCTTTTTCTGGAACAGGTGGAATGGTGGAAGATTTCAATACAGGGATGAAAAGACTAATGAGAGGTAAACAATATGACTTGATGCAATTAAATAAACAGCAAACAGCATTGCTTGCACATTACAGACAATCAGAAGGTAAAACACCACCGAGTACATTTTGGAAACTGTCCAATCTCATTTGCTTACTGTGTGCTCAGTAATACAATGACACTGCAACTAGAGCCTCTCTGTACACAATATGCAGTAGTTTCCCATCTCAATATTCATCCTGTTTCATGGTGCGACAACTCTGACACTTCTCTGTGATGTTGAAATCTCACAGCTGGCCTCTTGCTCCCTAATTTGATTGCTTTCTAATGTAATTGCCCTCAAAAACCTTTCGCAGGCAGGCAAACTTTAATTATTAAAAAAAAAAGCAGACATGTTTCAAAGGGAAGATACATAATGTTCACACATTCTAATTTATACAGCTGGTACTCTGTTGTTTGTCATCATTCAACATGTTTGTCACATAGATAATGAAACAATGTAAGGTGCTGTGAGGGAAAGGCAATCATGAAGACAGCTAACTATTGTTAAGCATCTGAAATTTCATTACTTAGCTACGGATAGGTGAAACACAATGACATTGCCTCCTACTTAGAATCTGTATAAAACCTCTCTTGTCTGCATTCAGCGACAAAGAGTAGAACCAACCACCCCCTGTCAGGTACCTACAAAACTGGAGAATCAAATTAAAAGGAAGCAGCTGAAGTACACCAACATTCAATGCTTACATTAGATAAAAGCATATTTAATTCTTGTCCTAAATATCACATTATTTCCCCCCTCCCCACATTTCCCCTCAATCTTCCTCAAATGGCTACTTGACTCAACGTAGAACTGAGTTGAACCTGTAAATTATTTTCCCTTTTATGAGCAGATTTTTTTAATACTGGTTCCAATTCTGTTACTGGTCCATCTCTACAGGTCATTTAGTTACCCTAGTGGGTGTTTTTTTTTCCTTGTAAACTTTATTTATTAGCTTTTCAAAGACTGATACAATGTTTCATACAGTTGACAGTAATACATGGATTTCAGAGTACAGATTCCAAGGTAGATAAGAGAGGAACTCAGACATGAGGGCATGCCACCAAGTCTATCAATAAGATTAACAGTTCGATATCAAATGTCACTTATTTATTTAAACTTTGTTTACAGGAAAGCCACTCTGAGCCAAGGCTCGTTTCCAGGTATGACCCAGGGAGGTGGGGTAAGTAGGATACATTACAAAGAAAAAATTTGACAAATTTAAAAAAGTAGGGCAAATGAAAACATTTCAGATAAACAACTGACATTTGGTATCATATAAACTATTTAACAACAAAATAGACAAATGCCAGGAGTTATAAACATTTGTGTGACAGCTGAGGTAACTAAGGTAGCTAGCTAATGCATAGTATTATATGACTGTAGAGGCACTGGAGAAATGTCAACAATCTGTTCCCCCTGTTCCCAACTAACATTTTAGAAGCATTGCAAACCTCCTATTTTATTTTATCCTAGAATCTTTACAAGAAACTTCTATTGCCGTTTATCTGAGTTTGGTGCACACATGCTCCAGCTCATTATGTGTCTCTCAGCTTCCATTTCTTGGTGGGTGGGGTTACAATGGGGACCACAGCTCTTCCAGTTACTGCTCTGTTGGAGCCCACACCATGTCATACTTGGCTTGCTTGTTGGAAACTTTATATTGTTATTTTTTTCAGTGGGGAAGGGAAGGGAAGGGAAGGGAAGGTTTGTTTCTAGGTGCGACCTGGGAGCACAGGGAAGTTAAGTGACTTGTTCAGGATCACACAATATACAAGTGGGGGACATGGGAAACTTTCTAGAAGGTTACTGCTCCACTGTGCAATGGGGATGTCTCTGTTAACCAGTGTTCAGCCAGGACCTATTTTGCCAGTTACTAGGCCTAGGAGCAACAGAGGGTGCCCATATTGTTTACTGTGTTGTCTTGAGCCCTGTGAGCAGTTCCTGAGAATTGTTGCTATACAAAACTGATAGTTATTGTGTACAATCCCGTGCAGAATATTCACTATCCCCCTCCAATAGAGATTTATACAAGTACACTCCAATGGCAGATGTGTAAAGAAGCCTTCCTCTAGTTTATATTTTGGGCAAAGGTTTGACTTCAATTGATCAATTTTGTGAGCTAACACTGGAGTAAAATATTTGGTGTTGAATTGTATTGTCATAGTTCATTATTCTTTGAACAATGTACTAAGGCCCATGTGGCCTTTTTGCATAGTTCTGTGGGAATCTGTGTAGTCCCTAAATCATTTGCCCATTTGGACTGCAAATCTGCTATGACATTAGGTAGGCTGTTATTAAGATTTGGTAAAATGTTTTCATTGAGCATACCAATTGTCCAGTGGACAGTAACACTGCTTCAAAAGGAGACAGAATAGGCATGCTGTCCAATGAGCCTTGTATCTGTACTAATCTATGTCTAACTTGCAAATATGTGAAAAAATCTCTAGGAGTAAGATTATAGGTAGTAGTAGTAATATTTTTGAAGCACCTTTCAGTGTATCAAGGTGCTGAACATATCAAAACCACAAAATCAAGTACCAATTAATAAAACATATAAATAAAATGATTTCATGCTAACACTTGGAAGCTACATAATACACTGCCATAATATAGATTCTCAACTCTCTCGAGGTCCTTCAGCCTCGGGGACAGACAAGTTCCACAATCGTTGTAGTATTTCCACTGCTGGCGATTCACCTAATTCCTGCTTGCTGAAGAAATGCATAGTAAGCCACACTCAAGCTAGGGCTCTTGTAAAGAGGTTGGATATGTGTTTTGTGGCCCCTGAGTGTAAGGCTGGTGCCAGAATGCTGGAGTATATGTAGTCTACCATGTTTTTGAACTCTAAAGCAGCCCAGGCTGTTTGTAAATGTGATGGCTTCATTATATCCATTAGAAAACATAGTTGTGCTGCTAGAAAATAAAATGTAAAGCTGGGCAGGCCAAGGCCTCCCTCCTTAATAGGTTGCTGAAGTGACAGTTGACTCACTCAGGCTCTTTTCCCCCTCCATATAAAAGATGCAACGTGGCCCTTCAAGAGCAACTGACAGATCTAAAAAGATGTGCCAGTAGTTCCCTGCCCTACCTATAGTACCTCCCAGTACAGAGAGTACTGAAAATGGAGGTACTGTAAGGCAGTATTTTACAGTAAAGATGTGGCGGAGCACAATGCGTGCCCCCTGCCACAGTCTCAGGTCCCCTTCCCGATCCAATCCTGAGGATGATGTTAGGTCAGGCTAGGGACCTGGCGAAATTCCATTTTGCTAGCAAAAGTGCCACAAAATTGGCATTTCATAGCAACTTTGCTGGTGAAATGCCAATTCTGCAGCACTGTTACCAGCAAAATAGAATTTCACCAGGTCCCCTTCCCGACCTGACATCATGCTCAGGATGAGATCGGGAAGGGGACCTGATGCTGCAGCAGGGGGCGCGCATTGTGCTCCACCGCATCCTTATTGTAAAATACTGCTTTGAAGTCCTCCATTTGCAGTACTCTGTGTACCAGGAGGTCCTGTAGACAGGGTAGGGCACTACTGGCACATCTCTACAGAGACGTGTCAGTTGCTCTTTAACTGGTGCTAGTGGGTGTTTTTTATTTACACACATGTAATGCCATTTTAGAACTGCATGATTTAGTTTGTCACCTGCTCTGCTCTCCTATTGTTGGCATAATGCATCCATATTGTACTATAGCACACTGGTTGAAGGGGACGTAAATTACTTTGCACAGTTCAAAAATGTTACTTATTACCGGAATGTAAAGCAGAAGCATTCACTGGGTTTACTATTAAACCTGTATAATTGGACCAGTAACAGAAGTAAAAAGTGTTTAAAAACAGCTTCTACTAGTAAAAATGGCATTCAGGCTCACTACAGTTCCTCTTTATCCAAGGACCCAGCTCACAGATTAGATTAAATTCTACCTGCTCAGCCCACGCCTGCTATGGGCTACCCCCCCTTACTGAGCATCTGCAGGAGATGATGGTTACCAGTTCCAGCCTCTACTATATGACCTAACCAGATTTCAGGTCTTGCAAGCCTTGTGGTAGCTCCAAATCTGGATCATGTAGATGGCAGCACTGCACACTACTGTCATACCACAGAGACAACCACTGTACTCAGCATCTTCACTGGTTGTTTATTTCTGCCAGATTACAAAATAAAACTAGCACTGGCTCCTTTACTACTGCCTGGGGCTCAGAGAAATGTATTTCTTGCCAATGAAATTCTGGCAAAAATCTGATTTTGTTTATGTGAAATTTCACAAAATTTGCATGAAAATTTTGTGATATTTTGCCAAAACCTTAATTTCACTTATTGCCATCTAATTTAACAAGCTGTTGTCCACATTATGCCATGCTTGAAATGAGACTTTACCAAGGTGTATACAGCAGTTTGCCAAGTTCCAGATCTCTAGCTTTAAAGGTCACTGAATTCTAAGTCTCCAAACATTCAGAAATCTTAAAAGCTGCATTTCACAATTATGTAAACTGCAGAATTTTAAGCCACTATCATTTTAATATTAGAGAACAGAATATCAACAGTTTTGTTAGGTTCACTGACCCTAAGTATTAAGCTTTGAGACCACCCCCATGGGCCAGCAGCAGACCATCGTGCTGCCATGCTGATTTGGAAGTGAGTCCAGGAAGTCACTTTGGGAGGCGGGCCATGGCCGCGACAGTTTCTGCTCAGCAGTGCATCTTGGTCATGGAAGGTTGACAGTGGATTCCACTAATGCAGTGATTCCTGTGGCTAGACAGGAGAGCTTGCTCTTGCCACAAGGGAAGCTGTGTCTGTGTGATGCTAACAGAGACACTTCCCCCACCAGGGGAGATGGGAGGGGAAAAAATGTTGGAGAAAAACCCGGTAGCCAAATGAATGATGGCTTGGTAAAGCCTGATCAGAGTATATCCCTGTGAAGAGAGAATATCACTGAGAGGCAAGCTGCCAGCTGGGAGAAACAACAATACAGAAAAAAAAGAAGCTGTGTTCATCAACTGTCTAATCTCTTACTCAAAGGTTGGCCAAGTTATAAGCAGCAAAAGATTCCAAAATACCATCAGTAATTAAAGTTGGATTTCATGAGCATTTGTGAATTTGTGGAATGATGTGATACTTTTGTTGAAGTCATGTCCATATACTTTGCCCAGTCATACACATGAGTTGCCATTGTAGAGGAAGGAAAAGGCTGGGTAAAGTAACGATAAAGTGTCATTCTTAGGAGGGTCCTTAATAAAAGTATAGTGGTGCCAAGAGTCAAGTCACTATCCTGAGTGAAGAACCATAAAGCATAATCAAAGACATCACTGCATACCAGCCTGAATTCTTGCCAGGTAACCTCTAGAGCTCACTGACTTAATGACTTGTAGAAGCACATGCGCGTGCAATATTGTTTCTGTACAATGCCACCTGCTGACTCTTTAACAACCTTGTAGATAATGTATATTTTTGCTATTTGAAAATAGTGGCACCAAGTGACGGCAAGCCTTATGACTAGCTGTGATTCAGGCCATTGTGACACAAGTATCTGGATATTTTTAGCCATGATGGAGCATAATGCTGTGTATCACTGTCACCTGAGTGTTGGAGAGGTATCGCAGGGCTATGGTGCTAGTGCAGGTAAGGTGATTCAGTTGTGATAAGTACTTTGTGAAAGTGAAAATCCACAGGTGGAATTCTAGTAGAATTACCTGTTGTTATGAGCCGCAAATTTTTGGAACAAATTTTGCCATTAGTAATTTCTAAAGTATCCACAATAAATCTTAACCTGCTAAATCACATTTACCCAGCTTTATTAGATTCCAGGACATATTTGCTTTGGTATGCTTGCCAAATCTTGTGTGGATACCTTCAATAGCAGTGGAGCTATAAACATCCAAATATTTTGAAAATGTTCACACAATTTCATAAATAATTAAACTGAGAAATTCTGAATTCCTGAAACGTACAATTTACACAACCAAGTACCTTCTCAATTTAGCTATTTCTATGAATCTTCCAAGAAAATATGCAGATAAATTGCCTATTATTTTGCTCCATAGGTGGCTAAGTTGTAAGCATAGAAATATTTTCAGAAATTTTCACATGAATAATAAATTGCAAGACTTTGAGCTCCTTTAACTTTTCTGCCCCTAATTTCAATGTCATAAAACTTGGCATTAGGGTGTCTTCCAAACAACACAAGTGCCAACCATCAGATTTCTAGCTATAACACTGGCTGCCTGAGTTATGACCAATTAAAAGAAGAATTTCTGAAAATTCTTCAGATTGTCAGAAAATGTCACAGAATTTCATGAAAATTCCATGAAATCAGAATGTGCCAATTTTGCCAAGACCTGTAACTGCCTGCACATTCCACAGAAGGGCAGGATTCACGAAGAAAGCCAAAAATCCTGCAGCTGCGGGAAAAGGGCCTGCAGCACTGCAGAAATGTAGTTGCGTGATATTCATAAAGAAATTTTGAGCAGGTGCGGAATTCCGTAAACTCCCCACAGCTGCGGAAATTCAGCAACTGCAGAAATTCAGCAAGTGCTGAAAATCTGCAACTGCGGATCCGCAGCTGCAGAAATAGCTTAGGAGGCACAGCAACAGTGAACCTAGTTAGCTGGAGCAGCAGACTTTAACATTGCTGCCATAGCATGAAGCTGAAAGCACCCACAAAGAGACCAGCAACCAGTCCCTCAACTGGGACCACTGCAGCTCCACAGGTACCAGCAATACCATGGCACCACAGTGGCTAACTGCCACTGCTGGTCCTCCCTCACTGGGGTGTTCCTGTTGCCTGCAGGAGTAACACTCGCTGCAGGCTGGTCAGGCTCTACTGCTTGTGGAGCTCCATCATGGGCTGCACTGGGTCTGGTGGTTGTTGCTTGTTGCCATATCATGGCAATGTGTGTTGTTGTTGCTGTAACATCAGCCACTGCTATACTCGCTGGGATGCCAGTACCTGTGACTCACCTCCACCTTAATTGATTCCAATTGTTGGGGCACTGCTGCAGGTTGCTGAGGGAGAGTTACACCTCATTCCACTGTGTGTAACATTTTTTCCACAACTGTGGAAAAAAACCTGGTTGTGAATAGCCTTTCAGAGGATGCGCCTTACTTATCTCACACCTTTTTTTCCTCAGGGACTTCCGCAGCTGCAATGTTTCCCACATTCTGTAGTGTTTTTCTCCACAACTGCGGAAGGTTTTGTGAATAGCACTCAGTGCAAATTCCTCTTTGTTTCCATAGCTATGGCAGGTTTGGGGACTTAGGGAAGATTTTGCACCTTCAGAAAGCTTTGTGAATCCAGCCCAATGTTTCTCCATTTTGTTTCTGCTGGCAAAGTATTACTCATACTAGCAGGCATCAATCTCAACTTGTCAGCATTAAAGTACATTTCTAATTTTTTTTTTTACTATCCAATCCTTTATGCTCCTGGCATGCTTGGTGGCTATATAAGCCCATCCCATTCTGGCTTCATGGCTGTCATGAGTCACAATTCTTCCAGCCTTGGGTGGACCATCGGTGCAGTCGGGGGGGATTTCATCCAGCGCCAACACCTGATTTCCCACCTGATTTCCTCCCCATTGCCCCTGGAGCCTCAGACAAGGTTGGACATGCACATGGAGGCACACATGCATGCCTTGGCTCCAGTGACTCCACTCTTCCCACCCCTGGCCTAGCGTTGCCCCCCAGCAACCTATGCTCATCACCAAACACAGGTTACTGGTGTGGCAAGAGGTAAGGCGTAGAGTGCCTCAGCCCTCCATGCCTCTGGGACGGTGTAATATTTTTGTTTATCTGCTTTGGCTTCATAGCTCATTACCTTATGTCAGCATTAGCTCATTTCTGTAAAAAGTAGAATTGTTAAACTTTTCCTTTTTGGGAAAAAAGGGATCAGAACTATAGCTTGAACCCAATGCTAACTGATTCTTTTTACTTCCTGGTCCTCCAGCCCTGTCTCCACACTCAGATGTTTTGTGATGACTAAGCAAGGAGAGCATGGGGGCATCCCATAAAAGTCTATGGGAACATTTTTCAAGGCATATTTATATATGTTTCATTGAGGTTTCATTGTTATGCCGATGATACCCAGCTATACCTGTCTTTTGCCCCCCCGACCAGGAAGGAGCAGTCTTGGTATTTAATAACTGCCTCAAGGAAATCCAGGATTGGATGAGGTCCAGTTGGCTGAAGTTGAATTCTGGGAAGACAGAGGTGATGGTTTTGGATCCAGATCACCGGATAGGGGGACTTGAGGTAGGCTCCCCTCCAGGATTGTTCCTTGGGGATGAGGAACTTCAAGTCTCTGAACAGGTGCGAGACCTAGGGGTGATGTTGGACATGGGGTTGACACTTCGGACTCAGGTGTCAGCTGTTGTTAAGTTATCTTTTTACCACCTGAGAAACATCGCTAGGGTCAAGCACCTTGTTCTGTCCGGCAATCTACCTACATTAATCCATGCCTTTGTGACCTCGCATTTAGATTACTGCAACTTGCTTTACTTTGGGCTTCCGGGGGTTGATATTCGCCACCTGCAGCTGGTGCAGAATTCTGTAGCCCGGTTGTTGATGGGGACTCCTAGATCTTCCCATATCACACGGGTGCTGCAGGAACTGCACTGGCTGCCGGTTCAGTAGCGGATCACCTTCAAAGTCGGATTACTGATTTATAAAGCCCTCCATGAACTGGGCCCTGACTACCTGAAAGAGCTCCTGATTCCTTATCACCCTGTGAGACCACTCTGCTCAGCCGATGAGGGGTTGCTAGAGATTCCAAGGGTGACTTTAAAATCTGCCGGGGCCCATGCTTTTATGTTCGCGTCCCCATCCCTCTGGAACTCTCTACCCCATCGGATTAGGGAGTGCACGACCATGGGGAGTTTTAAACAGGCCCTAAAATCATTTCTTTGGGTTGAAGCATATGGAAGTGATGATTTTTGATCTGTACTGTACTTCCTATGATGATGACTCTGTTTTAATTGTATTAATTGTTTTACTGTACTGCACCTTGATTTTGGAAAGGCGCATTATAAATAAAGTATTATTATTATTTATTATTATTAAGCAGTCTTGGTGAAAAATGAAACCCTCTGCTTAACTAATAGGGGCCCTTATTAGTTGAGCAGTGGCTTTCATGTTTCTCCAAGATTACTTGAACATACATCAATATGCCTTGCTAAATGTCCCCATGGACTTGTATGGGGCATGCCACCACATGTTCCTTGCTTAGATGTCACAAAACAACTGAGTGTGGGGTCAAGGTCATGGACCCGAATATGGAAAGGACCCACTGGCCATGGATTTGGCTCCAGTTATGATCCCTTTCGTCCCCAAAAGGACAAGCTTAAACATTCTACTTTTTACAGAAATTGGATAACGCTGACATAAAGAAATGGGCATTGAAGCCTAAATAGATGAAAAAAAATCATAGGAATTTACTTTAAATCAATTTGCTCCATCTGCATCTCTTGAGTACCCATATCTAAATGGCACCACGCCATATGCTGGTGATCTGTACAGCAGCTTGGTCCCACAGCAGAAAACACACCACTGGCCTTATCTGTACGTACACTGATGATACCAGACACTTTGCTTTTTGGGCCTCAGTTCCTGAGCAGGAATTGTCACTCCAGCATGACTTTGACAGTATCAGTGCTGGTTCATCTCAAACCAGCTAGCACTAAATGCCAGAAAAACATTCTTCATGTTCTTTGATGCCAGCCAAAAGCTTGCATGTCTCAGTTCCCTTCTCCCCTTTTATAAAACTCTGGATGGTACCCACCTTATTAAGGTTTCTTAATGCAAGTACTTCAGCGTGAGGCTAGACTGACACATGGAGTTTCCATTCACACTGATGTAATCCACAAAAAGCATTGCCACAAACTTGATGCCTCAGGTTGAAACAAGTCTTGGTTACTCAATTAGTTTGCAACAATATTCTACTCAGGATTAGAGATGCAGCAAAGTTTTACTTTGTGGACAAATTTCCCATGAAGTTACAAAATCTGCCTCTGCGGATCATTTTGCAACATTTTTCTGTGTGAAAGAAAATTCACCATTTGTAACTTCACCTGGCTTTTGGGTTGTTTTAAGTGCAAATTGCACTTAGAAATCACAAAAAGGGAGGCAAAGTTGCAATGGCGAATTCTGTGATCACCAGGCACCATCACTAGTTGCTCCCCCCCCCCGCTGATCATCGGAAACATTTTAAATTAATTTCCTTGGTGTCTAGTGGTCTAGTGGTTCCCCCTCCCTTGATCACTGATCACCAGCCTAATTTTAAATTAATAAATTCCCTGGTGTCTATTGCCCCCCTCACACCAATTGCCGACCCAATGTAAAGTAAATTTTCCTGGTGTCTAGTGGTCCTCCCCCCTTCTGATCACAGACCGCTGGCCTGGTGTAAGATTAGTAATTTCCCTGGTGTCTAGTGGTTCCCCCCCCCCAATTTCTAACCAGTGTAAAATTAATAATTTCCCTCCCCTCCCTATCCTTAAATGTCAATTCCTTGGTGTCTTGTGGACCCCCTAACTCTCCATCCTGGCAGGTAATGCCCCCACCCCAACTGTCCCACAACCTGACCTCAGCAAGAACTGGCACAGCGCCCCTGCCTCACCACTGTGGCCACCTGCCCAACTGAGCTGCCAATGAATGAGCACGTACTTGTACAAGCTTGCACTCATTAATTGACAGGCCAGCTCGTGTTGTGTGGACCCCTGCATTCTGCCGGTGATGCAGATGAGAGTGAAGGGCTTTTCCAGTCACCATCAGGGGCTCAGAATGGGGGGAAATGGCATTGTGATGCCTTGAAGGGAGTCCACAATGCTATCCCCCCATCCCGTCCTCCTGCCAGTGACCAGAATAGCCTTCCACTCTCATCTGTGCCACTGACAGAATGAATGAGCTCAATGAATGAGTGCATGCTTGTACAAGTACACAATCATTCATTGACAGTTCAGTGGGTGGCCATCTGTGGTGGTGAGAGAAGGGCTGTGCGGTTGCCCACTGGGATTCAGGGTGGGGGCAGGTGGGGGCTCTGCATATTTATCTGTGGCATTTAATGTTAAGTTTGTCACTTGCCCATTAATGAAGAGATTTGGGGGTACATTATGTTTTTTATGTAGCCTTGCAGAGCTTGCTTTACCCTTTGCCTATGGAGACCTGTGTTAAAAAAGGGGTTTTCCCTTGTTCATACATTCATGTGACTTAGTTGGTAGTGTCCTGATTTTGTTATGGCTGTTTTCCTAAATTTAAAAAAAAAGATGCTGCTCTGGAGGAAATCGCTATGCCTGCTGCTGGCATGAGTAGTATTTCAGCATGTTCTGGCCTTGGGAGGGGCCAAGAGAGTCTTATAAAATGGGTAGAGGAACCCACTGAAACAGGTCTCAGTACATTAGAAATCAATGTGCCAAATGGAACCTTCTCTTTTTAAACAGCACCACTTTTTTCCTCTCAGTAACACTGAACATCTGAATCCCCTGCTGCTTCTGTTATCAATGTGATTCTCACTGCTGGCATTGCTCACAGTTTAAGTCCCAAGACTTTTAAATTAACTTAAAACAAAGTCTGTCTCACTAGTTGACATTTCGGAGCCCCTCCCCCTTCACCACCACATTCACTTGCTAACCCCACTACCAGCTATCCAACCTGCCGACTCATTTAATCATCAGGGTACAAGGGCAACAATCCTGGCCCCTTTGTTAAACAACTATTACATGTCATTAACTTTGTTTAGGTTACACATTTCCCTTCTTGTAATCATGCTTCATAATGTAAAACTGTGCCCCCCTCCAGCCAGCTCTGTGTACAACTTGGGGAAACCACTTAAAAACAAGAAATAAAATAAAAAGCCTTCCTAAGCATGTGCCTTACAATATGCTCACAAGTACTCTGCTGGTCACTGTACCGGTCACCCTCCCAATTCCTACTGCTGCTATTTTGTGCCCCAAAACGGTCTCACCCATTGCTTTTTTAACTAAAGCAGTGGTGCAGGAGCTCCCATCCAAATGAGTGCTCGCTCACTCGCCTTCAACACCTTCTGCACAAACCAACTGCATCTAAAACACAAGGAGCCATGGTAGAAGTGGTTGCACCCCTTCCTCCCCCCTATTTTGGATGACATCTTGCTTGCTCGATCAGCTCCTCTGTTAGATTTTCTGATATTCCAGAAACTCATCTGCATTGTGTTTTAAAGCAAGGAGATGTACAAGCAAGTTACTTTCTATGTTATTGTGGTGTGTCTCTGTACTAGGGGCAGGACTACTTCAATGGGTTCAATAAAACTACAGCTACAGAGTCCCCAGTAGGACAAATGTCCCAAGTTTAAAAAATGCACCATGCTCATGCAGGCAGAAGAACTATTTTATGTAAAATTAACATCAGGATTTTACTTTTTTATTATTTAAACCTCCCTATTTTTATTTTTACATGGATTTAAAATACAGTGCCCCATTTTATAAGTGCAATAAGATACTGCAAGGATCTGCATTAGACAGTTCTAACACACAGCCATAGACTGAAAACACTTGGTCTGTGGCCCCTTCCTTATCATACCCCTGGCCATGCATTGGCACTGTCTGATGCACACCCCCATCATGTTTTATTGCTTACATGGTGCAGGGCAGCAGCAAGCAGTGTCTGAATGGCTGCCTGGGCGATGATGATTTCAGGTCCATGTGCCAGATACTGGACCATATGGGGGCCTCAGAAGTTCCAGAGTTGCCACCCTTATCTGTGTTCATTGGGAACACAGCAGTTTTAGTTAACTGACTCCAACTGTAATAGGAAATGACTACATAAATAGATCAGTAAATATAAGTTAAAAGGCTCACCTGCCTGGTGCAAAAGGCACCAGATCATAGGACTGAGGAGTGGTGTGCCTGGACCAGATGACTTTTACAGGAAGTGTCTGGTGCCCAATAATATCTTCCACTTTCCCTGTGGTCAGCTTAATTCCTGCCCACTGGGACTCACACTACAGAACTTAGGCAGCAAGACCTGACTTCAATCTGATTCATGGTTTCATGCCAAATTCCAGCCAGCTGTTTGAACACCGAGCCATGTGGCAGGTGACGTTCCAGACTTCAGTCACTGTCTTCCTGCCTTTCATATTGAGGGATGATAAAGATTTAAAACTCAAGTAAGGCAGACCCTGGAGGTCTTTATGCATGCTATGTAGACATGTTTGTACTGTCAAATATTTATGGTTGCTTTTTTTCGTTCTAGTAAATGTGAAATGCTACATTTTGTTTTTGTGCCTCCAGAATGCTGCATTTCACCCTTGACCTTTAATATGCCCCTGTATAACTTGAAATTACTTTTCCCTCAAGTTTAGCTTAATTTCTGAGCAAGTTATATCACTAACCTCTGGAATACAGTATATACAGATAATAAGGCAAACGATTCAAGTTAATGGATCATACTCTCCTCCCATTGCTTTTGCAGTAAATTTAATTTCTTGAACCTTCAATATGGCTGCCACTGGGTCTCTAGGCCTGCCTCATGGACAGAGTGGTAGGGGGATTAGCTGCCTTCAGTAGAAGCCTCAGGATTGAGTGGCGGGTTAAATTCGACTCCTGGATTATGGCCAAATGGGAGACCATGACCTGTGGGGTCATATGGCCAGCCATTTAGATGACAAGCCACGTGGCAGGACAAAGAGAAGCTGCCCAACGCTCACCCTCCAAGCAAGGGGACAACTCTGCCCTTTCGGGCTCTCTCCTCTCAAACAAACTGCATTCTGCAGTTTGGTAAGCAGAACAAAGAGAAGATGCCCCACGCACACCCTCCAAGCAAGGTACGGGTTGGAACTCTGAATTTTGGCATCTACCCCTGAATGAATCTCACTTGCCCCTGTTGGCCAGTGTTTCTCACACTTTGTGCAGCAATTCAGAAGTCTTCTGGGAACTGCTGCCAAGAAATTAATGCTAGGACTGACCTCTACTTGACATGTTCTTGATTTCCCACTTTCAGTAATGTTTAGTCTGATGTGGAGATTTCTTAAGAGTTGATTTAAGTTTTGAGAGAGGTCTTAAGGTACTGTGATTTTGCTATCTGCCCGGAGTGCTGACTTTTCCATTAGCAGATTATATCCTTTAGCCACTAGAGGGCCCAGTTATAAGCAAACTTACACAATCCAAAACAATATAGTTCCTTTCTCATTTCACTTATTGTGTGGTCAGTCTATCACTATTCATCTGTCTTTGCCCCTGCCTCTTCTACTGATTTTTCCCATTTGCAGCTTATAGTCTCTTCGCCCACTAGAGGGGTTTTCCCCCAACCATTCCAAAGCTGCTCTACATCGCCTTACTCTCTACTACTCCTGGCACTCTTCCTTTACTGCTCAGCTGCTATGGGTACCTAGACTCCATTACTAAGTCTGCTCTCCTTCACCCTCTTGGTACAGACCTCACACCGACTGGAGCACTTTTCCTCCACACTAGGCATCTCATCCCCAGACTACCCCACAGTAACTAGGCCCTCCCCCACCCTTGACACACCCATGACCCCCAACACCCCCCACCCTGCCAACACCCTCTGCCCTCCAAGGCCTGACCTGGACCCAGCTCCCCCCTGCCATTCCCACCCTTCGCACTTTATCTATCCCATGCACCCTGATTTACAGTGTCAGTGGCTCAGTAGGTAGCACACTCACCTCTGAGGTTGGGAGATCAGAGGGCTGTGGGTTCAGTTCCCACATCTGGCACTTGGGTTAATATCCCAGTACTGACACTGTAGTGCAGCATGACAGGGGTGCTGCACTTCTGAGGTGCCGTCTTTCAGATGAGACGTTAAACCAAGGTCCCATCTCCCTGGATTGGTGGTAGTTCACGTGGATGTTAAAGATCCCATGGCACTTATCGAAAAAGAGTAGGGGGAGTTCCCCGGTGTCCTGACCAAATTTCCCTCATTCACTAAAAATACCACCAACAGCTTAATCTGGTTTAAGGTCAGTTGGCATTCTTCTGTATCCCCCTCCAATGGGTCATGCCTGAAAATAGGCAGGATTTGTCTAGTGGAGTTACCCGGTCAACAAAAACTAAATAAATAAAATAAAACAAATTGTAAAGTCCTCAGCTGGGTGTCGACCCAAGGGTCTCCATCACCACCGGCCACTAACCAGAATAATTACACTGCTATTATTATTATCTGGTAATGTACACCCAAACCCAGGACCTATTGCTTCCAGCCCTTCTAAACCCTGTACTGCAACTGGCCTCTGCTTTACATCCTTAAACATTTGCAGTCTCCTAAAGAAATCTTCTGCACTCCAGTGCTGGGTCATTCAACATCAACCTGACATAATTGCACTGGTAGAGACTTGGCTCTCCAAATCCACCCCTGACTCTGCTATCACTCTCCCTGGATATACCATCTACAGGAAAGACCGAGTATGCAAACGCGGTGGTGGTGGTGGTTACGCACTACAAGTACTGGACTCCCTTATAGGTCAGGCACTCCCAGCTCCTAAACTTGATTATGGAGCCCAAGCCCTCACCTTAAAAATCACACCTGACCCCGCCCGAGGCCCTCTCTTTCTCATGGTCTCCTATGTACCCCCAAGGAATCAAAACCAAGCGGTCCAGTCCCTCATTGACTATCTCACATCTCTCCCTCACAAAGTGGAGCAAGTCATCCTAGGTGATCTCAATGTTAACTGGCTTGCCTCCACTGCCTCCCATATAAGGGACTCCTTTGCTGCCCTGGATATGTCCCAGTTAGTCACCCAGCCCATCAGATTCAACCACTCTACTGGCACCAGCACTCTTCTAGATGTCGTTATATCTAACCACCCCTACAAAATCCAGGATGTCATTGTCCTCCCCAACTCTCTTAGTGATCACTCCCCAGTCCTCTGTCTCTGGTCATCCTCCACTCGGAAGCCAGTGTTCCAGGCCACTCTATGCCACCTTTTATGCCCTGGCAGCCTCAGAAAATTCAAACAATACCTAGCCCAGCTAGACTGGTCCCCTGTCCAGCACACCTCTGACATTGACTCAGCTCTTGACCACTTCACAAATGCCTCTGTTAGGCTTGTAACCTTTTCACCCCCTCACCAGGATCCGCTTAAAAAATGCAATGCCCCATGAATCACCCCACCCCCTCCTCCAGAGACTCAAAAACAGAGATAATCTCTGGCACATTGCTGTAGAATCTGGAAAGGTATCTGACAGACAGGCCTACAATGCAGAATGCAATAAGTGCACTTGGGCCATTAGGCGGGCCAAGGCAGAGCACTACCACACCACCCTCACTTCCACTTGGGGTTCAGTCCGGACCTTCTGGGATAACATGAAAGAGCTAAATGGGAAGTCTTGCTCACCCCCACCATCTCAGCTCTTCATCAATGGCACCCCCACCACAGATCCACTCCTCATAGCCAATTGCCTTAACACTGCCTTCTCTGACCTAAGCTTGGTCCTCCCCAGCAGTTTTTTTGACCCAGTCCCCACCTCTCTCCCTCTGGTCCTGCATTATCCACCATTCTATATGTACACCCTATCCCCCCACAAGAAGCCAGGCCGCACCTGCAAAAAGCCTTAGGCAGCAATAACCCCAGTAGTGACCCCCTCGACTCCAGGATCCTCCGTATGGTCTTGGATGAAGTCCTAGTTCCCCTGACTGACCTTCTAAACCAGTCTTTATGCCTGGGTCAGTTCCCAAGTACTTGAGAAACTGCTGAAATCACACCCATACATAAGAGTGGGGACCGATCCACCCCCAACAATTACCGGCCCTTCTTCATCCTCCCCCAACTCTCTAAAGCCCTTGAAAAAGTGGTGTTGATCCAGCTCTCTGAATACCTAACCAAGTATGACATTATGCACCCAGAGCAGCACAGTTTCTACCCAGGACACAGTACAACCACGACTCTCCTGGAATTCTCCCAACACCTGCATGCTGCTCTTGACTCTGGCAGCCTTGCAGAAGCAGTGTTCATTGACCTCTCCAAGGCCTTTGACACTGTCTGTCATCCCCTTCTACTTGACTCTCTCCACCAACTTGGCTTCTCTGGTAGTCCCATTTCCTGGTTCTCTAGCTACCTCTCTGCTAGATCCCAGTGTGTCAAGATTAGCGACTCCCTCTCCAGCACTCTTCTCGTTCACTCCACGGTCCCTCAGGGCTCCATCCTGCGTCCAATACATTTTAGTCTCTACCTCAACACCCTCCCCAGCTCATGTACTGGTAAAATGCTCCTCTATGCCGATGATGCAGTCCTCATTGCCTCACATCCCAATCCCACCTCCCTCCAGTTATCCCTCCAGCAAGCTTACAACCAAGCTGAAAGGTGGTTTTGTGACCACAGACTGGTCATTAACCTAAAGAAAACCAAATCAATGCTCTTCTCCCACCACCAAAATAAAGCTAAAAACACCACCTTCTTGACTATCCCCAGCACTTTGCATCTGCTAGAACAAGTGACCACATACAAGTACCTAGGCATCATGTTCAATACTGCCCTCTCCTTCCACATCCACATTAATGCCTTGTCAGTTGCCATTAACTCTCAGATTGGCCTGCTATACCGGCACAGGGACTGCCTGTCTCAGGTTGTCCATCATCTCTTGTCCCTCATGGACTATGGCTTGTCCATCTACACTGCAGCTGACAACACTGCCCTCTCCAAAATCCAACTCTCCATCAATAAGGCCAGTAGGCTCCTGACTGGTGCCCCCAGCCGAACTCACACCTGCCTTTTCTATACTACCACCAGTCTTCTCAACTTTGAGGAGTGACTTCTCTACCAGACCTGCCTTCTCACTAAGAAAACACTGCTAGGACTCTCCCTCCAGGGGTCTCCACCTCCCTACAGCAGCCATTTTCATCTGCCACCACCCGTAACTCTGATAAGGCCAATTTCAGGGTGCCTAGAACCAAGACCTCTCTTGCCCAGAAATCCTTCCTCTACCGAGCCCCCACCTGGTTCAACTCCCTCCCTAGCTGCATCTCCAACTTGCCAAAAATTGACTCCTTTAAAACAGCCCTTTGGAACTATATCTTTAATACCCACTGTTGTAGGTGCAACTAACCCCCTGTTGTAACCTGTGGTTCCCACCCACCTTGCCCCCTGGCTCGACAACGTGCACTGGACAGCCTCTCCTTCCCTCAGAACTGCTCCTTCCCTACTAGGTCCAAACAGGGATGTAACCCACTGTCTTCTCTGAGGACCTACTATATCCATGAGTGTAACTCACAATTTTGTAACATTATGTAATCTAAGTAACATACAAACTACTACATTATGTAACCTAAGTGTATCTATGTTAAATGTTCCTTTTACTGCACCTGTAATGTTATCCTCTGTTTTAATCTGCACTGTAATAACTGTCTTGATGTCTGCCCCCCCCACGATGAGGTGTCTTTGTAAATGAGTCTCTGATTGAAAGGTTGTAAACCCGATTTGTAATGAATTAATGAATAAAAGGTGGTGTTCCAGTTCTTGAGCTGCCACCCTGCACACTTCTCGTCAGCTCATGATTTCTGGAGTTTATTTAAGCATAACAGCAGAGTAGGCAGAAATTCCAGCATTCACCCCCTAGAGCCAATAATGGTAAAACCATGTCTGTTTCAGTTTGTTCGTCAGAGTCACAGGGCTAATTAGCCCCCTCAGGTGCTGTTAATAATTGGAACTACATGTAGTTAGCTTTAGCCAGGGTTATATGTTTAATATTAGGAAGGTTGGGGGGTAGACAGTTGTACTGATTCTAGTCAGTCAGTGCAAGCTCAGCTAACTTACAGTGGTCATCTGGGTGGGCCATGCTCTGCCTCTAAACTGTGCTAGGGTGTTCTGGCCACACTACTGTAGCACAGTTACCTATACCTCCAAATCTGATTCAAAAGATAAGATATGAGGGGGTTTTGAGCAAGGTGCCTGATACAGTTCACACTGTTGACATTATTTTACTTTCTTTGAGAAGTGATGGTAGTTGCTGGTGCTGGTACGTGCATTGCTGGGCGTAGACCCATTCTAACATGCCCTGCCCTCCTTTCACTATTGGGCAAAGGTAGTCCTTTGCAATGCTAAACTGGGATGGCTCCTAGCGAAACTAAGAAAAGAATATGAGAATGATCAAAAAATAGCAGGAAGGAATTGTGTTCAGGCTGAACCCAAGCTTTACTTTTAATTCCCTATGAAAGTGCAGTTGTTTGGGCAGTAGATACTGTACATGCTCCTTTAGTCCACAGCTGGTAAAAACCAATACCTGGTGGCTGGTTAGGGCATACATGTTTTTAATTGGCTGTTGAATAGCCCCAGATGGTTTGTTACTCAGGTGTCTTTTACAGGGCTTGATTCTAGAAACTACCCACTTTTTTCCCTCACCACTCTTCTGATCTGCATGATATAGCTCTGATTTCCTCAGTGCTATAATCGTGCCTCTCCTTATGGCTCATAGGATTTCTTTAGTGAACTACTACTGATGGCCTGTATATGTTCTTTGTTAGGAGAGGGAGTGCAAATTCAGCAGGTGCTGCCTGCCCAGCATTCCTTAATTGTACATGTTGGGAAGCAACTGTGGGTTGTAGCACAGTGTGGTTGTGGCCTCTACCTGCCACATATCAATAGTTAAATGAATAGGGAATTTGAATATATACAGATAATAAACACATAAAAAAAAGACACAATAAATTGAAGGGTCCATTTTTTTTTTGTGGGGAAAAAAGGGGTCTGTGAGAGAAACAACAGTTTAAATGTAAGTCAGTACACTTGAGTCAGCAGAGGCAAGTATTTGGCAGATGTTAGGCACATAGGGTCTCCACCACACCCTGCAGACTACACTGCACACACTCCTTTCTAGTGGTATCTGTGAACACTACCTGAAAAATAGCCTTGCGGTTAGTGCATAGGGCTGACAACATAGAGTCCCAGGAGTCATGGGTTTGACTACTACTACAATAGCAATGTGCAGATTGTTGAACTTAAGCAAGTCACTTTACTTTCCTGTGCTAAATTCTCTACAAGGTCACACCTGGAAATGAATTTCAGCTCAGTGTGTTATTACCAGTTCAATATTAAGCTAGAGTTTCCATCCAGTTCTATCTCTAGTAAATGTATGCTGCAGTACCCTGCAATATGTAATGATACCTGGGCATTGCTGTCTGTTCATAACTCACCTATAGCTGATCATTTTTTCTCTATCTGTGGATCTCTTCACTGCACGCAGTATTGGCTGGAGAGTATGGCACTGACACTTGGTTCTAAGTTCATCTGGGGCTGTTTCACTACAGAAGTGGACTACCCTTACATTAGAGGGTTAAAAAGGTTAAGGTGGAAAGTGGAGGCCACCTCCCCCCAAAAGAAGGCAGTTACACTTTTGTTGTTCAGGGTCAGCACTGACTCCTACTAGCAAACTGAGTTGACACTCAAGTATCCACCACCTCCACCACCAGCCACTTCAAAGTGTTATATAGTACATGTGGTAATAGATTAAAAAAATAACAAATATATAAATAATGAAGGAGGGTAGGTCTCTAACTTGCTACTTGGCCAATCCAGAACCATCTGGCCATGACTCACTGGCCACCAGGTTAAGGGTCAGTGGGGAGAGCCCCTCCCCTAACCAGTGACAGATCTACAGCTGAGGAGGAGAGGCAGTTGGGCCAGATACTTGAAATGGAGGTCTGAGACCACCTTGCCACTGAGAGGTCAGTCTTGTTAGACCATTGCAGTGCAACAAGGATAGCTGTATGCACTGCAGGGCATGCAGAGGGGGTATGGAAGACACCAGGAGAGCAGGGAATCTAAGTTACACCCACACACTGGCCAGCCCCCCAATGCTTCCACCTCTCCCAGAGTATGAGGGGTGTGAGACACAAACTACTCAGATTAATACACACACAAAAAAATGAAAGATAGGGAGCCCAGGGTGGTTTAGCTTTTCAGCTTTAGTAAGAAGAGGAATTGCCATGGCAAGGCCCGCTACCGTGGGCCTGGAGGAGGCAATAAAACAAAACTATTTTAAAGAACATTGCAGAGCCATTACTAACATGAGTTTTCTTGTTGTGTGCAGCAGCCTTTTCTCATTGCAATGGCTCCAGTAGTACCATGGCTGGTAGGAGACAGACGTCCAGTGAGCCAAGAGCAGAGGAATTCCTGGAGGAGAAAATGCAGGCATTGTGTGAGAGGAAAGGCCAAGCAGGGATAGTAGCTTACTTAGCACAGACACTGGCAGCTGAGGAGTGTATGGCCCCTGTGGTAAAGTACCCGAGAGGCCAGTCAGCCAACGAGGTAAGGCGCATAAAGGAGATGGTTTATCTCTTGCAGGAGGACACAGCCAGAGGCTCCAAAAGGCTTTGCACCTTCTGACAGCCAGAGTTGGGACTGTGGTGGATCCAATGTTGCCAGGGTTAAAAGAAACAAGCAGGATGCTCTCCTCGCTATCCTTGAGGTACTCAGGACTGTACCCAGAGGTTGAGTAGGCACAGCTAGACATGGTGGCTTAGCCGAGGCCTTCAGCAGGCCCACTGTCACTGGACTGGTTCTATGACTTTCTTACCACAGTGTCTTCCACCTGCCAGGTCTTCCCTGTGGCAAAGCACAGGATTGTTTAGAGAGCTGCATACAATCCTGCAATCCCACAGATCTAGAAATGGCTTGGAAAGGCCCATCTAGTATGAGTGCAGGGAGCCAGCTCCCAGAGAGCCTAGCAATACCAGGAGGGTGGAATTGGCCTACACAGAGGCTCCAGGTATGGCCAGGACTGGGGTAGCCTTCAGGCTACTGGCTTCATGGAGCAGTTCAGGGCTGATGGGACCCCTTCACCAAGTAGCTAGACTTTAAGTTATACTGTGTTGTGAGCTATAGTTCATGTTCACGTTGTTCTTTGTTCCTTTCAGGTCAGGTCCCCGGAGAAGACAGAGTAGGGCTCATGAGGACCCCTTCCCCAGGAGCTATATAAATCAGGTTGTCACAGGTCATGGCCTTTTCTTGTTTTCACATTGTTCTTGTGTCTTTCAGGTCCCCTGGTGGTGCCTGAAGTGAAGAGTCAGTGGGCACTGCTGGTAAGTAGATTTTTTTTTGTCAATATCTTTTTATTTATCTTTTAAAAAGGTACAGAAATGACTTACAATAAATAAAACAATAACATTTAACATACTTTAGTTAAAAGAAAATATAATCACCATAAGAGACCATTTGCATCCTAATCAAGGTGCTGAGTTATAGAACAAATTGTATTATGAGATGTACTACTTCTAATATATACAAAAATCAACCATGTTCTTTATATTGTCATTGTTGAAATAAAATATGAACCGCTATATTTTATACTTGCAAAGGATGTAATCCTATAAACATTACCTAAGATATGTAAAATTTCTCTGTATAATGTATTCCTTATAATTATTGATAATTATTCCCCTTTTATTCTTTCCCAGAAGTAGTAACTGTCTCTAAGAAAAGTGAAAGTCTTGAAAAGAAAATGATATAAAGATGTATAGGAAAGAAAGTATAGATATAGAGTTACTAATATATCAAATATTGATCTACATTAGCATCAAATATAATGTAAGATGAAAAAAGGCTTCAACAATGTTTTATTGTTTAGTAAAACATTATATGCACTTATTTATGCAACAGTAAGGAAATTGTATATTGATCCCCATTTGCGGTTAAATATGTATTTTTGCCCTATCATGGAGTGTGCTATTTTTTGTAAGCATAAGATTTCAAGGCATTCATTTCTCCATTCTATCATTGAAGGGGTTTTATCCTCTATCCAATTTCGTAGAATAACATTTTTAACTGAGGCTGATATGATTTGAACAGTGTATTTCTGTTCCTTAATCCATATGAAGGTTTCATGAAAATGTCCAATCAGACATGTTTCCAGATTTAGTTTGCCCTGAAGCCAAGGCAGAACATTAAACAGGCCAATAATATTTTGCCATAAATCTTGAATTTTTTCACATTGCCAAAACATATGAATCAAATTAGCATTTTCTTTTCCACATTTATTACAGATAGAGGTGTTACAAACACCAATCTTAAATAAATGAAATGGAGAATAATAAAGATTGTGCAAGGATTTAAATTGAACCAGTTTCATATTGACTGTCTTAAAGCAGTTTAGAGAACTACTCCATATGGTTTTCCAATCCCAATCTTCACATTTTTTCTTACACTATTCTACCACCACCTAATATTTTCTTGGTCTATACCTCTTACACACTCTATCAATAAAGTGTAAAGGTCTGATATAGATGGATGTAATCGTATGCATGCAAGAAAAGCTGTGGTGTTGTCACCTGTTTTAGTTTTGTTTAGATCATTTTGATAATGTCTCATAATGCTTGTGGTAAAAGAAGTATATTTATAAGAGTCTAGAGAAGGTATTCCTTATTTTTGTAGTATGGAATTGAATGGAATCATCACATAATTTGCTATAATATCTGTAATATAATATATTCCCTTATCATATCATTCCTTAAAATAAATCAATGAACCATCTATTAAAATATTAGAATTACCCCAAAGGGATTGATCAGTTGAGAATTTTATGTTCATTTTTAGGAGATTTTTCCACACAGATATCAACTGAGGTCCAGCTGTAATGATCTTATTTTGAATACTTTTGAGAGGCTTGGCAAAAATCAAGGTCAAAATATTAATATTTTGAGTGCTTAGTATATCCCTTTCCATACATAGCCATTCAGGCATTTCTTGTTCATTAGCTGAATGATTGAACCATTTTGCAATTTGAGACATTCTACAAGCTAAATAGCAAAAGTGAAAATCTGGGAACTTTAACCCTCCATTCTTCTTAAGTCTAGATAGCTTTGTATGGGCCATTCTGCTTATTTTATTATTCCATAAAAATTTATTAATACTGCTTTGTAATTCTGAGAACCATCTTTTGGGTATAAAGTAAGGAAGCATTTGAAACATGAACAAAACTTTGGGTAGAATATTCATTTTTATTGCTTCCATTCTACCCCAAAACCCCAATTTCAGAAAATTCAACTTAGAGAATTAGCAATATCCATCTTGAGCTTTTTTAGATTTTCTGCATGTTTTTTTCATTTTTTTATGAATAGTAATACCCAAATAATCTATTTTCTCTTTTCCCCATCTGATACCCATGTTTTCAATGTCACTTCTTATGCAAAACCTATTAAGGGGTAAAGTGACTGATTTTTCTTTAATTTATATCCAGAAATGTTCCCAAAATCATGCACTATTTGAAGGATCCTGGGAATGGAGTTTATTGGATCTTGCACTGAAATAATAATATCATCCACACAGAGTGAAGTGAGATATTCTTTTCCTTGAATAGGGACTCCCTTTATAGCCTCATCTATTCCTAACTTCCTGACCTGTGGATCCACCATTAAATTAAAAAATAGTGGGGACAAAGGACAACCTTGTCTAGTTCCCCTTAAGAGATCAAAACCAGATGATAATAAACCATTTGTTATAACAGATGCAGATAGATTCTTGTACAGAATACTGATCCATTTTAAGAAATTGAGTGGAAAACCATATAAGTTGAGAGTGTTAAATATATGAGGTCATAGAACCCTATTAAAGGCCATCTCTGCATCTAGAACAAGTAAACCGGCAGCAATTTGTGATGTATTAGCAGCCTGTTGAGCATTAAATAACTTCCTAGTATTGTCTGCTGCCATTCTCCCGTTCATGAATCCTACCTGCCTGTTGTCCACTAGAAAATGCATAACCTGTTCTAATCTGTCAGTAAGAACTTTAGCTAAAATTTTTATATCTGTATCAATGAGTGATATGAGTCTGCAATTTTGGCAATTTTCTGGTTCCTTTCCTGGTTTAAGAATAAGGGTGATTAAGCTTCTCATCATGTTATTAGGAAAGTAAACTTTCTGCCAAGCTTCTGTATGTACTTTATTCAGAATTGGAACCATTTCATCCCTGAGTATATGAAAAAAATTAGAAGAATAACCATCTAGTCCAGGGGCCTTGTTTCTTTTAAGTGCTTTAATCGGTGTATCATTCTCTCTGTCCTCTATTGGCTTACCTAGACTGTTCTTAAATTTCTTATGGACTTTGGGTATCTGTGACCCTCTGCAGAATTGCTCTAGGGCATCTGGTGTAAGGATAACATTACAATCATATAATTCTTTATAATAGCTTCTAAACTCCATATTAATTTTACTTTGGTCAACTATCACTGAATCATCACCCAACTTTTAATGCTACAAATTCTTGTACTACCTGCATTCTGCTTTAATCTAATGGCCAGCATTTTAGAAGCTTTGGGGCCTGAGTTGATATATTTAAGCTTTGACCTTCTAATTACAAATTCTGTTTCTCCCCGTATTAGCTCAAAGTATTCAGTTTTAAGTCTTGACCATAACACCAACTGCTCATTAGATGCATCAGTAAGTAGTTTTTTTCAGTTTCTGCTATTTTTTTAAGTATCTCTTGCTGTTTAGCTTTATTTTCTTGTTTTATACTTGAAGATGCACTAATAATTTGCCCTCTTAAATAACACTAAAAACACTCCCAGGTATTTAACCAGGAGGTGTCTTCTGGTTTATTACACTACCAAAATACTTTAATTTCTTGTTTGAGTCTATTAAGAAAATCTTTATCTTCTAACAAAAAGTGATTAATCCTCCAGCATCTGGACATAGCTATCAGGTTACATTCCTTGAAAGATAGTAATACAGGTGAGCGATCAGAGATCACTTGCTCTAAGATATGGCTAAAGACTATCCTGTCTGCAAAAGTTTCTGGCACATAAATGTGGTCCAACCATGAACCTGAATGGTAATGTTCAGACCAAAATGTAAAGGATTTTTCCTTAGGATAAAATAATCTCCATGCATCTATTAAACCTAATGTATTTATCATGTGCAGTAGCTCCTTATCAGTTTTATTGCTCCTATCCAACAATGGGTCCAAAGTACTATTTGTATCACCCGCAAATAAAACAGTATTCTTTAAACAGGATGTAAGTTTAGAACAAATAACATTAAAAACATCATGTGAGAAGCCAGTTGGGCCATAAACATGTACAAGTGTAACATCCTCATCTTCTAATTTCCCATTCACTATAATAAAATGTCCAAGAGGATCTGTAATAACATTGTTCATGTGGAAGTTTATTCCCTTTCTAATAAGCATTAAGATCCCTGCTTTTGGAGTTGAGACCCGAGCCAAATACCTGGCCGACCCATTCTCTTCTCATTACATTAATGTGGTTACCATGTAAATGAGATTCTTGCAAGTGTACAATGGATGGATTCATCTTTTTTAAAATGCCTTAGTACAGAATATCTCTTTAACTTATGATTAAGCCCCCTTACATTCCATGTAATTAAATTAAAAGTTTTACTACTTGCCACATTTAATTACATCAAGAGCTCATGTTTTTCTAAATTTGCACGCTGCTAAGTGCCTATCCATTTTGTAAACTGTGTAATGAAAATATTGAAGCATCTCCTCTAAAACCTTGACAAAGGGTACTATGCTTAGAAAGCTGAGTATAGAGTGTAGAGAAAATTAAAGAAAGAAAAGTAAAGAAGACTAATTAGATAAGCTGTTCTCAAAATGAATCGTACTATATAACCCAACCCCCCACTTTCTCTCCAGTCTATTCCAGAATGAGGACATCAAGGGTATTTGTCATCGAGATGGTCTGATACTTGGCCACCCATCACTCAAAAGAATATAATCTTTACCACATAGTACAATTAAAATTATCATCATGAACATATAAAACAGATTTAATATATATGGGTGTGTATTACATACATGTATCTATATCTCTACAAAAGTAATAAGCAAACTGAATATAAGCTTTGTAACCAGTTATCTATGCATTTAAGAAATAGAGATATTGAGCCTCATATGTAAATTCAAACCTTAACTTAACACATACAGATTCTATATCTTTCCAATTACACGTGTAATACTCATAAAATAGAGAAGTAACTAATCTGCACAACATCAAAAGGAGCATATTTTATAAAATTTAAATGTTGGAACAACAAATCCTGACATTGTAAAAAAAAGGGGGGGCATACCTGCAATTAAGCAATCCGTTTCAATTACTGCCATACCTCCACAACTGCAGTGTTGTTGACGAATAGGTGGTATTAACTAGAAATACCTGTGAGAGTCATGTAACAATGTAAGAACTTTAAAGCAGTGAACATAAAACACAATGGTCATATATATAACAACGGCAGTCATGTGAAAAATAAAAACAAGGATAACATATATCTAAATGCTCAATGTCTCTTCCCTTTGTGTAAATAACGAAATAGGGAGAAAAAACTACATTTCCCATAAGCCTTTCGAATGCAGTGTACATTCTTTTTTATGCGTCAAAGCAAAAGGCACGAGCAGTGATTCTATTTGACCTGCGCGAGGAGAGTTTTTTTTGCAGGTTTTGAAATCTCAAATGGCTAACTTATGTTGGAAGAGACAAAATGGCGTAACTTCAAAATTGCAGTTCACATCACTTTGTGCACCACCTCTGGTTCTCAATAATGAGTGATAACCATGAATTAGTTGATGTTTTCTTAAAGCAGCACAGAGTTTAAACAAAAAGATTTCTCCCTCAATTCGTATTGCTGAATGAGGAAATGATAAAAGGGGGGAGGGCAGGGGAAAACCAAGCAACACTAGATGGCACAATGAAAAATGTTCAATCATACAACCAGTATTTGGTGCATATTTTTGTTACTAGATCTCCAGCATCTCTTACCCCACCTTCTCATTACTCATATCCCCTGTTCATCGATGCACAGATAAGGCAAAAAGCCCATAATTAAACTCACCCCCAGTGAACCACAATGCTATTAAGCTCATCTGTCCTTTCACTACTTGTCATATGGTGCCTGATTAAAAATATATAGAGATATCACTTTACCTGGTGCTGTTTGTATCTTGACATATGCCAATGTTCTTTTTTATTTTTGCCAACAGTACCTCGTACATGAATTTCAGTGAGGTTAGTCGCACCTTCTTTTTTTTTTCCATTCAGTTTTTATTAAAGTTTACAATACAGAGAATGAATCACAAGAAACATGTAATGTAACAAAATATGGTTATCCTACACATTGGACAGATTCATTCTCTCCCACTCCACCCCCTCCGCCCTACCCTCCCCCTTTCTGATGCAGCAATGTAGCATAAAGTTAACATCATGTACTTCTTAAAGCTACATATCATGGTTGTAATGAATACAGGGCTTGTAGAGAACCCCATAATTTGCTGAATGTTGTAAGTTTATTGGAAAGACTGGCAATGGTTCTCTCAGTTCTAAGATTTGCAAGAAGCTCTTGGAGACATTCTAAGTAAGACAAACTGTCAGAATCTTTCCAATGCCTTAGAACCATCTTTTTAACAGACATGGAAATTAAGGCCATATCGAATTTTCTACACCTAACTGTGATGGCAGAAAAATCACCCAGAAGACAAATTTCTGGAGTAAAAAGCTCTGAAAGTCCTAACAGTGGGTCAGCTTTTTGTTTTATAGTGGACCAGAGGGGGGCAACCTTGGGACATTTCAAAAAAATATGGAGGGAGCCCCCGGGCAACAACCCACATCTGGTACAGAGCGGAGTAGACAATACGCCTATTCTAGCCAATTTTTGTGGAGTATAATATACATTGTGTAGGATTTTGAATTGCATTAATCTCAGTCTGTCCTTGGATAGGAATTTATGACAATTATTCCAAATGAGTGACCAATCAAACTCCATGTCTGGAAAAAGAGAAGACCAGTATGAGATAGGAGCAAAGTTATTGGGATATTTCCAAGCAAATAAGGTATTGTATATGTTCGAGACTGCGTGAGGGATTCCGGCCAGATCAAGAAGAGGAACCTTGAAATTAAACTGTGGAGGCAAGGGCAGAGTAGTCCCGAATGCCTTCACCATTCGGTGCCGTAGTTGATATACCTTGAAAATATTGGTAGCAGGAATCATGAGTGTATGTAAAATCTCCACAGAGGAACTCCATTGTCTATCAGGTGTAATGAAATCTTTTAACAAAGAGCGATTGATGGGAGGAAACCAATTAGGAGGTAGAGGCTTATTATCCAGCTTCAGATTGGGGTTGCCGATTACTGGTTGATATAGATCCTTAGGTATTGTCATATTTAAAGCAGCACAGCTGTGAGTGGGACATGATCGAAATTGCAATGGGAGATTTACACAAAGTTAATGGAAGAAATCGTATTTTAGTACATAATAATGTGGCCGGGAGAAAGCTATGGTTCTTAATACTATCCAACTCCACTCTAAGCCAAATCGGGGTATACTGAGAATGTGCTAATCGCTGCCCTGCTGTCAACCACTGTAGATATTTATTGGCCTGACTGGCCCAATAGTACAAGGCCAGATGAGGAAGTTTTAGCCCTCCTTTGTCTTTGGGAGCAGCCAGTTTATGGAAAGCCAGTCTGGATTTTTTATATCCCTATATGAAAGAGGAGAACATGGAGTGTACTTTGTTAAACCAAGATAAAGGGAGATTAATATTCAACATGTTAAGGGGATAAAACAAATGGGGAAAAATATTCATTTTAATTAAATTGATCTTACCCCATAAGGAGAGAAGGAGGAGCGTCCGTCTATGAAGGTCTTGGTCTATTTTCTGAACCAACAAATCCAGATTTAGATATTTGAGACGAGTGTTACTTTGAGTTAAGATAATACCCAAGTATTTCATAGATTTAGGTTGCCAAGCGAGTCCGGTAGCAATAATTTCTTGCTTATGTACCCGATGATTCAAAGGAAAGACTAAGGTTTTCGCAGTGTTGAGCTTGTAATTAGAGACCCTGCTGAATTCGCTTATTTTATTAAGAAGAACGGGGATAGATGTGGCAGGGTTGAGTATATGCAAGAGAAGGTCATCGGCATACGCTGCAACCTTAGCCACCCCTGTATAGGAATACCTGGGACACCTTGTGCTGTTGTAAGTCTCTGGATAAGGGGTTCCAAATATATATTAAAAAGCAATGGGGATAAAGGACACCCCTGTCTCATTCCGACATGGAGTTTAATCAGGCTGGACCTCATGCCATTACAGGCAATTCTGACAGAGGGAAATATATATAGCGACGCACCCAGCTCAGGAATACATTAGGGAAACCAAATGCCTTCATTGTCACAAACAGGTAATTCCAATAAACCCTAGCAAAGGCCTTCTCAGCATCTAAAGAGACCAAGGCCATTGGGGTAACAGCGTCCTCAGAGGCCGACAATACATGAGCAAGGGTACGTAAATGATCAGTGGATGATCTTCCTTTCATGAAACCCACCTGTTCAACTACAATTATCGAGGGGAGAACCAGACTTATATGATCCACCAAAATTTTGGCTATGATCTTGATGTCGTGGTTGATTAAGGATATAGGCCTGTAACTTGAGACAAGATCCTGTGGTTTATCTGTCTTGGGCAATAAAACTATAAGGGCCTCGAAAAGGGAAGGGTCAGACCCCTGACCTGATAAAAGAAATTGAAAAAGAGACAACAGAATGGGGGTTAGCTGCCTAGAGCATATCTTATAAAAATTAGAAGAAAAGCCATCAGGGCCTGGCGTTTTGTCGGCAAGGAGGGATTTGATTACCGCGCTTATTTCATCCTCCGTGATGGGAGATATAAGTGCATCTTGTTGAGATTTAGTAAGGGAAGGTAAAAGGGAGTCTGTCAAATAACTTTTCAAATCCTCTTCTGAGGGGGGATTGAGCATGGGGGCATATAACTCCCGAAAATAAGTAGTAAATTCGTCTACTATCTCAGGAACAGTAGTTTTAAGGGAATCCTCTACTGAGAGGAGGACTGATTCGAATTGCTTAATGTGCATTGCTAGCATCTGCCCAGCTTTCTCCCCTTGATCGGTATAGAGTGCATTCATTTTTAGAATGGCAAACTCGGCTTACTCTCTTAATAAATTGAGGTAAGCATCTTTTAATTTAATTAAGTCTTGCTTGACCGAATCCGAGGAGGCAGGGGAAAGAGTATGTTCGATGTTCCTGATTTGGGACAGGAGGGAAAAAACGTTGTCTTCCCGTTCCTTTTTCCTTTTCGAAGATAGACCAATTAAGATGTCTCAGAGGAACGCTTTGAGAGTGTCCCATTCCATATCAGGTCGTCGTGTGGTGTTAGCATTTAGAGTGATAAACTGTTGATTTAGAGATGCTATGTAATCGATCTTAACGGGCTCTTTGAGAATTTGGTTATTTAACTTCCATCTGCCTCCTCTTTTTGGGAATGAGAACAGAGATAATACACTTGTTACCGCAGAGTGATCCGAAAGTGGAATGCTCTCTGTGCGGGAGAAAGGCCATGGGGGATTCAACCAGATCTATCCACCGAAGGATCAAATACCAGATTGAAATCACCCCCTATAATCATGGGAGTACCCAGAAAAGGATTGAGAACTTCTAATAGGTTCATGAAAAAACCTGGGGTGTCTGCATTAGGCTCGTATACACATCCCAGCACAATATCCAAAGTATGCAATTTACCTTTCACAAATCGGTATCTCCCAGAGGGGTCAATCAAGGTTTGGGAGGATCTGAAAGGGATCAATCTATGTAGAAGATCCATGACTCCCTTACTCAGAGTATTACCCTGTGCAGCAAAGACTAGTCGCACCTTCTGATGAAAGCAAGCCTCCGCTTCCTTCATCAAGATAACGGCGACTTCCTGTAGTCAATTAAAGGTATGCACCTCTACTTTCTTTTAAGTGAATGGAAATAGAGCCTTAAAACAGCTTGACTTGTTCAATAACTGAGTGGTTAAGAAACCATAAATCTCATAAAAGGTAAGACAATATTGGGCAAAGCATACTCTTTTCGTTAGCATCATGGAACACCAGTGGAATCAAGTAAAGAAACAAGGGGGGTAAACAGACAGATCAACAGCCATGCTTCAGTGATTAATTAAATGGTTGTATTATTCTTGTGCCTCCAATTTGCAGTCGGAAATCCCTCCCCCCCCGGCCTTTACATGAGTAGTCGAGGAGCCACTGATATTCTTAAAATGCAAAGTCTTTAAATAGTGCATTGAAATCCTTCTTGACACCAATTTTAGCTGCCTCATAGCCATTGTAGTCGTTAGGACCTTCTGTAGACCATATTCTTAAAATAGTAGGATAAAGCAAGCTGTATTTAAGATTTGCCTCTCTGAGCTTTCTCTTACTTGGGAATAAAGTGTCACGTCTTTTTATAACCTCCGGGGGTAGATCATTAAATACCTTAATCATGTTCCCTTCAGAATCTATGGAAATGTTGTCTTCTAGCTTTCTTTGCACATGTATTTTGTGTTGGAAATATAGGAATTTAAGCACAAAAGATCTAGGTCATGCATTAGGACCTGGATGTGGTTTTAAGGATCTGTGAGCCCTTTCCAACACATAACGAGCACAATCAGGAGGAGGGCCTGCAATTGACAGCAGCAGTTTATTAACAAAGGCTAGGGCATCATTTCCTTCAAGTCCTTCCTTAACTCCAAAGATACATAAATTATTTATTCTACTCCTACTCTCTAAATCCTCTATTTTTGCTTCCAACTTGGCACTCCTTTTAGAATTAGCAATACCCTCTCTGACATCTTTCTCCACTTTATCCTCCACACTACTGATTCTAGATTCTGTGTCTGAAATACGAATCTTGTGCTCGTCAGTGTCTTTCCTAAGCTGTCTTAAACTGTCAGACATATCTGTAATGGTAATACTTATAGTCTCCATCTTTGACATAATTTGATTAAAATGAGAAACTATCAGTGGTTGTGAGGAGATTTCCTGAGTTTCTAAACTGTCATCACTGTCTGTACTGACCTCGGATATTTGTCTCTTAGATGGGTCCCCCCCAGCTTTCTTTTCAGCAACAGGGATATTATTGTTATAAGAATGTGCCTGTTGATACTCCATTTTCTTACTGTCCATATTATCAGGCAAATAAATGTATATGTGTAGATGTGCTTTCAATAGAACTGGGCCAATCAATATGTGTTCAGGAGAAAAGAAAACACAAAAGTTATCCTTGCCACTTTAAAATCTGCAGATTTGTAAGAACGTATTAGTGACGAGGTAGACAGGGTCACGTAGCAAGGCCAAAATAGAGATTTTGAGGAGATGAAGAAAGACCACCAAGGTGAGTGTATTTCTAAATGAGGATACTTATTTACCATCAGGAAGTATTTTATCATGCCTGGTTGATGTAATTTTCATATTCTTGTCGAGCAGTACATCACAGCTGATTGTGTGAGAGAAGAAGCCAAACTGCCGTTATCAGAAAAAAAAAGAAAAAGGGATAAAATATAATAAAAGAGCAAAATCTTTATGTGGGCATTACATACCCATTAGATCATGAGAGGAATGAAATCTATGTCTGTTAGAAGTACTAAATATTCAAATTATTTGCACGAGTGACGGGTAGGCCAAGGACACGGAGCTCAGCGAAGTGAAACCGCCCTGACCGCCTGCATTTGATCGAATCTCCTGGTAAGAAGATAGTAGGGAAGTGGAAAAAAGATGGCATGCTGTGGACCACTTCAATCAGAGCCCATGACAGGCCATGAGGGTTGCCTGGCATACAGATACAGACACTGAACAATGGGGGACCCATAGGGTTTTCTAGACTTAGGACTAAATATCTTTAACCTTGTGCATTTTGTCTTTTCCCAGGTCTTCCAGGTGGATCCACTGGATGGTTTGACAAACCCTCCTTCATACACTGAGTGACAAGGCATGGGGCATTGCCCTGAGGGGAGAAACTTGACATTGTTGTGAGCAAGCACATGCAAAATGGTTTGGTCTGTGAATCATGTGCTGGGGGAACTGCTTCCCATACAAGACTCTGAGGCTGTTGAGGTAGTCTTCTGGTGTCACCAGGGGAGCATCAGAGCAGACTGTCCAGGGACAGGCTGCAACCCATCACTTTGGGGGTGAAGAAGGGCTGCAATTCCTCTGTGAGTGGTGGCTCAAGGTTGCCTTAGAGGTACACTGTTTAGAGTCCATCAGAGAGCTGCACTACAGTAGGGCATCACTGGTACAGTGTGACCAGAATGCAATGCCAAGGCCATAGTACAACTGATGGACAATGATTGAGACTTATTTTTTTTATTTTGTATTTATTTATTTTTGATCTCAGATTAACCATTTGAGCTCAGAGCTCTTTACATAGGTTCCACGTTAGTACATTTAGAACAAGTAGGTGATTATACAGAGGATTGAGACAAACAAGGCAATAGAATTAGAATGAGAATATTTAGGTACATTTGGTCTTTAAACAAAGGAATGCAAAAAGTACAGTGAAAACTAAAACTGGAATAAGTGAACACAGTCAGATACATACAGGAACAGACTAAATAACTGTGCCCATCAGGGAGCTTGTTAGTTGTCAGCAACACAAGGGGGTTAGCGAATAGTAGTGCTGGAGAGATGGGGTTGGGGATTGAGCCCCAAGTACAGAGTGTCCAAGAGAGAGAGAGAGATCTGTTTGGCAGAAGGGCAGATAGTAGGAGATACCTTTGCTAAGTGCTAGCTATGGCAGACACATTGAGATTTCTGTATTAAATGGTTCTTTAGGATCTTTATGAAGGTCCACAGAGTCTGCAGGCTAATGATGTTTTCATGGAGGGAGCTGAACCACAACAGTGCCCGATAGGCAAAGGACCTTTGTCCTTGAGACGTCCGACATTTTGGAGTCAGGAAGGACTGCAGTTCTGAATTTCGGGTGGGCCTTGGATTAGTGCTGAGAACTAGGAGTTGTTGGGCCCCAGTCGGGAGCTGACCAAGGCAGATCTTTTTGGCCAGGAGGCAGGATTGATATTTTAAGTGACCAAAGAGCATTAGCCAGTGAGCCTTTACCTAGAGATCGCAGGTGTGGGTTAGTCGGTGTGCCCCTAAGGTGAGCCTGCAAGCATTGTTAAGGGCAGTTTTTATACATCGGAGGGCAGTATCTGTAGCAGAGCCATATATCAGCAGTCCGTAGTCCACTAGGGAACCCATTGAACTGTGGACCGCTATGCTGAGGGCTTCAGGGGTCAGGCTCTGCCTATGGTGACAAAGTAGCCCTAAGCATTTGTTGATTGTTTTAGCTGTGATGTCTATGTGGAGGGCGTAGGAGAACAAGCTGTCAAGAGTGATTCTAAGATATCTGAAGTGATGAGCACGTTCAAGAGGAACACCACCCCTATCACATATTGTTAGCGGGTAGTTTTCGTGCCAGTTCTTAAGGCTGGTGAACATCATGGTTTTGGTTTTTTTGTAGTTCATTATCAATTTATGATTTTTGAACCATGACTCAATGCTGGTGAAGTCACATTGTAGCTGTTGCTCAAGAGCAGTGGGGTCAGAGCCATTAGAAAAGATAACTGCATCATCCACGTAGAGGAGGATACAGCACTGACTGACTAGGGGGAGGCAATTCAGAAATAGGCTAAATAGGAGGGGGGCCCAGTATTGACCCCTGTGGAATGCCTGAGCACACAGGCTTGGTGTCAGAGAGAAGGGTATCTATCCTGACTTGCTGAGAACAGCAGTGTAGGTAGCTGTAGAACCATGCAGTCGCCTCAGGGGCAAGGTCTATGGCAGTGAGTTGGTCAACTAGGAGGGCATGGTTGACCATGTCAAAGGCCTTTATTACATCAATATAGATAGCCCTGACTAGCTGGCCAAGATCAAGGGATTTGTGGATGAAGCCTGTGTATTCCAGGATGGCTGTAGTGGTGCTATGCCCAGTCCTAAAGCCACGTTGCTCTGTACATAGGAGCATGTGCTTGTCCAGATAATCGACAAGTTGGTTGGCAATGATTCATTCAAGGGCCTTCAAGAGTGATAGTAGTATAAATATGGGTCTATAGTTCCTGGGAAGGGCACGATCCCCTCTCTTGTACACAGGGGTGACTACTGCAGTTTTCCATTTTGGGGGGAATACTATGAGACAGAGCGAGAAATTAAGGATATGGGTGAGAGGGGACAGGATTTCTTTGAGTGACAGTGAGATTAGTTTTAGGTCAAGGTTATCCCCACTGAATCTTCCCTTCCCAAGCACTTTGTGCAGATATTTCCTGATTTCTCTGAAGGTAATAGTCTTGAAGTGAAAGGGGGGATGTGATGGGGATTACATGACTGCAGCAGGGATTGTGGAGGAGAAGTCGGCAGAGAGAACATACTGCAAGTCGGTGAAGGCATTGTTAAAGGTGTTGGTGATAGATTTAGGGTCAAGGATGGGGGAGCTATCAATGCAGAGCATGGTAGGGGCCATTTTGAGTTCTCGCCCGGTGACCTCATTTAGGTTAGCCCAGAATTTGCACCCGTCATTCCAGTTCTTGGTTAGAGCATCTTTATAGTATACATTTTTGGCTAATCAGATGGTCCTGGTACAATTGTTCCTTGCACATTTGTAGTTCTGGATATCAGACTGCTTGCCAGTGGCCCTAGTTATATGCCAGAGGTGGTCTCTATTTTTCCTTTGATCCTCCACTTTTTTATGGGAGCATGGGTGTCATAGATTGTATTGAAGAGGAGGATGAAATGGTCGACTATGTCGTCAATGTTGAAAGTCTCAAAAACCGAGGACCAGTCAGCATTGAGGAGATCCATTTTGAAGCAGTCAGCGTGACCAGGTTTGAGAACCCTGCAGGTGACTGTTCTAGGAGGTGGTTTGCAGAAATTATTAGCCCACCTGAACATGACAGGGGTGTGATCACTGATGTCATCCTGGAGGACAGAGGCATTAGAGGCATGCTCAGGTTGGTTGGTGAGCACCCAGTCAATCAAAGTACTAGTGCATGTCCTGTAATTAGTCCTAGTGGGTGTTTCAATGAGCTGGGTAATGTGGATAGCCTGAATTGCATCCTTGAATTGGTTAACTTCAGGGGCAAGCCAATTAATATTGAAATCACCCAAGAGTATAACCTCAGAGCTTAGGGTTAGGCTTGCAAGACAGTCTATGATGGCATGGAGACCTTGGGCTGAGTTCTTTGGGGGCTGTAGACAGATAGGATTGTGATAGTTTTGTTGTGAGCCCCAAGAACAACCTTAATGGCAATGGCCTGGGCGAACAACCGTAGGCTGGGTAAATTGAGGACTATGCCATGAAGGCTGTCATTAAAGTAGATTGCACAGCCACCACCTCTTTTAGATTTACGATCTTGCCTAAAGATAGAATAACCCAGCAGACTGATGGCTCCATCGGGGATCTTGGGAGTGAGCCATGTATCTACCACAGACAGTACATCTGGATTATGTAGGGCTACCCTGGCTTGAAGGTTGACACATTTTTCTGTCAGGCTGTGGATGCTTAGTGATGCAAAGATTAAGGTGCCTGGTTTCGGTGCACTCAACCCCTGATATAGATGGGGGCTGGGATTAGGGTGGATGCTGCCTGAGAGCAGTAGTAACAGGAGTACCAATCTGACCAGGTAACTTTTAAAGTGTTTAAGGTTAGCTTTGTGCTGTCTTTGTGGATTCATTCGAGCTGCTTGCTTATCAGAGAGAATGACCAGTTTAAGCAGGACTGTGGGGGGGGGGAGCCCTGGCCAAGCTGGATGCATTTTGGGCCAGGTAGGCCAGGGTGTGTTGTTAAGCATGCAGTTGGCATGTGGGTCACAACTACACATGGACATTATAGCACTGTAGATGTCTGCCATAGGGGTGCACCATGATAAGAGGGTCAGCGATTTAGGGTCATTCAGTGACTGCAAAAAGAGAGTGGGCAGGAGTATAAGAATTAGTATTAGTCTGGTTGCCATGTCCAAGATTGGAAAAGGTTGGTGGCACAGCAAGAAGGGTCTTGGGAGAGAGAAGAAAGTAAAAGAGATTAAGATGTGATAGAGCTAGGAGGATGTCCTGGCCTTATAGGCTGCTGTGTACCTTTACAGTTTGGCGGTGACCTAAAAAGGAAGATGTCTTTAATGGGAGGACAGGACACATGTTAGGCCTAATAACTGCACTCTGTATCTTTAAGTGGAGTTGCAATATTAGTGAAAAGGAAGGATGAAGATTGCCTAGAGGTAGTGCTGAGGGAGGAGAGAGAGTATTTAATAAAGGCTGCAGGTGGGGGGGGGGTGGACATTGGCCTCAATGTCTTGGAGTCAATACACTATGTCTTGGAGGTATCTGAAGTGAGCTGCTTGGGGGGGGGCACTGCATTCACCATGTGGTGGTTTTGATGTTTCTCAGGAAGATGGTAAAATGAAAAAAGGGTTGAATTCTTCTGAAGGACTCCTCTCCCCAGTTGACAAGTGGTGGGGGGATGACAGGCCTGGTTTCCAGTTCTGGGGGGATGTCACAGCCAACTCATCAGGCTTGCCTGTGGGTGCAGTGCCACAAGACAGGGGTAGCTTGCTTGCCATCTAGCCATTTGACCCCCCCTCTTAAGTTTGGTTCCAACTCTGGGAGTCACATCATTCCCTTGGTCCACACAAGGATATGGCCCTTCAAGGAAAGTGGTGCGAAGCTTCCAGGGTTGACTTATTGAGACTTTTATCAACACATGTGTCTCTGATTGTTGGTCATTTAATTTCAGATCATGGGAGCATCATGTGATGCACCAGGACCAAGTTCAAGTTTATTGCAGGAAATGCTCCATTTAGCAAGGTCATGCAAAGGAGGTCCTAATAGCCATAGACACAATATACAGACAGTTTACAAGGAGATAAAATACATCATAATACAAATATACAAGGATGCAAAAGTTGGCACTGTCTGGGGTGTTACATTAGGTATACAACATTCAGGAGACAAGATATTGGATGCATAGCCATTCTGAACATTTGAAACAACCTTAACACTTGAAATAGTTAACACAGGCATGATGATAACAATAAGACCAATACCGTCTAAGAATAAAACATTTGAGGCATAGCCATTTGTTTCATAGCCATTCTAAATACCCTTTGGCCAGTGCGAAAGTAGGGGAATGGAGGGGTTTGGTGGTAACAGGAGAGGAAAGTGCTTAAACCAATTACCATGTTATGGGGGGAACGTTAGCCATTAAGACAATGGCACGTTTCCTTGAAGTATTTGTTGGCCAAAGTCTTAAATTCAATCACATCACTTCCTTTAGTTGCACGTGAGGTACTCCTATTGCCGTAAGATTACCTCATGCGCTCATACTGTAATGGGCTTCTAGATGACCGCCTATTGCAGTGAAGAAACACACAGCAAAAAAGGAAATAAAAATCTTCAACCCTCTTCAAAACCCTTCAAAAACCACCTTGATTTCCAAAATTTAAGTAAAAAAATACACCAACAACACTGTCAAAACTGAAAATGATTTATTTAAAAGGAAAAAGTCAAAACTTTTAAGGGTCTGTGTGGACTTTGAGAAAGGCAACCACGTTTGGCTACCTGATGGATGAATAAATAATTTGCCACATTTTCTACACCTTGGATCTCGCCTGTGTTTTTCTGAGTGCGGGTGTTTATGTCTACAGTACTGAGCATAGGCTGGCTGCTCTTCCCAGCAATGCCATGTTCCTGCGTCCTGCTGCCTCCCTGTTCCCAGTTTGAATGCCCTTTTTCAGCTGCTGCCGGATGCTCTTGCTGAGCGGCTCCACCATTTGAACCACAGGACCTCAGGACCTCGGGATACAGCTGATAAATCTATCAAGCTGTTCCAGCTCTTTCCACGGCAGACTCTCATTACACAACATGGATAACCTGTGAAAATTATTTGAATACATGCATGCAACGTTTTGGAAACTGCAATAGTGAACAAGTGGGGGTCATATATGTATATATGCTGGATACCATCTGCTGCTGACATTCAGCATTTTTGCCGAGCCGTTTGAACAATACTAGCTAACCAATTCAGTGTATTTAGCCAGCTTGATTGTTTTTAGCACAAGTCTGCCTTGCAACTCTCACTGGACATTCTAGCTGAGCAGCTTCATTATTTCAACATTTGAACAATCATCTTTCTGCTTGAATGGAAGATACAAAACTTACCTGGCAACTATTTCAGTGTACTTCAACTGCCTACTTGCTCATTGGTTTAAATGTGGCTCTGTAACTGCTATCACATGCTCCAGCTAAGCAGACTCATTAGCCAAACCCTAAAACACAAGCAGATTTAATTTCTTATATTGTGGACTTCTGTTCAAAAAATTGAAACCAGTATCTTTGGTTACAGTAGTTGTCTGAGCATTACAATACAAAACATAGCTGGCAATCTTTCCAGCATATTCAGCCTGTCTGCTTGCTCTCACATTTAATGCTGCTTTAAAACTGCTGCTGGGCACTTTAGTTGAGCAGTCTTATCGCTGAAACCACAAGACACCAGTCAATTCAATTTATTACATTGTGGACCTATGTTCAAATAAACTAAAGCCTCCTCAATGTGTTTAAGAAAATTCCATGCATGTTTTTGAACACTGCAGTGGAAGATTAGTGGGCTTTACCTACAGCATATTACTATTCTGTTACCCTGCTTTTTGGTAACCAATTTGGAAATGTTGCACCTTTCCTTCTTCTTCTTGTTCAAAATAGTAAATTATTATTCGTAATGAGCCAAATGAGTATTGGGACTAAGAAAACTTCCACAGCCGAAGCAAGTCACAAGAGTGGAGAGGACTTTTTCCTAGAGGACCAAAGTACAATATTAAGATTATGAGAAAGATTTAAACAAACTCTGTAAGAATGACACACCTAATGCCATGCTCTTCAGTTTGAAGTTCTCTTACCCTAAGAATGTGAGCGGCAACACTCATATCCATAAGAGGCCCTCCTAGTGCCCCTATAAACATATATAAATATGTGGCTGTGGCCATTTCCTCCATGACTGGTATGGTGTGTGGCTTGTCCCAGGTAGGGGCCTATCAAGACAATGATCTCTGCTAATTTTTCCCAGGTATTCATTTATTTTTATTTATTTATTTAGCTTTTGTTGACCGGGTAAGTGCACTAGACAAATCCTGCCTATTTTCAGGCACGACCCGGGGGAGGGGGATACAGATGAATGCCAACTGACCTTGAACCAGATTAAGCTGTTGGTGGTATTTTTAGTGAATGAGGGAAATTTGGCCAGGACACTGGGGAAATTCCCTACTTTTTTGATAAGTGCCATGGGATCTTTAACATCCACCTGAACTACCACCAATCCAGGCAGATGGGACCTCGGTTTAACATCTCATCTGAAAGACGGCACCTCAGAAATGCAGCACCCCTCTCATGCTGCATTACAGTGTCAGTACTGGGATATTAACCCAAGTGCCAGATGTGGGAACTGAACCCACAGCCCTCTGATCTCCCGGCCTCAGAGGCGAGTGTGCTACCTACTGAGCCACTGACACTGCTAATTCCTGGAAATAAGCCTTGGCTCAGAGTGCCTCCCCAGTTCCCAATGCATAAATACCTAAATGTGACGCTGTCATGCATCACACATGTTAAGTGCACGTTACACTTATGCTACATCATTATATGAATGTATCCTTAGCACCTAAAATGTTAAGGTTTCAGATCTTGACTTAATTTGCTATTCCTTTCTGCAGCACCTGCTTCAGAGATTATAGTCTGAAAAGGCAACAGAAGGAATGATTACACAGAGATACGAGGAAGATGCTTTTCAGAAGTGGCACAGTAAGGGTACAGAGACCTGCTAGCCACCTAAAGTCAGTTGTAAAGTTAGAACCTGTATTATAATGTGGAAGAATACTTAGTTTTCTGCTTCTGGCTGGAATTTGTTAACTTGGTGAAAATGTATGGGCTATAATACCCAATAATGAAGATTTATAGAGATGGATGAAATGTTAATTTTATACAGGAACAATTTGTTAGGGGCAAACCCTATTTACAACAAAAGTCCTGTGTAGTGCAAAATACATTTAACAAATGCTAACAATGTTTCAGATATAATACAATAAAAATACAATTAATACACAACAAAGATATAACAAATTAGTAGAAGTTAGATATAGCCTTGATGTTAAAATTTCATGTGTAACATTCACATAGTCAGTGCAACATTCTCTTAAGAGCAGTCTGGAATTCACTAAGAGAATTTTTAGCTTTTATATCACTGGGCAATTCGTTCCAGGATTTTGCTGCACACATCAGTAATGTTATATTCCCATATTTGTTGTGCACACAAACATAGGTTTTACAGTCAAAATATATAATATGTCAATGAAATTGTCCAACCACAAAACAGTGTACCCCTAACCTTTTTGATATCTTAAAGTAGTGTCATTAGCATTATATGGTTACAGTATATTTGCTACTTTTATTTTTTACATTGTGTCAATTATTTTGTATTAATGTTGTAATATCCAAGGTATTTGCAAGTAAACGTATGGAGCTAGCATCAACAGATGTGTATTAGGTTTCATGGATGATGAACACATGCATAACTTGCTTAGGCAAATTTATTTGCCTGTTATAAGGAATTGCATTGAGTCATTTCATATTTGCTTCATATACTAATACTGATTTTATACTTGTCCTGTTATTATTCAGTCCACTGTTTAACAGAAAAAAACTTTAAATACAGAACAATCAAGTGGTCACTTAGTTGCCAAGTTGAGACTGAGAAAGGACTACTGATCCAGCCAAACAGCCATAGTTTCAGTCACTCAGTGGTAAGAAGTCATGCAAAGTCCTACAGAGAATGCCATCAATGTCATAGGGGAAACCATGAGCAAGACAAGGAGAAGTCTTGTTTGTGAGTTTTCAGAGTCTGTGAGTAGAATTCATCAAAGGCAGAGTAAACATTTTGTAGAATAAGTATTTCATGTGGTAATGACAGCTTGGGTAACACCTTGGCAAATACATATTTTTTATTATATCCAAAGCTTTCAATGGATTGTAAAATTCTGGCAGACAAATGCCTGCCTATCCAGGTATCCACAAATGTTAATCTTATTTCAAAAGTTCTAACAATGTTTACCTGCTATACTGTAGATATCAAACCCTGCACAGTCAATATTATATAGTAAATTCTGTAAACCTTGTAACTTCTGTACAAATATATGTCCTAGCATGCAAAATGTTATACAGTTGTATAGACTTTCATTTTATGTTCCATTTTCTATACCACCCCCACCCCACCCCCATCACACCAGGAAACCAGCATTGGCACAGTGTGCATTCCTAGTCCAGATATTTTAAATAAATAAATGTATTTATTTATTTGAAACGGTTTCACCAGGAAAGACAACATGAGCTATAAACAGCTCATTTCCAGAAGCGCCCTGGGGGAAGGGGGTACATAAATGAGAGGATCAAGCAAAAGCAAAACAATCAAATGCATACAGTGCAATTCAGTACATACAGTGTTGTACTATTACAATGCAAACAATTCAGTAAGAGACAGCAGAGGGTAATGTAAACAGGAAGTGGTAAATGATAAAGAGAAGTCATAGACATTGGGGGAAGAGATGGGGGGTAAAGGAACAATGTGCAGATATAGCTCAGGTAGTAGTATACAGGAATAATTGTAATGTTAGGTAAGGGGCCGAAGGAGAGGAAGAGGTAGCGGCAGCACACTGGCGAGTAAGTGCAGCTCCAGATACAAAAAGCCAGACTTTGAGAGTTGCTAAGTGTTCAAAAGGATTTTGAGAAAGGGGATTTACAGCACGAGGGGCAGGGAAGGAGGGGTGGGAGAGAGGAGTTACTGCACGAGTGGCGCGGAAGGAATGGTGAGTGGGAGAGAGGAGGGGGAAGCCGAGAATGATCCCCTTCAGGATGCTGAAAACCCTGCGGGGGGAGGGGGCTTGGAGGGAGAGAGAGGGGGTGCAAACCAGGAACTGAATCCCCTTCAGGATGCAGTGAATCCTGTAAAGGGATGGGGCCTGGATTGGGAGGAGATGGGGGGAAGGAGAGAGGGGGGGAAACCAAGAATGATCCCCTTCAGGCTGCTTAAAACCCTGCAAGTGGGGGGACCTTGCAGAAAGAAGTAGAGGGAGGGAAAAGGTGACTTGGAGGGAGAGAGAGGAGGGTAAACCAGGAACAGAGTCACCTTCAGGATACAGTGAACCCTGCAAGGGGATGGGGCCTGGATTAGGAGGAGGAGGAGGGGGAAAGGAATAGTAGGGGGAGGTGGGGCAACAGAGTTGGGGTTGGTGAGAGGGGGGAGGTGAGTTATCAGGATGATGAAAACCATGCAAGGGGCAGGGATTGGTAGTGAAGGAGTGTGGGGGATGGCCCTTCAGGATGCTGAGAACCCAGCAAGGGACAGAACCCAGAAGAAATGGAGAAGAGCTGGGGAGATAGTGGGAGGGTATGGGGGTAGCAGAAGGAGGGGTAAAATGGTCCGGGAGGCACTAGCAAGAGGTAGCCAAGGGAGGCATGGGGGGAGGAGCGGGTGGAGGGGGGGAGGAGGAGAGGATGGTGGGCGGGGGCAGAGGAAGGTTGATTGGGAGAGAGAGAGGTATTAGGTGCAGATACTGGAATGAACAGAGTGCTTACAGAGGAGGAAGGAAAGGGAGTATCGAGATTGTGCGGAGTGAATTTCTAGAGAGAGGGAGTTCCAGATTACAGGGAAGTTGTAGGAGAAGACTGCTCAGCCAGATGATGTGCACCACGGAGGGAGGGTGAGAATCCTGTAGGTGGAAGTGGAGGTAAAATAAATATGTTGAGCCATGTGGAATTAAATCATGGTGAAATACACTATGAGATTCAACAGCAACTAAACAATAAATGTGTGTGTCATTTTCAGCCTGAAACTAATCACACAAACAGGCAACTTCAAAGGACATTGAAAGAATGTACTGCTAAAAAGGTTATGAACTGTGAAAACATTCAAAGCTGTTGCTGAGATGACAGCTTTAGATGTACAACCATGAGCTACATTGTGACTGGCCATAGCAAAAGGTATTGTCTTAGACATTAAATGTTGACATTTATGAACACGTGTACCAGTGAGTGCTACTTTGTTTAGTATTCACTGCTGACACGTGGATGCAGAATAACACAACATAGTGATTCTTTGGTTTATTTAATACATACAGGACTGACCAAGGCAGTAACTGTCAAGCTAGAGTTTGGTATTTTGATGATTTCCATGGAAAAGTTACTACTAATGCAGTTTTAATGGCATTCCTTGAGTATAGTGGCCACCTATCATGTGGTCATACCTGAGAATGGTGTGTAACCCCCCCCCCCCAAAGGTGGGGCTTACATGTTGGGCCACATGAGGCTCAGGGTGGGTCTCCCTGTAATGCCTGGGTGCTGTGACTAAAACTGGTGCTGGAGGCTAGGTGAAGAGGATTGGAGTTTACCTTGATGTATTTCTTGTTGTGCGCCCCTGAGGAAAGGGGTACCTGGTGCCAGAAAATGGAATGCAGGGATCTCCAACATTATCACTGTGAAATGGAGTACAAACTCGGCTGGCTAATGTGTTTTTAAATGTTTAGGCAAGCAGTGAGCAGCAAAAAAAAATATGTGAGAAGCAGCAGCGGACTGTGTACAAAAGGTAAACAAATGGACATTGCCATGTCGTTGACCTCTGACCCACGCAATCAACCAATCAGAATGTGAGGGTCCTGGCAAAGACTCAGGCACTCTGAAGGAACAGCAGCAGAGTGCCTGGTGCCATTTTCCAGCCATTAGGGGAGATGGACACTTGAGTAACAAACCTGTCAGCAAATGAGAGACTGAAACAGTGTGTGCTGAGCTGAACCCTTCCCCGCAAAGGAGGAGTTGCAGTCAGTCCTTCTTGGGCAGTTGAAGAGGAGAGAAGTACTAAAGAGGAAAGCTGAAGGCATAGCCAGACCTAAGAGCCAAACATTCTGGTGTAGCCTGAATCTGTTTGCTGAAGTTTAAACTGAACTGAAAGAGGGTGATAGTGAATCCTACAAAGCTGCTAGAGATTGAGTTGCTGCATTCCTAACCAAATGTAATGTCCCAAAGTATGGGGGCACAACAGAAAGAGGAAAGGGGTTTGTGTGAGTGTAGAAGGCTGTATGTAGGGGCCCCTGTGTGTGTCCCTGTCCCCAGAATTGCCTGCTAGGGTGCTGTAATATAAAAAAAATCGATTTTCTTTTTGTTTCCTTCCTTTCCATGCTGAGCAGGAAACAATGGGCACCCACGAGCAGGGCTGCTGTCCTTAGCCTGTGCGTGGTGCCCGAGTCAGTGAGACAGCATGGGCTCAGGGTTCTGGAATTGGAACCTTGAGCATGTTTGAACAAGCAAACAGACATTTTTGGAGGAACTGGGCTGAGACAGAGAGGGGTGAGGACATAGGGAGCGACAGAGAAAGTGCACTTACTTGGTGTGGTAGATGGTCCTGTCGGCTCTCCTGCGTGGCTGCACCTGTTTCTTGTCCCCAGCCATTGCAGAAGCAGCCTGTGGTCGAGCTGTTACTGCCAGAAGTCCCTGGTCAGAAGAAGAGCAGCATCTGTGAGCAGGACTTTGTGCAGCCCTGTTTTTATTCATTTAAAAAGAAAAAAGTTAAATCGGTCCCTCGGTGGCAGCATGGGAAAGAGCCGCATCATCCCCAGGGATGGTCGACAGTCGCCAGGATCCGCGAGGTCCCAGTCATCCGCCTCCCTGCCTGCCTTCCTATTTTGGTTCCCTTCCTCTGCCAGAAGGCCTCCCTCCTCCCAGCAGCAGTTTCTTCACCCCAGTCCAGGGCGATGAGTCGGCGGCAGCACTAATGGGAAATCGCTGTCCGCCAAAAGTTTTAATTAATAAAATTGTTTAAAGCACTAAAAGGGTGCCTAGGGGAAACAGCCAAGAATGGGGGGCAGGCCAAAGGGCTGGATTGGCTTAATTAAATATTTCTGGGTGCGGCGATGCCCAGGGAAGGGGTCAGGACTAAAAAGGCCCATAGGCAAACAAGAGAAATATTTATAAGGGGCAGTGTAGAGGCGAGGTGGCCCCAGGTGACTGACAGGAAGGCTGTAGTCTGGCCTGAGTATTTAAAGGGGAAGCATAGGCCCACAAAGGGTTTGAAGGGCAGCAAAGGCCCTCAGTAAATCAAGGGGCCCAGAAGAGTAGGCCCACAGCTAAAGGGGCAACGTTAGTCCCCAATGTCAAACGGTCCCAGTGGGAAAGAGGGCAAGGAAGGCCCAGTGGAAAGAGGGCAGTTATCCCAAAGGTTGCCCAGGGGTAGCCAAGTCCTAGAACCAGAAAGAACCTAGAAGTGTGAAGGGTCAAAACAAGGGGTGCTTAGTGCGCAACTGCTACTGAATGACTGTCAGCTGATGAACTGTATATTACTTAGTATCTGAAATGTTGTGTGGATTGCAAAGTACCGAGACTGTACTATACTAGGATTGTGGTTATTTGCCTCTGCTTCAAACATTTGCCTCAGACTCTGGCGAACTGCCCTGGATTTCAGTGATTTGCCCCTGCTCCATGCAAATTGCCCCCAATGAACAATTGTCCCTGTAACGAACAATTGTCCCGGATTTCAGCAGTCTGCCCCTGTTCCAGGCAAATTGCCCCGCCACGAACAATTTCCCCAGTAACTATTGAATGGCATGGTGCAGTGCAAAGTGGAATTACCAGTGTTTTAGTGCAAAGTGTGTGGACTCAGTCTTCTGCTGCAATACCCCTGGTGGGGTTGTTCACAGCTGATTCTTCTCTGAAGCAGTCTTCGGCCAGCGAAACCTTCACAGCATCTTCTTTCCCTGACCCCTGCCATTGGTTGAAGTCGACGTAACCTGCTGTGAGTTCCGTCTGCCAGATCCTGGTTTCCTTGTGGTTCAGTCAGCCTAGAAGTGGAAGATCCTGGAAGAAACCTCGACCGTCACTCCCAGTCGTTCACTGAAAAGTTGAGTCTGACATGACCAGTGTGTGTCTGCATCTGCTGGTTTGTTGTTTTTCCGGTTCTGGACAGTACAGGGTTTTGGTCTTCACCCTGCATCCTACTCTTTCTGCTTGTTCCATCCTGCTTGTCCCATGTTGTCGTCTGGGACTCAGCTTGATCTTGGTGGTCCTCCTGTGGATCCTTCATCAAAGAACCTTCAACATACCTTCATCCTTGGCAATCCTTTCAAGTGGATTCTATGCCAAATCTTTGTGTTCCTTCATCCTTGGCAGCCCTGGTTGATGGTTTGTGCTGGGGAAGAGTTCAGCAGGGTTCAGTTCTCTTGTGCCAGAGTATTCCAGCAACCTTGGAGAGTGGGTTGACTTAAGAACCAGGGTCTGTTTAAAAATCTCTCCTATTCCCTTTCTGGCCTCTCCTAGGTTTTCACAGGTGTAGCTTGGTGCCAAGCAGGAACCCCATTTTCCCTTTTACCCCATTGCTACACCATTCTTCAGTTTTGCATACAAAGATGGCAGAAAAAGTTGGACTTCTATTAACAACAACAGACTTTTAGTGGTGTTTTTTCCACGTAGTACCCCAGTGCCCTGCCTGACCCAGTACCAGAATCCCAACAAGAACAAGAAGGACTTTGGAGGTGCCCCCGCCCCATGCCCACCTGGTGGATATAGCCATGGCTACATGGGGGATGGACTAAACTGGGCTCCAGGTAAGAGGGCAGGGACTAGAAGGCCATAGGTGTCTATCGAAGAGTGGGAACACTGCGGGCAGGGGGAGTAAAAAGAGTAAGTAAAAAAAAAAAGTGCTAGCCAAGCAATCTGCCAAGTGGAGTAAAAGCAAGCTTATGTATCTTTAAAGTGCACTAATGTGAGATTCTGGGCACTGAAACTTCAGTCCTGCAACAGAGTGCATTGTACCTGGGTACACAGTAGTATAAGAACTGCAGTTATTGAAAGCATATTGAGACTGGAGTTCTGCTGCTGCAGGTAGTGTTTGGTTTTTTTCACAGTCCTGTAGGCCTTGCTGGAGACCATTGTGTGGGCACAGGAAGGTCTAACCAACCGTCTCTGCAGACAGGACCAGATACTATATATTGCATTACTTGGGGAGGTGCACTAGAAATACTGAAACTGCTGCTTCTGTGCTACCATTGAATGCTTTGCAAATTGCTATTTGCCTAATCCATATTTCTTTCACAGGACCTGTGTTCCAGAAAAATAAAGTTCTATTGTTAGTTTCTTTTTTTTTATTTAATTTTTATTAGGAGACATTAAATACAGTTTTTCGTTATGGCTTCATAGGTACAATTATAAAGTTGGGGTGTGCACATCATTTATACAATTGATACGCAATACACAGTTTGCTGTTGCAGACAATATGTGTACAATAGATACTTTCACAATTTCCAGATTCAACCTGGCACAACAGTTAGGTAATAGGTTATCAAAAATATTTTTTAAGTCCTCCATCCCTTATCTCCTCATAGAATGCTCCTCCCTGGTGTCTCTTCCAGTAATTTATGGTGTGAATGTTGGGTCCATTTGAAGCATATACCATGACCACCGTTGCCACTTCGATTGGAATGCCGTGGCTCTATTCAAATGTTCTGCCATTAGTTTGTCTACTCGATGGATGGATGTGACTATTTGTCTCCATTCTAGGACTGTCTGTTTTGTGACGGCCATCCATCTCCTGGTAATCGCCTTCTTTGCAGCAAGTAAAAGAATTGGGAGCAGAGTTTTATACCAGGGTGGAGCATGGGGAAGCATTATCATTAATAAAACCATTTCTTCGGTCAGCTGTATGTCTTCTTCCATACATTTATTCAATTCTATTTGTAAGGAACACCAGTAAGGGGTCAGCATAGGGCATGACCAAAATATGTGTCCCAAATCAGCCCTTCAGCATTTGCATTCCCTCAAACATGTTCCATATTGTGCTGGGAGATACTTCACTAGAGCTGCTGGTGCTCTGAAATATCTATTCTTGCACTTCGAGGAGAACTCACACCACGTGGTCGAATGCATGAGTTTGACTGCTGGAAGAGCTTTATATACCATCTTTATGTATCTATGTATATATTATGTACAGGTATTACCTGACTCATGAATTTCACTACCTGTATCTTGTGTGCTATTATATGTACTGTGCTATTTAACCCTGTGCCATTGTAAGTGGCCCAGGTAGTGTCTGAAAACGGTCCCTGGGATCCGTGCACCTACTCGGTTAACAAAGTCATAAATAAGTAAAGAGCAGCCCCCAGCCACTCCTCCCATTCAACAGAGGTTCCCAGATCTCTATTCCAGCTTTCCAAAATTGTAAAGGAGTCCCCCATTTTATCATTGATTGTTTAGTGTAAAAGACCAATTAGTCTCAAAGGTAGGGCTCCCCTTAGCTGATTTATAACTAACTGTAAGAATGGAGGCTACGGATTGGGAACCGCTGATGCCTCCCCCAGCAGTTCTATCAAATATGCCCTCACCTGGTGGTATCTGTTTATATCTCAAGGGGGGAAATCATAATTTTGTTGCAAAGTTTCACATAGCACTACTCCTCTTGAGGTCATAAATTGGTAAATATAGTTTAGTCCCAGTTAGCGCGATTTTTTTATAGACTAGGTCTACTCAGTTGGACTGGAAGTGCTTGTCTGTTGAGAGCAGTCTCAGGTATTTAAATTCCTTTCTAAAGCAAGGGTGATTCTGTATTCTGTACCAGACTCTTACAGTCTGTGCTGTGATTAATGTAAAATGGATGAAAGGTGTGGAGGTTTTGTTAGTAGAGAATAAAATGGGGCCTATGTCATATAGGTCATTAAGGGTAGCTTCTATGTTTTTCCTTGGTACCTGGTATACTGGAGAGATCCACAAAAAGGTGACACGGAGAACTGCTGCCTTTGCATATAACTCCAAATTAGGCAGGTTAACTCCATCTCATGCTAATGGTAACTGGCGTATTGAGACATGAACTTGTGGCCTGTTTCCTGCCCATATAAAATTAAAAAAAAATCATTTTATTCCATGACATGAAATAAAATCTGTCCAGAATACATAGAAGTGTTTGATAAAAATACAACATCCTTGGTAGCACATTTATACAGATCATCTCAATTCTTTGGAAGAAACTAAGCATTAATTTGTCCCATTTTTTAAGGTCTTCTTGGATTGTTGTGTAAGTAGTTTCTGAAAATTTTGGCTGCATTATTAGAAGCAATCTACACTAACTGGCACAAAAGTGTTTTTGTTTTAAAGTAAAGAGTGGGTATTGGTACTGGTTGGACACAGAGCGATGCTCATGAGTTATTGGGGAGGTGGGTTGGTACTGCATCCCAGGGAACAGTATATCACTTGTTACCTGCCTGACAAACATTATTCGCTTTATCCACTTCCAAACCAACCCCCCCCCAAGTGAGGAGTATGACGAGCCCAAACACCTCAACCGTTGTTTTAGAAAAATTTCTATTTATGCCTCCCTCAGCTCACCAGCACTGTCACCCGACTCCCTCACCAGATGCCTCGCACCCCTGAGGACCTCTCACGGAGCCTTGGATTATCCCCCAAGCAGGGACATAGCAGGGGCCCTAGGGCCCTTAGGACCCCCGCCATTCCTTCAAATCTCATTGGGGTCCTATGGGAGGTGCGGTACTGGTGGGTGAGGACCATCCTCTTGGTGTCACCCTGGGAGCTGAGATTTTTTTCAAGTACATCTCCCAGAGGTGTAACGTGCATATAATGTCAAGGCGCATGCATTAACATCCATCACGCCTTCCCCCAAGCAGGGCTTAGGCATGCTATGCCTGTGGCTTCCACCAAAGGCCATGCATGCACCAGGTCAGGTCCCCCAACCCCCGTAGAGGAGGCAAGCAGTCCCTGAGATGCTCGAACCTCCTCCCCCGGCCGACTCTCCAGTGATCCAGGCTTGTTCCCAAACCCAGGTCACTGGCACCATGAGGGGCAGTGCTACCACTGCACTGGTGGGCCAGCCAGGCACCTCAACCTTGCTTGGCCCACATGGGCATAAGGCAAGGATAGTAACTGAGAAGTAACATCTGTAACATCTACACAGTGAGCCAGTTTACAGGTATAAACATTAAAAAGCTTTTAAGGACTCTGGGGCCAGATTTTACAAAAAGAAGAAAAGCATGCATGGGTGGCAAAACCAGTGGTCAGATTTTCAAAAGGCTGAAGATGGCCCAAAGGCAAAGTCTAACACCACCACCCACTGGTACAGAGAAAAAAGTTCCACACTGGTGGACATCTTATTTTCAGTCTGGGCTGCAGGCGCAGCTGCAGAGGAATGTTATGCCTAGTAATACCAGCTGTGCATGAAAAACTGCTGCAAAGTGCCATAAATTGCAGAGCCGGTCACAATCCAGCCCCGTGTTCAAAAATATGGTGTATATGGCAAAACCTGCGATTGTGCAAGGAAAATCCCCTCCCTTGTGTTTGTGTATAGGTTTTGCTGCCTGTGTGCAATTTCTTCCTTTTCAAAAATCCAGCCCCTGTGTTCAAGGTGTGTTTTTATTGATACAAAATATAAACAAAAGCAAACAGAGTTAATGTACAGTTATCTATACAATAAGTAACACCAGAAAAACTGAAAGAATAAAGCAAACAAAGATTGCAACAAGAAAGAAAAGAGAAATCTAGAATCTTAAAACATAATAGAGCAACAACAACAACAAAAAACTGTCAAGAAAGAAAAAACGATATTTGAAACATGACTCCTCATAAACAGTTTAAGGAACCACATAACCTAAACAAAATGTGACATTCACCTCACCTGTACCAATAAATCTGAAACTGTGAAGCGGGTAAACTGCCAGTCTCTTTAACATACTGTACACACTACCCAATCCTTGTTTTACCATATAAATCAATAGGGGTAATGCAATGGTTTTCTGCTGAAACAGAATAGAACATCTGACTCCATTTCAAACAGGTCATTATTATACAAAGAGTACTATAGTCCCAACCAGCCAATGTATTTGAAAAAGAAAAATACACTAGGTCCTGGTGAGACACAGAAGCAAAGGCAAAAGTTTTCCACTGCCTGCTTGAGAGTTGCCAGAAATTCTGAACATATGTACAGTTAAAAAACAAATGCTGCATGGATTCGATCATTTAACTACAGGAATCTTGGAGGTGGTATCTTTCTGATTCACTATTATGTTTTGCATACACAGATTTGTTATGTTTTGCATGCAGGTTTTGCAGCATGCGCTGTATTTTTGTATGCAGGGCCAGTTTGTGACCGGCTCCACAGTTTATGGCAGCTTGTGGCCATTTTCCATGTGCAGCTGTGTCACAGTGCTTTCCTGGTAGCACCAGGTGTGATGTCCTCCGCATCTGTGCCTACCTAATGTCCTGCACACTACAGATCGAATATTGGATTGCCCGCCAATGCTGTGATTTTTTTTCTGCACTGGTGGACTGAGACACATGACTTTGTCACTAGTCTGTTTTTGACTCTATGAAAATTCAGGCCCTGATGTTTACAGTTTAGGCTGTTTTGAATAAGTATTACACATTAACCTTAATTAGATATTGTTAGCCAGTGATCTGTGGTTGACCTGATAGCTACAGAAATGTTTTTTTTTTTCAGATGTTTTACCTAACCACCACCTGCTCCTCACTTTGGATTCCCCATGTTGACCCCTCCGCCCCATCTGTGCTTACCCCACCATCATGTCTGTCCAAGTTCAAGTTCAAGTTTATTACACTGAGCAGGCTCATCCACAGGGAGGTCCTAAATCATGTACACAGTTAGGAGACTTAGCATAAAAGAGGCAACGTAAACAGCAAAAGTGAAACAATATACTCATAAGATTCAAATGCATCAATTCATGTAAGTACATCATACCAGAAAGAGGTATAGTAAGGTTTATATATTACCAGGTGCTCAAATACGACAGTGCATGGTGGGAATTATTAGCATAAGACAGAGGTAGATAGAAAATGTGGGAACTGTACCAAGACAGGAAAGAGTAGTTAAATATGAGTAGTTAAGTAGAAAATGCGAAGATTGTACCGAGACAGGAGAGAGTAGTTAGATAAGAGGGAGAGGTTAAAAATAACAGGAGAACGTAGTAGAATAAGATGGAAGGGTAGATAATGAGTGGTAAGGGGGAGTGAGGGCTAATGAGAGTAGAGGGAAAAGGATATAGATACAGAAGGTAAGGACAGGAGAAAGTTTTGAGAATAACTGAATGGTTTCATGTCCTTTCGAGTGCTGATTCAACGTGGATGTTCATAAGGAAATAAGAGCAGGGAAGGGGCTTAAAAGCATCTACAACTATTTTTTAATTTGGATGCAGTTAACTCTTTGAAGAAATTAACCAAGACCACACTGGATAGTTTCAGGGTGGATTGGAGTCGGTTCCAGAATGTTGGAAGAGCATATGAAATAGCACATTTACCAAAGGTGGTGCGAGTCCTAGGCATGTCAAGGAAGATGAAGTCAGATTTCCTGAGAGGATGTGTACAGAGGGAGATACTGATGAGAGATGTGAGGTAGCTCAGCATTTTGCTCAGGAGTAACTTGAGGGTCCAAATACCAGCATGAAGCAGACATCTAGTGGTAAGAGATGTCCAGCCAACAGCTGCATAAAGGTCACAGGGGTGGGTTTGGTAGGGGGGAACTGGTAATGAAGCGCAGGGTGTGGTGGCAAAGTACGTGTCTGGCATGGATTTGCACAGAGTGTGACCCAAGGATTGAAGGGAACCATTATCCATGATGGCCGATGCACACAGGCTTTGTCCTGTTTTTTCTCCCTCATCCCTCCCATCACGCCACGATGTCGGGCGCAGTCGCTGTTGACTTTAGCGGCAGCAGTATGCACTGTGCTGATACCACTCCAGAGGGAGCAAGCTCCCTGACTTGCCAGATGGTGACACTCATGCACTGGGACCAGCCTATCTCTCTCCCCGGCTGGCTCATGCGCCATCAGGAGCATCCTCAGCCTGACTGCCTGATCCCAGCTGACCCAGGTTGACTACCAAATCCAGGTTGCCAGCAGAGAAGTGTAGCGTACTTCCACTGAGCCATTGGGTGGCTCTATAACTACAGACATTGCAGGAAATCTGTTGGACATTTTAAATGCTTTGCAGTTATAGATTCTAAATAGTATTCAAGAAGGGTTAGTTATACTAATAACCCAATAAATCCAATTACAATTCATCAGTGATATTTTCTATGTTGAATCATCTCATTGAGCAAAATGGTGCATTGAGGGTGTACTGTTATGAGGAATGATATGCTACTTCAGTGACCTCTAGTCAAGACAATGGTGCAGACAGAGCTGTAAGTATACTCAAGCTATTTAGAGAATAAATGAGAGCAAACAGTTCAGATAAAGCATGCATTTCTGTTGCACTGTCAATGTGAGAGCTCAAAAATTGTATTTAATTAAAGAAGCTGACAAGGCATAACCCCTATGAAGTCAGGAACATTGGGTTCTATTTTAGCGTGCTTCTGAAATACCGAGTCTGAACAAGGCCATGTCATTACTGTTGAAAGGTACCATTCTTTAAGCTATATACACTATATTTTCTTCTGATGCAGGCCATTGGGATGCGAGAGTTGTCAAACAAAGCATTGCTCAGCAGATAATCAGAAATTTTCACTACTTGGAAAATGATTTAAAACCTTCATCCAGAAAAGAAGCATGACAGTGTAGATTTGCCAGTCATGAAGTCATGTGTGGGAAATTTTGATATGTAAAGCTGTTGGGACTAAACTGTAGAAGAATCATTGTCACTGATATCACCAACTGCCATTAATTATTAGCTACTGTAGTATTATTACACCTATATGAAAGGTGCATTGTATGCTCCAGAGACACTACTGACCTGGGGAAACACAACCCCATCTGTCTTTCACATTTTCCTGCAATGTCTTATCTGGTGTAACCACCAAATTGTTTATCTTCTGACCACTTATTCAGCAGTGCTGGGGGATCTATACAGGTTGCAGATGCAGGCTACATCCTGAGCATGCATAAAGACATTTTTGTAAAGAGAGCTGTACAGTACCTCTATTTACCATAACTACAAGTACAGGTCCATTAATGTAATAATGAAAGTACCTACCCTTGAAGATAATTGGGAATTGATCAAAGTGACTTAAATTGCATAGCCCACAATAAATATCAAAGAGCCTAAAGTTTAACAAATGATAAGTGCATGACAGAATCAGGTTAGGATAAGCCAAACACAGGGATTAAGTGCTGTAAGCTTTGAAGGGAGTTAAATTAAATTATATATTAGGCATAATGTTACTGTATAAGATTTTAAGTAATGTATAGAAAATTATTATACAGTGCGTATTTTACATATGATGTAAAATGTAATATTTACATCTACTGCCTTTGCCAAATGATAGTTACACAATATAATACTGATACTGATACAAGAATAAATTATACCAGGTTGTTCGTGCTTTAATCACTAGCATTACTGAGATATCTCCCTTTGTTTAACTAGATAAATCCAAGCATAAATCAAGTATTTATGTTTTAATAATGAGCAACTGTTTTTATATGTTCATGCTTTCTGAACAATTCAAACAGTGCTGTAATAAATTATGAATAAACACATGTACATATTTTCAAACTGTCTGTTGTTATTGTACTATTCATATTTCCTGTTTGATAAAAAATGACAGGAACTTTTTGAATTGTGGTCAGATATGAAATAATAATATTTCTGCAGCCCTACCTGTGATAGACCAAGTCTGACAACATTAATAAATATAAGTTAAACAGCAAAAGAGTTGTAGGTTGCAGAAAACAGTGATCTTTCAAAGGCAAAAGAACATGTGAAGTTGGATTCAACAAACGTAGCCACAGCCCACTATAGGTCCTCCAAAGCAGCATCAGTTCTACATGAGAAATGTCAACAAGCTATGTAATATTCTCAACTATGCTAAAATTACTAATGCAAAAGCTTAAAACAAAGTGTACAAACTCATTTTTAAAGTCACGATAATTCCATAGTTCTCCACCAGGAAACTCTGGCTATCCCACTGTAAACCCCACACATCGATGTATTGAGCTTCTGCATAGGTAAATCATAATAAAGACAAGCAAACTGCACATGTTGCTGTCTCTTTAGAGCCTCTGTTTCAGGCTGAGACTATGTTTGGTGAGTCTAACTTCCATATGTAATACTTCCATGTTTACACTGATACTGTAGTTTAACAGATAAGGAGCACATATAAATTCTCATGAAATAGTCAAACATACTGATCAAGCTGTGGTCAGTTTTATTTATTTATTTGCTTTTGGTAACAGGGTAGGTGCACTAGGCATAGCAATGCCTATTTTCAGGCACGACCCAGGAGGGTACAAGGAATAACAATGACAAAAAAAAACTGTTTGTAGAGTACAGCAATAGGTGAAAAAAGCAGGTACAGGTTAATACAATTTTCAGAAAAAAAATAGGAGCACAGTATTCTCAATCAACAAAAGATAACAGCAGATAACATAAACATAGTGAAGAGATAGCAAGTGCAAGTTCACCCAAAATTTAGGGATAACAAAAGGGAGAGATAGCTAGCATGGGGTGCAAAGTGCAGTGCAAAATTGGAAACGTGTTTTAAGCACAAATCATTTGTGAACAGAGCAGAAACCAGAGGACTTAAGGTCCAAAGATGGTAACAGAGTGACAGTTCAGACAGAAATGCCAGGCAGAGAGTGGGGGTAAGTATTGAGCTTGGATAGGGAAGGAAAGTGGGGGTGAAATGTAGGGGACATAGGAGAGAGAGAGAGACAGGGAGAGGGAGGGGTGGCATGGTGAAATCATGAGAAGGGGTAGTGGAAGACAGGGATAAGGTAGAGAAGAGAGTTGGGGACATTTGGGGGATTACATTTTTATTAGTATTTCAAAATACAGAAAAGACAGTTTGTAGGAATGCATACAGATCTTTATAACATGCACATAGTAAGACATGAATAATATTCAGCCATATATATATATATATATATATATTCTTTGCAAAAAAACTACATTAGTGATTAATTTGGGTTGAAGATAAAGCAGAAAATGTAAATTTTCAACCCTAAAACACCTGCCCCACACCTGAAACAAATAAGGGGTGGAGTCTTCCTTGGAGTTGTCAACTGTAACACTCACCTCATTGCAGTAACAGTAACAGAAAAGCTAAGATGTAATGGAGACAGGTGTGTACAGTATATTTCATGAGTGCATACAATGGGATGAGTGTTAGGGTTGACAACAGCAAGAAAGACTCCACCCCTCATTTGCTTCAGGGATGTGGCAGCGGTTTTAGAGTTGGATACCCTAACATCATATTTCCCTACATTTGTCACTTTATCTTCAACCCTATTTGATGAATTAACATAGTTTTTTCAAATAATTTCCTTACTTTTTGAGACACTGTAATCATATCCTTATTTGCTCACAGGAGTGCAGGACCTTCTGGGTGCTGTGCTACCACCCATCTATAGTTTTTGAGATACGGTATTTGTATCCTTAGTTGCCTGTTGGAGCAAAGGGCCCTTCCCATCCCTCCATAGATGTGTTTATGTATGTAGTTGTGGAAGGACCCTGTGCTTCCATTTACAGGACATCAGTGACCAAATTGTCAGCATAGCCATCTTATTACCCCACCTCATGTACCCAGTACAGAAAATTTTCAAATCCCTGCCAAAACATAATTCTACACAACTGCAATGCCATTCTACGCCACAGGTGTGAAAACACATTTTGGCCAGGATCTGAAAAATTACAGCTGTGACATCCATGAGGTGGGGTAATAAGAAGGGCATGTTGAATATATGGGGTCAAAATACGTAACATTTCCAAAGTTACGAGCGTGTGTAGCAAAACTGCAATGAATGGTCATCATTTTGCCATTTTTAAATATTCTGACCCCAAATTTTCAACACAGTCTTCTTATAACACCACCCCATGAACAAGGGAAGGAAAAAAAATCAAATCCTACCTGAAAGGTGAATTTACCAACTGAATGTGCAAAGCACCTTCCGGGTGGGAGCTGCATAATCTCAGTTGTATTGTTCATGAGGTGGGGTCCCAAAAGGCCATGTTGAACATTTGGGATCAAAATTTAAAAACATGGCTGAGTTATGCATAAAAGCTGAATGCCCCATTGACATACATTGAGCTGCATTTACCTTAGTTTCTCATATTGCAGTTGCTGGTTCCAGCAGCAAGTATCTTCCATCGTAGAGTGTATCTCAAACCTGGGACCTGTTCAGGTGAATGAAGGTGTGCATGGGGGCACTGGGGGTGTGGGGTGGTGGGTGCTGAGTGGGAGGTGGGGGTGGGGGAGCTGATTGGTGAGGGATCATTTTCTTTTTTGCTGAGGGAAAAACATCAAGGTACAGTTTTCTTTATTACAGGGATGGACACTCATGGAGGGTGTAGGGTGCCACAAGACACCAGAGACATAAATGGCAGCATAGGGATGGTGATCAGAGAATGAGAGAGGGGAAAGGGACCACTGGATTACCAATGAAAGATTGTTTAATATGAACACAGTGATTGGAGAATGGGAGAGGGGAAGGACCACTGGACTACCAGGGAATGTTTTTTGGCTACAGAGAGGGTAATCAGAGAATGAGGGGGTGACCACTAAACTACCAGGGAAATTTTCTGGGAGGTATGGAGATGTGATCAGACATCACAGAGTGGGAGGAACCACTGAAATACCAGTGACATTTTATATATAGGGACAGAGATTGGAGAATGGGGAAGGGGGGAAGGACCACTGGACTACCAAGGTATATTTAATATAAAGGGACAGCAATAAGAGAACAGGTGAGGGGGAGGTATCACTGGACTACCAGGGCATATTTAATATAAAGGGACTACAATCAGAGAAAGTGGGAGGGGAGGGACCACTGCACTACCAAGGATTTTTTTTTTTAATGGGGTACAGTGATCGGAGAACAGGGGGGAGAGGGACCACTGGACTACCAGGGAATATATAATATTTTATTCAGAGGACTGAAGTCAGCTGGTAGGGGGTGCCACTATGCAGCCATCATTGTTGATATACAGTAATGGTATCCTTAGGGTTCAAGTACAGACCATGGAGGTAGTACAGTTCAATGTGTTACTGACCATAACGATTCAGATTTTTTTCCCATTCGAAGAGTGAAGTTCAAACTGGAAATAACTACGAATGGTAATTTTCTATTCAAACAGTAAAGCTTGAACTATTAATAAGTGCCAATGGTTATTTATCATTCAAATAGTAAAGTTTGAACTGTTAACAACTGTGAACAATAATTACTTAGTGAGTGATGGGGGACATGATTTTCAGTAAAAAAAAAACAACACATATTTGCCATGTACATATACTAATTTTAAAACAAACATCAAACTAAGCATATCACTGAGATCTAAATTTAGGTGCTGTGCTATTCTTACCACACACTAGTTGTGTACAACACTATTTTTAAAATTGTTCGAAAAACAAGATGGCTGACATCATGATCAGCATTTCTCCGAGCATTACCAGCAAATCCTTATGTAGTAACAGTTTGAATGGTTCTCAGTTACCTGCCTGTCTTGCAGCTATCCAAAGCAGTGTTATAACTCTAAAAGTAAATAATATTACTTCACAAAACTATTGAAGGCACACCCTTGGCACAGATCCCATCATCACTGAAAATTTCAAACAAAAAAGTTCATTTCATCTGGGCTGTACATGACAGCAAAAAATTTTATGTTAACCCAAAACATTTTTTTTCCTGTTTTTTACCACATTATATCTCAAAAATCATACCAGATTCTCAATTACCTGAATGTCTTCTAGCTATCCAAAGCAGTGTTATAACTCTAAAAATAAATTATATTACTTCACAAAAGTATTGAAAGGCACACCCTTGGCACAGATCCCATCATCCTTGAACTTTTCAGAAAACAAATTTATTCCATCCAGGCTGTAGATGGTGGCAAAAAATTCCATGTTAACCAATGGGGAAAAAAAGTGTTTTTTTTATGTTTTTACCACGTTATATCTCAAAAACCATACAAGATGTCATAACAGAACATTTCACGTCTTGAGACTCTAGCAGAATGACTGCACATTCCAAATTTAGGGCTATTTTGTTGAAGTATGCCAAAGTTATTAAAGCGCAAAATTCTGGATTTAACATTGAAGTGCTGCACCAACCCTAACTATAGGGGTGTGACTGTACCCCTATAATATATAATCACAGATCTCCTAGATCATCTACAATGTGAATTCTGAGGCTTGAGTGAAGCAAATGCAGAATGAAGGACTCCATATTCCTTGAAGAAATGTATTCACATTTACATATAGAAGAAAAAAAAACATACTGTATATAGTGCAAACACTCAAGATAATGATGGGGCTGTGACCAAGAATATGACATTGTAAAGAATTATATGGGGGAACAGATGGGAAAGGGTACAAAGACTCAGAATGGGGTAGGGGCACAATCCCAGGAGAACAGGATAGGAGGGACACTCTCAGGAGGCATTCACTTGTAGAATGTGGCTCAGTATGTAGCACACTCACCTCTGAGGCTGAAAGATTGGATGGTTGTGGGTTCTAGCCCCACACCAGGCACCTGAGGTAATACACATAAGTGATGCTGTAGTGCGGTATGGGGGGTTGCTGCACTAGTGAGGTGCCATCCATCAGATGAGATGTTAAACCAAGGTCCTTCCTGCCCATCTCTGGTCACTGTCCAGGTGAAAGTTAAAGCTCCTATGGCACGTCTCTAAAAAGAGAATGGGAGTTTCTCTGGTGCCATGGACAACATTCCCCCATCAATAAAACAGGTCCATGCCTCCCCCCCCGGGACACCTGAAAACAAGCTATGATAGCTTTATTGGGCCTTTTCTGGTCAAAAATTGCAAATAAATAAATAAAATATGGAGAAGGCATGTGGATTACTTGGATGTGGAAAAATCAGAATCCATTATACATCACAGTAATCCCACACGCCTGCTCATATACAGTAGGGTAATCTAGAGAAACACTCAGTTTCATGTAAAACATTCAAAGAGAGGCCAGTGCCAAGGAAACCACCCACTCAATGCTTGCCTGTGTGTCCATTTCCCTACCCCATTCCTTAAGGGGGGAACCCACTGCCTGCAGAAAATAATGTAGCAGTATCTGCTTGACCAGAAATAATGCCACAAACAACCTCTGTTTCATCAAAAGGCCTAGGCTGCACCAGCCTGAGATGTTTCCTAGGATATTACACATAGGTCAGGTATAAACTGAAAACTCCGTCCTGGTGTTGTATTACAGGAGGTTTCATATCAATGTTCTAGCATTTCTGCAGCAGTGGGCAAAACTTGAGTTGAAGGACTGAACCGTCTCCTGCAAGATTTTGCCAGCACTGGGCAGATGAAAGGATACACATTTCATGCAGAATTTTAAACTGGGTATATCTTGTCATGCACCAAAGCAACTAAAAACATCCAGTAGTGCCTCCAGTCATCTGGCAAGATAGGATGATCTAATTCTCTTCCCCAAACATCCCAGAGTTTTGAGGTGGGGTCCAGTGCCATATCAATAAGAGCCATGTACTTTATAAAAGTTGGTATGGCTCTTGAGAATGAAGGACTTCCACTCTAATGGTTTTGCGTGCTCTGGCACATGGATTACATTTTTGGTCAGTGATCTCAGTGCAATGGACTGGTTCACATCACTTTCTGTGCTAGCTGACAATCACAGGGCTACAAAGATTATTCAGGTGTTGCAAGGCAGATCCTATAAGGAGAGAGACCTGAAAGTCTCAATTTGTACTGTACTTATTGGAGGATAGAGGGAGAGGGTGGATATGACAGAAACATAGAAATACATACTGAGGTACAATAGGAGGTTTATTCATTGTCACAGGCCATAGAACCAAGACATTGTTCCTGTGGAATCCCATCACAATTTGAGCAGTTACATTATGTGCAAAAAAACAGTTAAATGAAAATAAAATACATTGAAACAAAACATCAAACACACATACAGCAATACAGTACTGTGCCAAAATAAAAACATAACCTTAAGGGAGCACCTCGGGCTGTGCCTGAAAATAGCATTGTATTATCTACTGCACCTACCCAGTACACAAAAATGTAACTTAAGTACCTTTATAAGACTACTCACTTCATCACAGCATGATATCTGGGTTAATAGTGGATCTAAGGACAGTATAAGGCATTAGCCCATTGAGACTTTCCCCCACTTCTCAGTGACAGTAGCTTGTCAGGTTACCCTCCGATACATATATACTGTATGTATATCTATAACTATCTAGACTTAGCTTGAAGGTGTTGAAGTTCCCTGTCATGGCCACACTGCCTTGTGGACTGTTCCTGACACCTTTGGATTATAGAAAGATCTAATATCCTTCTTATGTCTTTTAGTTATAATTTGGAGTTTGTATCCCCTAAGGTAGTGATACTAAGTCTTGAATTTTACCCCAAGATTTTTCATTAAATCATGATCATGGACTATTTTGTATGACATTAACAGATCTTCCCTCAGTTTTTCTCTCGAGATTACATAGCCCTTGACTACTCAGCCTATCTTCATACGATCTATTCCTGAGTTTGGGGATTGTTTTGGTAATTCTATACTGTGGTCTGTCTATTAATTATATTCCACACTGGGAGAACAGTAAGCTAGGTGTGGTTTAATGACCGCTCTATATAGTGGCATGATAACATGTTACTTAGTAACCTATTTGCACTAATTGTTCTTCATTTAATATGTGTGTTGCTTTCATTGTCATTTATAATTATTACCCTAAATTGCATTCTTTTGTTAAAGGCCTTGGTTTAATGCCATTACTTTTGTAAGTTTCACAGATGTTTGTTGTACCCAGAAGCATGACTATGCATTTATTGATATTAAATGACATACTGTTGTTACTAGTCCATGTTTCAAGTTCCTGGAGGTAATTTGTTAATTGGTTTTGATTGTTTACTGTATCTACCATTGCCTCCTAGCTTAGTATCATCTGAACATGCATTTGCCCAGTATGAGTTGTTATCACTTATGTCATGTATGAAAAGGACAACAACAGTGGGCTGTGCATTGACCTTTGAGGGACCCCACCCATCACTGTACCCACTTGGGATATTGCCCCATGTACCCTTACTCACTGAGTCTATGTATGAACCCAGTGAATTTTTCTAGGGTCTATCTTAAAGACCCTAGATTTGAATGATTTATGTGGCAGGTGTCAGAGGCCTTCTGGAAATCTAAATGGAAAATGCCTGAAGGTATATTTTCCCCTAAGTAGTTGCTAACATTTTTTGTACAGTGTTTGTAGAGTAGTGGTGCAGGAGTGTAGGAGTGATGTTTGGTGAAGACATGTAGTGTCCTATGTTAGAAATCATTTAATTATAGTTCTGCTGATAGTTTAACTTTAATTATACCCTCCATTATTGTCATTCTGGGGTACAGATGTTCATGACCAAACCAGGGAACAGTAAGGACGTTTCCTCGCCAAGATGGTTTTCTTTTGCAGTCATAAGATATTCACAAGAGAGTGGGGACGCAGCAGTGCCAGTGCCAGACAGTGTTGGAGTGGGGTTATTGTACTGATTTTTATTCAACTGAACTGGATTGGGTAGATGGGGGGAACAGGAATTATTGAACTGGGGTGGGCAAAAGTATTATAATGAGAGAGTGCCTGGCTGAAAGACAGATAATTTAAAACTTTATTGGGACTTGGTTAGGGGCCCTGGGAGGTTGATGCTTGAGGGAAGGGAACCTAATAATACAAAGTTGTGGTGTGAGAATGTGGAACACAACATTTTTATTTGTTTATTGAAATGTTTCTCCAGGAAAGGCACACTGAGCAAAAAGATGTTCATCTCACGGTGCGACCTGGGGTTGGATACAGAGGAGAGCAACTGTATACAGTTGTACAATAGAACCAAAAATTACACAATTAGTTACACAACTGAGCATAAATATAACACCTCAGAAACATGAAGCAGGGGTAACATAGGAAACACTGGAACAAAAGTTGTATATATTGTTATATGGCGTAAGAGAAAATTGTACAATGATTTAAATGACAAGGGTGTAAAGTTATAATTACGTGCGTGTCAGCAACTACTCTACAGTACCACGGTAGGTAGTGAATTGAAGCTAGAAGTGCAGTAGTGGGTAAGTGCAGAGGTTGGTGGATATATGCCAGCATTTGTAGCCATAGCTAAGCCACTGGTCAGGCCATATGGGATCTAGGATAGGACAGTGGGGGGACAGTGGGAGAAGGTGAGGGGAGAAGGGAGACAGAAGACAAGAGGAAGGGGGGAGGGGTGGTCAGCAACATTGGCAGTTTACCACATAGTAATTTGTCAGGGCAGAGGAGATGGAATGTCTAGATGAGGAGTGATGGTTTTGTGCCAACAGGTCGTTCCAAAGCCTCGGGAGGTGATAGGAGAAGGCCGATTAGCCTGCTGTGGTCCGGCGGTGAATGATAGCCATCAGCCTGGAGTCTGTAGATCTAAGGCCATGAAAGGGAGTGGGGGTGGGAGATAAGGAGGATGTAAGATAGGGGGGAAGGGATCCAAGCCAGAGGCTGGAAGCAAATTTTGCACCATGGAGTTGACGTTGGTTGACAAGTGAGGGGAAGGTCAGTGATTGATAAAGCTCACAGTGGTGGGTGTGAAGGGGGGCATTGAGGGCAAAGCTGCAGAAGGCATCGTAGAGGGGTCCAGTCTGGATAGAGTAGACTTAGGAGTGGCACTATAGACTACAGACTACATCACAGTAGCCAAACGTAGGTAATATCATTTTCTGCACAATTTTGCATCTTATAGGTAGAGGAAGGCAGCTGTGGTTTAGATATAGGGTGCCGAGCTTAGGGCACAATTTTTTCAAGATTGCGTCCACATGAGCAGAGAAGGATAGGTGTCAGTCAAGCCAGACACCAAGGTACCTAAAGTTAGGCACATCCTCAAGGACAGACCAATCAAGGGTGTGGAGGTTCAGGGGAGTAGTAAGCCTGGATAGTTTCTGCCTAGTGCTGTAGGTCATGGAGACAGTCTTCTTGACATTAAGGGAGAGTTGGTGGGAGCTAAACCAGTGCTGAACCTTGTTTGAAATCAGCCTGAAGAGCGGTAGTGACCTTATCAGAGGTACGGCCAGAGGAAAAGAGGACGGTGTCATCTGCATACATGTGAATTGAGGTAGATGAGCAGGTTTGAGGCAGGTCATTTAGGAGGATGGAAAAGAGGATAGGGCCAAGTGCTGAGCTTTGAGTAATGCCAGTGACTATTGGGAGAGGAGGAGAGGTGGAATCAGCAATTTATATGGATTGAGTTCATCCTTCCAGGTATGCTCTGAACCAGTTTGTGGCAGGCGTGGATAGACCGACTTTAGAGAGACAAGATAGCATCAGGGGGTGGGAGATGGTGTCAAAAGCTTGGCTAGGTCGACACAGGTGGCTGCAGTAATGAGACCTTTGTCCATACTCAAGAGGACAGAGTCGGAGAAACGTAGGAGGGAAGTAGCGGTGAAGTGGTTCTTTCTGAATCCAGACTGGAAAGGGGTGAAGAAGTTGGATTCTGAGAGGAAGCTGGAGAGCTGAGAGAGCATGAGGTGCTCTTGGAGTTTTGCTAAGGTGGGGAGGAGGGAGATAGGGCAGTAGTTGGATGCAGAGGTGGGGTCTCCACCTTTGGGAAGTAGAAGGACTATGGCATGCTTCCACTCCACCAGTACTGATTCAGAGGCAAATGATAGGTTTAGCAGGGCAGCTAGTGGAGTTGCAATGGCAGAGGCAGAAAGATAGAGTAGTTTAGTGTCTAAACCATCAGGGGACTTCCCCTTGGAAGGGTTCAGGGAGAGGAGGGCATCAAGAGTTTCCAACTGGGAGATGTTCCTGAAGTGGAAGGTGAAGGAACCGGGGGGAGTAGCAGCTTCAGCATGGAGGGAAGATGGAGCTGCAGCTGGTAGAGAGGCAAGGAGCAAAGTAGCACATGTGGTAAAGCATGAATTTAACTCGGAGGCAACTGTGAGTGGGTCAGAGAGAAGAGTGCAGCTTGAGAGCAGAAGGGGGGTGGGATTTGCCGATGGGGAGAAAAAAGGGAGTGGATAACTTTCCAGAATTTAGAAGGGTTACAAAGGTTGGCATTGAAGGTGGAATTAAAGTATTCAGCCTTGGCTAGCTGGGTGGCCTTGGTGTACTTGTAACGGAGCATACAGTAGGTGGTGTTGTCACCTGGGAGGAGTGTAGACTTCAGGTTTTCCATGCTTTATCCTAAGCATTTTGGCATGCTATTAGTTCTGGGGAAATACACGGAAGGTGTGACCCACGGACCCTGATTCAACACATCGGGGCATGATTATCCCAGATGCTAAGGAAGGTGTTTCAGAAGAGTGTCAGGGCATCATCTATGTTGTACTTACTATGGTGAGTACCCCAGTTTGTGTGAGCTAGTTCATCCAGAAGGGGGCTAACATTTAGAGATTTGTAGGACCTTTGAACTAGGAATTTGGGAGAGGATTTAAGACGATGGATTTTGCAGACTATGTAAGTGATATGGTCACTTACAGAGTCAGAAAGTAAGCCAGCTTTGAAGACTCAGTGACGGTGGGAGGTGAGGGCCCAGTCAATCAGGGAGTGGTTACCTGACTTGTGGTTAGTATGTGTTGGTTCAGAGATGACCTGGGTAAGATTGGGGGCTGTGATCTCAGAGCAAGCTTTGTTAAGGAAGGGGGATGACCAGTTGTGATTAAAATCTCCCAAAATAAAAAGTTCACCAGAAGGGGCTAGAGAGGCTAGGTGGCTTAGAAGGTTGGTGACAGATGTGGCAGGGGTTCCAGGGTGGCAGCATACACCCACAACAAAAATAGGGAGTGAGACGGGGAGGGTCAGTTTGGGCATAAGTAGTTCAAAGGCTTGGGGCTCAGATTTAGCAAGTATAACAGAGAAATGTATGTCTGAGGCTGTGTATATTGCAGCTCTTCTGCCTCTAGTGAGGTGGTCCTGTGGAGTGACATTGAAACCTGGGATGGTGATGGATGAGTCCTGAATGTTAGGGTTTAACCAGGTCTCCAATAGGATGATAATGTCAGGACATGTTGGACAGCTAGCACCTGGAGCAGATCGAGCTTGGCTACGAATGTTTAGATGGAGGATGCAACAGGGGTAAGGGCCAACAGAGTTCTAGGAAAACATAAACTGAAGTTATAAACTCAAATGGGCAGACTAGGTGGGCCATAGGGCCTTATCTGCTGACACTGTCTATGTATCTATGATGCACAGCCCTCAGGGAAGGGAGCCTGAAGGTGTAGCAGTGGTGGCTAATTTAGGGGATTTGATCGTGAAGCTTAGCGGATATAGGGCCGGTGCAGGGCCAAGATTGGGGTGAATGTCACCCGCTGCAAGCAGTAGCAAGATGAGTGTTAGATAGTGAGAACATATTTGATAATGCCAAGCTGAGAGCGGACATTTTAGGGCAGACAGCATGAGATGCTCAAGAGGTAACTAGGTGGAGGCTTGACCAAAGGTGGGCATAGGGAGTAAAGGGAGGGGGGAGGGGCGAAAAGGGTAGGGGGACCAGGTAGTGGCTGGAACAGATAGAGTAGTGGGGGGGTATACATGAGTAGTTAGATTAGTCAAGGAGGAGGGGGGTCAGGGTAAAGGGGAATCTGAGGTAAAAGGGAGGGTAGGCAGAAAGCAATGAGGGAGAATCCGAGTAGTAACCACGGTATTAGTGCCATGCTAGCTGTTTGCAGGAGGTAGTGAGGTGGGTTCACACTTGTAGGTAAGAGCGGTGGAAGATCAGCCACATGGACCACATCTACATGGTGGGTGATTTTGTGGATTTAAACCAAGTTTTTCTGTTTGCTTGCACACATGTGCAAGCAACATAGTGCAATCATCAAAATGCAGTGCCATACAGTTGAAAGTGAGAGCTCTGCTTCAGTGTGCAGCGCTCCCCACACACATGCACGCATACTGCATGCTCATCTCTCCTCCCCCACGCATACACTATATGGCCCGAGGAGGCAGAATCCCCTGCTTCACACCCCCTTCCAAAAAGTTTCCAGGTGCCACGCTGGGAGCCCACCCCAGCATGGCAAAAATTGTTATGGCAGACGGGGTTGCCCAATCCCCCATCAGCTCCAGACCCCTCCAAACAGCCTTCCAGCTGCCACACTGGGATCTCACCCCAGCAAGGCAAACGTCCCGCGTCGTCTTCCTAAAAAAAAACATGTAAACAAAAAAAGTTCCCACGGCGGTCTCCCTGACCACCCGCACCCACCCTCTGCGCACTCTGCCTCCCCACACCCCCACCTCACCCCATACTTACCTCCAGAGTCTGGCGCAACAATCTTCGGTGGACCGGGAACATGTCTGCACTCTTCAAAGCCAACCCCGAACTGAGGAAATGCTGGCAAGCTGTATAATGTAATAAATAAGGTTTTTTCAACTTTGATGCATATCTCAGGCATTTTTTGGAATGTTGGCACCAAATTTTCAACATGGGGTTTTTGGGACCCCTCCTCATGAATTCTTGAACTATCATGGTGTTAATCAGGTCCGAAGGGTGATTTCACGGTCACTGCACGAAATCACTTTTTGGGACCGATTAAGCAAATGACAGTGCCAGCATTCATAAGGTGGGCTCTCAAAAAGCCTATGTTGCAAATTTGGTGAAAAAATTCCTAAAAATGACTGCTTTACAAGCATGCATTGCGCAGTTCCTACACATGCTCATAAGTTCGCAAATTTTTAATATTTGCACTCCAGATTTTCAAAATTGCCATTTTACCACAACTCCTTATGAGCAGTACAGCTGTCATTTTTCACATCTCACCCAAAATGTGTTTCTGCGCGTGTAGCTCACAATGGCATAGTCGGAGTGCAAAATCAAGGTATGAGACACATTAAGAAAATCACAGTGATGACAGTCACATGATGCAGTGTGCTGGGTAGGACGCCTCTCTGCTTGCTCTGACCTACTGCCCTTTAATTATCACTAAAAACCACGCTTTACGGTGTTTTCCACCGCAGATCGCCTGACTGTCATCTTCCTGAACGTTTGTGCTCTTGATAAAGGAAGTCGATGGACGAAGAGATGTGGAAAACTGCTTTTAAACACACATCTTCCGCTATGCCGGAGAAGGCCTCTAAGAAAGCCAGGGCCTCCTCTCTGCAATCCTCGCTGCCTGCTTCTACTGAGAGCCCTGATACTGATCCTCTTACCCTCTCGAGATTTCTAGAGGAGTTTCAGCCTTTCAAGGATGAAATGCAGAATATGAAAGGAGAAATAAAAGGCATCTCCAGTACCCTTGAGGAGCTCTCCAAGAAGATTGCTGATAATGAAGCTTGCATACGCTCCATTGAAAGGAAACAGGACAAAGCAGAATTGGAGCTAGTGGCCCTGAGGCAAAGGCTAGTGAAGATGGAAAACAAGGTGGAAGATTTGGAGGGGGTGCAGTCGCCGCAACAATGCGGTAATTATCAGTTTGCCCGAAGGTGAAGAGGGCTCAGAACCCATTACGTTTATCAGAAAGTTTGTGGAGAAGGTGGCAGGCCCTTCCCCCTTTGGTGCAAGCTACATAATAGAAAGAGCTCATCGTGCACTACGCCCCCTCCCCCAGTTGAAGCCCCCCCTCAAGGTCATTCCTATTTCGCTTTCTAAACTTCCAGAAGCGACACCATTTCCTATATAAGGTTAAGGAAGTGCAAGATTTGCAATGGGAAGGTAAAAAGCTGAGAGGGGCACAAGATTTGCCTTTATCTGTACACCAGAAATGAACCACATTTCACAAACTTGTCCTCAAGTTGATTGCCGTGGGAATCAAGTTTCGTATGGGTTTTCCTGCAAGATTTCAAGTTTGCCTGAATGGTTCCTGGGAGACCTATGAGGAAGTGGAGTCGGCAACCGCAGGGCTCACGAAAGTGCTTCCTGACCTTTTTAAGCCTGCATGAGAGTCGACCTGGTGTGGGATGCCATGCTGAGCTTTTCAGTGGTGGTGTAATCCAGCAGATGCAAATTATATTTCTCTCTACTTTGTCTCCGGGGCTATGTTGGTCACAAACTATATATCTGGCTATTTAACTCCAGGTTGCAGCTCTCAAGAAGGGTCTTCATGCTGACAGATTAATGGACATTGTGCTCCTGATCTGGTTCTCTCTTTCAGGACTGTCTAACTTTGCTGACTCTCATGTTTTTTGACTCTGGCCTAGTCTAGTCTCATTTTGTATTCATCTGGGGTTACTATGCTCAAGTTAAATTCTACTCTGACAGATCTGGCAATTTACTTTCTCAAGGGTGATGTCCTGACTCCACGGTTTGGGGCAATGCTCAGTTTCTCTGTGCTAAAATGTGATTTTGTCTGTAGCTGCAGTCCCTTTCTGTTTCTGTTTTTGTGGTCTGGTTTTTTCCCAGGTTACCCTCTCTTTTTTGTTCCCTGCTGCCATTAGGTGATACATATGGCTAGCCTGTATACCATGGTGGAGATTCTGCAGCTATAGACAGATGGTGATATCAGGTTTATTGTATGCTTTTATTGGCGTTGGTCTGCCCCTTCTGAACAACCCTCCTTGAGTGCTGTTTTTGGAAGATTCTGTATCTCTTTCTTTTTTTTTCTCTCCCTTCAAATTTCCAATAATGAAGCGAGATGGTCACTGCTTCTGGTCCTAGAAATATGGCCTGGACAGCGGCCCAGGAGCCCTTAATTTTCCCCTATACCAAAGCAGGCAATAATGGCCCGCTTATTCTCAGCTGTTTACCCCTATCATTCGAGGGTTGTGCCACAAGAAGGCATCTGAGATCACTATTTTCACGTTTGATGCAAGTGTTTTACACACTTCATCCTCTGTGGATCATGTAGTAGCATGGTTCATGGGGGCTCTGTAGGGAGGATTATTTTCTTTAAGGGTTTGTACAGACAATTTCCCTACACTAGCTAGCGATGATGACAATTTATAAGAATTGAGGATGTACTACTCTCTATGGAGTGTTCTGGTTATAAAGGGGTAGTGTTCTTGTTTTCTGGTTCATGAGGGTGGGGAGGTTGGAGGTAGAGGATCTTTTCAGTTAGCCGATCATCATGTACCATGCAAAAGGTGGGTGGGTGCAGGCTAGGGTTTATGGGGTGCCTGGGGGGGAGGGCTTCAGATGGGTGATTGGGGAGATGGATTCAGTGTTGGCAGGGGTGGGGGAGGTAGAACAACCCAGCACATACTAAGCTTGAGAAGTATTGAAGTAAAACATAAATTCATGTGGTGCTTTCGGGGATTTCTGACTGGCATCTTGAGTGATGGCTAGAAGTATTCAATTTATCAGTTGGAATGTTAAAGGGGCAAGGTATAGGACTAAGCAATATAAAATCTTGAAACATATAAATCATCTGAAGGCAGAAATTGTTTTTGCAGGAGACGCATCTGCTTAAGAGGGAGGCTGACAAAATGAGATGGCAGCAAATTGGGCAGCTGTTCGCAGTAGAGGGAATGACCCACAGTAGAGGGGTTATGATCCTTTTGCATAGGTTGGTTCCGTTCAAACCTCTCCAAGTTATACCCGATCCTTCCAGCAGATTTCTGTTCTTAAAAGGTAGATTGCATACCCTGGATATTGTCTTGGGAGTCATCTATGGCCCTAATGTAGACTCCCCCAGCTTTTTTGTCCAGATAATAGAAGCCCTAACTCCATTTTTGGACATCCGCATGGTTATAGGGGGTGATTTTAATCTCGTTTTTGATCAGACTCTTGACAGGTCAGGTCAATCCCGTCAAGGTCTCTCCCCAGCACAAAGAGCTTTTAGGGACCTGTTGGACTCTGTAGGTCTTTGTGATATGTGGCGCATATTACATCCCAATACAAGGGAATATACTTATGTTTCTCCAGTGCATGCAACTTCCTCGAGGATTGATTGTATCCTCTTCTCTCAATCTCTATTACCAGCGGTTATAAGCTCTAGTATTGTTTCAGGGCCCCTGTCAGATCACTCTGTGGTCACCTGCCAAATAACCCTAGCAGCACTGCCCAATAAAGAGAGCAGGTGGAAGTTGAATAATCACATTTTGAAGAAGCCAAAGACGGTTCAATATATAATATCCCAAATACAGCAGTTGACTGCCTCCAATTCTAACTCATGGGGAAGCCCAATATGATATGGGGTGCCTGCAAAGCATATTTAAGGGGGATCATAATCGGCCTAACATCAAAAAGGAAAAGAGAGAGGGCATCTTGGATCTCTGACCTTCTCTCTCAGATTAGGGGCATGGAGACTGTCCTCTCTCCATCCTCTTCTGAGACATTTAAATAAGATTTAACGAAATTGAGAGAAGCCAACCTAGCAATGTTATCGGAGCAAGCCGAATTTGCCATTTTGAAAACAAAAGCGGTATATACTGATCAGGGTGAGAAGGCCGGCAAAATGTTGGCACTGCATATTAAGCAACAGGAATCTGCTAGATTTATTCCCGCAGTCCATTCCTCCAAAGACAATTCCCTTAGGGTCTTACCCTGGGAGATAGCAGAGGAGTTCACAAATTATTTCCAGGGCTTATATGGCCCTATGGTTAACTCCCAATCTAAGGATAGACTTTTTAAATATCTGAGTGATTTACAACTGCCAACTCTCTCACAATCCCAGCAGAAAATTTTGGAGTCTCCTGTCTCTGAGGGTGAGATTGAAAGGGTAATTAAATCTCTCCCATCCAACAAATCTCCGGGCCCTGATGGGTTTACCTCAAATTTTTACAAAGTTTTCTCTAAGCAATTGATCCCCATTTTGCTGCCACTCTTCCAGGCCATTCTCTCCGGCCAAGCATCCGATCCCTCCCTTTTTGAGGCGCTGATTGTTTTGTTGCCTAAGCCAGACAGACCATCTGATCTGGTCTCAAGTTACAGGCCGATCTCCCTTCTTAACCACGATATTGAAATTTTGGCAAGACTATTAGCCAACTGTTTGAAGGCAGTACTTCCCTTTTTAATTGGGGCAGATCAGGTTGGTTTTATGAAAGGGAGATCATCGGTTGATCATCTGAGGGCCCTGTCTCACGTCTTCTCGGCATCCAAGGGTGCTTCTCATCCAATGGTCTTGATCTCGCTGGATGCTGAGAAGGCGTTCGACAGAGTCCACTGGGATTACTTGTTTGCCATGATGGAAGTTTTTGTTTTTTCCACGAAATTCTGGAATTGGGTTAGCTCCTTATATATGTTCCCTTCTGCCAAAATCTCATGTAATGGGGTTATCTCCACCCCCTTTAAATTACATGTAGGGACCAGACAGGGGTGTCCCTTATGCCCCCTTCTCTTCAATATTTACCTAGATCCTCTTATTAGGAGATTGTCTGGCACCCAGGGCATCTCGGGTATCTCGGGGAGCAGGTGGTTAAAGTGGCGGCCTATGCAGATGATCTTCTGCTGCAGGTAACCCATCCACTCACATCTATTCCCATTATTCTGAAGTTAATAGACGACTTCAGCAAGTTCTCAAATTATAAACTCAATGTAGGTAAGACTGTGGTTTTTCCTCTTAACCACAGGGTATATAAACAGGACATTACTGCGTTTGGGCTCACCTGGAAGTCCGATTATATTAAATATCTGGGGCTCCTTCTCACTCGGGACACAACACGGCTCAGACAACTTAATATTGATGTACTGGTACACAAAATAGATCTAGACCTCCGTCGGTGGACTTTACTTCCCCTTTCTATTGGGGGCAGAATCAATCTAATCAAAATGAACGTATTTCCTTGTGTATTCTACCCGCTTAACATGCTAAACATATGACTCCCCCTTCCTGGGTTGAAAAAGTGCATAGCATGATCTCTACTTTTATATGGGGCAACAAGAAGACCAGGATGGCTTTCCACAAGTTAGCGGCTCAGAAGGCTAAAGGAGGATTAAGACTCCCCCATATTGGGTTATATTACTCGGCCAGTCAGGCCAATAAGTATCTCAGATGGCTGACTGTGGATCAACAATCTGTGGCTGCCACATATACCCCGACTTGGTAAGCCATCGAGTCTGCTACCATTAGAAAACATGGCCTCTCCCTGGCTGCGCTGCTATACACCAAGGTCAGTTCCCTAACAGAATCTCTACGTAGTTCCCCTATAACCGTTTCAATCAGGGTTCATGCTCAATTGTGCGCTTTTCTGACTTATAAAAATCTCAAGGATTTATCTCAACCCATAATAGGCAACCCTAATTTTTTGCTGGACGGCAAGCTTCTCTCACCTAGTTGGATCCCTCAGATAAGAAACTGCTGTCTAGATGAGTTTATGCTATCCGATAGTCAATGGTGCTCTTCTGCTGGCATTATGCACAAGTTTATGTTACCTCACACAGCAATCTTCAAGATTTTTCAATTTCGCCATCTACTGGTTAAGGTAATGGGTTCGATCTCCCCTCCAGCTCCCAATATCAGTTTTCAGGCTACCCTCATAGAGTTGGTGGGTTCGCCTCATGCTGTATCTAAAATATATATTGCTCTGTTTACCTGGGCTTACCCTGATAATTATGCTCCCATCTCCTTTTGGGCCTCTGTCTTTCAGGGCAGAGATATGGACTGGTCTCTCCTGTGGCAGAGTTGTCATAAATTCCTTAAGCAGGACAGACTTAGATTAATGCAATTCAAAATTTTGCATAACATTTACTACTCTCCTCAGAGGCTTGCCAGACTGGGTCTGATGTCCTCTCCCCTTTGCACAAGATGCCAGTCCCAAGAAGGTGACCTCCTTCATATTTTCTGGAGCTGTCCTAAAGTTGCCCCACTTTGGACCACGATTAAACAGCGTGCTGATCCTCTTTTAGGGCTCTCAGAATTGTTCACCCCTGAAATATGTCTTCTTGGTGTTTTCTCCTCCATTTTGGTGGCAAACAGGAGGTACCACATAGCATTGATGTCGATGTCTGTTAAAAAAGTGGTGTTGAGGCACTGGAAGGATATGGAGGTACCATTTTATGTTGAATGGCTTCAGGAATTGCTAGTGAACCTCAGAAAAGAGGGGACTATTGCCAGTCTATATAACAAACTGGAAAAGTTTTACAGGATTTGGGGCCCACTGCAGGCTCTTTATGCACTACAGGCCTAAGTATTACTAGGCTATATTCTTTGGTGTTGTGCTAAAGGAGTATCGATGCACTGGGTTGTTCTGGGTGGGTGTAGGGTTGGGTGGTAGGGGTGGGGAGAGGAATCATCTTGCATTCTGTGTCTGTTCTTAGGGGTTCATGATTTACTCCACTGTGATTCATTCTCTGTATTGGAAACTTTAATAAAATTTGAATTGGAAAAAAAAAGAAAATCACTGACACTGTTCATGAGCAAAGGTCTTAAAATGGCTATGTTGAAAATTTGGTGAAAAAATTCTTAAAAATGACTGTTTTACGAGTGTGCATCGCGCAGTTCCTACGCACACTTGTAAGTTTGCACATTTTTAATATTTGCACTCCAGATTTTCAACATTGCCATTTTACCACACCTCCTTATGAGCAGTACAGGTGTCATTTTTCACGTCACCCAAAATGTGTTTCCATGCATGTAGCTCACAGTGGAGAAGTCAGTGTGTGTAATCACTGTTTAGGTCAGATTAAGAAATTCACAGAGACACTGTTCATGAGCAGAGGTCTTAAAATGGCTATGTTGAAAATTTGGTGAAAAAATTCCCGAAAATGACTGTTTTAGGAGTGCACATTGCACAGTTCCTATGCACGCTCGCAAGTTTGTGAATTTTTAATATTTGCTTGCCAGATTTTCAACAATGCCATTTTACCACACTTCCTTATGAGCAGTACAGCTGCCATTTTTCACATCACCCAAAATGTGTTTCTGCACATGTAGCACACAATGGTGCAGTTAGTGTGCAAAAGCAATGTTTGGAACAGATTAAGAAAATCACAGTGACACTGGTCATGAGCAGAAGTCTTAAAATGGCTATGTTGAAAATTTGGTGACAAAAGTCCATAAAATGACTGTGTTACGAGTGAGCATTGTGCAGTTTCCACGCACCCTCGTAAGTTCATAAATTTGTAATATTTTCAGTCCAGATTTTCAACAGTAGCATTTTTATGCACTTCCTTATGAACAGTACAGCTGTCATCTTTCACAACATGGCCGAAATGTGTTTTCACACTTTCAGCACAGAAATGCGTGGTCGCTGTGGGAAATCATTGTTCGAGACAGATAAAGAAAATCACAGTGACACTGTTCATGATCAGAGGTCCCAAAATGCCTGTGTTGACAATCTGCTATAAAAAATCCCCAAATTACTTACATTACGGTTGTGCGTTGCACAGTTTCTACATATGCTCGTGACTTCACCAGTTTTTTAAATATTTTCACTGCAGATTTTCAACATTGCCATTTTTTACACCTTCCCATGAACAGTACAGCTGTCATTTTTCACATCCTGTTTGGAATGTGTTTTTGCACCTGTGGTGACAAATGCCATAGTTGCTGTGCAAAAGCAGCTTTCAGCTAACAAACTGATATTGCCATTGTTCAGGAGGTGGGGGGTCACAAAAAAAAATGTTGAAAATTTGGAGTGAAAATATCAACGAATGGCTGAGGCATTAGGGTTTCTGACCATAATGTCCCACCCTGTAGAGAATGACAGGCATCAGAGCTGTGACTTGGGATTGTCATCTGCAATGCTCATACAATTCCACCCCCACCCACACCCTGCAGCCACTGAGAGGCATCGAGGTGTGCCTTGGACTCTTCTACCCCAAAGTTCACCCCATTCTCCTATACTGCACCCATCTTACTGTATTTCCTGATGGATGGGGTGTGCATAAGGGCCAAAGATGCCAGAGCACACTGTGACACTTGTCTGTGTCTGTAGGGTAGGGTGTGGTGAAATGGTGTGGCCGTTATGCCTGACAACCCAAAGGCACACCCCACTGCCTGTCACTATCTGTAGGGTGGTGGTGGAGTTGGCTTCAGTTTAATACTTCACTGCCATTCCCATTATGCATTTCTGTAACTCCTACTCTACCAATGCCAATGCCAGCAAGCAAACATTCAGCATTGACAAAGAAGAAACGTGTGTTTTGGCACTTCCACATGATGGCATTTTACCAGAGAAATGTCATTATCTGCAGTCTTTGCCTGGCAAAATGTTCACTTTATCAAGCAAAGACAGGATGAATTTTGTACAGTAGCATCTTTACCAGTGAAGATGCAAATACACATAGCCTGTTCCTGATAGAAAGTGCACTTAACCAGACAAAGAAATATGGAAAGCTGTCTCGTTGCACTGTGCAAAGTCATGAATCTTCATGAACAACTTCAGATGTTGAATTTCTCTTAAACAGCTGTTCTAAAACTACAAAAAACACACCAAAATATTGAAGTTTCCTGACTCTGCACATCTAGGAGAGACTGGGAATAGCATCACAGTCTGAGGAGGATGTAGCCTAAGAAATAAATGCAAACTCACATATACCCCTTACTGCAATGCACTATGGGATGTACATACAAATCACCATGAATATTTAAACTGGTTCTGCTTTAAGCAGGAATGTACTGTATAGTGTCAAAGGACCTCTCACACAATTAGCTGAGGCTGAGAACAGAAGGCACAGGCATGGGTTTCATCCTTTTCATGACTCATCAGTGCACCTCAGCTATATCTCAACCCAGAAGAAACCAAACCAGCCCTTATATCGTCTTATGGGTTTGGGTAATGGTGAACCCAAAATAAGAAAGCAAGCTAAAAAGTGCTTTTGTGCTGAGGGGTGTGTGTGTGTGTGTGTGTGTGTGTGTGTGTGTGTGTGTGTAATTTGTTAACTAGGAAGTAAATACCAAATAGCCTTTTTATTACAGAATGTAAACATCAATAAGTTATATTTGTATTTTCAAGAAGTATAAATGCATTAATACTATTGTTAATTTGTTAATCTCTTTACTTCCCCTGCAAATGTTGCCTCTTACAGATGTGTGTCTCACATGCAACTGAAAGAAGCACTGGTATTGATTGGTTGGGAGCATCACATGATACTCTCACTGTCTATAGTACAGTAAATATACATTTCAATGAACACATCATAGCAAATGCAATGAAAAATATGGTGTGACAATGCTATCACTGCTGATCAATCTCATGCCATGCCCAGTAGAACTTCAGCATCAAGTTAATGATCAGTGGTATGTGCCTCCCACCCAGGTAGCCAAAAGGACCCTGTGGCATGCCAAACATTTGGGAAGTCACAAAATTCCACTCTTATTCATTTGGATTTACATTATTTTCTCTAAGCAACTAATTGGTGTCTGTTTATCATGATGGGTATTTATCATGGGGACAGCCGCAATGTGATTTACAGCAAAGTGGAATTTCAAATGAGAATGTAGTCCAAAAGGAAAGCCCCAGTGGGATTACCTTTTGAATAGACAATTGGGCAAAAGAGAAACAGGTATGTAATTAAATCATGGTTAGGCATTTTCTTATCTCTCCAGACCCATTTCTCTATTAGAATAATTAATAGAGACAGTCATGTCTCTTCCCAGACCAGAAGCAAAAGAATCATTAATTTTATTACTCGTCTAGAAAATTGGTCCAAGTGAAAAAGAATCTTAGTGGTTCTCCTGTGTTGCTGCCCAGAATTGTCAGTGAACGCCATTCTACTGCACTTGATGTAACCCACATCAGGTATGGCATATGCAGCTGGTGTTCCACAGGACTTGTGGGGTTCAGCATAATTACTTCCTGCGGAAGATCAATTTACCTAGGATCTTCAGAGGAATAAGCCACAAGAGGCAATAATGTAAGTTTGTTACTGAAACTTCTCATGCTTGGCCTTAACTATTCTTTGCCTGCTCCATCATACTTTTAAAATGTTTAGAAATATAAATATAAGATTTTAGATCTGGTGCAAATATATTTGCAGTTTAATGTCTTATATTTAATATACCTGGTATTATTCTTTCCAGTGATTGCTTTGATTCCATTTTTTTGTGCATTTATTATTTTATGTATTGAGGATACTGTTATTGTTTCAAGGTGTTGCTTATATGTTAATGATGTTGCAATTTTTGTCTTTGACTGCAACTGGAATTCTCCCAAACCATGCCTAAAATAGACATCTGTTTGCCTACCATATCTTACCTGGTAATCAATAACAAATAAATATATATGTTGAAATTATTCTAGGGACGTCTAGTCTCAGTGGACCTACCTTGTCAACAAAATTCAATAAAATAATAAATAACAAAATAATACACAGAAACCTTAATGTATTCAGACTTGTGGTTCACTACATTAAAGCATAGTTCTCAATTCAAAACCACCCACTGCCCAAATTAACACTCTGGGTCGGGGTTTAAAACTGCAAAGGCAATAAAGATAGTGCTCCTATTAAACGCACAAATACATTATGAGATTTCTCTGCTTTCCTTAAGGAAATGTGCAGGAGACATTTTAATGCACATTATGACTGTGCATATCACTATCATTTCTGAAAACACTTCCTTGTCTCGAGCTAGGAGATTAGTGCACATCTTGCAACATATCATTAGTTCTAAGACCTTTTCCGTTCCCTTTAACACCTACAGACAACTTCATAGTCTGCTGCTTATGCCAATGGTATCCTTTTATTATACTTGGTGAACTACATCATGGTCCTTTTTGTAAGGTCCTGCTGCATACTCTTTGAATACTGTTTTCTTGTCCTTCAACAAGGCCCTCATGGGCATGTTCTAACTGTCTCCTGGCCTCTTGTGTTCCTTTTTGGGCTGCCCACCTTGTTGGTCCTATTTAATGCTTTATTTAACTCACATCACTGCAAGGGTAGCTGTAAGTACCCACCTACCTCAAAGAGAATGTCCTGGACTGGGTCCTCAGCTTCTGTTAACTGACTTTGCTGGCTGAGCTGGCCCTACGCTTTCTTCTATATAGCATTACCTGTGTTTGTATCCTCTGAAAGGACTGCAGTTGTTACTGGTAAGCAAGGCTCTTTCCATTTTTTCTGACACTTCGGAACTGAGACTATATCATTTGAGTCTTCTCAGGGGCCTCCTAAAATGGTCACATTAGTTTTGTATGAAATTTAAGTTCTGCATTGAAATGTCCACAAAAGTCAGAATTTTACTATTGCAAAAAATACTGTGGAAAAGTTCACAAATTCCACCTTAAACTTAACGATTTATTTTATAAGTGGATGCTTTCTTGTCTATTAGGCACTGTAAGAAGAATGCTGGGGTAACTTGCACATCAAGAGGCCCACTGATCTAACTAGGAGAGACTAATGTAAGTTATGAAATGGGCTGAGGATTTTGAGCCCTGTGATTTGTTGTTCACCATGCACTGAAAGTATGTAGTGCACAGTTAAAAACAAGTACTGGAAGCCTGGATGCAGCATAAAAAAAAGGAAATCAAAGTGCATTTGGAATTAAAAAAAAATTGAATGTTAACAATCACCATTTTTCAAAAACTCTTAACCTTCATCATACAAGTAACCAATTACCCCTATACCATACAATGCTCTTTCTCTTTAAAAGATACTTAATTAGCATTCTTAGAAAATATTTTAGTTCTCCAAGGAAGCCCGAGAATTTGGGTGAATCACAAGATGCAGTGGTTTCACTGCCTGCCCTGATTTGTACTGTTTCACTGATGAATATTGAGGAATAAAAAGCGTGAACACAGAGCCTGTGTCAAGTCTGCTTTACTAAATGTGTCCTATACAGGGGTAAGTGATCTCCACCACTTAAACTGCATTAACTTATTTGGAGAAGCACTGCCACTCCCAGTGATCACCACTATTTAAGCACTAATCTTTAAGTTTTGTTCTTCCAGCCTGCTACAATCTCTCACCTAACCAACCACCTGCCCGCTCAATGGCTGACCTCCCGGCCACTTGCTGGTTCCTCTGTAAGCCACTCACACTCACTCTCACCTTTACTTATTTAATTTGTTCTCTTCCCAGATCCTCCCAACATTTTTCCTTCGCAGGTAGATGCTGCTGCTCAGAGTTCCCTTCCTGCGGTTCCAACGCTGGTGCACCAGCACTACAGCCATTCCCATAGGTGTATGGAAGTGGTGGCAATGAATGAACACAGGCTGCAGCAGTGTGGCACTCTCTAACAATGAGCGGCCAACATGAAGCTGAGGATGGAGTCAGAGCTCCAAGGCAGTGCTACTCGGGGGAACCAAGGAAAATGATCCAGATTTTCAATGGGACTGGGAAACGTAGGGAGTATTTCCATGACAACCACCTGTACATAAACCTGTAAAAAAAAAAAAGCTTAAAACTACGGTGGCCACTGTAGGAAAAAAGGCCTTCAGTTTAAAAAAATGCAGTACAGTGATACAGGTGGAGGAGCTATTTTATTTAACATTATCACAAAGATTTCAGTTTTTTGTTGCTTTAGCCTATGAATTTTAATTTGGACCTGCACCTACAATACTGATGCCCATTTCATAAGTACAATAAGACACTCTGGAGGTGTGCGCTTGACACTTCTAGTGCAGAGCCAGAGGCTGAAGACCCTCACTATGCCCCTGGCAGTGCACTAGAAGTGTCTAGTGCACATCCTGTCATGTCTTATTGCTTATACGGAGGAGATCCTGCTGTAACTTCTCCACTTGGTGTAACTGTGAGTAGACAGTGTGGTAACTGGGAGGAGAAACTGGTGTAACTAGGAGGAAACAGCTATAACTGAAAAAAAAGACACCAGTGAAACTAAGGGGAGGGGGAGAGAGAGAGAGAGAGAGAGAGAGCTGATGTAACTGGGAGTTAGCACTGCTGTAATTGGGGCAAGACATGTATACCCGGGAAAACAGTGGCAAAATTAGGAAGGGACAATGGCATAGGTTGGAGGAGAAAGACTGCCTACGCCATGTCAGAAAGGATGCCTGCATCATATAAATGATGCAGCCTCCCCTTATTTGGGAATTTCAAAGAATGTGGGCCCTATCTTTGTTCCAAACATTGCATGCAGCTGTTAGACCAGCCTGAGCTGGTATGCAAGCAGGCATAGTTTAGTCACAACTGAGGCATGGCTGGAGGAGCACAAGCAACAGAGTTCTGAAAATGACAACATGCCAGGAGCAGCGGCCCTAATGGGTGCCATGTTGGCCATTGCAAGGTGGCAGAGAGGGGAGCCCAGCAACAGGCTGGCAGGGCACACATATGGCAGAGACCTCACAGGAGATATACTGTGAGGGTATACTAGAGGCAGACATCAAATAATGGCCTGGTGGATGTGCAGTGCATAGCATAATACAGGCTCAACACAGAAGCAATCACGGAGCTGTGCAATGAGCTGAAAGGGGACCTGCAGAACAGGACACATAGAGGCCATCCTATACCAGTGGCTGTGAAGGTCAGTGTTGCACTCTGTTACCTGACTACTGGAGCCCTCCAAACACCAACAGGTGATACCCTTGGAATATCAGTCCTCTGTGTCCATGTGCACCAAACAATTCCTATGCAGAACACAGAGGTATGTCACATTTCACCAATATGCACAGCAGCAGCAGCAGGCAGCGAAGCAGGGGTTCTACAGCACTGCACACTTCCCACGTGTACTGGGTACAATAGACTGCAGACATATTGCCATAAAGGCACCGGCAACTGATGAGGATGCCTATGTCAATAGAAAGGGGCACCGCTTTATGAATATAAAATGGTATGCCTGATACATACCCGCAGTGCTATGTAGCCTGATGTGGTCCAGGTTACTGTCTTATCGATAGTGTGGCTATTGAGGTGTGCTACCACATGCTGTTCCTGGCTACTTAGGGTCTTCACTTGGCTTGGTCCTCCTCCAGTTGCGGTGGTGCAGTGTCTAACATGGGCCATCTTCTCCTTTGACCTCTATTTAATATCACTATACCTTTTCTGCTTCTGGAGTGCCCTTATTGTGTGGCTTACAGGTCGTACAGCATTGCCCTTTGTGGCCACCTCATCCCAGACCAATTTTCTGTGGTCCTGCAGCTCCTTGTCCTCACCTCTGGATAGCAGCAGGTCAGGTTGGACATCCACCTCCTCTATTAGGATGTCGGTTTCTGCCTCTGTGAAGTTCTTCTTGTGCCTGTGTTTGCCTGGCCCAGCTTCCATTCTTGCTTAAGTAATTTCTTCTGCCACGTCTTTTGCTGCAGCTTGTACCACTCTTGCCCCATGTGTCAAATTTATGCCGCAGTGGCCTTCATGTGTGATTTCAAGACACTTTGCCATGGTGATGAATTTTCTTAGACAATATAGCTCACCACATTTGACATACCAAAGTTTTCTGCAAAAGGCTTATTGATGCTTGGTCACAGATGACTCTGCCTCTTCCTGTACCTCTATAATGCCCATGTGCCTATCCCATGCATGCTTGAAGCTCCCCACTGTCTTTTTCCACTCCACCTCTTCTGACAGGCTGTTCCAGACATCTACCACTGTTTCTGTGAAGAAGTACTTCCTCACATCCCAATTAAACTCCTCCTTCAGGTTTCATAGCATGTCTCCATGCACTGGTGTTCCTCCTCCTTTGAAAGATCCTCCCCCTGCACTTTGTCCACCCCAACAGATACTTATATGCTTCAATAATGTCCCCTCTCACTCTCCTCTCCTCCAGAGAGTACATTCCCTGCTCCCTTAGTCTCTCTTTGTATGGCTTCTTGTACAAACCCGGCACCATTTTAGTAGCCTTCCTCTGGACCACCTCCTCCCTGTGGATGTCTTTGTGGAGGCATGGCCTCCAGAACTGGATGCAGTACTCTAGATGGGGTCTCACAAGTGAGCAATAGAGAGGTAATACCTCCTCTCTTCTGCTAAATATCCTCCTCCATATACATCCCAGTATCTGGCTCACCTTGCTTTCTGCCCTGTTGCACTGACCTGCCCCCTTTTAGATCATATCATATATGATCACCCCAAGGTCCCTTTCTTCCTAACTGTAAGTAAGTACCTCCCCCAATCTTATAGACAGTTTGTTACCCCACCCCAGGTGCATCACTTTGTACTTTTTGTCATTGAAACCCATGTGCCACTCCCTAGACCACTCTTCTAGTTGTGTCATCTGCAAAGAGACACACCTTCCCTTCCAGTTCCTCTGTAATATCACTTATTAAGACATGGAAGAGGACAGGGCTCAATACCGATCCCTGTGATACTCCATTGATCACTTTCCCATCCTTCAAGTGACTGCCATTTGCGACCACCCTTTGTCTCCTATCTCTCAACCAGTTTGATACCCAGTTTACTACTTTGTCACTAACTCCCAGGCTGCTAAGTTTATCAGCCTCCTGGGTGGTACAGTGTTAAAGGCCTTACTGAAGTCTAGAAAGGCCACATCCACTGCCCTCCCCTGATCCACTTCCCTAGTTACCGAGTCAAAGAAATCTATAAGATTGGTTTGACATGACCTCCCCCCCCCATGAAGCTGTGCTGCTAGTGGTTCTGAAGTCCATATGTCTCCAGGTACTCCATCAGTCTCTCCTTCAGCAAGACTCCATTAACTTTCCCACTACTGATGTGAGACTGACTGGTCTGCAATTGCTGGCCTCCCCCCACTGCTGCTCTTGTGCAGAAGGACCACATTAGCTCTTCTTCATTTGCCTGGAACCCACTGGAACCACCACTGTCTTCAATGAGGTGCTAAATTGCATTGAAAGAGGGTGACTATTACCGTGCTCAGCTCCTCAAGTACCCATGGCGGAAATCCCATCCAGCCCAGTCATTTCCCCCCCTCGCAGTGACATTTCACCAGCGAGATCCCCCACAGCGACTACAGTGCCTAGCCATGTGGTGGGAGACCCGCTGGAACCCAGCACTGCCTGTCGGGGGTCCTGCATCCCCCCCAAATCAGCTCCAAATGGAGTTGAGAATGAGTTAAGTGGGAGTGTGTGTGGGGTGCAGCCCCTCTGTGAGAGGTTGGGGGGAAGCCCCTGAAGAAAACAAAGGAAACAATAGCGAACCGGCAGCCGACTGCAGAATGCGGTTGACCTGCCGTGTCGCTGACAGAGCATTCGACAGAAATACTGTCGGACTCCTGTCATGGATCCCAGCCCAGTCACCTTGTTTTCCCTTATGGCTTCCAACCCATGGTGGACTCTCTTCTATAAATGGACTTGTGTCCACCTCCCCCCCATTATGTTAAATGTCTTAATGTCATCATCTGTAAATTGTTCAAAACTGAGAGTGACTCAGAACATGTTGAATTGTAACCCTTGACATATGTCTTAAAGAAGTGTTGACTTAAAAAAGATAAACTATTGTAACAGTTTTTATTATATATGTAGGTGAACAGTCTTATTTTTTTCTGTATAACCTTGTGTCAGTCTTTCACAATTATCTTCAAACAAATTCATATCCTTCAATGAAGTACATTTGCCCTTGAACATTTCTTAGTTTTTATTATACATAACTCATTTCTACTATATTGAGAGCTATTCATTTGTAGCGACAGTATCTTGAAATACAAACATTCCTAGAAATAGAAGATAAAACAAATTCTGTATTTAATAAATGACATACCATAGCTAACAGTGGTACTTATTAAAGCCAAACATCTCATTGTTTGTGTTCTAACAAACTGCAAATATAAAGCAGTTTTTGCATGACACTGCTTTCTTTTACAAGGAGCTATGATCATGCAACACAGTGTGTCAGAGTCTGACATGAGTCTACCAAAACCGTATTATTCAAATTGCATAGTCAAAAAAATTGAGGAGTAATTTGTCAAAGCTGCCACAATGCTCAATAACCATTTAGAAATGACTTAGTAATTAATCATTAATATACTTTCACCTTCCCATGCCCCACATTTCAGCTATTGTCACCTTCTGAATTTTTTTCAGAGTCAGAAAATTAGATTTTTGGTGCTCATCGTGGTGATGGTTGACAATAGGGGAGAATAGAGTTTTTTCCTCTGAGCTCAACCAGGCAGTGGGAAGCTTTCTAGGTCAGTTACAACAAAGGCTGCAACAGGACAAAAGTTACAGGACTGTGACAACCTTATGGCTATATCTGCTGCTTCTAACAGTAGTGAGGTTATTAAACTATACACCTTTTACAGAACAGCTGGACTTCTTGCCTAGCTGATGTTGAATGCACTGTTATGTTACAGAAGGCTAAAATAACTTCCTCACATACACAAAGCAATTAAAGTCAGTATTCACTCACTTGTGTGTGGTATACTGTCTTCATGTTTGAAGACACCAGGTTACTATGCCGGCTTTGGTGTACATGAAAACTCTTGTCTTAGGGGGTTATTTCATATGCCATAATTACACCTTATAGTAGGAGTGTGTGTGAATAGCTTTTTGACATATTCAGTACCCCAGATACCTTGTACCAGAACAAAAAAAATGCTAACCTTTGCCAGGTGGTCAGGGATTGTCCATTGACCATTAACCTCCCCTATTCTAGTAGTCTCCCACCCCCACTACACTCCCAGAGTAAGTTCATAGAACAAAACGTTGACCCCTACCCACATGCCAGAAATTGACACTATCATTTGAAATCTTCCCCTCACATACCAAACTCCCCAATTGCCAAAGGTACTTCACAGCAAAGTCGGACACCACCAATCCATGATTGGGGGGGAGGCGGGAAATGGTAAGACTCTTGGATATCCTAGAAGTCCTCACCTCTTGCAACATGCCAGCAGCTCTGCTCTATCAGTCTATCATCAGTGATCATCATATGACTCCACCCTTCTGCTTCTTAGTTGCATGGACCTTGCACTCAGTCATATGATAAGCTGATATAACTGAGTTACTGGAGTGCTGCAATAAGAGGGGAACTGAGCAAGCTGAGATTGTTAACACTGGCACCCCCTCACAATCATGGACCAGGGGTCAGGAGGAGGCCATAACTTGGTTATGAAGTATCTTTGTAGGATTAGAGGCCATGCTGGGGAGGGGATAGACTTCAAATGAATGTTGATTCCCTATCAATAACTGCATGTCCACAGGTTAGCCACAACAGTAATTAACAGGAGTGCCCATAGGCTGCAGTGCATTGTTGCATTAGTGTGTATCCATGGACACAGTATGCTGGTATGGTACACTTGTGCTGCATATGGCGCATGATGAGTGGTACGAGTCATGACGGCAAGACCCTGGGCAGTGGTACATGGATATCCGAGTATGTGATGAGTGGAGTGGAGTGCAATCCACAATATGTGTACCATGTTTGTACAGAGACAATGGTAGGAGGGTATTTTGGTGGTGGTGCCTCACAAGGATGGCCCACTGTACAGCAATATGTGCAGAGCCCTCACACTAGGAAAACCAACACGCACAACATCACACAAAACAGTGGGGCAAGGGCACAGAGGCTTTGCAGTGACTCCCCCAGAAGAAAATACAATTCAGTGGCCACAATTCAACAACCCTACAAACTTGTACAGCAGCATGAGCCACACGTGGCACCACACAGGAGTGGAACACATGTGTAAAGGGTGTGTGGTCCCACAGCACACAGTGTTGGCGACAGTGTGGTACAATAGGCATGTACCGCATGTCCACAGTGCACTGTGTGGAGTGGCACAATGCTCCCCCTCACACACTACGTTGGTGGCATTGCCATTCACAGTATTGATGTTGCACACACAGTAACAGTACCCAGGCTGTCCTTATATGCCACCATGAACATAACAATAAAGCCATGCAGTTCATCATATGACTGGAAAATGGATTAGAGGACTGGCTCCAGCAGATAAATAAATGCATACCAGCCTGTGTTGGCCTCCATGAGGACATGGACAGCTGTTCCTAGCACCAAACCTTGAATCCTCTGTGGTGGTGGAGAGTAGCACATCTCTTCCTCTCCTTGTTTCTGCTGATACTGTGAGGAGCCTGATTGATCACCCTTCCTGGCCCTCTTCTCTCAATGGCACTTGATGGCTTTTCCTGCTGGAAGACAAAACACATAATATGAGTATGATAGACAGAATATTGCATGACTGGACATGCATGTGCCAGATATACCCTTGCCCATACCTCTCGACTGTCCCTGATTTTCAGGAATGTCCCTGATTTGGCCTCAAGATTTTCCTCAGTCCCTCATACAATTTGTGCTTTTGTGACAGAACAGAGGGATTAAAAGCACAAAATAATGTCAAACATTAAAGCTGCAGACTTGTTCTTTTTCAGAAAATGCATCTCATCACAAATCCCTTTATTCTATCAGCTTTTTAAGTGAATAGTACCAGTTTTTAAGATGTGTCCCTGATTTGAGGTCTTTGTCCCTGATTTTTTTAAGCCTTGTCCCTGATTCATGAGGCAAGAGGTTGAGAGGTATGCCCTCACCTGCACAATCCATGCCGTTGAACCATGTTCAAGACACACATGGGTGCGTGCATGGTTGCCAGTAGAGATATACAGCAATGCCCACACAGAACACAGTGACACACACAGCAGTGCATGTTGACACATCATTTGTATGGCAGTGGCCATGATGTGTGGTGAAACATTGTGACTGTGTGGTTAAACACATCTGTCAGCTATATGGCCCGTTATGGCACACAGGGTACATGGGTGAAGCACTATGTCCTCATACTGTCATAGCAGCAGAGTGGAGATGTACCGCAGTTGATTCCCTGTTAGACGGCTCTGTAGTAGACGACAAGAGAACTGTGCAGACATATGGGTTGTATCACATGTAGTGTGCATGCACTAAATTGTACTGGGTGGTGTAACACATGTCAACAACTGGATGCACACTGCCCAAGCCTGAGTATTACAGACTACCACACATGTAGCACAGCTGTTGTGAACATGCCATATGTCCATGTCTTGTTTGTTACAGCCCTGGTACTGCAGTCACACAGAGCCACTATGCAGCAGCAGTAGTGGATGTAGCACTGGGAAAGGCCTTATGCCCCTCAGCCACAAGAGGCCAAGAGATGCACAAGACAGATGTGTGCCATGAACCCTATTGTCTGCTATGTACTATAGCCATGCACATGACAGTGCCTTACCTTTTCCAGATCGGTGTTGTGTCTATGCTGCTGCATGCAATGTCTCCAGGCATGCAGCCTCACTGTGGGTCAGGTAGTCCCACCTGTTGTAGCACTGTGCAGGTCTCCTTTTAATGTCCACAGCCCTGAAGACTGTCCGGGCACTGTCCCCAAAAACTTGGCCTTCTCCATCCTGAAGACTTCATTTGCCTCCTTTCCAAATAGGGACGCACCCTTCTTGATTACCTCCCACACTGACATCTGCACCTCATCAGATGTGAAATGCCTGTCCCTCTGGTACTCCTACTTGAACACTTTGTTTGCTGATTTTAATATTAAATACAGTAAATATTTCTTCCACCAATAAGGGGTGGCAAGCTCATAAAAGGCATCACTGCCTACTGAGTTTGTAAACTACCTAGGAACCTATGAAAATGGTCATGTTTTGAGATGTGTGCTTCTCCTGTCCTTGCAGAAATTTGCTTCTGCAATCCACACTATGTATAGATATTTGTTTGCATTATGGATACAGATGTGGTATGTCAGCGTACCTGACACAAATCTCAGTGTGCGTATGTGCACAGCGTATTTTCATAGTGGGGTGCACGCAACAGCAAAGGTCTGCAGATGCACACTTTGCAAATATGGGGACACAACATCAACAGTCTGGTCCACAGTATCATTGTAGCAAGCATGCAACCACGGGAGTCATGTGATTGCACATAATGACTTGCTAATGTGTTTAACTCTAACAATAAAATTAGCGAGGCTCGCAAACAGTGGTATATTTGTAGATAACATGCAAATTGACCTGCTTGCACAGGCAATGCAAGGAACATCATTTGTATGGCATGCATATATTACTGGCCATTTACAAGCTGCCACGCCCCCTCAAAATCATAATCAACACCGAGGAATATGCCTGGGAGTGGCAGAACTATGTGGTGCAGCAGGAACCAGCAGCAGTTTCTCACAACAATCAGGTATGTGTTGTCTATTCACCACTGCGTTGCCCCACAGCACCACAGTTGTGTCATCAGCAGTTAATGTGCCACAAATGTTTCTATATTGATGTTTGTGTCTATGTTTTTCAGGATGGCATCATTGTCCCAGACTGGCTGGCTCCACAGACCAAAGTTCATTGTGGTCAATTTTTTTTTTTTTAGATATAACCTGTGAAAAAGAAAACTGTCCCTCCACATCTTCTGTTCCATCTAACCGTCTGGCCCCCAGCCTGACACCCCAGCACCCACCTCCTCACATACATACACTTTCACTCCTCACATACCTATTGGCTCATCTTCTCTCCACTGCTGACCATCCTGCTGCTTTCAATACTGACCACAAACTGACTGAAACAATTTAAGTTCTGTTCATCTTTTTAATGCACTTTGAACTTTTACTTATACTATTGTCACTTTTTTTCATATTTTTGCCCCAGATTTTCAACATAGCCCTTTTTTACCCCACCTCATAAACAAGGGAGGTGTCATTTTTCACATCCCCTCCTGCAGTTGCTCTGTAAAATTACCTTTCAGAAAGGATTAAAAAATGACACCTGTTTTGATCATATGGTGGGATCATAAAAAGGCTATGTTGAAAATGTGGGGTCAAAATATTTAAAAAAAATGACGTTATGAAGAAATGTTGAATTTTTCCAAAGGTAACTCATAATTTTGTTCTTTTTTTCAGAGTTTGCCCATACATTTTCTGCATTGCCCTTGTGTTACACCCCCACCCCATGAACACGACAGGTGGCATTTTTCAAATATCCCTTAAAAAACACATTTTCATGGTCACTCCACAAAATCACCTTTCAGACAAGATAAAAAAAATTCACATCTCTTGATCATAAGGTGGGTTCATAAAAGACTATGTTGTAAATCTGAGGTCAACATGTCAAACAACAACATAGGTATGAAGAAATGCAGGGGGCCTGATTCCAAAGCAAAGCAATCTTTATTTCTATAGCGCCTTTCTTAAAACCAAGGTGCTTCACAAACAGCAGTAAAGACACATCAATAAATACAGATATATAACTATAAATTAATTAAAATCATCTGGGAAAGCTTTTTGAAAGAGGTAAGTCTTAAACTCTGACTTAAACCTCTCGATGGTCAGGCATTCTCTCAATTGACGAGGTAGAGAGTTCCACAGGGTAGGGGCCACAAACAAAAAGGCACATGCACCAGATGTCTTCAGATGTACCCTGAAAACCTCTAGCAATCCCTCATCCGTGGATCGGAGAGGACGGAGGGGGTGGTAGGGAGTCAGGAGTTCTTGCAGGTAGCGAGGTCCCAGTTTGTGTAGGGCTTTAAAGGTCAAAAGACCGACCTTAAAGGTGATCCGCCACTGAACAGGCAGCCAGTGTAGTCCGCACAGCACAGGCGTAATGTGACTGGACCTAGATGTCCCAGTCAAAAGCCTGGCTGCCACGTTCTGCACTAGCTGCAAGTGGTGGATATCAACCACAGGAAGCCCTAGGTAGAGGGCATTGCAATAGTCAAGGCGGGAGGTGATGAAGGCATGGAACAAAGTTGAAAGGCTATCCGGAGGAACCAGGTGTTTCACTCGGGTGATGTTCCTCAGATGGTAAAAAGAGGATTTGACAATGGCAGACAACTGAAATTTCAGGGTCAAACCATCATCAAAAACAACACCCAGGTTACACACCCAGTCAGAGGTTATGAGCTGGACACCATCGAGCCATATGCCAGGCGTGTGCCCAGCCCCAAAACCCACCTCAGGATGACCAGGATCCATGACCATCACCCCCTGTCTTGTCCGGGTTCGGTCTCAGCCAGCTGGTGCTTATCCAGTCCTTGATCTCGGTGAGACAGTTGTTAAATACAGAGACTGCATCCCTCTGTTCGGGTAGAAAGGACAGATACAGTTGAGTATCATCTGCATAACAGTGAAAACTCAAACTGTATCACCTAATGACATCTCCTAATGGCATCTTATACACTGCAAACAACATGGGTGAAAATATGGAGCCCTGTGGGACCACACAGGACAGTGGAAGGGAGTCAGGAAAAAATTCCAGTGACTACCCTCAAAGACCTGCCCATGAGGAAAGATTGAAAACACTCCAGGACTGTTCTCAACAATCCACAGAGACATTGCAGGCACTCCAGAAGCACCCCATGGTCCACAGTGTCAAATGCCACAGAGAGATCGAGAAGGACAAAGATGGTACGTGCCTTTTGATGCCTCACTATTAGGTCATTCAATACCCGAACAAGTGCAGTATCAGTACTATGTCTCTTCCGAAATGTGGACTGGAGAGCATCATAGACATTGTGGGTCACCAGGTGATCGTCCAATTGCGTCACAACCACCTTTTCAATAACCTTCCCAATGAAAGGAAGGTTAGAGACAGGTCTGTAGTTAGCTAGACAGTCTGGGTCCAAGGAAGATTTTTTTAGGAGTGGTTGTACGACTGCCTCCTTAAGGGGATCTGGAAAGATACCCCTCTCAGGGATCCCCAAACAATTATAGCTAGGATCAGGCAGATAGCATCTACACAACCCATTAATAGGAGTGTAGGGCCTGGATCCAAACTACAACTGGTTTGGTGCAACATTTGGACAATCAGCACAATGTCCATGAGTTCTGTCTGGCTAAAGTCTGCCCAGACAGACTGGGTGCTCATCACCTCCCACCAACCTCTGCAATCGCTCATAGCGGCAGCAGGGCTGATACTAGCCCAGATGCTGGCAACCTTATCTGCAAAGAATCGAGAAAACACCTCACATTTTGCCTGAGAAAAAGCCCTTCCAGCTGGAGACAGCCTGGATTGCAAAGTCTATCAACAGTCTGGAAGTGCTGAGCCAGTCGATTCCTTGCTGCAGAAATCTCCATGGACAGGAATTCTGCCTTCTTATGGGTGATTTCTGATTGATAGCCTTTATAATAATCTATCAATCTAAGCCTGTCAGCATTCAGGCCAGACTTTGGCCATGCTCTTTCTAGCCTCTGACTAACTCTCCTCGACTCCTTCAAGGAACCATCAAACCACGGGTTCCTTGGGCAATGAGTGAGTGGTCAAACACAAACTGGAGCAATCTTGTCCAGGGCTTCTCCCACTGATCTATTATAGGCCAGTACAAGGTCCCCTGGACTCATGCATTTACTCGACAAACCCGATAGGTCCAGCACTGCCATCGGACCTTCTGGGGTAACATCCCTTAAAGGGCAGTACTGGACCATCTCCGTAGGGACAGGTCCATTCAGCAGGGCCATGAATCTGAACCCTATGGTGTGATGCTCAGACCAACTAACTGGTTCCACCCCCAAGTCAGTTATCTCCGATCCCAGGAGAAACACCAGGTCCAGTGATTGACCCTATATGGGTTGAGGAGGTAAGCACCTGTGTAAGGCCCAGCATAGTCATTAGCTAGAAGAGATTCTGATCAAATTGCGAGAGTTCATCGTTGACCCAGGTATTGAAGTCACCCAGAATTAACTATCTGGTGGACTCCAGTGCCATGTCGACGATGAAGTCCACTATCTCCTGCAGGAATTCCAAGTCATACTATGCATGGTGCAAGGTGATTTACACCACACCCTATGGTGCAAATTGCAGCTTGTGCCATGCATTCCACTAGTTGCGATTCCAGGTTGTGGGCTGCACCATGCCGCATGTGGGTTGTGCCAAAGGTTGGCTACACCACCCACCACTCCTGCAACCCTCTACAGTATGGTGCAAGAGTGGGTTATAGCAGCAACTGTGCCCTATTCCAAAAGGGTGGCTGCCATAACCCACTTACACAATTACAAGACCCGCTATGGTGCTGTGGGTTAGATCTGCACAGAGGTGGTCTAAGGGGCATACGTCCTGGCAAATGGACAGATGCCCCAACCCGCACTACCACGAAATGCACATGGGCATGCTCCATGGAACCCCTCCAGCCCTGTGATGCCCCCCAGCCCCACAATATGGGGTGCTTCCCAGGTACCAGTCCCCAGTGGTACACCCCCATGGTACCCCCAAGGCCCTTAGAGGTGTGCGGGCATGTTTTGGGGCAGGGCGGCATGGGGGCGCTGTATCATGTGATCTGCAGCTTGCGGCAAATGGTCCATTGCACCACCCCCATGGCACAACCCTGCGGTTTTCGCAAGTCACAGGACGTACATGTCAGGGACCCTGCCTGTTCTGGAATAGGGCACATGGTCCCCGGCGTAGTGCCACATGGCACAACTCGCATATGCCCGTGAGTTGCGCCATTCAACTTGGAATCGGGACATGAGTGTTTTCAGTTGCATAGTTGTAACACAACTGGAATAGAGCTAAGGTTATAGTAGTTACACAAAGGCAGGATGCACTAATTTTTACAAGCTCTATTTTTAACTGGCACAGTTTTATGAGTTAGTAGACTATCTTGTCAGGGTGCCTGGAACGGGACTGACAAGTAAGTCTGGTGGTGCAGCGCACCATTGTACTGTCGCACCAACTGGCAAATGTTTTTGTAAGAACCAATAACTAATCCATTTTTGGTGCAAAAATCTACCATTCCATTTATTGTGACAAAAATAAATCAAAATAGTAGACACATAAAAAGTTTTTTCAGAACACATTACTACACTATACCTATTTCACCTGCTCAAGGTTCAAGCATATAGTACTCTGCTATATTGCAAATTGTATGGTGAGCATGCATCCTTCTTTTTTTTTAAAGTCTTTTTATCACCTCCATTACTCTGCTGAACTCTCTCTGGTGTCCTAACTCGTTGGTCCTTTCTACCGCCTACCATAGCCTGCATTGCTCATATATATTCCTGCCCCCCCCCCGCTCACCAGCCAGGCACTCCCCTCAGCTCTGAGCCCCCTGCGGTGGGACCGCCTAACCACTTCTGGTGCTCTAGATAGAATTTAGAGCACCCAGCTGGCTTGGCAAGGTGACTGAAGGGGCGGAGACAGAGACCTGGTGTTAGGCATGTGATGGCCAGCCCTGTAGGGAGCCATCACCTATCAGAGGTGGAGGGGGATTTCTTTGTATAGGTACAGTCCTTGCAGAACATGGCTGGCAAGGTAATGTTATGCTGTCACTCAACCCCCTGGCAAATGCTGTGCCACTACATTGGTGCCTCGGGCTGCCGCCAGAGGCCGCTCTATGAGTGGGAGCTCCCTGGATCCATCCCTGGGAAGAGAGAGCAGTCCCCTGGATGCTCGATCTCTTCCCACCCCTGCCGACCCCTCATGACCTGGGCTCAGCGTAATGCGAGGTGTGGCATCCAGTGCCTCAACCCCCAACGCCACCAGCTCATATCCTTTGGTCCCCCTCATAGCTGTGAATCCTACTCAGAAGATTGAAGGGATTTTTTTGTTGGTCCCATGTTAGCTGGTTGTTCAACCAATATTCCAGGGTACAGCTAAAATGAGTGCAATTACAGTGTGCAATATAGTGGAGTACTACATGCTTGAACCTTGAGGGGATGAAACTGGTACCATGTGGAAACATACCCAGAAAAACATTTTTTATGTCTACTATTTTGATTTATTTATGTGACAATAAATGGAATGGTAGTTTTTGCACAAAAAATGCATCAGTCATTGGTTCTGACAAAAACATTTGCCAGTTGGTGTGACAGTACAATGGTATAGCAGTTACTCGGCAAGATGAGGGAGGTGAAAACACAGAGAACAAAAGGAGCAATAGGGTATGCGTAAACACCACAGAGAATGTAGGTCCCAGGGTATGGTAAGGGTAATATGGACAGACTAGATGGTCTGTCGGTCTGTTTCTGCCATCATCATCGTTTATGTTTCACTGTTTCTATAACTTTGTGATTTTTGCAGATTTTGGCCCCAGACATAGTGTTTTTCATACCCCACTTCATGAACAAGGGTGGTGTAGTTTTCTCAAATCCCCTCCAAAACATGTTTTCACAGTCACTTCACAAAATTACTATTTAGATGGGATTTAAAAAAAAATCATAAAAGGATTATGTTGAAAACTTGGGGCTAAAATGTGAAAAAAAAACCTAAGTTATAAAAAAATTTAATTTTTCCAACATTTACTTGTAATTTTATTTTTTTGCATATTTTGACCTCAGATTGTCAGCATAGCTCATGTGTTACCCTATGTCATGAACACGACAGGTGTCAGTTTTCAAATCCTCTCTGAAGCATGTTTTCCCAGTGGCTCCACAAATCACATTTTGTATGGGATTTAAAAAATACCACCTGTCTTGATACTAATGCGAGGTTATAAAAAGATTATGTTGGAAATATGGGGTCAAAATGTCAACAAAGCTTTAAAGAAACAATGATGCTGTAAAGTTGTTCTTTATTCTGTTCACCATTTTGTCAGCTCTATACACCTTAGCCTGGTGGAACCCAAAGTACACGAGAACATGGCGACCGGCAGAAGAAAGGTCTGTCACCAGCCTCAAGGTACTGCTGTTTTAACTTGCAACAGAATGCAAGTAAACATGTTTGGCATTGACTGATGCTTGTCCTCCCTAGTTTTCATCCCAGACTGCTTGCAACTTCATTGGTTCTTCACCACTGCCAGGCCAACAAGATATTTCCTCTATCTCTCTCTTTGGCTAACTGAGGGAATCTAGCTCCCCTTTCAGTTTGTGCAACTCTCTCCATTCAGGCTTCAGCGGTATTAAGGGACAGAGACAAGGGGATGGATTTTCAGACTCCCTGAGATCGGTGCAGATGTGGGGAAAAACTGCTGCAAGCGGGGCTTCACTTGTGGAGCCACAGTTTTCCCTGTGAGAACCATATTTTCAAAGTGGGAGCTGCTTTATGTCTGGCTCCTTGATTTATGGCAGCTCGCTACTTTTTTTTTCTGTGCAACTGTGCCTAAATGTCACACCTGGTGGGACCAGGTGTAACATTTCGCACAGCTGCACAAGCTGAAAATAGCAAAGTCTGTAGGTGCAGAGAATTCAGCTTGCATTGACTGGCTGGGAGTGGGCTTAGACCCTGATGTGCTGAAAATCCAGCCCATGCTCCCAGCCCCCATCTTGCACACTTTCCAGCCCAGGGCATTAAATATTGTTGTGTAATGTACTCCCAGCTACTGCTCATCATCAGTCTGCCTCTCCATCGGGACCTCTAGTTTCAGCCTGTTTCTTTCCTCCTAACACCCATGAATCTATGTTTCTATGTTTCTATGAATCTCCACAAAGAATCCGGGTAGCTTCCGGGGGAATAACTATACAACCAAACCTGGCTCAGCTTCTTCAGTGCCCCCCACCAAGCCACTGCCAAAAAACATGTGTGAAAAAATGTTTACTAAATGGGTGGTTAATATATACAGTGGAGCACACCAGTACGCACTGCAGTGTCAAAAATTCCTGCATGACAAGAGGGATTAACTGCCTTTGAAATTGCCTTGTTTTCTGCAGTAACTCTGCTGTAAAATTCTGCAGTATTGCATTGCATCCTGGTGAGCACCACTGTACATTATATTGCATACCCTCCCACATGGTGTAATGCCAAGGTAGGCTTAGCCATAAACCAAGGATTGGGAATATTGATCCTATCACAGACTTGTTTGGAATAATGTGTAAATCTGAAATACATTCAGATGGTGTAGGTCTTTTTACCACTACTGTCTGCACCTGTAATTAACAATATGTGGGGCAATTGCATAGGAACAGCATAATCTAGAGTTCAGAGCACAGTCTTGAGCAGCAAATACCCAGGTTTTAATCCCACCAAAGCCATTTATTAATTTTGTAAACTTTACTTGAGCAAGCCACTTAGCCTGTGTGTGCTTGTCTTCTAAGATGAAAAATGCAGTAGAATCTGGACTCCACTGAAAATCTGATGTTGCACCTCAGTTGTGCTAGTCTTGGTAAATAGATTCTAAAATAAAACAAAGAATTGTGCTGAGACTGTAAACAGGTCAAAAACCATCACATTTAGGGTGTTTGTTTTTATGATCAGCCACATGCAGCACAAAAATTGTATCCCTAAGAGGAAAACAATGTTAGAGTCCTAATCCAGTAGTTTAAAGAGGTTTGGCCATTCTGAAAGTCCAGCCCTTTTGATTCTAATGCCGTCTGAAGGAAATAAGTTGTACAAGACAAGTTGATCCTCAAGGCTTCCCTTGCATTGCCAAACATGGTTCAGGCATACGTTAGCAACATTTAAGGCAAAAATGGTTCTGTAGTTAGCACAATAACATTGGGAACTATATTTTAATCTTAAAAAATGTGGAAAGAAAAAGTATTGAGGAAGTAAAGGAACCCATGGGACAGCGTGGTACATTTTGTTGCATCAACATACTGCAGTTCACAGGCTCCCAGGGCCTTCCAAGTCCTTTCATAAGATGCATGGCATTCGGAAGAGAGGGAGCAAATAGAAATTTTCCACTTATGCCCACAGGGCTTTGTTATCAAAGAATACAGATAGCATTCCAAATTAAATTTGATAATAACCTAGGCATATAAAAATCATTTAAAATATTATAATTCCGACTGCCCTGCCTTTAGGCACCTTTGATTCCCAATGCAATGCATTTTGTTTGCAGTTTCCTCCCAGGTAGGTGTAGCGTTTGTTGATTGAATAACTACCTGCTGCTACCATTGTGTAAAATACACATTTTGCTCATCCAGTGTGTTGCCAGCATTATTCTAGCTTGCTGCTTGTGAAAAAAGGTTTTGTTTACTTGCCTAACTCCATCATATGAAATCATAATAATAGATGTCAATATTATTACAGTTTTCGGACCCAAGGGCATCTTTAACAATTTATGAAAACATCCTTAGAGCATAGCACATGTGCATTTTTGCTTTTTTAATACGATGAGATGATTGAGCTATATTTAATAGTTATTATTACAGTCCATTTCCCTCTATATTTAAATCCATTATTTACTTGAGCACTATGTACTGGTCTAAATGCATTTACAACCATTTGATTTTTTACTTTAATGTCTGCATTGCAAGACTACAGTATATCTTATTTCAGCAACAACATAATGGCACTATATATATATATATATATATATATATATATATATATATTACCTTTATTATTATTATTAAACTGTTTGTTTCTTTTGTAAGTTTTTATTTAAATATAAGTCACGTTATGATTCTTGCCACTGTATTATTTAACAAAAGTTGTATATTTTTTGTACATAGAATAAAATAAGACAATAAGATTTTTGAAGTCTACACCTAGTATAATCTGTTCAGATTTTGAAGATTTATTTCACCAGACAACTTATACTCAGTTGTATTCACAATTTATAGCACATCCATTAGTCCAACATCTATTCTTTTGTGCCATATGTTTCCATCTATATGTGTAGCCATTAGCTCAGTCAGAAGAATTAACAGAAACCATTACTTTAATTTACGAATGCAGGTTTCTCAATTGTCCCACATTATGAGAGACAGTCCTTCATTTCTCAACCTGGCTGAAGTTTCTGTCCCACACATAGTGGGGGCTGTCCTGCATGGTACACAAAGATCTAAAAACAAATATTCGCAGCAATCTAGGGTGCTCAGCAAACAGCACACTATGTGGCCATCATAACATACTATACATTCGCACAGTGATCCAAGCTTCCATCAGTAATCTTTGATCCTATATTCCACTAACACTTTTCCTACCCTGTGAAGAACAAATCAAGTCTCCCAGAGCCACCAAGCCAGCTGCCCTCAATGAAGATCTCTTGTCTATTGTCTACAAATCATGGAGATTTTCAAAGGCTCTTAATTTCTGTGCTGGAGTATAAAAAATGGTAGAAATCAGAGCTGGGACCATTAAAAGATAAGCAGAACAGTTTGGGTTCTTTAATTCTGATCATTTGGGAAAAATGGTACCATAAGGGGATCAAAATAGGACAAAATTAGACTCCTTAAAAACAGTAAGCCTGCAAGTACGATTGTTTTTGCTTTCCAAGTAAAGGACTTCAGTGTCAATGGAATATAATTATACCTAAACTAAATGTTGGTGATGGCAGAATGTGCAATCTTCTGTATGTGAAGGCTAACATCTACATAATATACAATGTGCTGCAAGCTGCTTCCCCCCTCCCCCCCAGCTTCTACCTGGCACAGAATGTCCTTGATGAAGCCACCACACAGCTCATGGCCCTGCAGGTCAAAGAAGTCCAAGGTGTCCCAGTAGCGCTTGGCAATTCCATTGTCTGTGCCCTGGTTGCAGCAGTCGAATGTCTCATACTGGGAATAGAATTCTGGGTGGTAGGTTGGCTGAAAGTGGACCTGTAATCCAGGAACTGGGGATATCCATCCAGGCAAGAATCCCACTTAATGACAATAAATAAATAAAAAGCAGGGCAAGACTTAAGTGCAAGGATTCCTGCTGCTGGCATTTCCTCTTGGCCCCGGCATGCCACCAGTGCTGTCCCATGGGGTCCACTTCTCCAGTGGTGGTCAGTGGGGTGGGGAGGGAACCAATCCTGCTGCGCATGCATTATTCTCATAGCCATGACTTCTGAGCTCAGAAGATCAGATTTTTGCTCAGGATCTTTGGCACTGTATTTGTGGACTAAAGTAGAAAGAGATGAGACTGTTATTTCTCACGTCATCCCTTCCTCACTCACTCCTTCCCTCCCTGCTATCTGCCCCACAGCTCCCTCACTAATGCCACTGGAGGGGCACTAGCGGCTGCTGCTGCACAACTCGTAAATGAGTGACAAGTTCTGGTGTGCTTGCAGCTGTTGTGTATGTGTCTAGCAATGCATGGTCAGGATCAGGAACTTGGGAAGTAATTAAAAAAAAAGCAGGGCTATGCAGGACAAAGTTCAGGGTCCCAGTCAAAACACTGGGGGCCCCATCTCCAGAGGCCCAGTCCTAATGATGCCTCTGCCTTTTTGTGCTATCAATACCCCTCTCAATACATCCAAGCACCTTATTTGCCTTGCTGTGAGCCTTGTTGCACTGACTCAGTTGCTTTAGGGAGTTGTTGATGATAAGTTACTCCAAGGATTTGTTCCTTAGCAATGGTACTGAATTTCAGCTGACAAACTCTTGAACACCCCTCCAGCTTTTGCAAGCCTGTCTGTATGTCCTTTATTCCCTCATAACCATCAACCCTCCCACAGAACTCAGAGTCATCTGCAAAGAGACACAGCCTCCCCTGGATCCCCTCACCGATACCACTGATGAGCATGTTCAAAAAGGACCAAACCCAGGACAGATCCCTGTGGGACCTCATGACCTCACTCCTTTCTGATTTAACCCCATTGACCACTACCTTCTGTTGCCTCCCCTTTAGTCAGTTACCTACCCAGTTTACTATGATTGTAGCTGCAACCAGATCCTCCATCTTCTTCAGCAAGCATATTTGGGATACCAAGTTGAAAACCTTGCTGAAGTCAAAGTAGAGCAAATCCACAATGTGGATCCTATCCAGTTCCCCTTATCACCCAGTCAAAGAAAACTATCAGGTTAGTCTGGCAAGACCTCCCTGCCACGAATCTGTGCTGCATACTATCCTGGAGACCGTTCTTATACAAGTAGTCCATGAGATCCTCTTTCACCAGTGACTTCATCAGTTTTGGGATTGCTAGAGATTCCCAGGGTTCGTTTAAAAACATCTGGTGCCCATGCTTTCTCTTTTGTGGCCCCTACCCTGTGGAATTCTCTACCTCATTGGTTAAAAGAATGCCTGACCATCGAAAGATTTAAATCTGAGCTCAAAACATATATTTTTAATTTAGTCTTCCAAGACGAATTTTAAGTTGACTGATATATGTATTGCTTAGTTTAATTTTATATTTGTATGTTGTATTTTAATTGTAAAGCACCTTGGTTTTGATAAGGTGCTATATAAATAAAGATTTACCTTACTTTACTTTTCCTACAATAGAGGTAAGACTGACAGGTCTGTAGTTTCCTGCATGTTCCTTGCCCCCTCCTTGTGGCACAGAACTATGCCTGCCACCCTCCAGTCCTTCAGAACCACCCCTGTTCTTAAAGTGCTGTTGAGTAGACCTACCAGGGGATCAGCCAGTTCTGCTGCCAACTCCCTGAGTATCCCCGAATGCAACCCATCTGGCTTTGGGGCCTTATCAATCTTTAGGGTTGCCAGCATTTTTAGGACCCTTTCACTAGTAAATGCAGGCTGCCTCATTTCCAGGACCCCATTAATGGCTGCTTTGATGACACTCTCTGACAAGGACCCACTGTCCTCCCTAGTGAAAACTGAGAAAACTGAGCAAAAGCAATCATTAAGGACAGCAGCCTTTTGTCCATTTGCCTCAATCACCCTATCCCTATCTCCCTCTGTTATCCTCACATTCCCCCCCTTCTTTCTTCTTTTTTTCACTAATATGCCTGAAGGGCTGTTTTTTTCTGCTCTTGACCCCTCCACAATACGCATCTCTGTGTCTGCTTTTGCCTCCCTAACTATCTTCTTTGCCTCTGATTTTCAGCAAATAATCTTCCCATTCTTCCTGCTCTTGCTTTTCTTTAAATTTGTAGAAGGCTTTTTTCTTATCCCTCACCACTTCCCTCGCCCTTGTTAAGAACCACACTGGTCTCTTGGACCTGTCCTTTTTGGTTACCATTCTCATGCATACCTTAGATGCCCTGAGAATGGCACGTTTAATTACCTCCATCTTTCTTCCACCCCATCTACGTTGTCCACCCTACTAACTTACCCCGACTAGCTCCTTCAGCCTATTAAAGTCTGTGCTTCTAAAATCAGTAACACAAAAAAAGCACAGACTACTGGTGCAGCTGAATTTATTTTAGGTTAGCATGTATCCTCCATAGAAACATAGAATCAAGCCTGTCCTGAAGCCCTGTAATGGACTTTTTTCTACTCTAAGTCTAATTAAATATTCATGAGCCTAGCAAAGCTCTTGAGTGACTGCTGGATTGGTTTCTATTGTCTTAGAAATTACCAATCCAGCTGTCAGCTGATGTTATGTGGCACACCTGGCTCACGCCGCCTCACTCAAAACCTGAAAGTAAGTAAAGAAGCAGTAAAAAAGCTGTTATTGCAATTAGTCTTATAATCACAATAACAGCCTCAAAACTGGTCATTTCCTTGAATTAATGGTCTGCTGCACCTCGACCACCCATCCCCCCAACTGGTCATTAATCCCTCAGAAATTACCGGCTTCTCGGTCTTTATTGCTTAAATAATCATCTTAAAGTTGTCCCCCTTGTATTTGGAACCCAGCTGTAGTCCCACCATTGACCACATTGCTTGGATGACTATTCTACCATCCATTACTTGCTTTTAAAAAAAGCAGTTTCTAAAATCCTTTTTAACGTCCCCCATTTCCAGATTGGGATTGTGACTTTTTTGATCCTCATTGATCGACTAACTCTTCCTTAACCTGAACAGCTCTATGGAGTTCATTCTTTGTGTCCTTGAATATTTCTGTCATACCCATCTCAGCCTTCAGTCCTCCAAAGAGTATAAATTGAGAGTCATCAACCTCTCCTTATAGGACGTATCCTGCTAACCTGGGCCATTGTTGCTGCTCCTCTCTCTATGGTTTCAACCTGTTTCTGTTTTTTCTCCAAAGTGGGCTCCTGAACTACACACAGTACAGTGGCAGCATTACCTCACTTCTGTAACTTATGAAGACCTTTCTCAAGTATCCTCCTGACATCTTATTTGCATTCTGATATGATTCACTAAACTGAGAAGATGTTTTGTCACCCCCAAGCCTATTTCCTTCTTTGAGTGTTTCACCTTTACCCCACTGATTCAGTAACAAAAGTGTGACTTTCTGCTACCAGTGTACATTACTTTATATTTCTTGGCATTGAATTTCAATTTCCAAATACTGTACAAGTTATCTAGACACTCTACATCCCTCATTAGGCTACAAATTACATTCTCACTGTCCACTCATCCACAGATGTGTGACGTGCAAATAAACACACTTTCCCCCTGCTACCCTACCCTACCTCTGTATCACTTCTGTACATGTTAAAGAGTATCTACCCCAGGACAGACTCCTGATGCACCCTACTTGTTATCTCCTTGACATCAGGGAATTTCCCATTCGGAAACCCTGTGACAGTCCTGTCAGACAATTTTCTGTCCACCTAGTTTAGCCATTGCCCTACCCCTAGGTCTCCCACATTCTTCACTGGTCTCCTATGTGGCACTGAATCAAAAAGCATTGCTGACTTCCAGGCACAGGATATCAGCTGCCTGGCTTCTAGCCACCACTTGCATCAATTAAGTTAATTTCACACAACCTGCCCTTTGTGTTGATGTCAGTCAACATGCTGATTCTTGGTATGACGTAACTAAAATGAGCCAAACCAAAGAACATTTGGCTTGCACTGTGTTTGTCAGCCTGAAGAGTACTGCCTACTGTATTTATCACATTGTCATAAATGACAAAACAACTTACATATGCCATTACGTAAAAGATTTGGTGTGAATGTGTGCGCGCAACTTAACGATTTGTATGAAGTTCAGTATACACATGCTGTCACAGCATGTGTATACATAACATCATACAAGACATCAATTTGCACACACAGTCAAGCATCAGGAAGTGACCTTACTGGTGATAGCTGCTGGAATTACACAGAAGCACCACTGAGTCAGTGCTAACATCAGTGAGGCAGAGATGTCAGCCAGGTGACAGATGCAAATGCAGTGGGACAGAGCACAGTGCATTGGGAGAACCACTGTAATACATATTAACATTTTAAAATTTCAAGCTGATAGCAAAATGTTAAATCAGCTGAAAAAGGACACATGAAAGAATGGATAAGCAAAAAGGTACACATTCCCTTTAGGAAGCAAAGAAATTAAACATGTTCAATCATTACCAAGTATAAGAGCAAGTACTTATCATAAGGAACCTACCAGTATCCCTGCCACTTTGCCCAAATTGCTGACCCCGCACTCACTACTATGACCTATACATCTTTTTGGGATGACCATTAATTGGTGGGCAGGAACTTGCACCCTGCCCTAAACTGAAGTTGGGATTCTAATTTAACAGTCTCCCTGACAATATACCCTGCACCATGATGTCTACCTGCTCTTAGCCTAACTCCTCCTTCATAGTAACTCTTGCCACTTTTTTACTCTTAGACATCGCCTGTGAGTTGGACAGGCTGCATTCTTTTGGATACTACCGCCCTCTTGACCTCCTTCCCACCCTAATTCTTCTCCAGCCCTCCTCATGTTGGTACCTAAAATGGCAAGCCCGGTAGCTTCTCCACACAACCTGCAGCTGCTCTCCTCTCCCTCAGTTGGCAACTGATGAGGCATTAGGCCAAATATCACTCCAGCGCATTCCTAATTCCCATCCTTGTACTTATGTTGACCTATATCTACGGTTTTGTAACAGGTGGTGGAGGGAACCTAGTTCAGAAAATTAATTTTGGGGGTGAGTAGATTAAGAAAGCCCTGTGAATCAGGTGTGTGATTGGGGGAAGAAGGTGCCAGAGACTTAGGGCCTTCTAAGAAGAGACATCAGATTTAAGTGTTATTTAGTTGGGGTCTGGTGCTGGACTTGCTGAAAGAGAGGAGAGTAAGCAGCTATCTTAAATCTAGAGATATACATTTATATTTTCTGTCCATAATTAAAGTAGCAGTTTATGTGGGTAGGTGGAGGGAAGAGATTTATACAGAGCCGGCCTTAGACTTTGTGGCCCTGGGCATAGGTAAAACACAGGGCCCCCCTATAACTGGCAATCAGCAGTCTGGTGTTTGCTTACTGTTGTATTAACTGCAGAACTGATACTGCCTGTATTTTTTGGAGGTGGGCAGAAGACATCAGTGCCACTGAGAAAGTAAATAAAAAAACACATTGCAAGTATTGGGGGCAGGCAGGAGACTTCAGTGCTGCTCAGCAGGAATTAAAAGAACCTGTGCTGCTTGTATTTGAAGGTGGGCAGAAGACCACAGTGCCAGTGAGCAGCTAAAAGCAAAAAAGCCCTTCAGGGCTGTGGAGATCCCCCATTACGGACAACCTAAAGAAAAAGCTATTCAGGGCTGTGAAGACCCATTACTGTGGGCAGCTGAAAGATCCCCCATTATGGACAACCTAAAGAAAAAGCTATTCAGGGCTGTGAAGACCCACTACTGTGGGCAGCTGAAAGAAAAAAGCTCACTGTGGCTGTGGAGAGCCACCACAGAAAGCAGTTGACAGAAAAAAAAAACATTGAGGCTATAAGAACCTGCTGCAGTGGGCAACTCAAAGCAAAAAGCCTTTTAGGGCTGTGGAGATATATAGGTAATTGCATTCCCCATGCTTGTAGCTAACTTGTAACCATGTTAGTCATTAGATTCAAATAGCTTCCAGGATATAGGTAAACTTTTGCAGGCCATGGTAGTTTACAACTGTACTGCAATGGGTCTCACCTCTGTAACCCCTGTGATTCTTTTGGAGAGATTACACGGTGCCTCCTGCCACACCTCACAGGCTAGATTTGACTTGCCTGTTTGTTCCGAAACAGCATCTGTACTGGAAGTGGCTGAGGCCACTGAGCACCTGATCTTTGTTCAGAATCTCCCCAAAATACTCACTCAAAGTCTCAACCTGTACTACCAACACCAACACCCATCACCCACTTCACACCAAGAGAGAGAGAAAGAAAGAGAGAAAGAGAAAGAGATCAACACACTCAAGACTCACCATCACAGAGCCCACCCGAGGGTCCGAGGAGGAGAGGGGAGGCCTTGGTGCTGTGTCAATAAAATGATTTTTTTTATGTTAAATGCCAGCGCCCCAGTGCAAATTTGCAGACAACGGGTCACGCAGTGCTGGCACTTCGAGAGCAACTACAGCGAGTCAGCGAGACACGTGGCTCAGTCTGGGATGAGAGGCCAATGGCCCCAGACCCAGCTGAGCCTAAGAGAAAGCATCTACTGTGGGGGCTGGTCTCGTGGTCTGTTGCAGGAAAGGGAAAGTGTGTTCACGCACGTGACTCCTGATCATGTGACCTTGCTCGATGCCCCAGTGGTAACCACACGATCTAGTGACTTACCTTAGCTGTCAGCAGGGCTGCTCTCATTCAGGTTTTAATAAGTGAATCATATGATCTGATGCCACAGCCTGGTGTTTTCTTTCAAAGTGTGGGGCCCCCCATCTCAGGGCAGCTGCATCTACAGCCCCCCCCCCAGGCCGGCCCTGGATTTATAGTTAGAGTTTCAGGGCACATTGAGAGTCTTCTTTAAAACTGTAACAACTGGTGTGGAGTCTAGATCAGGAAATTAATCTTGATGGTGAGTAGATTAAGAAAGCCCTATAAATCAGGTGTGTGATTGGGGGGAGCTGCCAGAGGCTTAGTGGGGACAGGCAATCAGGGGACACCAAAATATAGGATGGGGAGATAAAAGGAGTAACATCCAGCATGTCCCATCTTGCTCCTGTCCATTGCATGAATGGGACAGAGCAGGAGTGGAACATCTGCCTTGAATATGTCTGCAGACAATCTGTGGGGAGAGACACCAGACCAAGTTAAGGAGGAAAAACGTTACTGGATGTGGTTTACACCAGCTAGAGAAAGGTGACTACAGGTTATAGTTGTACTAAATGTGGGAAAGGAGTAGTAGTAGTATCTTTCCTTCGGATAATGAAGCAGTAGGAAGGGAAGGCCTGGGGGGGCAACTCTGCTAGGACAGGCATGCAGAAAGGCAGGGATAGGGACAATGCAAAAGAAAAGGGGGCGAAACTCAGGTAACAGAGGATAGATGACTGATGAAGACAGGAAATGAAAAAATTAAAAGGGTAGGAGGAAAGTCTGGGGGAGCTGCAGGGAAGAACACAGTCAGGGATGGGAGGGGGGAAGAAGGGCAGTGGATGAGGGGCAAGAAAGGCATAGAGAGCCGGGTGCATCAATGCAATGAGTCTTAGATACCAAACTACACACCTAGAAGCCATCATGGCGGAGGCTGACTGAGATTTAATGGCTTTACAGAATCAGGGTGCACTCAGCAGCACAACTGGGACATGGCCACACTATGCTAGTCTGTGTTCAGCGGGTACAGGGCAGGGAGGAGGAAATGAGAGGTTGTTTTATAGGTGAGGGAGGGAATCAAAGCCATGGAGGTACAGTGGCACCAGGAAGAAAAGCTGGAGGTGCTGTGGGCCACCCTAGAGACAGGCTATGGGGCCGCTATCCACACAAGGGAAGTGTACAGGCCTCCGATACAAGGAGAGGGGTTGGATATTGCACTTGGGGAAGCATCATCAGAAAGGCGAGTAAGGGGGAGGCTCTGCTAATTAGGGACTTCAGTCTGCCAGATGTGGAGTGGAACCTTCTAACTGCAGCTTCCACAAGAAGTACGGCCATCGTTGACTCCCTTCAAAGGGGCTTTTCTCAGCCATCTACTAAAAAACCCATTGGGGTGGGTCAGTGCAGACCTAGTGCTTATAGATAGGGACAGCATTTCAGACATCAGAAGGGGTAGTCCCCTGAGTACTAGTGATTACCGTAGAGTGTGGCTTAACATTAAGACAGGAACAGAGGCTAAGCACACAAGGATGAGGGTCCTGATCTTTAGGAATGCCAATTTTAAAGAAATAAGGGACTTCCTCAGAAACTGCCTTGAAAGGGGTGATTGCCAGAGAGGGGTGAAGGTACAGTGGGTAAAAATAAGTGAGGGTATGATTAAGAAACTAACATCTGTGTGAAGGAAATGAGTAAAAGCAGAAGGAAAAAGAAAGTGTTATAGTTGTCTAGGGAAATGGCAAAGGTGGGGAAGAAAAAAAGGTGGCATTTGTATAGGGAAACACAAAGGGGAGTACAGGGAGTAGAGGTGTGTGAAATTGCAGAATTTTGTTCCGTGAAATATTTTGTGAAATTCATGCATTTTATGAAATATTTCACAGGTGCAAAATGCGAAATTCTGCTGACGAAATGCAGAATTTTGCCAGCAGAATGCAACATTTCACCACTAGCAGCCACATCCAAGAGCAGGGTAATTCTCCCTTAGACAGCTAGTGTTGGAACCCACTCAGGAGGGAGCAATATTAGACCAGGTACTCTCAAATGGAGAGAGGATCACAGATTTAGAAGTCAGTAGCCATCTGGGAGCAGGTGACCACCACACAGTGTGGTTCACAATAAGCACAACCATGGAGGCAAGCGATACAAAAACAAGGATATTGGACTTTAGAAGGGCTGACTTTGGCAAAATGGGTGAGTGCCTAAGGAATGCACTAACAAATGGGCAGGAAGGAGGGGTGGAAGAACAATGGATAAAAATCAAAACTGCCATCATGGATGCAACAAGCCTTTGTGTGAAACAAATAAAATAAAACAGAGTAAAAAAAACACTATGGTTCTCAAAAGAGGTGGCAAGGAAGGTTAAGGAGAAAAAGGCTGAATTCAAAAAGTATAAGGAGTCACAGAAGGAGCACAATAGGGAACTGTATCAATTAAAGCAGAAAGAAGTGGGGAAGGCAGTCAGAATAGCAAAGGCCCAAACTGAGGAAAAGATAGCCAACTCAGTTAAGAAGGAAGAGTAAACCTTTTATAGGTACATTAGGGAGCATAGAAAGGTTAAGGGAGGGATAGTGAAGATTAATAAAGGAGAGAGAAGGGGAGGTGGGCAGAGGGAGACAGTGAAAAGGCAGAGATATTGAATGAATACTTTTGCTCAATATTCACAAAAGAAGAAGAGGAGGAATTACCTAAACCAAACAATAGAAGCACTCTGGGTAGCGGGGTTGACACCAGTCCATTTATAGAAGAAAGAGTCCTGAAAGAACTCCTAAAACTCAAGGTGGACAAAGCAATAGGGCCTGACTGGATTCATCCCAAAATACTAAAAGAACTAAGGGGGGACCTAGTGACACCACTGACCATACATTTTAACAAATCATGGGCGGATGGGGTGGTACCTGAGGACTGGAGGAGGGCAGATGTGATTCCCCTTCACAAAAGTGAGAGCAAGGCAGAAGCAGGAAACTACAGACCTGTTAGTTTGACCTCAGTGGTAGGGAAAATTATGGAATCACTTCTGAAAGAAAGAATTGTTGAGTACCTAGAGGCCAGTGGGGCACAGGACCCAAAGCAGCATGGATTCACAGCGGGAAAGTCATGTCAGACAAATCTAATTGATTTCTTTGACTGGGTGACCAAAGTAATAGACAAGGGAAGGGCTGTGGATATGGCTTACCTAGACTTTAGCAAGGCATTTGACACAGTACCGCGTGAAAGATTAATAATCAAGTTAGCCAGCCTGGGAGTAGGTCCCAGGGTGGTAGCATGGGTAGCAAACTGGCTGCACAACAGGACACAGAAGGTAATAGTGAATGGAACTCATTCCGAAGAAAGGGGAGTTACTAGTGGAGTACCTCAGGGCTCAGTACTGGGTCCAGTCCTCTTTAACATCTTTATAGGTGACATTGCAGAGGGTCTGGAAGGAAAGGTATGCCTCTTTGCAGATGACACAAAGATCTGTAACAGAGTTGATACACAAGGTGGGGGGTAGAAAGGATGAGAAGGGACTTTGCAAAGTTGGAGGAATGGTCAGATGTATGGCAACTTAGATTTAATGCAAAGAAGTACAAAGTAATGCACCTGGGAAACAAAAACCCAGGAGAAGAGTACACAATGGCAGGGGAGGCACTAACAACAACAGTAATGGAAAGGGACCTGGTGGTAATCATATCAGATGGCCTGAAGGTGGGTAAGCAATGTGAAAAGTCAGTAAGGAGAGCTGGGGGATACTGGGATGCGTAGGGAGGGGCATCACAAGTAGAAAAAGAGAAGTGGTTATCCCTCTGTACAGACAGTTGGTAAGACCCCATCTGGAGTACTGCGTACAGTTTTGGAGACCCCTTCTACGCAAGGACATCAACAGGATGGAAGCAGTCCAGAGAAGGGCAACTAAAATGGTGCAGGGCCTGCATCAGAAACCATATGAAGAGAGACTGAGAGAGCTTAATATGTATACCCTTGATGAAAGCAAGGACAGGGGAGGCATGATAGAACCTTTCAAGTACCGCAAGGGAATCAACAAAGTCCAGGAGGGTAGCATCTTTCAGAAAAAGAGATGTACAAGAGCAAGGGGGCACAATTTAAAGATAGAGGGGGGACCACTCAGGGGTAATGTGAGGAAATTATTTTTCACGGAGGGAGTGGTGGACGCATGAAACCGCCTTCCTGGGGAGGTTGTGGGGTCTAAAACAGTGGGGGAATTCAAACATGCATGTGACAGACATAAGGCAATTATGGTGGGGGGTTGCAGGAAGTAGGCTGTTGGTTAACTTGAACTTGCAGCTTATCCAACAGGAAGGGAAATGGGCAGACTGGGTGGGCCAAATGGTCCTTATCTGCCATCAAAGTCTATGTTTCTATGTTTAAATTCTGCATTTTGTAGGTAAAATAATGCATTTTGCACCCACAAAATATTTCACAGAATTTTGTGAAATATTTCACTCAGCAAAATTTGCGATTTCGCCAGAATTTCACTGGCGAAATAACATTTCACCGCATCTCTAACAGGGAGGTATACCTAGCAAAGGGAAGCAGGAAAGGTGGAGAGGAGAGGAGAGGAGAGCAAAGGCACAAAGACTGGAAAGAATCACCAAAGAGATCACTTAGGGGGTTAAGAGTTTCTTCAGAAATATATAAGTGGGAAAAGGAAAGCAAGGGGATGGATAGAGAGGATTAGAAAGTCGGAGGGGGGATACTGTGTAAAAGAGAAGAGGTACTTCTGCTCAGGCTTCATAGTAGATGGGTGATGGACCACCAGGAAGTAGCAGCAATGGGAGAGGTGAGAAGGAGCCAAGTCCATTTTCAAAAGAAAGAGACCAGAGAGAACAGTCGCTGATACAAATGTATGCAATCAGTTTTTGACTGTATTGGTTTCTTTTTTTACTTCTAGGTGTAAGTTGAAGTAATACTTATTAGCTGAATGTAAAGGGCTGTGAATGTTTTACCAGGATTGTATCGCATCTTGATGTTTTGTTTAATGGGCAGTGAATGTTTTATTATGATTGCACTGTGTACTGACGTTCTGTAATTACTGTTTTGTATTAAATGTTATATGTATACTGGTCGCCCAAGTAAACGGGTCTTTGGATCATGATCTAACCAGTTTAAATAAACAAAACAAATGCATCAGTAGGGGGTCACAATAGGAGGCTGGGGAGGGAGACTCAGGGGCAACATGAGGAAGTATTTTTTCACAGAAAGTGTGGTGGTTGCATGGAACAGTCTTCCAGAGGAGGTTGTGGGGGCAGAAACAGTTGTCAAATTCAAGAATGCATAGGACAGGCAGAAAGCAAAACTAGTGGTAGTAAGGAGGAGGTAGGCCTCAGATCAAAGAGGATCTGGAGCTTCTACAGTAGGTTGCGAAATGGGCTAACTAGGTGGGGCAGGCGGTCCTTATCTGCCATCAAGGTCTATGTTTCTATGTTTCCATGTTCTATGTTTAGTAGAAAATTAAAAAAAAGAGTTAAAAAATCTAGAAACATGGGCTGAATTACACCAGCTAGACTTTAATATAGATAATTGTGCTGTACTACACAAGGGATACAGAAACAAAAGAATTACCCATACCTTATTAGGGAAAGAAATGTAAAAGACTAAATCAGAAAGAGACTGGCATTCATGTAATGTAGAAGTTAACTTTTGATAGACATTGTAGCAAAGTCACAAATAAATGTCATAAAATCTTGGGGTGTATCCACAGAAATATAGTGAGCAACGACAGGGAGGTAAGTGTGACACTGCATGGAGCTCTGTTACCCATATGAAATATGATAGTTTTGGTCCCCGCAGAATATAGGTAGTGTAAAAATTAGAAACAGTCCAAAGAAAAGCTACCACAATGATAACAGGCTAAAAGACAGTTATTATGAAGAAAGGATTAAGAAACTTTATATTATAACTGGTTAGTAGTGATTACATCTCGCACACAGCACCTGTCAAACTCTGTTATACACACCTGTGTATAATGGGCCGTGTATAATGAAGTTTGACTGAACACTTTTCCACAATCAGAAAACTGCTTCTTTTTGCAGCGCTCTTCATCTCCTCATTCTTACTTCTCATGTGCAAGGCCATTTCGCTAACACCGAGCGAGAAATCCTCAACTGTCATGTGCAAGCGCAGAAACTGTTTTCTGTTAAAAAGCAGGTACACATTTCATTGAAGAAACCTTAAAATACTGGTGTCCCAGTAAAGATCCAAGGCTGATTTGAGTGTGGTAATCATGGGGGAGAACGAGAGAACAGGCGGCTCACCTCGTGACCTCAAGGTTCATTGTCCTCTCTGATAGTGCTTCACAGGCTCTGTGTGTGCCGATTGCACTGGTGAGAGATCAGGTCAGGTATTCCAATCTGGCACTTTTGTAGTTTTTGTTCAAGTCCTGGAGGCCCAGATCACAAGTAACCTGATTGACTACAGGCTTTGCTATATCCAGGTAAGGCACTAGTGCTGCTTTGAGTATGGCAATAGGTGGGGGGGGGGGACAGACGACTCATTTCGCAATCCCATTTAAAGCATATGTAAGCCTCCTCCTCCCTGTACCTAGGGGTATGCTAGATGATACCTTGGGGGAGGGGGTGCTGTACAGCCAGAAAACACAGTCCAAGAAAATAAATATGCTAATTTACTGATTCATCAGATTTTGTGAGATGGCTGCACATGCAGGGGGAGCAAGCACTTTGCTTCACTTTGGTCAGACAGCTGCAGGGGGCAATGTTCGTTAACAGGCAATAAGAATGAAACAGTCTTTATCAAATAAATCCAATGTCCATACCAGAATCAAAAGGGCAAAGAATGAATTTAATGCAACTGATTAAAATTAATAATCCACTCCATGGAGCGTGGGGTACATAACAATGGCGGGGACAACTTCGCAGGCACAGAACCTGACTGTAAGTCTGAAGCAATCTCTTTTCCTCAACAGACTGATTTTCTTTCATGGAGCACATCCCCTTAAGCCAAAAAGGCTACAATTTCTGGCAGCATCACTGTTACCATGGGCTGAAAAGGCCACACAAGACGTGTACTTTGAACATTGCAATATTCCTTTACATACTCCTTGAAACTTTCCAAACTTTCCATCCACCAGTACATTTACTTACACGTCTTTCCCTTGGTCAAGTAAATACTTAATCAGAGGTAGTAAACCGGGACAGCATGTGACATTTCTACTGCCCCAGTCCCATTTCTAGTTTCTTTCTTTAAACGGGGAGCACTTTTGTCTCAATGGTGATGTTATTTCCAGCATGAACAGTCCTACTGAAAACATTCTTGCCACCAAATCACTGATGCCACATGCCTGTTCCAAGCATCCAAGGAGTTTTATCTATCCCTGGTGATCCCGGAGACCTGAGGAACTTTCCACTCATGCAGCAATTCCAGTCCAGGATTGCCTTCACCCAGGGACCTGGCAGAAGTGCCACACGGAGCACCCAGGTGCCCTGCCATCCAACCTGGGGTCCCAAACAGCCACTCTCCACATAGAACTCCTCATGCCTCCACAGACTGTACACACCTCAAGAGCTCCAAACTCTGCAGTGGGGCTCAGTCCAGGAAAAGGGGATAGGCTGCCACCACTATCCCACCAACGATCCAGGCTGCCTCTTCTGGAATGTGCCCTGGACCCCTCCAGCAATAATGGGCCCTGCCACAGGTCTCTCTCTTGCTCTTGAGACTGCACTCATCCATGGGCAAGAGTTTTATTGTAAGGGATCCCCTACAGTGCCTACCCCAACCAAGGTGCCGGAGATCACTTAGCAGGCCCCTTTATTTTCCTTACCCCAGTTCCCACAGAATGGCACCAAAAGGCACATAGAAACATAGACTTTTTACGGCAGATAAGGACCACTTGGCCCACCTAGTTTGCCCATTTCCCTACATACCTACTGGGTAAGCTGCAGATCCTAGTTAACCAACAGCCTATTTCTTCCTACCCCCCCCCCACAAGAATTGCTTTATGTCTGTCTCATGCATTCTTGAATTCTTCCACAGTTTTAGACCCCACAAGCTACCACAATGATAACAGGCTAAAAGACAGTTATTATGAAGAAAGGATTAAGAAACTTTGTGTTATAACTGGTTAGTGGTGATTACATCTTGCACACAGCACCTGTCAAACTCTGTTATACACACCTGTGTATAATGGGCCGTGTATAATGAAGTTTGACTGAACACTTTTCCACAATCAGAAAACTGCTTCTTTTTGCAGCGCTCTTCATATCCTCATTCTTACTTCTCATATGCAAGGCCATTTCGCTAACACCGATCGAGAAATCCTCAACTGTCATGTGCAAGCGCAGAAACTGTTTTCTGTTAAAAAGCAGGTACACATTTCATTCAAGAAACCTTAAAATACTGGTGTCCCAGTAAAGATCCAAGGCTGATTTGAGTGTGGTAATCATGGGGAAGAACGAGAGAACAGGCGGCTCACCTCGTGACCTCAAGGTTCATTGTCCTCTCTGATAGTGCTTCACAGGCTCTGTGTGTGCCAATTGCACTGGTGAGAGGTCAGGTCAGGTATTCCGATCTGGCACTTTTGTAGTCTTTGTTCAAGTCCTGGAGGCCCAGATCACAAGTAACCTGATTGACTACAGGCTTTGCTGTATCCAGGTAAGGCACTAGTGCTCCTCAGGAAGTCAGTTCCTTGTGTCCACCACCCTCTCTGTGAAACAATACAGCCTCACATTGCCCCTGAGCCATACCCCCTCTATCTTCAAATTGTGTCCCCTCGTTCTTGCATATCTCTTTTTCTGAAAGATGCTACCCTCTTGGACTTTGTTGATTCCACTGAGGTATTTAAAAGTTTCAGTCATGTCCCCCCTCTCCCTTCTTTCCTCAAGGGTATACATATTAAGCTCCTTTAGTCTCTCCTCATATGGCTTCTCTTGCAGACCCTGCACCATTTTAGTTGCCCTCCTCTGGACTGCTTCCATCCTATCTATGTCCTTGCCGAGATGTGGTCTCCAGAACTGAATGCAGTACTTCAGATGGAGTCTCACCAACTGTCCGTACAGAGGGATAACAACTTCCTGTTTTCTGCTAGTGATGTCTCTCCCTATGCATCCCAGAATCCCCCTAACCTTCCCTACTGCCTTCTCACATTGCTTGTTAACCTTAAGGTCATCTGATATGATTACCCCCAGGTACCTTTCCATTTTTGTTGTTGTTACTACCCTCCCATTGTGTACTCTTCCCCTTGGGTTTTTGCTTCCTATGTGCATTATTTTGCACTGCTTTGCATTGAATCCAAGCTGCCATACTTCTGACCATTCCTCCAACCTTGCCAAGCCCCTTCTCATCCTTTCCACGCCCACTTGTGTATCAACCCTGTTGCAGATCTTTGTGTCATCGTCAAAGAGGCATACTTTTCCTTCCTGTCCCTCTGCAATGTCGCTTATAAAGACATTAAAAGGACTGGACCCAGTAATGAACCCTCATGGCACCCACTAGTAACTCCCTTCTTCAGCGTGGACTCATTTACTATTATCTTCTGTGTCCTGTTGTCCAGCCAATGTTTTACCCAGACTACCACCCTGGGACCCACTCCCAGGCTGGCTAATTTGTTTATTAATCTTTTGTGTGGGACTGTGTCAAACGCCTTGCTAAAGTCTAGGTAGGCCATGTCCATAGCCCCTCTCTGGTCTACTGCTTTGGTCACCCAGTCAAAGAAATAGATTAGATTAGTCTGACATGACCTTTCTGCTGTGAATCCATGCTGCCTTGGGTCCTGTGCCCCACTGGCCTCTAGGTACTCAACAGTTCTTTCCTTTAAAAATGATTCCATCATTTTCCCTACCACAGAGGTCAAACTGACAGGTCTATAGTTTTCTGTCTCTGTCTTGCTCCCACTTTTGTAAAGGGGAATCACATCTGCCCTCCTCCAGTCTTCTGGTACCACACCATCCTCCCATGATTTATTAAAATGGGTAGTCTGTGGTGTTACTAGTTCTCCCCTTAATTCTTTTAGAATTATGGGGTGAATCCCATCAGGCCCCATTGCTTTATCCAGCTTCTGTTTTAGGAGTTCTTTCAGAACTCTTTCTTCTGTGAAAGGGCTGGAATCGATCCCCCTATCCTGAGTGCTTCTGTTAATTGGATTAGGTACCCCCTCCTCCTCTTTTGTGAATACTGAGCAGAAGGATTCATTCAGTATCACTGCTTTTTCACTTTCCTTCTCTGCCCATCCACTGTTCCTTCTATTCAGCCTCACTATCCCTCCCTTTATCTTTCTACACTCCCTAATGTACCTATAAAGCATTTTATCCCCCTTCTTAACCGAGTTGGCTATCTTTTCCTCTGTTTGGGCCTTTGCTATTCTGACTGGCTTCCCTGCTTCCTTCTGTCTTAACTGGTACAGTTCTCTGTCTTGCTCCTTCTGTGTTTTCTTATACTTCCTAAATGCTATATTTTTCTCCCTAACCTTCCCCGCCACCCCTTTTGAGAACCATAGTGGCTTTTTCTTTCATTTTGATTTATTTGCTTCACACAAAGGCTTGTTGCTTCTGTGATGGCAGTTTTGGTGTTTCCCCATTGTTGCTCCACCCCTCCTTCTTGCCTGTCTGCTAGTGCTTTTCTAAGGCACTCTCTCATTTTGACAAAGTCAGCCCTCCCTGAAGTCCAGTAACCTCACTTTTGTATGGCTTGACTCTGTAACTGAGTTTATCATGAACCACACTGTTTGGTGGTCACTTGTTCCCAGATGGCTACCCACTTCTAGATCTGAGATCCTCTCACTGTCCCCATGTGAGAGTATGAGGTCTAAGATTGCACCCTGCCGAGTGGGTTCCAATACTAGCTGTCTGAGGCATGCTCCCTGTAGGGCATCAAGAATGGCCCTGCTCTTGGATGTCGCTACAGCAAAGGTGCTCCAGTTAACATCTGGCATATTCAGGTCCCCCATCAACAATATTTCCCCTTTCTCTGTCACCGTTAGGAGGCCTTCCTTCATAGCCTTGTCCATTCCTTCCCCCTGAGATGGGGGTCTGTATACAACCCCTGTGTGGATTGTTGTGCCATTTCCAGTCACTAAGGTGATCCACAGTGCCTCCTCTCCTCCCATTTACTCTTTTGTTCCATTGCATTTATCCCTTCCCTTACATAGAGAGCTACTTCTCCCCCTCTTCCACCTTCCCTGTCTCTCCTGTAGGTTGTGTACCCTAGTATGTTAACATCCTAGTCATGGTTCTCTGTGTACCATGTTTCTGTGACTGCCACGATATCCAGGCATCCCTCTTCCATCAATACCACCAGTTCGGGGAGCTTTTTGCCCAGACTACGGGCGTTGGTTCTCATTACCTTCCATTTCTTGATGGCCTTACCCCTTTTTGCCCCATCCCTGTCCTTACTGCCTTTGTTGTTTTCTCAATTTACCCCTGCCCTTCTCCCTATCAACATCTCTATCTTGGTGTTTATCTCATTACTTGCTCCGTGGCTCCATCTGACTCTCTATAGCCATGAACCACTGCACTTCACTGGTCTTCAAGGGAGGAGGACTGGGGTAGCGAACCATCCTCCTCAGCCCTGCTGCAACCCTCATGGCCAAAATAACAGGCTGAACCCTGACTCTCTCTCTCTCTCTCTCTCCTCTTATTTCTCTCCCCAACCTCCTTTTTGTCACCAAAATCCCCCTATTTATATCCCTCTGGGATGGGTCCCCCTACTGTTAGCAGGCAGGCCAATATCCCAGACCTGCTGGTGGCACCACAGCTATTCCTGCCTACCTACACTTAGGCTACAGAAAATGTAACTGGTAAGCTCCCACAGGGTGCTTACACTTTAAAATTGTGTTTTTTTTCTTACCTCTTTCCAGTACCAATTATAATAAAAATAAAACATGGGGAAGTGTGGTAACTCGTATTTTATGCACACCCTCAGTGTGCTATGCCTTAATAAACCCCTCAAGCTTCACTCTTGGGGTTTATGAGGAATCGCACATCAAGGGTGTGTAGAAAATCCTCATTACATAAACTTCCCCATGCATTATTCTATATACAACTGGTGACCTCTATACTGACTGGATTTCCACTCCTGATAAAACACCCTAATAACCCACTGAATTATGTAATAGCTCGATAGAGATTTACTACTCCTCGCACTCTAACATTACTGTATTTGTGCAACTACAGCAGTTGCTCAGGGATACACTTACTCGCACAAATACGGTTTACGGTTTTACTGTCTGTTGAAACTTTGCACCAGTTATTATAAAAAAAATAATGCCTGTGCAAAGTTTGTTTTATGAGGATTTTTCACACACCCTAAAGGTTTATGGATTATCACACACCTCGGGTGTGTGATAATCCTCATAACTCACATCTGCAGAGGCATGATTCACTATATATACACTTTGGCATACTGTAGGCTATGAAGGGATTTGTGTTGAACTCTTATTTTTCTTTTAAGGATTTTAAAGACAGAGATCCATGGGATAATCTAGGCTTGCAGTTGAAACTACTTACGATACTAGAACTCATGACTTGCACTGAAGAGGGGAACTATACAAGACCAGAAAAAGGGATATATGGTACACACAAAGGGTGATTAAAATATGGAATGAGTTACCATATGCTATTGTATACAGTAAAAACATAGATACTGTAGTTTCAAACAGAAATCCAATGAATGTTGTAATAAATGTAATAATAAAGGTTATTACCATTGAGATATGGCTAGCCATCAAAGGGTAAATTGCCTTCTGGCCAGTGATAACCTATGAATCCAATGAATGTAAAGATGGATTCATTTTTCACAGACTACAGAACACAGTACTATGGATTACATGATCCTTCCACAATTTACATAAAAAAATGCTTCTCTGAATTCGGCCGAAGTAAAAAAAATAAAATAAATTTCAGTGATCGTTGTGGAAGTGAAATTGCTGTGCCACGTGAATTCTGCCAGCTGAATTATATATTCTGGACAGCTCTATCCCCACCCCATCTTATTCATCTCCGGTTTACAATGTCCTTGTCCTAGTGGGTTATTACGTGATGTGCAAAAATGCTCACAATTATCTGGTTGTTCTCCACTGCTTTCTTGCATTACAGTGAGCTGTCTTCTTTTGCAATTATATGATCTGTACTATTGTATGCTGTTTATTATTTCTGTTTCCTCATGCACCTCTTGTGCCCCCCCCCCAACAATACACCTGGAAGCAGGCTGTTCACAGTTCACTGTACCCTCCTGGTAAATAATTAAGCAGTAAATAATTGTTCAGATATAGTATTTAATGAGTTATAACCCCATCACGATGACATTATTTTTCATACGAGAACACCTCTCTCTCTCCCCAACCCCCTATCTCCAAAGCAAAATGGCACTGTGCTGCACTGAGAATGTGAAATGGTGTTGCGCTGCTCCTGGGTTGTTTAAATTATGGCCCCCAGATTGAATTAAAAAAGACAGCAGATAAGTGATAACAAATTATTTGGGGGCTTAAAAGTCTTATTGGGGTGTTTGCTTTGAGGGGGTGAAGTGTTGTGGGGTCAGGTGTTCTCCTTTAGCTAGATATTTTCAAGACCAATATGAAGTTTAGATTGAATGTTGCTTTAGGCAAAATGTTATATCTTCAAATAATGGCATTTTTTATATTATCAATGTTTCTGTTGTGCAGGACTATATCTTGTCTTGAAGCTACTTTATCTCTTTATCTATGCAATTTTAAATCAGCCAGCCTTTTCAACTATACAATGTAGCTGTGTGCATGCATGTAAACAATTTTGAGAATTTACAGGAGAACAGTGCATTTAATGACTGAGTTCAGACACATTCTGCTAATGCTTGATAATCAGAAGAATGTCACATTTCAGCATACCATCCCCATGTTGTCTTTTCAAATAAAAATATAATGGAATAATTTGCAGATATCTCCAGAACTGGCATGAAAGAAAGCTTTAGTGTAATAAAAGCAATCAAATAAGAACAGTAGCCAGGAACAAAATAGTTAAACAGTCATATTTGAAATTAACAGGATTTAACTCATCTCCCAGGTGTCGGATGAGATGTGAAGCCAGGACATTATTAAAAGGCAATGATCCATGTGCTAATTGATATGTGTTCCCAGTTAGCAGTCATTTATTAAGGATGTCTGACTTCATTCATCATATTAAGGTCAACCTAATAATATTATATTAACCTCTGATTCTACTGGTGCAAAACTAGGTCTACAGTCATATTTTACTGGAACACTGCAATGTGGAAAAAAGGATATCCCTTGATATACTTTCACTCTGATGTTGTTGTCTTAGGTCACTTCAGTGTGTTGTTTTATTGACAGAAAAGCAATGTAAAGCTACCGTAAGCCACACCAGTGTATAAAACTGGCTGTTATTGATCAACTCAGTGACAGTAATAAAAAATTCCCTTTTGCATGCCCTGGGAAGGGCCAGCTAGGTGCTTGACCATGTGTGCTTACACATTATGCCAATATGCTATTTCTTATTTGCTAAAAGGCCATCAGTGATCATTTTGGAAGTGCCCTCTTTTTGTCTGCTGCAACAACACATAGTACATGTAATGTTATGTACAGTGCCTCGCTTTTAACATAGTAATCATCTATTTAGAAAACTTGTAGTTAAGCATCCCATTACAGCCAAATGCTTGCTTTCTTTAAGAAATGCAAATGAATATATATATATATATATGTGTGTGTGTGTGTGTGTGTGTGTGTGTGTGTGTGTGTGTATACATTTATATATACATAAAACTGGAGAATTGTCAGATGCTTCTTTCCAGAATCATATGTCAGTGTTTCCATGTTATGTGATAATTTGTGGTCAGGATGCAGTCTTCCACAAAGAAAAACAGAATCTGTCTCCATTATGAAGGGCAATTATCTTGAAAAGATTCTCTGACTGCCAAAACATTGTATTGCCACAAACAAAATAGTCTGGCCCGGATATTCAAACTGCACCATTCAAAGGCGCAAGTCCTTGCGCTGTGCAAAACAGATGCGCAGGGGTGTGGCCCAGGCGATATTCAAAGGAGTTGCGCTATTGAGCAACTCCTTTGAATATCGCTCCCCAGCCATAGCCACTGTGCATGGCGCAGTGGAACTTGCGCAAGCGCAAGTTGCCAGAGTGGAGCAGTCAACTTGCGGTGGCGCAAGTACCATTGCGCCATCCGCAAAATCATGATATTCAAAAGGTGACATGCAAATGGGGCCATAATACATGCAAGGCGCAGGGGGGGCCATTTGCATGTCATTATAGCCCCATTTGCATGCCATTAGCATGTAGGTGCGCCGATCCCCAAGGACTTGCGCCTGGCGCCCTGCCAGGCAGCAGCTGTTGGGGACCGACGCACCCTGCAGCCTGATCTCGGGCAGCAATGTGGCTCCCCCACCTCCTCCTGTACATTTCCCTGGTGGTCCAGTGGGCCGAAATGCCCGATCGTGGGCAGAAAGCATACAGACCCCCCCCACATCCCATGTGCCCGATCGCGGGCAGAAAGTATACAGAACCCCTCCCCACATCCCATGTGCCCGATCGTGGGCAGAAGCGATCGCAACATGGGATGGGGGTTCTATACTTTCTGCCCACGATCGGGCACATGGGATGTGGATGTGGGGTTCGTATACTTCTGCCCGTGATCGGGCATTTCGTCCACTGACCACCAGGGAGATGTACGGGAGGAGGTGGGGTAGCTACATTGCTGCCCGAGATCGGCACTGGGGGTTCTTATTACATTCTGCCCGCAATCAGGCATTACAGTCCACTGGACCACCAGGTATGTGAACGGGAGGGGGCACATTGATGCCCGTAATTGGGCTGGTGGGGGCACAGGGACTGAGTTGGGGCCAGCCATGGGTGACAGCTGCTGTGTTGCCCTGCAATACAGCAGCTCACTGGTGGCCCTCAACTTGACTTTTTGGCTCAAAGTTGTGCAGGTACAAGAGGTTGGGGTTGCGCCTGCACATCCCCTGCACAGCCCGGCTGAAATCGGCTGTGCAGTTTATGCATGGTTCCTTCCCCTCCAGTTGAGCATGCATTCATTTGCATTGCGCTGTTGCTCAGCCTGTTTTCTGTGGCGCAACTGCCTTCGGCGCAACCCTTTTGAATATCCGGGCCTTTGTGTATTTGGGAAACATAAAGGGCAAATGGAACAGATACTTTTTAGAGTTCACAAAGCTTTGGAAGTAGTAAAATATATTGGGGAAAGGAATAGTGACTTAGAAAAAAGGACATAGAATATTTAAGAACTGCTGTTTTATAGAAGAACAATAAGAAGAAGAGCTAAAGGAAATGAAAAATAAACTTACCAATTTTAAAACCTGAGTAATGATGAAAAATGTGTGGATCATAGGTACATCAGAAGCCTGGGATCAGGAAAGAACATTTCCTAAAACATTTCAAAATATTTTTCCAGAATATCTGGATCTGACCCTAAGTCTAATAAATTTGAAAATAGACAGAGCACACCATTCTATGAGCACCAAGCCTACAGCTAGGAAGTCACCTCTGGCTGTACTGGTCAAGTCCCTATAGAATAAAGATGATCGAATGCAGATTATCTAGAGGTAAGTGAATCAGAATCATGGGCACTCTTATTTCCTGAGAGTGTGCAGGCAAGGAAGAAATTTTACAATATTAGAGAGAGACTGTGGCAAAATAAAATGCATGATTTTGTTTCCTCAAGTTTTAGTTTTTAAGTTTTCCTTTCCCCTAAGTTGCATTACAAGAACTGTGGCATGGGGACAGACACTGAACAGCACATTGTAGCAGTATCAGCAGTCTGAGGTATTTATTCTGGTACTTAAGAAAAATTCTGGGAACACAGAATTTATGTATTTTATTCTTTTCTCACAATTTCCCCTAAGTTGTGTTAAAAGAACTGTGGTATGGGGACAAAGGCACAGTGCAGCATCTTATAGCAACACCAGCAGCCTGAAGTATTTATTCTGCTAGTTGAGAAAAATACTGGCAGCACAAAATGTATGTATTTTGTTATTGTCTCACAATTTCCCTGAAGTGCATTACAAGAGCTGTGACCGGGTGGGGGGTGGGGATTCTCAGCATAGCAAAAGCACCTTGTAGCAACATACAGCAGTCTGAATTATTTATTTTGTTAGTTCACAAAAATTCTGTGAGCAAAAGATTTATGTTAATGTTCTATTTGCACTTTTTACACTAAAGTGTATTTCAAGAAATGTGACAGGGGAAGTGACACGCAGCACAGTAGCATGTTGAAGTAGCAGCAGCAGTACATTACCATAATTTCATAATTTCTGGTTCATGAGCCAATTTCAGTGAAAAATGTATGTATTATGCTTGAGCACTTGTGTGGACTCATGTAATGTGCTTGACAAATTGTGTCCAGGAGGACGAATTGAACAGCCCAGCATTAGCTCCCACCATTTAATAATTTCTTGCTCAGGATAAATCTCTGAGTAAGAACGGGCAAAACAATTACTGTCTTGAGTGATGCGATAAGTCCAATAGTGCAACTGTGTGCGAATGGTATAACATTTGAATGTTGTACTTTTCAAATGCACTACATCAGTAAACAACAGTGCTTTACAACAAAAGCAGCAATGAGACAGATGAGAAGGATATCATAAACAGCGGCATTAAAGAAAATACAGCTAAAAAAAGAATTTTTTTTTAAGTAGGAGAAAGACAGACAGCAGAGAGATATACAGACGAGACAGAATGGAATGAAAGAATAAAAGTAAAAGACAAGAAAGATTTTACTTTTTTTTTTTAAATGTTTCATAATTTTGGGGGGGATTAAACACAGAGAGAACTAAGAAAGACTAAGAGGAGGCAGAAAGGGAAAAAAAATAGGAAAGATGTAGTCAAACTTATAGTTGCTGATCATGGTATCCCACTGCCAGATAGGACAGCACCCACACTGCCCAGATAGAGTTCCTACATTTCCTGGAAGAGAAACTGTTGGTTCTCAAGGACTTTTAACAGACTTTGTTCCATTGAGCAATCATGCCGACAGAGGTGTCCCATCTTGTCCCACAGTTGTAGTAGCTGCTCCTCTCTAACCTGAGGTGGTGCTGCTGACGGTGCTACTGGTGTGGATCCCGGTGCTGGTGTGGGTCCTGGTGTTGGTGCTGTTGCAGGTGCTGCCGGAGCTGTGCATGCACTCTGACACACATCACTATGGCAAGAATAGCAGTAACTGTGTGCTTCCCCAGACTGGAACAGATGGTTCACCTCCACCACCCCTAGTCACTTCTCTTTATTTTGCCTCCACCCCAGCAGGATAACAGATCTTAAGATGGGTTCACAGTGCATAAATGGCTCCTCTTTTTCTCCTGACTGACCAGTCTGTCACAGATATTGCAACTGACACCACTGTCATCCTGGGGGTCCACAGTGAAAAAATCCCACACAAGGAATTACTCTTGGTGGCTGTGGCTCTGAGGAGCCCAATGATGATGATGATGACAGTTGGGGTTCCATGGGGTGGGCGGCTGGTGGTGGGGTTGGGGGTACCACGGGCAGCCACAGGGGGTTCAGAATGCTGTTTGGCTGTTGGTTCTGGCTGCTGCTGAGGAGGGGAAATGAGGGGCTGCTGCAGAGATGGTGCAGGTGGCACTGCCTGCTGTGGAGCAAGGGGAGTTGTGGAATGCTGTGGAGCTGGAGCAGGGAGTGGGACTTGCTGCTGTTGTGGTGCTGGGTGGACTCCTGGAGAGCCCCCAAGCACTGGAAGGTGCAGGCATATGGTGCTACCCCAAAGAGTCCCTACGCTGCATCCACGATGAGTCTCCACTAGAGATACAGAAGGTGAGAGAGAGAGACACACAGAAGAAAACAGAGAGAAAAATAAGTGAACCAGAAACTAAATAAATAATCAGAAGATAAGGAGTTAAATAAGAATCAGAAAACAATGAAAAAAATTAGAAAATGTATAAAAATATGCTTTTATACTGTATTTTTTCTCTCTGAAAAGCTGTCAGGCTCCTGGCTCCTCCACTGAGTAACTCACCAATGAGAAACCAAAAGTAAAGCTGTGTCACTGCATAGATGGATGTACGACGGGATGACATGCAGAAGTTTATCCACATGACCTTGTTTATGCCTCTCCTAAATGTACCCGAAGTGCGAAGTTACAGGTGAAGTTACAAAAGACGAATGTGATATTAAATAAGAAGACTTTGTGAATTTATCACTGAAGGTGAATTTGATGAATTCACCTTAACTTCATTGTTGGATTTAAGCTTCCAACATCTCTACTCCCTAGCTGTCAGTTATCTGGCTAGCCTTATTCAGATATGTCTCTTGCTACTGGCACTTCTGCAGCTTGATTGTTGACACGTGATATATGCCAAAAAGGTCTTAGCCCACCCACGAGTCGCTTCCTGTTCCCAGGGAAAAAGAATGCTGCCTTCAGTGGAGCCTCCCTAATATCTGTCAGAGCATCAGACTAAAATGCCACACCATGAACTCAGGTTGCCAAAAGGTAGCATAATGTGGCCAGCCCAGTGGCGCTGGGGGTTGAGGCGCTGGTAGCTACACCTCGTGCCACGCCAGTGACCTGGGTTCAGGAATGAGCCCGAGGTGCCAGGGTCAGCAGAAGGGGAGAAGATTGAGCATCTGGAGGACTGCTGTCCTCTCTCGGGGCGGGGGGGTGCCATGTCATCCTGCTCGCTGATTGCCCTCTGGTGGTGGCTGGAGGGCAACATGGGTCAGAAGACATGCTCCAATGTAATCATGTTAGTGGGGAGGGGGGACAGGAGAAAAGGAGAAAAGGGAGCCTGGCAGGGCTTCATGATGTTCCACCGCATCCGAGGGCTGACCCCAGCTTGCGGAATGGGTCTCCAGGGAGGAGGCACCACCTTCCTGGCCCCACCACAAGGGGTAAGCTGTGGGGGAATCACTGGGGTCGGTGAGTGTGGAAGCAGTGGAACATGAGAGAGAGAGTTCCTACTTCAGAGGGCTGAAGTCCCTGACAGGGCTCTGGGAGAAAAACTTAAATGAAAAAAAAAGGTAGCATGGTGCACTACTTTTGAACCATCCAGCAGCCTTATATCAGCTTGTTTAAAAGAAAAATGAAGTAACAGACTCTGCATCTCAAAATCTAAAATGTCACCAGTTTCATGTTGCCAGTCTGCTAAAAGTTAAAATATGTCTTTGTTCTGCGATGCAAGCACCCCTACAGTTTATTTTATACCTCCTAAAATTCAAGAGCGGGTACAATAGACACCTACGTCGAAGGTGTTAAAATAAACCCTGCTGCAGGTTTTAAAAATCCATACAGAAAAAAAATGCATCGTCTGCATGCATGCAGAGTACAAAGTCAAGTGCATCAGCACCGATAGACAGCGTTCAAACATACTGTACACAGCAAGATTTTGTGCCGCACATATATCAGAGGTGGGTACTAGTGCAAGAGAGCTCTAGGCCTAAAACAACAATATTGTTACCGGAAAAGCATCTTGCAGTCACACACATTGCCTCTCAGATAATCTGTGCCTTACCATACAACCCCAAAACAGCTGTTTTCCAGAGCATTTTACTGCTATGGAGACTTGCATAGCTGCATAATGATTGGCTGAGGATCCTTAAAGGGACACTATCAGCTTTTAGCCCAATTTTACAGTGTGTGCATAGGAACACTTGTTATAGAAAATGGTAATGGGAAAAGATTTTAAAATAACCCCAAGATAGTTCTCATTTTCTCTAAAACTATATTATGCTCAGTCTACTTGAAATACGTGCAGTGTGTGGCCAGGACAATGGCGGCGAGCTAGGGGGTGAACTCGTTCATGAACGAGTCCAAAATTTGGTATCACATAGTAATAAAATCTCAGAGCTCCTACCATTCATGCCAGTGATCCATTCAAAAGTATTTACTTTGAAAGATGAGCGCTCTAAAACATTTTATTTTGTTTATAAAAGTTGAAGCCATGCTTCTGGGCATACACATTAGTGTCAACTCTTATGCGCATGACTGGAAGCACAGCTTTTACCTGTTATAAACAAAATTAAACATTTTAGAGCATGCTCATTTTTCAGGGTGAATATTCTCGAATCACTGCCATCAATGGCAGGAGGGCTGACCATTTATTGATACCAAATTTTGAACTCATTTGTGAACAAGTTTACCCATGGCTCAGTGCCATTCCTTCTCGTGGATGCGCGCTGCATGTATTTCAAGTGGACTGCGCATAATATACTTTTAGAGAAAATTAGACTTATTTGGGGTTATTTTAAAATCTCTTCCCATGAACATTTTCTATAACAACAGTGCTTAATGCACACATTCGGTGCACACATTGTAAAACTGGGCTCAGAGCTGACAGTGTCCCTTTAAAAAGTCAGGCAGATCATTGCTTATTGGTCAGTACTAACATACTAAAATATCAGCAGAATAGGCCTAATGGTCTTTCATGTCTGCCCGTTTGGTCAGCTCCCACCCTGGGAGCTGACATTGCTGCCTCCCTCGCCCTCTCTGGCTTCTCCCTTCCCAGTCCCAGATATTTCTGCTGCACAGGAATTTGCTTCCAGAACCCTTCCCCTGTATCTGTCCCACCCCCTCTTGAACCCCTCCACCATCTCTGCCTCCACCAGCCCCCTGGGCAGGGCATTCCATGGCTCCACCACCCTCTCAGTGAAGTAGCACCTCCGCCTTTCTCCCCAGAATCTCCCCTCCTCCAGCTTCCACCCATGACCTCTAGTTGCTCCCTCCTTCTTCCTTCCTACGGAGTACCCTGACTGCTTCTCAGCAATTTAACTCCTTCATGTACTTGAAGACCTCTATCATGTCCTTATGGTCCCTTCTCTCTTCCAATGTGTACATATTTAGCTCTTCAAGCATCTCCCCATAGCTCCTGTCCCCCAAGCCCCAGATCATTTTGGTTGCCTTCCTCTGGACCCTCACGAGGAGTTCAATGTCCCATGTTAAGTGTGGCCTCCAAAACTGCACAGAGTACTCGAGGTGCGGCCTCACCAAGCAGTTATACAGGGGGAGTATCACTTCCCTCCTTCTGGAGGTGATCCCCCTAGCGATGCATCCTAGTATCCTGTTGGCCTTGGCCGCTGCGCTCCTACAAGTCTCAGAGTTGTTCATCTTGACATCCACCACCACCCCCAGGTCCCTCTCAGCCATTGAGACTTGTAGCATTCCCCTCCCCCCAGGGTGTACTCTTGGCCCAGGTTTCTTGTTCCCAGATGCAGTACCTTGCATTTCCCTGCATTAAACCTCAACTTCCACTTTCTAGACCACCTTTTCAGAGCCTCCAGGTCCCCCTGTAGGGCCACCCTCCCCTCCTCCCCATCCACCACTGCCCCCAGTTTTGAGTCCTCTGCAAAGAGATTCATCTCACTCCTGATACCCTTCCTTATGTCAGAGATTTAGGCATTGAACAGGAGGGGCCCAAGGACTGATCCCTGAGGGACCCCACTAATGACCCTCCTTGGGGATGAGACTATCCTGCCAACCACAACCCTCTGGGTCCAGTCCTGGAGCCAATTGCTTATCCTTCTGATCATCTGATTCCCCACCCTCATTCCTCCCAGCTTATTCAACCGGCCCCCATGAGGAACAGAGTCAAATGCCTTGCTGAAGTCAAGATAGAGGACGTCCACTGGTCTACTCAGATCTAAGGCTCTCGTCACCCAGTCATAGAACTCCACAAGGTTTGTCTGACATGATTTCCCTGGGATGAATCCATGCTGTCTATCATCCAGGTGCCCTGACTTTTCCAAGTCTCCCCATAGCCTCTCCTTGACAATGCCCTCCATCACCTTGCCCACCACCGATGTCAGGCTAACAGGTCTGTAGTTCCCTGCCACCTCCCTTGATCCTCCCTTGTGGATAGGCTCTATATGTGCCACCTTCCATCCTGGGGCACCCACCGTGTCCTCAGAGAGATGCTGAAAAGCTCCTCCAGGGGTTTTGCCAGGACATCCACCAGTTCCTTCAGCACTCTGGGATGTAATTTATCTGGCCCCAGTGCTTTCTCCGTCTTAAGGGACCTGAGGGCTTCCCTCACTCTCTCTCTGTTGTGATTTTCACCTCCGCTACCTCGTCCCCCTGCTTTGCCTTCCCCCCTCTTGCAAAGTGATGGCCCACCCTCTCCCCAGACCCAATGGTTGGCAAGGGTCCCCCCCTCAGTTTCACCATCTTCTCCCATGTATGATGCCGCCCCCCATTTTCCTTGGTGAAAACTGAGGCGAAGTACTCATTTAGTACCTCAGCCTGCTCCCCCGGATCTTGTGCCCATCCCTCCCCTGTTTTAATCCTGCTAATCTGCCCCTTCACCCTTCATTTTTTCCCAATGTATCTAAAGAACCTATTGTTTCCTCTTCTAATTTCACTGGCCAGGTTCTGCTCCTTCCTTGCCTTAGCTGCCCTCACCACCCTAGTGGTCCTTCTGGCCATCAGCTCATACTCCCCTCAATTCCTTTCACTCCTTGAGCAATTGAAATGCCTATAAGCCACCTTCTTTCCCCACACCACCTCCTGAACCTCCCTGGTCCACCAGCAGGGTTTCCGGGCCCTACCGCATTTACGTCTTACTCTTGCACAGGTGCTGGTAGCATCCTGCACCCCCCTCCTGATGATTTCCCACCTACTGTCAGCCTCCAGGTCTGGCCCAATCCCATCCAAATGCTTCTAAAGGATCCTTCCCATTTCCTTGAAATCCGCCCCCCTGAAGTCATTTACCTCCTTCTTTGTGCAGCCTTCTACCCCTCCTAGGTCCAGGGAGAACCAGACTGTGGCATGGTCGCTCCCCACCAATAGGCCACTTACCTCCAGGCCCCCAATCTGGTCACTGTCTCCCAGGACCACTTCCAGTATCTGCACCTCCCTGGTTGGTTCCCTCACCTGCTGAGTTAGGAATGCATCCTGACAGACATCCAACAACCTCTGCTCCCTGGCCACCAAGGATGTCATAGTCTCCCAGTCTGTTCCTGGCATGTTTAAGTTCCCCAACACCATCACCCTTCCCCTGCCCAATCTGCAGTGTCTCCCAACATCTGCCACCAGACTCTCCTCCAGCTCCTCCGCCAGTGCAGGGGGTCTGTACACCACTCCTATTTTTACTCTCTGGCACCCATTTGTTATCAAGGTGACCCAAATCGTCTCCACAGTTACCTCTGCCTCCTCCACTCCTTCTATGCCAATGCAGTTTTTGACTATTATTGCTACCCCTCCTCCCCTCCTTTCTGAACATGGTGTAACCCTCCAGGTTCAGGTCCCATTCATGCTCTGCGGTGGCACAGGTCCCAGTGACTGCTGCCACATCCACCTCTCCCTCAGTTAGCATTGCCTGGAGCTCAGGCATTTTATTTCCCAAGCTCCTGGCATTTAGCAGGACTACCTTCACCCCTTTCCGTATACTTCCATTTCCCCTGCTCATGTTCCCATGGGGATTACTTCTTCCCCCGGTCAGCACCTTACCAGTCGGCCTTTTCCCGCATTCCTCCAGCTTCCCAGGGGGGTGGAGACTGAGTCCCTCCTTTATCAGACCCCCCTTGACAGCCTTTTCTCCCATCCCTCCCCCTTCACAAGTTTAAACCCCACCTTTCACCAATGAACCCCTCTATTTTCAACTTAAGGATTTCCTTCCCCTCCAAACTGAGATGAGCCTATCTCTAGCATATGGCCCCTTATCCTCCCAGGTCTCCCCCAGTCCCCCATCAACCCATACCAAGCACCCACTAATCCTAGATACAGTCCCATGGTAAACAGGTACCCCCGTTAGTAGGTGCAGTACTACACAATAAACTTATAGGGGAAATGTACAACTCCCTAAGCTTCTCTGTCCCAGCCCTTAAACCCAGCCCCCAGTGGATAGAACTACATGAGCTGCACCTGAAGCCTTTTCCTCCATTTGCAGGGGAAGGTATTCCCCTATAAATGAACCAAGCTCTGGGGTGGGAGAAGGTGGGACTAGGGCCTACACCCGACTCTTACGAGAGTGTATCAGCCCTGTGTCTGCCCCTCACTGCACCTCCAAGCACCACCAGCTAAGAAAATCTTTCAAGTCTACTTACTCACAGCATCCAGCTAGAAGCTTCTTTCCCCATTCACCTCCAACTGAAGAGTGACTGAGTTGGAAGTCCCACCTTACTTTCAAACAGCACTAATCCCCTGTAATATGATGCCTGCACTTACAGGCCAGATAGCAGCTTTTAAACACACACACACACACACACACACACACAGAGACACACACCAACTAGTCTCCTAGAAACACACAGAAAACCAGCTAAAAAAATCTTTTAAGTCCACTTACTCTCACAGACTCCAGCTTTTAAACACACAAACACCAAATTGTCTGCTGGAAACACACAGTAAACCAGCTAAGAAAATATTTCAAGTCTACTTACTCACAGCATCCAGCTAGAAGCTTCTTTCCCCATTCACCTCTAACTGAAGACTCTATAATGTAAATACATCTAACAACACATATGTTAGTCTATTTTCTGGGATTACACATAGATACTAATTTCTAGGGATTGTTTATCCATTTGAGCTATGCAAGCTTTATTATTAACTAATTTAATTTATTGTTTTAATTATTTCAAATGTTTTTACCAGGAAATACATACTCAGCTGATACCATCTCATTTCCAGATGTGTCCTGGGGGGAGGGGTATGGAAGATAGTACAAGAGGAGAAAAAACTAAATAGCAATTTACTTCATTACAAAAATATTAGTTACATACGGAAGTACAGTACATTAAAGGAACATGAACATAAACATTGCAAAACATAACAATACAACAGGTATATGCAACAGATAAAACTGAGTTTGGATAGGCATTTGGAAATGCATGGCAGGGAAGGGGGAGCAAAATAGATAGGGCACTATTAGTAGGAGGGAAGGAAATTAAGATGTAGGGGTCATGGACAGTTACAAGTGGGAATAGAAAAGTCACAGAGAAGAGACTTAAGGGAGAAGGGAGAAGAGGCAGAGCAGAATGACAAGGGAAGGCTGGACCTGAGTTTAGGAAAGTGATATCAGAAGGCAGCTTGATCAACAGTAGATTTCCTAGATGGAATAGAAAGCATACGGGAGACATTACTGCAGAGTAGGTAGGAGGAAGGAGGGGGAGAGGATAGGAGGGAGGTAAGGCAGGGTGGAAGGGAACCAAACCAGAATCTGACTATAAAGGAGCACAATGGGAAAGGTGCCTGTCTTCAAGAAAGGGGAAGGAGAGGGTAAAGTAGAGCAAGCAGTGATGGGTACGTGAGCGACAGTCTAAGGCAAAATGACAAAAACAGTAAAAGAGGGGATCCAATCTGGCAAAGGAGGATTTGGGAGCTCCACTGTAAATTATGTCACCACAGTCAAAAATAGGGACAATCATCTTTAAAACAATCTCAAGGTGGGCAGGAAGTGGGATGCTTGCATTGTTACTGTATAGTGCAGCAAGCTTGGGATGGAGCTTATGCTGTATGGCATCAATGTGTACCCAGAAATCAAGATGATGGTCCAGTCAGACCCTGACATACTGTAGGAAGGCTACATCCTCAACTGCAGCACCATCAAATGTGTGAAATAATGGGAGGGGAGTGAGTCTGGCAAGCCTCTGTCAGGTGTCAAATGCCATGGAAATTGTTTTAGGGGCATTGAGGGACAGCTGGTTAGTCCAGAACTAGTGCTGAATATTGTCAAAATCTAGTTGTAGAAGAGGAGCCAGGTGCAAACAGTGCTGTATCATCAGTGTACATATGAATGGATGCAGAGCAACTGGCATAAGGGAAGTCATTTAAGAATATGAAAACCAGAATGGGCCATGAAGAGACCCTTAAGGGATGTGTGAACAGATGAGGAATGGGAGGAATAGGGACCTTCTGATCTGGACAGCTTGAGACCTGCCCTCAAGGTAGGAGTAGAACCAACTGACTGAGGATGCAGAGAAGCCTGTTGTTTTATCTGGTCCAGATGGAGAGCATGCACCACAGTGTCTAAAGCTTTAGTAAGACTGACAAAAATGACGGAGGTGATCAGACCCTTGGCCATACCTGAAAGGATGGAGTCAGTAAGACAGAGGAAGGTGGTGGAAGTGGAATGGGATTTCTTAAATCCAGACTGGAAAGGGGTGAAGGAAGGAGAAGTATGAGTCAAAGAAGGAAGAGAGCTGAGAAAGAACAAGGTGTTCTTGCAACTTGGCCAGAGTGTGAAGGAAACAGATAGGACAGACATTGCCAGGAGAAAAAAGATCACCAGCTTTAGGGAGAGGGATAGCAGTGGCCTGCTTCCAGGCTTCAGGGACAATGGCAGAGGAAAAAAAGAGATTAAGGAGTTGGGTTATAGGCATAGCAGTGGCAGGAGCCAAGAAAAGCAGAAGCTTATGACTGAGATCATATGGGCTACCTCATCTGCAAACATTAATGGAAAGCAGGGCCTTAAATGAATCAGACAGCAAAATAGGAGAGAAGGAGAAAGGGTGAAAGGAGGAAGGTTGATGGAGGGGAGAGGAAGGAAATGGTGAGGAAGGGATGAGAGAGAGAGAGAGAGAGAGAGAGAGAGAGACAAGTGATGAAGTAGGTGTTAAAGAAAGGCAACAGAAGAAGGGTCAGAGATGATGGAGTCACCAACCTTAGCAGGAGAGGGAGACTAGGTTTGAGGAGAGAAAAGAGAATGGATAACCTTCCAGAACTTAGAGGAGTGATCAGTGTTGTTCTGGAGTGTGGATGCAAAATATTTGGTCATCACAAGTTTGATGGTTTTGGTACAGGCATTGCAAATGTCTTGATAGTTGGTCAAAACAGCCCAACCAATCATGTAGGATCACCAGGCAATGTCTTTGGTATGGAGGTACGTTAATGACTCAGCTGATATCCAGAGAAGGTGGGAGCCCCACACTCCAGTTTTCCTCAAGAATGCATGATCTATTTCTAGTTGAAGTTTTTCTGTCAGAGATGTGATGTATTTGATGTTTTTTATAAATTGTGCAGTGTTTTGAGCCTCCAAGAAGGAGTGCTATATAAATAAACTGTCTGTATGTCCCTCTGTCTGTCTGTCTATCTATCTATCTATCTATGTATCTATCTATCTATCAATCATCCTATACAGTGATAAATTTGGACTGATAGTATTGGAGGGCAAAGTTAATATTAGTGGCTGCAAAGATGAGGACCAATCAGATGCCCATAGGTCAGTTAAAAATGAGTACAAGTCTAGCAACCTAAAGGATCTGAGATAAATGAATTTGGGGGAGGAGGGCTGAGGATGATGCATGTTGTGCACACAGTAAACCATATGATGGTCACTGAGGACATCAGGAAGGATATCTGTATTCATTACATGGCAGGGATGGGATGAGAAGAACCAGTCTAAGAGAGAGTGATTTAAAAATTTTAAATTTATACATGCAGGGTCAGAGACCAATTCAGTCAAATGAATGGATTTTAAATTTTTAGAAAATGTATTTGCAGAGTGGGAGAGCCAATTCGTATTAAAGTCACCAAGGATGACCAATTCACCGCTAGAGGAGTGGGAACAGATAGAGGAAAGGGGCTCAGTAACTAAAGCAGGGGACATACCCAGGCAGCAGTAAACTCCGGCACTAAAGGTGGGAACAGAGAAAGAAAGGGAGAGTTTGAGGAGAAGCAGCTGATAGAAGGATCAAGAGATAGTAAGCACAGTCACAAATTTGATGCTGGTGAATATATAAACAGTAATCCCGCCACCCCTCTTTGAGTGATATTGCCTTACAAAAAAGCAACCAGGGATAGCCAGGGATTGGGAGGCAATATAGTGCAGTGGTTTAAGGCTCTGAGCTGCAAATCTGGAGACCTGGGTTTGAATCCCACAGCCCCCACTTGCATACTGTGTGACCATGAGCAAGTCACCCAATTTTCCTGTGCTCCCAGGTTGCACCTGTAAACAAACGTTTAGCTTAATGTGCCACTTCTGGTTAAATAATTGGATAGCCAAAGCAGAATAACTTATAATTTGTAGCTCTGTTAAAATGTAACTACTAGGCTTTTTTTCAAATGTCATGTACTATCTTTTTAAAGGGTATGGTGGAATGCTATTATGCATGGAAATCCATGCCTGGACCATGCCTGAAATATGTTTGGTGTGCTGTAGTAGTGACACAGCAATGTGCTGCAGAACAGACATCACTACTGCAGCGCAGGTTGGAATACTACAGTACTGTGTGGCACATCTTCTTGAGCTGCAGCTGCTGGCATTAGTGCAGTGTGAGAAATTCAGACAGTGAGACACATAGCACTAACACAACAAGAGAAATAATGGCAGCCACAGTTTTGAATTGAAGGACTTAGCCCATGGTTCAATAGGGGGGAATAACTCCACCCACCGGCACTATATGAGCACGCCTCCGAACTCACTCAGTGCTTAGTTCATTTAGAACTGAGCTGCTGTGTGGTTCAGGGCTGTGCTCTCCTGCTTTTACTGCTTGCTTCCCCATGTGCTGCCTTCCTGCTCCCCTGGTTCTCTGCTCATTTTTCTTTTCTGCTTTCCATTTTGTCCCCCTCCATCCTGCCGGTGGCTGTTGGCCACCTCCTCCCTCCTTTCTCCCTGTTTCCTCCTCCCCTTTCATTTTAACCTGTGTTTTGCTCACTCCTCTTTCTTCCCCAGTCTCACCACTCCACGGCTTTTGTGTTTCCTCCCACCCCTAGTATCTTGTTACCTATTTTGTGTTTTTTTGTGGGCTGGTCTCCCTGCTGTCTCCTCTCCAGCTCCTTCACCTGCGTTCATTTCTCCTGCTGCTTCTTCTCTTGCTCCGGGCTGGTTCTTCAGCCCCTGCTCTCCATTCCCTCTCCATCTTTATCTTCAGACAGGTGGTGCATAGTGATGTCACCATCCAGCTGCTTCTGTTTCTTCCAGCTTCTTACTCTCTTGCTTCTGCCTTCTCCTTCCTCCTAGCCATCAACCCACAGTGTTCACATCCTCGATACTTCAGAGAACCCCTCGCTCCTTCTCCACTGTGCCTCCTGGGCAGCTTTCCACTCAGCAAATCCTCCTCAGCATTGCCTCTGTGTTGGGGATCACCTTTCCATGGACTCACATCATTCCTCCTCCGTGCATCAGATCAGCATCTCCCATCTTGGACTGCATTTAAAGGTACAGTTCATATTTTCCAGGCTCCTCATCCTCTGCTCTCTCCTGCCTAGTGACTTTTGGTCCCGCTCCTCACATAAATGCCTAAGCTGCTTTTGGTCCCATTACCTCTCCTGAGGATACCACCTCAGAGTTGAGCATCATCCTGATATCTATGTCCACTCTCAAAGAGTCATATAGCTACTGGCAGGTCTCTGAATCCCCACTTTGCTTCCCTATTCTACGGAGGATAGTATGCCACCTCAGACCTTTGAAGAGTACACTTTGCAGCTGCTTTCTATCTCAGAAGCAAATCCCTGGCTCTGATATCATTCTCTACCATCTTGAATCCATGCCAGACCTTTGCTACTCATGGAGATCTCCAGGTTCATTGCCCTTTGTCCCCACCTACAATCTTGCTCTGCTGCTGCGGACTCTGTCTCAACCCTCAAGCACTCACGATTCACCTCCCTGTGATCTTCAGGCTGGCTTACAGCCTGGTGACTCCATTTCTGACCCCAGCAAGGGTATGTCTTCATGCCCTCCTTTTTCGCTGGAACCACCGGCCTTATGAAAATGGCCTGCTAAACTCCACTATACCTTGAAGGTCTGGACCATTCTTTGCCTCCTGGCTGAACTTAAAAGACTGGGCATCCCCCATTTGCCTCCACAAAGAAGCAAGAGTTATTTGACCTGCTCCTCCTGGCAGAGGCCAGGCACAGCACTTCTCCTTATCCTCCTGCATCGCTGCCCCAGCCTGTTCCTGATGCCCACGTGGACATCTGTTCTGTCCTGACTCCTTTGGCTTCCTTCCCCTCTGTTCTGCAGAATTGCCTCATCAATTTGGAAGCCCACCTGTCTATTCAACAGCCACCTGATCCTACTTTATTGGCCTTGCAGAACTGCCTATCAGCTCTTGAGACCGAGTGGGTTCCAAACCCATTCCCACTACCTCCTAACAAACTCTCTCTTTGCCTACCAGCCTCTCCAGTGCTTCAGCGAAGTCACCTTCAGTCATCTTGCTGTCCATTGCTCCAGTAACTTCAGTTTCACTATCTGCTCCAGACCTTGCATCTTCCAACGTGACTGCTCCTCTTCCTATGCTATCTGCAATTCACCTGATTCCTAACCACTTATGCAAAGACATCATCGAGGGCAAGGACGTTAACCTTATTGCCCTCCTGATTTCCTCCCATGGCACCCTAGAAAACAGGTAATCTCCTGCGGGGATGTCTCAGTGGTGCTTAAATTGAAAGACCCTCGACTCACCAAGACGCTCACCATCCCAGAATTTGTGTTGGCCTTTAGCCTATACTGGGGCATTTTATGCTCTGCTTTCCCCGCCCGATGCCAGGATCTGGATTCCTGCCTGTATCTGTTGGTAGACCTGAGGATTTCCCTTCCTCCCTCCCTATCCCCTATGGTGGATCTGCATGGGGGTCCTGCCATCCCTACTCTTGCCCATGCGTGGGCCTTACTTCTGACTCAACTTTCGTGCACTCTCTGGTAGCAGACCTACATGGAAGTATCACAATCACTGGCTAGGCCTGTGGAGGGCCTCATTCTGCATAGTGGTAAACCTACATGGGGGTCCCACCATCCCTGGCTTGGCCTGCAGGAGGCCTCATTCCCAACTCTATCATTCTGTATATTACCGAATGGCAGACCTAGGTAGGGGTCCCACCATCCCTGGCTTGGCTCGCGGGGAGGCCTTGTCTTTTGCCTTCATACTTCTGGTGGACCCACATAGGGGTTTCACCATCCTTGGCTTGGCTCATAGGGGAGCCTTGCCTAAGACTCAAACTTTTTGCATTCAAACTTCTGGTGGACCCACGTAGGGGTCTTACCATCCCTGACTTGGCTCACTGGGTGCTTTGCCTATGACTCAACTTTTGCATTCAAACTTCTGGTGGATTCACATGGGGGTCTTACTATCCTTGGCTTGGCTCACTGGGGGGCCTCGCGTAAGACTCAGCCTCACTCACGAATTGACCCATCAGCCCTCTATCTTGGCAAACCAACATGGAGGTCACACCACTTTCTAGGCCACATGGTGCCTATTTTCCTGGCCCAAACATCTCAGGTGCCTTCCTCAGCAGTCCACCACAAGGGATGCATCCAATTTCCAATCTGGCCTACGTGGAACTTGGCAAACAGTGCCACTACTCCATGATTCCTCTATTGGTAACTTTCATGGAGGTTACACCATTCCTGCCAACCCTCACTCGAGCCGGAAATCCCAAACACCTCTCTCCAGGACTGTCTGCTCCTTCATTTATCACTGGATAAAGATTTGTTCTATCACCAAACTGCTTCATAACTGTCCAGTTGCACTGCTTGGATTACACACTCATCATCATCAAAGAAGAGTCCTGATACAAAGTCTTCAATGATCCAGATCATTCCTAGACTATGGTTCTCCAAACTCCGAATATATTTTAGGATTACCTCCTCGTAGTACATCCAGAGGAAGAGCAGTGCAGCAGCCACGGTTCCTCAGAGGTTTCCCCCATAGTGTTTTTTCCTTCCCGCTTGCTGTCGTTCATACTGTCCGAGTTGGAGGAGGTTTTCACACTACTCTTTATGGGCCTTTGTTTTCCCCAATCCCAGCCTCCCATCACTAGGGGTGAGAACAAGTAAAGTCACAAAGTATACATAATCACAAGTTCACACACGCATACGTTATTCTCTCACATTGAATTGAAGGGCTTAGCCTGTGGTTCAATGGGGGGAATAACTCCATCCACCAGCACTACATGAGCATGCCTCTGAACTCACTCAGTGCTTAGTTCATTTAGGAAGCCCTCCATCCTCCCCACCTCCTCCCACTTGGTGATCTTTTTACCCCTTCTCCAGGCCTTTGTTTTCCCCGATCCCGGCCTCCCATCACTAGTGGTGAGAATGAGTAAAGCCACAAAGTATACATAATCACAAGTTCACATAAGCACGTTATTCCCTCACATTGAACTGTGGTTTTGGTCTGAATGAGGACCGTCAACTGACATATGTCAAACAGCAAAAGTAGAAAGAAACAGTTCTTATTTTGTTACTGCATCAAAGGGAGGAAGAAGGGGAGATGAGGGAGGGTGATTTAAGCCAACAGTGGTGAGGAGAGGGTCAGAAGAAGGGAAGCAGAGACAAAGGGGCCCAGGCCAGGAAGAACGATTGCCAGGGAAACCAGGTCAGGAGACAAAAGACAAATGGAAGGAGGAGATAGGGACTTGTGAGGGGAGGCGAAGAAGTGGCAAAAGTCATGGAGTGGAAAGGAGAGAACAGGTTACTATGAAGAGAGAGGGAATGGGCATTTGTGAAGGGTCTTCAGAAAATAGTTTTGCACTACTAGAGAGGAAGAAGGTGGAGGAGGGAAATGATGAAATTAAAGGAGTAATTGATAAATGCCTGGACCAAACTGGAGTGGGGGGAAGTTCTGCTGGGAGAATTGCAACAGGGGTAAAAGGTGGAAATAATGTGCAGGAGGAAGAAGAGGCATGGAAATGAGAGAGGGAGATGAATGGAAGCAATCAGGGAGTAAGAGGGGTGGAATCTTAGTTCTGGGAGACTCAATACTAAGAGGAGTCAGGTGGGGTAGCAAGGGGGAGAGGCATAGTCACATTTGGGTGGAGGCCATGCCAGGAATGACAGTGGAAAGGGTGGGACAATCTGTTCTGAAATATGCTAGAAGGGGTAGGGACAAGCCTCATTTAATTATACATCTTGGGACAAACAACCTGGCTGACAAGACAGTAGATATAGTCCAGAGGAGGTTTGAGAAACTAGCACAATTATGTGAGGGGACAGGAAGATCAGTAATTTTTTCAAAGATACTTTGGGTGCCAAAGGCAAGCACAACAAGAAAGCTGAGAATAGAGGAATTTAACGGATGGCTAAGAACCTGGTGTTGTGCTAAAGGGTATGGGCTGTTGGGGGGTGGGGAGGGACCTGGGAGGACAGTAGTCTCTATGCCAAGGACAGACTACACTTGAGTGAGGAGGGAAAGAAAGTGTTGAAACAGAGGATGGAGGAGTACATAGAGGAAGTTTGGAATTTAAACTAGGAGTGGGGGGTAGCAGTTGGAGAAGTGATATGCAGAGACCACAGGTTGGGAAACCATATAAGCTTGCCCCCTATAACAGTGACAAAGGACAAATGGCAAGTACTGTTTGTGATGCTAGGAAAGGAGGGCAGGATGGGAGGACAGACACCCCATCTTATGGCACCAAGTAATACCTTCACCATCCTAGTATTACATTATGTTGAGTGTCTGCCATGCCCCCCCACTGGGATATGTATATACTGTACATACTGTAAATATTAGCTTAACTTTCCTGTAACTGTTTTTTATTATGTGAATTTACTGTACATCACTGTGTTTATAAACTTTATTTTCCTCTGTATGTATAACTGTCTTATATAAGTGTATGATGTATCTGTTGTGTATCAACTATTGAACCTTGACCTTATCAGGTCCATCTTGTAAATGAGCCTTGCTCAATGATGTTCGCCTGAATAAATAAAGATTTGATGATGATGATGATGATGATGATGAGGGGAAAAGGGTAGAAGGTGGTTACCCATAATGCTAGGAGCCTTGGGAGGAAAACTGCAGAGTTACAGGTTCTCATGGCAGAGGAGAGGTGGACATTGCAGCCATCACAGAAACATGGGCCACCCAATACAATGACTGGGACCTGTCTGTACCAAGGTGCAGGTTATATTCGTAGGGACAGGGTGATTGGGAAAGGGGTACCTATATGTGAAGAAGGACTGAAGTGTAAGGAAGAAGGGAGGAGGGTAGTACAGAGTCACTTTGGGTGCAAATCCAGGATTCCAAGAATAGGATTCTTAGAATGGGAGTGGTGTACAGGCCACCATCTCAGATGGAGGAGTTAGACAGGGAACTAAGCGGGACAGATCAGGAGGACCTGCGAGGAAGGGTAATGTGGTGATTGTGGGGGACTTCAACATGCCAGGAGTGGACTGGAGCACAACAACAACCAGGAACAGAAGGAGCAGGTACTGCTGGATGCCTTCAGGACAGCTTCCTGCTCAAATGGTCAGTGAACCAACCAGGTTAGGGAATACCCTTGACCTTGTACTGGCAAATGGGGACTTTGTGAGAGAACTTACAATGGAGGAACAGCTGTCAGGAGTGACCACCACTCAGTATGGCTCACATTGGATATGGGGCAAGGAAGGAGTGGAATCTGGCACAAGAGTGCTGGACTTGGGATGGCCGACTTTGGGATGATGGGGAAGTGGTAAAGGGTACCTGGCCAGAATTCAATCTAGTATGGAGACTAACCAGAGGTGGGAGCTCATAAAGCTGGGGATAGTGGAGGCAACCAACCTGTTGCAAAGCCCAGAGCAAGAAGGCTGGGCTAAGAAACCGAGCTGGTTGAGCAAGGAGGTCATGGAAAGGTAAGGAGGAAAGAGCTGCCCTTAGGAGTACAAGAAAACAGGGAGGGGAGACAGGGAGGAGTACCTGACAGAAATTGAAGGAGGTGACAGGGCAGTAAGGGGCCAAAGCATCTAAGGAACTCAGGCTGGCAGCAAGGCATTAAGAAGGGAAGGACTTCTTTAAGTACATCAGGGAGAAAAGGAGCCTTAAGGACCACATAGTAAGGATAAGGAAGGAGGGGGTTGGGTGGAAGCAGGTGCGATAAGGCAGAAGCACTAAATGGTACTTCTGCTCAGTATTTACTAAAAGAAGAGGGGTGACTCCAAGGAGGGAGAAATGGCAGAAGCGGGGGAGGGTGACAGATGGGAAATCATGGAGAGCAGGAGTTCGAGAGGGTTTGAAGGCACTGAGGGTGGACAAGGCACCAGGCCCAGATGGCATCACCCCAGGGTACTGAAGGAGCTGGCAGAGGTCCTTTCCAGACCTTTGGCAGACCTATTTAATGCCTCACTACATCTGGGTGTGTACCTCAGGACTGGAGGATGGCTCATGTGGTGCCCTCCACAAGAGTGGCCCCAAGGATGAACTGGAACTACAGACCAGTGAGCCTACATCCATCGTGGGTAAGCTAATGGAGACTATCCTGGGCTGGTGGCCCTCCTAGAGGCCAAAGGACTACAGGACAGCAGACAGCATGGCTTCATACGTGGCAGATCCTGCCAAACCAACCTGGTTGAGTTCTATGACTGGGTAACTAGGCAACTGGACAGGGGCCATGCAGTGGATGTCCTGTATCTGGACTTCAGTAAGGCATTCGACTCGATGCCACATGGAAGGCTGGGAAGGAAGTTAGTAGGCACAGGGGCGTGTGCAAAGCTGGTGAGCTGGTAGGGAACTGGCTTCAGGGAAGGCAACAGAGGGTGGTGGTGGTGGGAGCCTCACACCTAAGGGCAGTGACGTGTGTTCCATAGGGCTCAGTGTTGGGACCATGTTGTTTGGGATATTCATTGCAGACATATCATGGGACATCAAGAGCAAGATCAGTCTGTTTGCTGATGATACCAAGGTAGGCACAGTGGTGGATGACCTAGGGGGATGGCAGGGGTTTCAGGATGATCTGGCAAAGCTTGAAACCTGGTCAGACACCTGGCAGCTGGGGTTTAATGCCAAAAATTGCAAGGTGCTGCATTTTGGGATGAAGAACCCAAGGAGGAGTTACCAGCTGGGGGGAGTGCAGCTAGCCCAGACAGATGAGGAGAAGGATCTGGGTGTGCTCATTACAGGGTCAATGAACAACTCGGCACAATGTAGGAAGACAGCTGCAAAGGCCAGCAAAATGCTGGGTTGTATTGTAAGGGGTATATCCTCGAGGAGGGAGGAGGTGATTCTGCCACTGTATAGGTCATTAGTTAGACCACACCTGGAGTACTGCGTGCAGTACTGGCACCCATATCTGAAGAGGGACATTAGTTACTGAGGGGGTACAGCACAGGGTGACAAAGATGATCAAGGGGTGGGGACTTATCATACGAGAGGAGGTTGAAGGAGTTGAACATGTACTCACTGGAGGAGAGGAGGGACAGGGGTGACATGATTCAAACCTTTAAATACATGAAATGAATAAACAAGATGGGTACAGAGGGCTGTTCAAAGTGCAGGAGGAGGCCACCAGGGCCGATATGAGACTGGAGGAGGAAGGTTCAGGAGGAGATGAGACACTTTTTACAGAGGGGTGGTGGCTGGGTGGAATGCGTTACCTGCAGAAGTGGTATGCAGTAGAACAGTGGACTGCTTCAAAAGGGGATGGGACAGGACAAGGGGGAGGGTTAATGAAGAGGAAGGGTGGAAGGGAGGGGCAGCTGCAGAATAAGGGGTGCTAGCTGCACATTCGAGCAGACTTGATAGACCTCTAGCCCTTTATCTGCTGGCAAATTTCGTATGTTCGTATGTTCATATTCAAAGTGCCAGTTTCAGCACAAACTGAATTGAGCTCAGGTGAGAATGGTTAGTGTTTTAAAACTTTACACTGAGTCAGGCTTGTTTTCTGTGCCTATACACTATAACAGATAATGTATTGGCATCCATACACAGACAAGATTGGGTTTGTGTCTCATGGTTTCCATAGCAACCAAAAGACCTCTTGAGCTTCACTTTCGAGGGTCCTTGTTGACATGAAACCTGTTGATACAGATTGTTGTGTACTGATGCCCATACATTATCCTGTATAGTATTAATAAGCATAGTTTTAAAAACATAAAGATGCAATATTGATTATACATATTTATATTATAGTTGTGTTTTTTCATATTCACTTTATTTAAATGTTTTCCTGTATGTTGTGTCAGTATAATTTTCCTACTATAAAATGTTGTCCTTTTCTAGCCTTTTTGACCATTGTTGAAGTGTCCCCGATGTGAAATGTAAGATGTTGCTAGTATTGTCGGTGTGTCCACTGTGTGCTGGTCTCACGTGAACTGTTCTGTATTTTTATTTTAATAAAAGGTTTTTTTTTCTAAATCTGGAAGAAGTCTGGCAATAAATCTTTACACAGTAGCCAGTTAAGAGATATCCTTCACAGAGTCTGAGGAAGTGCCTTGCCTCTTTCTCAGTGGTTTTGACTTTTGGTTGGCAGTGGCACTACACAGGCCAGCTTAGTAGCTCCTTCTCTATGCAGGGCTCCATTAAAAAACAGAAAACCTGACCTACAGATGTAAGCAAATGATTGGACATATCAAACCTTCCCTCTCAGACTAATGTGTACATATTTCTGGTTGTATGTCACATGGGCCTTGGCTGTATAAACTGCACACACACACACATATGCATTTTTCTAGGGGCACATAGAAACCACACAAATTAATGGATTCTTCTTTGAATTTTGGACTCACTGTTCCTCAGTGTTTAATTAAGCCAATAGCCTTTTGCAAACAATTAACAACAGTGTAACTCAATCCATGCACACTAATGAGTCAATTAACGAGCAGTTAATAATGTAACTGGATTCTAACAAGGATGGAACCCTCATTATAACACTTCCAGATATTTCTCACATGTTCATAATTATCTTACCTGATGTTAAAGTGAAATATTTAAACATCTGTGGTGACTGTATCTTATGTGCAACTAGAATAACTGCAAGCAATTTCTCATCACAAAAGGATAGAGATTGAATGCCTATGGAGTATTGGAGTTACAGCAGCTTTTTAATCTAGTGTGAACTAGTGCTTAAAGATACTTCAAGTTTTCAACAAGTAAAAATGATGATTAAGAGCACAGCCTTGAGAAAATAGAACTAAAGGATAAACAGGGAGGAGAGGAGGAACTGTGGGTCACCCTGGAGACTGGAAATAACACCACAGTCCACACAGGGGTTGTATACAGACCCCCGTCTCAGGGGGAGGAAATGGACAAGGAAATGATAGAAGGCATCATTAGGATGACAGAGAAAGGGGAGATATTGATGATGGGGAACCTGAATATGCCAAATGTTAACTGAAGCACCTTTGCTGCAGCCACATCCAAGAGCAAGGCCATTCTCGATGCCCTACAGGGGGCACGCCTCAGACAACTAGTTTTGGAACCCACTCGGGAGGGAGCAATGTTAAACTTGGTACTCTCAAATGGGGATGGAGAGAGGATCTCCGATCTTGAAGTGGGTAGCCATCTGGAAACAAGCAACCACCAAACAGTGTGGTTCATGAGAAACTTAGCTGTAGAGTAAAGCCATACAAAAGTGAAGGTACTGGACTTCAGGAGGATTGATTTGGTCAAAATAGGAGAGTGCCTCAGAAGAGCACTAGCAAACAGGCAAGAAGGTGGGGTGGAGTAAAAATGGAGACACATCAAAACTGCCATTACAGGGGCAACAAGCCTTTGTGTGAAGCAAATAAACAAATCAAAGTGAAAGAAAAAAACACTATGGTTCTCAAAAGAAGTGGCGGGGAAGGCTAGGGAGAAAAGGATAGCATTTAGGAAAGGAAGTATAAGGAAACACAGAAGGAGCAGGACAGAGAACTGTACCAGTTAAAGCAGAAGGAAGTGGGGAAGGCAGTCAGACTAGCAAAGGCCCAAACCGAGGAAAAGATAGCCAACTTGGTTAAGAAGGGGGATAAAACCTTTTAAAGGTACATTTGGGAGCAAAGAAAGACTAAGGCAGGGAAACTGATGCTGAATAAAGAGGAAGGTGGTTGGGCAGAGAGTGACAGTGAAAAAGCAGGGATACCGAATGAATACTTCTGCTCAGTATTCACAATGGAAGAGCAGGGGGAAATACCTAATACAGTCAATAGAAGCACACTGGATAGGGGTTTTGAAATTAGTCTTTTCACAAAAGAAAGGGTTCTGAAAGAACTCTTAAAACTCAAGGTGTATAAAGCAATGGGGCCTGATGGGATTCACCTCGGAATTCTAAAAGAACTAAGGGAAGAACTAGTAACAACTTTTTAATAAATCACGGGAGAATGGTGTGGTACCTGAGGACTGGAGGAGGGTAGATGTGATTCCCCTTCACAAAATTGGGAGCAAGACAGAGGCAGGAAACTATAGACCTGTCAGTTTGACCTCAGTGGTAGGGAAAATGATGGAATCACTTCTGACGGAAAGAATTGTTGAGTACCTAGAGGCAAGGGGGGCATAGAACCCAAGGCAGCATGGATTCACAGCAGGAAGGTCATGTCAGACAAATCTAATTGATTTCTTTGACTGAGTGACAAAAGTAGTAGACCAGGGAGGGACTGTAGACATGGCCTACCTAGACTTTAGCAAGGCATTTGACACAGTCCCGCACAAAAGATTAATAAACAAATTAGCCAGCCTGGGAGTGGGTCCCAGGGTGGTAGCCTGAGTAAAATACTGGCTGGACAACAGGACATAGAGAGTAATAAATGGAGTCCACAGTGAAGAAAAGGGGTTTACTAGTAGGGTATTGCAGGGTTCAGTACTGGGGTAGGTCCTTTTTAATGTCTTTATAAGTGACATTGCAGAGGGACTAGAAGGAAAAGTATGTATCTTTGCAGATGACATAAAGATCTGCAACAGGGTTGATACACAAGGTGGGATGGAAAGGATGATGTTTCTAAAGTGTGAATAAATCAGCCTCATGAGGTAAATGTGCTTATGAATATGTTTTTTGGCAGTTAAGAAAACTGGCAAAAATCCTAAAGGAGATCAGTGTATGCTCACATGAAACTATTCACTAAAGGACCATCATCTTGCAAAAACAAAAGCTAAAATATTGTTTTGTAAAACAGGGGCATTATTATAAGCATACTAGATGTACACATCTTTGTGTTTCTATAAATTACTGCACAAACTAAATTATTACTGGATTGTATTGACAGGATGACTTTTTAGTCTGCATACTGCAAAAGACAAATTTAGCTGAAAATCTTTCAGGGTAATGAATGTGCAAAATTAAACAGACCTCAAGCACAAACACTGTGCCCACCACATTTTTGAAAAAGTAGTTCTCTTATAGTCATGAAGCAAAGGCCAGGCTATCGACAGAAATGCATTTTAGCTACTTTGCATGCACATTTCCATTTTTCCTCCGCAACAAAAAAGGTTTCCTTGTTTTCAAAGGAGTTCATTACAAACCTGTTTTCCTGAATGTCTTTCAGAGCACTTCTATTTTATGTAAGGTCTAAGCCAGATGTCCTGAAAAACGTGCTCTCCTGCTGGCCAAATGTTATTCATTACTTAGGCACCTGGAGAGACAAATAGCTGAGGGCCACCTGTGTTTTTCAATGTAGTTTAGCTGAGCAGTTTTGCTAGTTAAATGTATTACAGCTTAACATGAACATTTCTAGAAAAACAATTTTGATTCTGCTGAGTTGTAACCATTTTTAGTTGCTAAAGATCTGAGCTGAACTTGTACCCTGCGTTCATTATTTATTAACTTTTTACTAATTACACAGAAACTTAGATGATGATGGTAGAAAGGAAGACTGATGGTCCATTCAGACTACCCATATTACCCTATCATACCCCAGGATAGAGTTCTCTGTGGGGTCTTTGCTTACAGTATTCCCTCTTTTGTTAGCCATGTTTCTGACCCCCACTTTCTACTGAGTAGCTAATATCCCAGTGACTCTGTCTCAGTCATGTTTGAAGCCACTTATGGTTTTGGCACCCACTAGCTCTGTCAGCAGACCATTCCATGGCTCAGCTACCATTTCTGTAAAATAATACTGCGTCACATCCTTTTTAAACTTTTCCTCTGTTAACATCCACTCATGACCTCTTGTCCTACCTTTTCTGTTACTGGTAAATAGCTATTCACAGTCCACCTTATTAATTCCTTTCAGGAACTTTAAGGTCTCTATAATATCTCCCTTTCTCTTCTGGTTTTGAGTGAACACATGTTCACTGCCTTTAGACAGTCCTCATAGGATCTGCCCTCCTGGCCCTGAATCATCTTCGTCATCCTACACTGTTTCTTCTTTAGTCTGTCCTTGTCCTTCTTTAGGTGGGGACTCCAGAACTGAGCGCTGTACTCCAGGTGCAGCCTCACCAGTGACCTATACAGTGGTAACAATACCTCATACCTTCTACTGTCAGACCCTCTCCCGATGCACCCCTGAGTTCTGCGAGCCTTGATGATGGCTTTGTTACAGTAACTGGTTCGTTTAAGGGAGCCACTTATGGTGACTCCTAGGTCCCTTTTCTCTGATACTGTGTCCAGGTTAACCCCCCCCCCCATGTCTAATACTCTGTTCTTGGATTTTTGTTCCCTAAGTGCATAATTTTACACTTTGTGGTATTGAATTTCTGCTACCAGACTTTGGACCAATTTTTCAGCCTTTTAGGTCACTCTGGAACTTTCTTACCACCTCCACATTGTCAGCTGTACCACAGAGTTTAGTGTCACCTTTGAGTGGACACAACCTGCCCCGAATTTCCTCTCCCATTTCACTGATTAACATATTGAAGAGGACTGGATCCAGAACTGATCCCTGTGGTACTCCACTGGTGAACTCTCTTTCTCCTGATCTGAGCTCATTCACCACCACTCTCTGCTGCCTACACTCCAAGCCTACCCATCTTATTATTTCCTTAGCTGTTCCCAGATCCCTCATCTTCTTCAGCAGCCTTTGAATGCCTTGCTGAAGTCGAAGGAGAGTAGATCTATGGCATGGCCCTTATCAAGTGCCTTGTTTATCCAATTAAAGAATACTATCAGGTTGGTCTGACATGTTCTCCCTTTCACGAATCTATGCTGCATACTATCCTGAAGTCCATTTGTCTCTAGGAATTCCACTAGATCTTCTCTAACTAGTGCCTCCATCAGTTTCCCTACCATGGAGGTAAGGCTGACAAGTCTATAGTTTCCCAGCAGCTCTTTGGCCCACCCCCACCCCCACCCCCACGCAGTGGAACTACATCTACAAACTTCCACTACCCAGAAATCATCCCTCTGCTGCATAGAGCTATTGAAACACTGAAATATACACAATGACAGGTTACAAAGACCAATGGTCCATCCAGTCTGCCTGTACTTCCCTATCTTACCCCAGGACCTAATATTCATCCAGGGTTCTAGCTCTCACCATTCACCCCCTATTCTCCTCACAGTTTCTGTCACCCCAAGTAGCCACTATATCATTAACTCTGTTACAACCATGCCTGAAACCATTAATGGTTTTAGCACCACCACCTCAAAAGAAAGACTGTTTCACGTTTCCACCACCCTTTCTGTAAAATAATACTTCCTCATATCCCTCTTGTACCTCCCTCCTGCCAGTTTGCACTCATGCTATTGTGACCTCGAACTGTTACTCATGTTGAATAATTCCCCACAGTTCACCTTGTTTATTCCATTCAGGAACTGAAGGTCCCTATCATATCTCCACTCTCCCTTTCGGTCACTAGTGAGTACATGTTCAGTGCCTTGAGGCAATTTTCACACAATCTGCCCTGTTGGTCCTGAATTATCTTTGTCACCCTTCACTCCACCCTCTCCAGCTGCTCCTTATCTTTCCTGAGGTCAGGACTCCAGAATTGGGCACAGTACTTAAGGTATAGCCTCACAAAAGATCTACAAAGGGGTGGTGTTACTTCTTTCCTTCTGCTGTCAATACCTCTCCCGATGCACCCCAACTTCCTATTTGCTTTATCATAGTCCTTGTTGCACTGGCTTGATTGTTTGAGGGTGTCACTGATGATAACTTCTAGATCCTACTCTTCAGCCATAGTGTTAAGTCTTACCCTACCCATCCAGCACTCTCTCCTGGTGTTCCTGTTCCCTAGGTATTGAATAACCCCACCAGAGGTTCAGCTAACATCAGTGCCAGTTCCTTCAGCATCTTCAGATGCATCCCATCCAGCCCCATGGCCTTGTTTACAGTACCTTCAGGGCTGCTAACCCCTTTTCAATTCTTTTGCCAGCAAATGTCTGCAGTTTAGGTTTTGGAATCCAACTATCAGCTGCCTTTATGCTGCTCTCCGGCAGGGACCTGCCATGTTCCCTAGTGAATACTGAGCAGAAGTAGTCATTTAGCACAGTTACTTTCTGCCCAGCTTCCTCTATTACCCTGACCCCCCCAATCGACTGACAGTTCACTCTCCCATTTTTCTTTTTTCTGTAGTATATCTAAGGAACTGTTTTCCACTCCCTTGACCACCTCTGCAATAACTGAACAACTTATCACATTACCAAAGTACCACCTGTCTGACAAATCTATGTCATATGGAACTTTTTGCCATCTAAAGTTTCTTTCTTTATTTATTTATTTAAATGGATTACCGGGTGAACCCACTGAGACAATCAAGTCCCTTTTTCATGGGCGACCTGGGAAACTGAACATTCTGTGCAGATAAAAACAAACAATTGCAGATATTATTTACAGATGGGCTAGTCATGAACATACATTCATGGAGTACTAGATAGCTTAGATATATTTACCGAGGATAATTTACAGATGTCATTGATATAGAAACATAGAAACATAGAATTTGATGGCAGATAAGGACCGCTTGGCCCACCCAGTCTGCCCATTTCCTACCTGATGGATAAGTTGCAGATCCTAGTTAACCAGCAGCCTACTTCTTCCTACCCCAACCCCCTAGAATTGCCTTATGACTGTCCCATGCATGTTTGAATTCCACCACTGTTTTTGACTCCACAACCTCCACAACACTGGGTATCAGTATACATTAGGGAGACAGCGCATAACAGATGTCAACAGCAACTACATTATCAGAGTAAGGGGACAACATTTGCATAAAACCTGTAGAAATTAATAGGAGGTTGGACTAAAGAGAGATAAGAAGATAAGGTGATGTGAGCCAGAGAGAGGAGAGGTCAGTTAACAGATAAGTGTATAGTGGGAGTCGGGAGAAGTCTAGGTACAGTTACCATTGCAGACAGAGGGCATGTAGAAGATTTCCTAGTATCATCCTTTGAAAAGGGAAGGGTCTTACATGAGAGTAGTGAGTGTGGAAGGTCATTCCATTTTTGTGGTGCTGGGAAGGAGAAAGATCTTCTGCCCATTACTAGGTGAGTCTTGGGTAGGCTTAACAATGGGAGGTGTGAGGACCTGAGTGTTCTAGGGGAGGGTTTCAGGGTATTAAGGTTAGATAAGCTTGGGGGGGAGGTGGATTAGTTTGAAGGTGGTGCAGTACACTAGGAAATCAAGTTTGGCTTTACAAGATGGCCAGCCCAAAGTGTTTAGCACTATGCAGTGATGGGCACTAACAGGGGCCTTTATAGCAAAGTGGGCAATCCTGTGATAGGCTGTTCTGAGTTTATTTAAGAGTCCATGCTTAGAGAAGTTTATTATTGAGTCCCCATGGAAAAGGCCTGGGAGAAGGGTGGCTGAGGCAATGGTATTCCTAGCATGGTTCAAGAGATAGGGGACTATGCAGTAGAGGAGGCCAATTTTCTGATTGGTAGCCTTTATAGCACTGGTTATGTGTACATCGAAGGATAGGTGCTCGTCAACCAGTACTCCCAGGTACTTGAAATTGGATACTCTTTCAAGCTATATGACAGTGGATGTTTTGATCATGAGTGGGGGCTGGGTACTTGTGTCGAAGCAGGTGTGATGGAACAACATGGATTTAGTCCTTTTGGAGTTCAGGACTAGTATGTTATTTTTAAACCATGTTTCTAATGTCTGAAAGTAATTTTCTAGGTCAGAGTTAATACATGAGATGTCACTGGAGGACCTATAAAAAATGGCATCATCTGCGTATAGCTGGACCGATGCCCCTCCACAGTTCAGAGGCAGGTCATTAATAAATAATGAGAATAGGAGATGCCCTAGGATTGATCCTTGGAGTACCCCTTTTGTGATAGTAAATAGGGAAGAGGTGGTTCCAGCTCATTTGATACATTGAGACCTATTGTCTAAGTAGTTAGAGACCCAGGAGAGAGTGTTGTTGTCAAGGCCAAGGTAGTGAAGTTTGGAGATAAGAAGAGAGTGGTTCACTAGGTCAAATGCCTTTGTTAGGTTGATGAAGACTGCTCCTGTCACATTGACCTGGTCCATAACCTGGAATATGTCAGAGGTGACCCACAGGAGAGCAGTTTCTGTCCCATGAGATTTCTGAAAACCATGCTGGTGGCTGGTAAGGGCATTGTTTTGTTCTAGATAAGTGTATAGTTGATTGTAGAGAATTCTTTCTTGGATTTTGGCAATTGGGCATAAGATAGAGATGGGTCTATAGTTTTCAATGAGGTTGGTCAGACCATTTTTGTGTACTGGGACCACAGTAGCAATCTTCCATTTGTTGAGGATGGTTTGTGTGAGTAAAGATCTAATGATTAGGCAAGAGATTAAGTAGGCAAGAGCAGGCGCACCATGTTTGAGGAATTTGGATGGTAGGAAGTCAAACTCTGGAGAGCTATCCAGGTTGAGGCCCCTCAGAAGTTTAAGGACATCCTTTCTGGAGGTGGCTTTTAGGTGGAAGAGAGGATATGGAGCTTCTGGGTAGCTGGCTTGTTGCACTGGGAAGATGTCAGGGAGGTTGATTTTGTAGGCATCAGGGTCAGTGAAGAAGAGGTTCAGTTCTGCAGCTACAGTATCTCCTTAGGTGAGGATAAAGTAGAGCCTTTTGCTGTTATTGTTTGGGGGTGGATCCTTTCCTTACCCTTAAGGAGCACATTGATTTCCTTCCAGAAACATTTGGGGTTAGATAGGTGAGATTCCTGTAGGGTTATGAGATGTTCCCTTCTGGCTTTGCCGATTTTATATTTACAACTATTGCGAAGCTGGCAGTAGGAATTTCAGCCTGATTGGAGCGTAGATTTATAAAGGCTTGCCAGGCTTTATCATGGGAATGCATAAGGTGCCTCAGTTCCTGAGTAAGCCACAGAGAGTGGGTACCTTTTGATCTTCTTAGTTTGAAGGGGGCAAGGGAGTCAAGTATGGAGGTAAAGGTGTTGATCAGATATTCTAACACCTGGTTTATGTCTGGTAAGGAGGTTATTGGGGACCAGTCAGCTGAGGCAAGTCTTGTACAGAAGACTTCAGCATCAAACTTAGTTAAGTCCCTAGTTAAATGAATTTTGGGAGGGGGGCGGGGAGTTATTCTTCCAGATGTGGTAGATCGGGGAATGGTCACTGAGTGCATCAGGGAGGATTCCAGTGGCCTTGATGGAAGTCAGAGTATTTGTTAGTATCCAGTACAGTAGAGTGTGCCTACCTGATTTCATGTTCAGTCTCGTGGGATCGTCTCGGAGTTGCTCCAGTTTTATGCCATAATAAGCTGAGGCACTATTAAGAAATAACAACAGGGCACTATAATTTTTAAAAATCATTTAAAAAAACTGTATGTGTTGTATTCACTAATGGGCCCAGTATGTGCCGGCAGGGGCACACATTGCACCGTACAAGTGAGTGTATCATTACTGGCTCCCGTGCGATGCACATGACTGGTATGCATGTCCCCCTAGCTGAGCCTAGACAACCCTAGTGTGGCTGCATTGTTCTGTGTTAGTGGTGGGCATGGCCAGGGGGATGGATGTGGTCCAGCTGGGAACTGATCAGCCATATAAATAAATGATGTTTCACTCAATTAGGATTGTGCTGCATTCTCGTCATCATATATCATATTGTCCTACCTCCCTAAAGGTTCAAAAGTATCTAGCTAGACAAAATTTGCAATGATAATATATTTTAACCTATGAACAGAAATATTATGTGATTTATTAACATACTAACATACTATTTGCCAGCAGATTAGGCCTTACGGTCTATCGAGTCTGCTCGAACTTTAGATCCTTAGTTGGGTGCCGAGACCCTCCCATCCCTTGTGCACCAGAAACCCGTATCATCCATCCCCACCCCCCTGGGACAGGACATCATCTGATACATCCACTTTCTGTGTCTGTCCCATCCTCTCTTGAAGCCCTCCACTGTGGATCTCTGAACTAGCTCACCAGGCAGTGCATTCCAAGGTCCACCACCCGCTCAGTGAAAACCTCCTCCTCTTTTCCCCTTACCCTTCCACCTTCCAACTTCAAACCATGCCTCTGGTGATGCCTCCCTGCTTTAGTCTAAAGATCCTCCATGTTTACTCCTATGTATTCCCTTGAGGTACTTGAAGACCTCAATCATGTCCCCTGTCTCTCCTCTCCTCCAGTGAAAACAGGCAGAGCTCCTTAAGTCTGTCCTCATCGTCAAATCCCCTAGCCCTCGTATCATCTTTGTTGCCCTCCTCTGTACCCTCTCTAGGAGCTGTATGTCCCTCTTTAAGTGTGGTCTCCAGTACTGTACACAGTACTCAAGGTGTGGTCTAACCAGTCCATTGTACAGCGGCAGAATCACTTCCTTGCTCCTAGAGGTGATCCCCCTTACGATGCATCCCAACATCCTGTTATTACATATATTTCTTATATCTAGTACATATGCGTTCAAACTTATCTTATATCCTAGTTTGTTTCACACATTAAACCTATTGAGTTCTTATACACCTATCAATTACAGCCTGGAAAGAAGCCCATATTGTGTTAAATTGCTTGAGTTGATCATTCCGGAGATAATAAAGATGCTCCAATTGAATTTTATCATTAATGTAGTTTAGCCAGGTCTCAAAGACTGGGGGTTCAGCATCCTTCCATTTAATTAATATGCATTTCTGGCCAATATTCATTGCAAGTGTGAATAATATCTGGATGCTATCCTCCATTTCACCATTACAAATAAATATAGACAGTAGTGTTGCCATCGGTGTAATATGAATATTTTGGTTTGTGGCTTCATTTAAAGAGTTGAAAATCTTTGGCCAAAAATTTGAGAGTTTTGGGTAAGAGTGAATTAAGTAGATTAAAGTACCTGAAGTATTACCACACCTCGGGCAACCAGGGCTGATAGTATGATTTATAACATGGAACCTTGAAGGTGTATAATAAATTCTATGTGTTGTGTTGTATTTGCTGTAACTTAGAGATTTTAATTACAGAGAATGGGATCTGCAGTATTTGCTGCCAGATTTCTTCTGTAATATTTATTCCCAAATGATGCTGCCGTATAAAAAAAAAGTAAATTACACATTACTAATCTGCAAGAAAAGATTTCCCTTTTTCAAATTAGAATTCCACTACCAAAAAATCCTATGGAATGAGTTGGAATTTTCTGAAATGTTGCTGAATTTCACAGCCTGACTTCAGTGGTGGGAAAGTTAATGGAATTGCCATGTAAAGAAAGGATTTTTGAATATCTTGAATCCAGTGGCTTACAAGATCCAAGACAGCATGGATTCACTAGAGTGAGGTCATGTCAAACAAATCTAATGTATTTTTTTGACTGTAAGTCCTTTGACACCGTTCCACATAGGAAACTCATAAACAAGCTGGGCAGACTAGGAGTGGATCCAAAAGTGATAAACTGGGTAAGAAATTGGTTGAGGGATAGGTGAGAGAGGGTGATGGTAAATGAAGTTCACTGTGAGAAAGGGAGGGTGACCAGCATGGTGCCACAGGGATCGGTACTGGGACTAGGTCTCTTTAATGTCTTTATTAGTGACATTGCAGAGGGGATAGAAGGGAAGGTATGCTTTTTTACAGATGACACTAAGATCTGCAATAGGGTATACGCTACAAGGGGGATGGAAAAATAAACAGAGATCTAAGAAAGCTTGAGGAGTGGTCAAGAGTGTGGCAACTAAGTTTCAATGTGAAGAAGTGCAAAATCTTGAGTAGCCACCAACAGGAATGTGATCTGGGAAAATCATATCTGATGACCTAAAGGTGGCCAAACGTCCGACAAGTTAGTGGGGAGAGCTAATGGGATGCAAGGGTACCTAGGGAGGGGTATCACTTGCAGAAGGAGGGAGGAGGAGGTGATACCTCTCTATAAATCACTGGTGAGACCTCACCTAGAGTACTGTGTCCAGTACTGGAGACTTCATCTGCAGAAGGACATAGGCAAGGCGATCCAGAGGAGGACAAATAAAATGATGCAGGATCTGCATCAAAAGCCCTAAGAAAAGAGACTGAAGGACCTCAGTATATACTCTCTGGAGAAAAGGAGGGAGAGGGGGATATGATAGAGACATCCAAATATCTTATGGGTGTAAATAAGGTTTAAGAGGGAAGCCTCATGCTGTGGAGCAGGAGGGGGATAGACTTGGGAGATGTAAGGAAGTACTTCAACACAGAAAGAGTGGTGGAAGCCTGGAACTGCCTCCCAGAGAAGGTGGTGGGGGAAAAACTGTAATGGGATTCGAGAAGACATGGGATACACATAAGGGAACCTTAGTGATAAGGAGAAGGGAGGTAAATCTGGAGATCAAGTACCGTCAGCAGTGTTACAGTAGGTAGGTAGGGAAAATGGGCAGACTACAGTAGGTGGCTCAAGCGGTCTTTATCTGCCGTCAAACTCATACTCTATGTCACTGGTACCCACATGAACAAACAAGACTACCTGGGTATCAACCACATACTCATTGTTCTCTTATTTCAGAGAAAAAATGGTTCCTCTTAGAATTCCTGAGACTGTGATACTCCATCACATATGGTAAGCTGTGGTCAGCTTTTTATGTTGATGTGAGGCTGAGTTGAAGAAGATCATGGGTCTGCCCCTCAAGACAGGTTCTTAGGGGAGGAAAGCCTTAGAGGAGACAGAATGAGGACTTGTCACAACATAAGACAAGCATCTGTCAATGCCGAATGTTTGCTTGCTGGCATTGGCAGTGGTAATGTAGAAGTTACAGAGCTGCGTAATAGGAATGGCAGTGAAGTATTGAACTGAAGCCAACCCCACCACCACCCTGCAAAGAGTGACAAGCATTGGGGTGTGCCTTTGGGTCATCAGGCATAACGGCCACGCCATTTCACCACACCCCACCCTGCAGACACTGACAAGTGTCACTGTGTTCCTTGGGGTCTTTGGCCCTTATGCGCACCCCATTCCATTAGGAAATACGGTGAGATGGGTGCAATATAGGAGAATGGGGTGAACTTTGGGGCTGAAGTGTCCAAGGCATACCTCGATGCCTCTCACTGGCTGCAAAGTGTGGAATGGTATGAGCATTACAGGCAAGAATCCCAAGTCACACCCCTGATGCCTGTCATTCTCTACAGGGTTGGGCGTTATGGTTGGAAACCCGAATACCTCAGGCATTTGTTGGTATTTTCACTCCAAATGTTCAACATGGTCTTTTTGTGACCCCACCTCATGAACAGGGGGAATATCAGTTTGTTAGCCGAAAGCTGCTTATGCACAGTGACTACAGCATTTAGCACCACAGGTGCAAAAACATTCCGAACAGGATGTAAAAAATGACAGCTGTACTGTTCATGGGGAGGTGTAAAAAATGACAATGTTGCAAATCTGCAGTAAAAATATTTAAAAAAATGGTGAAGTCACGAACGTACATAGAAACTGTGCAATGCACACCCGTAATATAATTAGGTTGGGGATTTTTTTACAGCAGATTGTCAACTCATGCATTTTGGTGCCTCCGATCATGAACAGTGTCACTGTGATTTTCTTTATCTGTCCCGAACAATGATTTCCCACAGCGACCAAGCATCTCTGTGCTGAAAGTGTGAAAACACACTTTGGCCATGTTGTGAAAAATGACAGCTGTACTGTAAATAAGGTCGTGTGGAAAAATGCCACTGGTGAAAATCTGGACTTAAAATATTACAAAGTCATGAACTTAAGAGGGTGTGTGGAAACTGCACAATGCTCACTCATAACACAGTCATTTTATGGACTTTTGTCACCAAATTTTCAACATAACCATTTTAAGACCTCTGCTTATGAACCGTGTAACTGTGATTTTCTTAATCTGTCCCAAACATTGCTTTCGCACACCAACAGCACCATTGTGCGCTACATGTGCGAAAACACATTTTGGGTGGCATATGAAAAATGGCAGCTGTACTGTTCGTAAGGAAGTTTAATAAAATGGCAATGTTGAAAATCTGGAGTGAAAATATTAAATTCGCAAACTTACGTGCGTGCGTAGGAACTGTACAACGCACGCTCATAAAACAGTCATTTTTATGAATTTCTTCACCAAATTTTCAACATAGCCATTTTAAGAGTTCTGCTCATGAACAGTGTCACTGTGGTTTTCTTAATTTGTCCCGTGCATTGGTTTCACACACCGAATGTGCCATTGTGTGCTACATGGGCGGAAACACATTTTGGGTGAGATGTGAAAATGACAGCTGTACTACTCATAAGAAGGTGTAGTAAATGGCAATGTTGAAAATCTGGAGTGAAAATATTGAAAATTCATTGTGAACTTACGAGCGTGCGCCGAGACTGCATAGCAGTAAACAGTCATTTGGGAATTTGTCCGAAATTTTCAAAATAAGCTTCTTGAGAGCCACCTGCGAACACTGGCAGTGAATATGACTGGTCCTGAAAGGTGATTTGCACAGTGATCAGGAAATCACCCTTCGGGCTCCCAATAATGCCATGACTGTGACAGCATTCATGAGAAGGGGTCCCAAAACCCCATGTTGAAAATTGGTGCAAAAATCCAAAATGCCTGAGATATGCAACAAAGTTGAAAACCCCTATCTATCCCATTATACAGCTTACCGGCATTTCCTCAGTTCGCGGTCGGCTTTGAAGAGTGCAGACGTGTTCCCGGTCCACGGAAGATCGTCGCACCAGACTCCGGAAGTAGGTATGGGGTGGGGGTGTGGGAGGTGGGTGCGAGTGTGTGGTGTGGGTTGTGGGGGCAGGGAGAAGCCGGGACCATTTTAATTTTCAGGTATTTAAAGAAAAGAAAAGATGATGCGGGACGCTTGCCACGCTGGGGTGGGATCCCAGCATGGCAGAAGGATGGATGGGGGCGTGGAGCTGATGGGGGATTGGGCACCCCGTCGGCTATACCATTGATTTGCCACGCTGGGGTGGGCTCCCAGCATGGCATTTGGAAAGCTTTGGGGAGCGCGGCACAGCCGACGAGGATTGGGCACCCTCATTGGCTATAAAGTGTGTGTGCATGGGGGCAGCATGCAGTATGCATGCGTGCTGCTGTGTGTGTGTGTGTGTGTGTGTGTGTGATGATGTAGGGGAGCTGGCGATGAGCAGGCGGTATATCTTATCGCTGCTCACTGAAGCGTAGCTCCCCCTTTCAACTGTATGCCACTGCATTTTGGAGCTTGTCATAGACAGCTCCAGCATGCATTGGCAGACAAGGGCCGCACCTGCCAACACACTGACTGAACTGGAAGAGGGGGTGACACACCTCCAAAAACTCGGATGATAGTACTATGTTTCTTGCACATGCGTGCAAGCAAACATAAAAATGGTTGGAAGAAAAGGCATCTATTCAGAAAAAAGAAAAGGGTAAAATAGGGTCCCTATTAGTTGAGCAGTGGCTTTCATTTTTATCAAAAGATTGTTTAAAGTTTTGAAAACTCATTCTGTAAATGAGCCCCATAGACTTACATGGGGCATGTTCCCTCGCTTCCCTGGTTACACATCTCAAAACGTGGGAGTGTGGGAGCACAGCAAGTGGACCAGGAAGTGTGAAGGGATTGGCTGGCTGGCAGTTTAGCCAGAATTATGATCCCTTCCCAAACTGTATAGAGTGCATTACAAATTATAATTTTAGCACAGCTGGGCTATCGCCAGCACAGGGTAGTGGGCTGTGAAGACCAAAATGTTAAAGAAAAACAGTCACATCTCTACTTTAAAGAGTTGGCCAAGAAGTCACACTGACCTATACAGCTTCTTTCCAGGTGCACACCTGGGAAAGGGGTCAATGGGATAATACAAATACACAAGATAATAAGCAAATATAAAGTAACAGTAAAAGAATAAGGTAAGCAAAACATAGTAAGTTAACAGCTGGCACAGACTAAATAGAACAGAACATCCATGAATCAAACAAACTTCATAAAAGAGACCAATGCTGCAGAATTAACAATCATCCTCACGGGGATCATTGTAGCAAGCAAGTGGACACTTGCTAGTGAGTAGATGCCAGCCTACGGGGTCACAGATGAGCAGACACTGGACATGGGGAACAGCTCACTTAAGTACCTTTATAGTGACAAACAGGAGAAGGATAGAAGGGGGACAGGCAGTGAATTCCATATGTAAGGGAGCATTCGGGATGAAGCTCCTTTGCTAAGGAACATTCAACTCCTAGGGGTAAGGAAGAAGAGGTGGGTGGAGCGTCTGAGGAGATAGGCCAAAGGTGGAGTGGGAATCAATGGAGAGTAAAGGTATTAGGTGAGGATTAAAGCTTTATTATTGTGAAAGTACAGCCGCTGCAACTCGGGCTTGTGAACCTCCACCGGTTTTGCAGTGAAAACTGCGTCATTGGGAGGATCCTCTTGATGATGAGGTTTTCACTACAAAACTGGTAGAAGTTTACAGGCCTGAGCTACAGTGGCTGTACTTTCACAGTAATAAAGCTTTGATACACTCGGTTGGCGGTGCTGGCATTTGTTCATTTCAATAATAGCAGTGTTTGCCGAGTACACCAGGCTAATTGTTCTGAAACTTGTTTAGATCATTCAGGAAGGCTGTTAGACCAGTACTTCTAGATTAAAAAAATCAGAGTACAAGTGACAATAGATCTTAAGGGAAGGTCATCCAACAGTGAAATTTAGGTCATAGAGGTGAGTTCAAGGTGGGCAGTTGAGGGCAAATTAGCCAAAAGCATAGTGCATGGTTCCAGTCTAGCTAAATGGGCGCTGGAGACAAAACCATAAACAACATCACCATAGTAAAAGATGTAGAGAATCATTTTCTGAAGATATCAAGTCTGGCTGCATTAGAAAGGCAAGCTTTGTTCCAGTGCAGGGTGTCAAACTTAAGAGAGAATCTTAGAAGAGATGGTGTCACAGTGGATAGAGAAGTGTAATTACTAGTCTGGCCACATGCCTAGGTATTTAAAACATGTGCCATGTTTCCAGGTCTTAAGTACAGAGCAGGAGAACACTGATGTTAGCTTAGGTTTGGTACCAAAAGTCTTGGCCACAGATTTGTTTTTCATTCCATGTCAGATGGTTTGATTGAAACCATCACTGAATACAGTAGCTTCCAAGTCAGACTGCAAACTAATTTTGAGAGAGGATATGTCAAGGTCACTGGCAAACAGAACTGTATTATCCACATACATGTGTATGAGGGACGAGAAACAGGCTTAAGGCAGGTCATTTAGGAATACTGAAAACAGAATGAGGCAAAGAATGGAGCCTTGAGGTACCCCTTGTCAATGGGAAAGAGGCAGAGATGGATCCCCAACAAATATAGATTGAATTCTGACAGGTAAGCACTAAACCAGTAGATCACCAGCAAAGCCAATTGGGCTCTGGACTACTTGCTCAGTAGTAAGAGGTGGGCAACTGTGTCAAGGTCCTTAGACAGCTTGGTAAGCATAGCAGCTATATGGTGGCCTTGATCCATCCAGTGATCGTATTATCAGTTAGCCTTACCAGGGAGGTGATAGTGGAATGATTTGCCCAGAAACCTGACTGGAAAGAGCTGAGGAAAGCAGAGGAGGAGGAGAGGAAAGCATTAAGGTGACAGTGAACAAAGTACACTTGCAGTTTTGTAAGGGTGGAGGAGGAGAGAGATGGGTCTGCTGTTTCCAGGTAAGGTTGCATTGCCCCCCTCCTTGTCTAGAGGGATAACACTTGCAACATTCCAGGCCTAGAGATCTGAAGGTGAACAAAAGATTTAGTAGAGAGTAGACTGGGATAGTGATTGCAGGAGCTGCATGAGAGAGAGAGAGAGAGAGAGAGAGAGAGAGAGAGAGAGAGAGAGAGAGGTTCAGACCATACATGCTGTTGACATTCATGGGATCCAGAGCCTACAATGCCTTAAGAGTGTCAAAGGGAGAGACAGAGGAGAAATAAAAAGAGAGAGGAGTATGGGAGGTGGTGAGAGGGTGTGTTCCAGAAGAGGAGGGGGGATTTAGCACAACTAGTAAAGTATGAAATGTGTCAGCAACTTCAAGTGAGGGCAGAGATTAGGGTGTCAGCAGCTTGCAGGAAGGGGATAGCTGAGGGAGGCACAGTCAAAGATATTGTAGACTACTTCCTAACAATGTGATGGGTTGATTATATATGAATGTAGGATAGTTACAAAATAGCTGACCTTGAGATCTCTGATGGCAACAGTGTGTTTTCTATCCTCTCTAAACACTGAGAAATGTTCTTGCATTTTGGAGACTGCAGCATGCTAAATTTAGTAGTCTGTTACCCTTTGCTGTCCCTGGGAGTAGATGTGGATGGTAGGACTGAGTACTTAGTGAGGAGGTATCATGCTTTGCAATGGGGATGAATAACATAACAGATGCCTGTTGTTTTTCTGCCAGAAGGAAGACATTCCTTGCCCCTGCCAGGTCATCAAAACAAAATTAGGAAAGCATTTGACAAAAGTAAAAAAAACTGGACCCCAGTATGTTTTGGAACACTATGGAGCCTGAATGTATTCAACCCTTCTTCAGTCCCATACTATTTCATAACAGATGAGAACAAAACAGGAGACCTGCATTCTGTAGTAAATGCCTTCAATGACTATTTCATAGCCTCAGGTCAGAGCAATGAGACCATGATGGCCATTATGACCAAACTTCTACTGAAAGGCCTTGTGTGCCATCAGTGGCCTCTACTGACAAGTGTACTTTTGCTCTAACCACGTTATCTGTGAATGAAGTGTGCTGCTTTGCTGAACCTTGTTGTTACTAAAAGTGAGGGAATTGAAGGGCTGCATCCCAGATTATTGAACTACACTGCCCCAGTGATTTGTGACCCAAGACCTATTTATTTAGTATGTCATCTAGCTATGGTAAGTTCCCTGATATTTTAAAATTTGCAAAAGTAACACCATTGTTTAAGTCTGGTGATGAAAGATTGCTTTCTGTTAAACAATGGCAAGAAAATTTGCTGGACTCTAATTGGTCAGTGTGTCCCTGGCACAGTGAGGTTATCCCAGCACAACCTCACTGCACTGATTTGTTGGATGATTGTTTGGAGCTACTCTTAAGAAACAGAGATATACTGCCACACTAAAAATCTACTAAAAACATTTTCTAATTTTTTTTTTATTTATTTCATATAACAACAAGCCATTGTTTAATAGCAATAATGCACCCCAGGGTATGGGTTGTGCTGGAATAACCTCACTTCTGGGACACTGGACGCACTCATCCTGCGGCCTTGTGCCCAACCACCCAGGCATGAGGTTATCCCAGCACAACCCACACTGTCATGTATGTATTACTGCTTAAATTACCTTCTGATTTTGCTGCTGTCTGTTGTGTCAAAGGTCTTAGAGAGGCTGGTTGAAAAGCAAATTTCTTACCTTACCAACTACTGAATGCAAATCAGTATGGCTTCAGGTGTAACCACGGCATGACCATGTAAGAGGTCTAAACCTCACCTTCAGGTTCTTGGCAATAATGGAGATGCAAATAATCACAGACAAGTTGCATTCGAGTAATAAACAAGTTTATTACTACAAAAAGGGATAAATCACAGTTGCCCTAAGCAGTTCTTACTAATCTGAACCGAAGCCAGTGCTGTTGCCTCTACACTGGGTTTCTCTTGTAGTCTCTTGGGATCTCTCTGGTCTCCAGGTGTAAAGTCTGTGCATAACATTATATACCTGTGATAATTACTATGGTTACTAAAAGATAGAAACATTTCTAGTTACAGAGATGAGCCCTATTGGCTAAATTAGAGGTGGCTCCACGGTCCAAGATAACATTATATAATTCTGTAAAGTCATCAGTTTTAGAACAAAGACGTTCTTATACAAAGTCTTACATAACAAGGTGAAGTGGTGTCCATCACCGAAAGATGGCAATGTTGCCTTACACATTATAATTACTTCAAGGACAGGTGTCTTGGCATCTGACAAGTAAGAAATAGACAGAAAATACATGGTATAATGTGTGTGCATTAGCAAGCAAAGTGAGTTACAATAATATGTATTAATCTCCTGACATCTACTCTTATACGGTAGATGCCCTTAGCCCTATGTATTAGTATAGCCTATGCCTAAACATTAGCTGTCTTACGGTGTACCCCTGAGGGTATCAATTAGGGTGCAGGGACCTCGTTTAACAACCACCACCCTACAGAAGGTTGTTAATGACCAATGTGGGGTGGTTGATGATGGCATGGTAGCTGGAGCAATCTTTATTGATCTCTTCAAGGCTTTTGACAGAGTAGACCACAGCTTACTGCTTAATAAGCTAAATGATTTGGGTTTTCACCTTTTGCTTGACTAACTGGGTAACCAGTTACTTAACAAAAGGTACTAACTGGTCTCTATATGGGGATTGTATTCTAGAAAAAACAGGCTGACAAGTGAAGTCCCCAGGGCTCTGTCCTGGGGCATCTTCTTACAGGAACACACACAGAAATACAGAATTTGTTGGCAGATAAGGACCACCAGGCCCATCCAGTCTGCTTATAAGCCCGATACTTGATGTCGTCCTCTGACCATATCTGGTTTGTGGCTTCCCCTCCCTCCATCCCACATCTAAGGTTCCCTTATGCCTGTCCCAGGCATGTTTAAATCCCTCCACAGTGCTTGCTCCCACTGCCTCCTGTGGCAGACTAGTCCATGTGTCCACCACCCTCTGCGTGAAGAAAAACGTTCTCACATTCCCCCTTAACTCCCCCTCCCCTCCGATTTCATAGCATGCCCACTCATTCTTGTACCCCTTCTGTACTGGAAGATGTCATCCTCCTGCACCATGTTTATGCCCTTGAGATATTTGAATGTTTCTATCATGTCCCCCCACCAAAGCAAGTACATATTGAGGTCCTGTAATCTCTCCCCAAAAGTCTTGTGGTGCAATCCCTGTACCATCTTGGTCACCCTTCTTTGGACCACGTCCACCCTCTCAATGTCCTTACAAAGATGTGGCCTCCAGAACTGCACACAGTACTCTAGGTGAGGCTTGACCACTGTTTTGTACAAAGACATCATCACATCCCGCCTTCTGCTAGTGATACCTCTGCCTATGGACCCCAGCATGCCACTGGCCCCCTTCCTGCAGCTACTCTGCTTTGACATTTTCAGGTCATCTGAAATAATAACCCCTAGGTCTGTTTCTTCCCAGGTGCTTGTCAGCAATCCCCTCCTCCACCCCCATCCTGTAACTCTCCCCAGGGTTTCTGTGTCCCAGGTACATTATATTATACTTTTTAGAGTTAAACTTAGATATCACTCTTCAGACCATTTTTCAAGATTCTCCAGGTCCCTTCTTATTGTCTCTGTGGCAAGCTATGCTACTGTCCAGTCAGATGTACATATGAACATACCAACATATGAAATTTGCCAGCAGATAAAGGCCTAGAGGTCTATTAAGTCTGCTCGAATGTGCAGCTAGCACCCCTTATTCTACAGCTGCCCCTCCCTTCCACCCTTCCCCTTCATTAACCCTCACCCTTGTCCTGTCCCATCCTCATTTGAAGCAGTCCACTGTTCTACTGCATACCACTTCAGCAGGTAACGATTCCACCCAGCCACCACCCTCTCTGTAAAAAGTGTCTCCTCATCTCCTCCTGAACCTTCCTCGCTCCAGTCTCATATCATGGCCCCTGGTGGCCCTCCCTCCTTTACTTTGAACAGCCCTCTGTACCCATCTTGTTTATTCCTTTCATGTATTTAAGGTTTCAATCATGTCACCCTGTCTCTCCTCTCCCCAGTGAGTACATGTTCAACTCCTTCAACTTCTTTTCGTATGATAAGTCCCCCAGCCCCTTGATCATCTTTGTTGCTCTGCGCTGCACCCCCTCCAGTAACTTAATGTCCCTCTTCAGATACGGACGCCAGTACTGCATGCAGTACTCCAGGTGTGGTCTAACTAATGACCTATACAGTGGCAGAATCACCTCCTCCCTCCTCGAGGATATACCCCTTGCAATACAACCCAGCATTTTATTGGCCTTTGCAGCTGCCTTCCTACACTGTGCCGAGTTGTTCATTGACCCTGTAATGAGCACACCCAGATCCTTCTCCTCCTCTGTCTGGGCTAGCTGCACTCCCCCTAGCTGGTAACTCCTCCTTGGGTTCTTCATCCCAAAATGCAGCACCTTGCACTTTTTGGCATTAAAGCCCAGTTGCCAGGTGTCTGACCAGGTTTCAAGCTTTGCCAGATCATCCTGCAACCCCTGCCATCCCCCTAAGTCATCCACCACTGCGCCTGCCTTGGTATCATCAGCAAACAGACTGATCTTGCTCTTGATGTCCCATGATATGTCTGCAATGAATATCCCAAACAACACTGGTCCCAACACCGAGCCCTGTGAAACACCGCTCATCACTGCCCTTGGGTGTGACAGCTCCCCACCCACCACCACCCTCTGTTGCCTCCCCTGCAGCCAGTTTCCTACCCATCCCACCAGCTTTGCACCTGTCCCTGTGCCTACTAACTTCCTTCCTAGCCTTCCATGTGGCACTGAGTCGAATGCCTTACTGAAGTCCAGATACACGACATCCACTGCATGTACAGATATATAGTGTTACATTCTGTTATATTTTGTGTATGTGTACATGCCATAAGAATACCAGTGTTAAGGAAAGGTCTCGTAGGATAGTGAGAGAGATTGGATTTATTTTAAAATGCTTTCCTTACTCTGACCTGAGAGGAACCAGCTTGCTTGCCAGGAAGCTGACAGTTACTTGTCAAGGTCTTGGGGTTAGCTGATCAAAGGGTATTTCCCTGGTTAACTGAGGGAAACAGAGGTAAATAAAATGTTCAGGAGATAGCCCTTTTTCACCTGAAAGGCAGGATGCATTGATACCAGGAAACTGTCTTGGCATATTGCCTTTGATGAGATGAAAGGAAAGGACAGAAATATTCATTCTGGTAGGCTATTGTGAATTCTCTTACAGGTGTCATAATTATTAAGGAAGTATGACACCAGAAGGTAGCTAGAAAATCGTGTTGTTGGAAAAGTGCAAGAGTGACATCTACTGGCCTAAAAGTTAGGACAGACCAGGGATAGTGACACCATATAAAGAGCTTGAAAACCAGAGGCTTGATCTCATTTTGCTGGGCATCTGTAAGGGGCACTCTTCTCCTGAGACACAAGAAGCAAGACTGCTATTAAAGGAAACTGAAACTTTCATTTACTTTTCCTGGACTTCGGTCCACTATGAATTTAAAGTAGAACTGAGCTAACAGTTTTAAGGTGTGTTTTTGTATGCACATGTCCACTTTGTATTTGTGTTATTCTGTGACCAAATTAATAAAACCTTTTTGTTGTAATGTATGATAATTCATTATTTAGTAAAGACATTTGTTTTGTTTAAGAAATCTGCCTGAGTGAAATTTCTGTATTGCGTGTGTGATTGTGGGATGTTCCAGTAATAATCTGTGACCAAATTGTTATTGCTATGGGGTGCCATCCGAAGTTACCAAATTCGAACAGAGGGTCTGAAAAGGGAAAGTCTGGATAACGATAGAGGAAATACCAAAGTCTCAAGGAAGGGTCTCTGGGGATTTGAACCAGGTTATTGCACTCCTTGTGGGAGAAGGCAGAATCAGGGTTACAACGCTACCCCAGAGAGGTTGTAATGCCTGGATCTTCCCCCTTTGTGTGACTGCCAAGAAGGGTTCATATTTGGCTACAAGACTTGAGACTAGTATTGTACCTTGATCCAGAGTAAAAAGGGGACCCTGGGGCTTTGTGGCGAGTGCTCAGTTGTGAACATAGTGAGCACTATAGAAGGACACAAAGGGAGTATCTTATTTCCCCCTCCCTGTCACAGATTTCACCTGGGAGTGGGCACTGTGTGCTCAGTGAACCTGACCCTCAGGAGTGGGTTCATGACAGTCTCCATCCCATCTGGAGTATCCACCGTGTTACAGATCTTGGTGTCATCTACAGACAGGCAGACCTTTCCCTCCAGCCCTTCCACAATGTCACTAATGAAGGCATTGAGCAGGACTGGCCTCAGGACTGATCTCTGAAGTACTCCACTGGTCACCCCTCTCCCCTGATTGTATTCCATTTATCACCACCCTCTGCCTTCTGTCTGTTAGCCAGTTCCTAACCTCTATTTACCATCTTATGCCCCATGCCCAGACCACCCATTTTGTTCACCAGCGTCTTATGTGGTAAGGTGTTACAAGCCTTGCTGAAATCAAGGTAGGCAACATCCAACACCACACACACCCTTATCTACTTCATTCATGACCCAGTCAAAGAAATCTCTCAGATTTTACTGACATGACCTACCCTCTGTGAATCCATGTTACCTTGGTCCTGGGCACCATTTGATTGCAGATGTCCCATTATTCTTTCTTTCAGCAATGCCTCCTAGGTCTTCCCCACCACTGAGGTGAGACTGACCAGCCTACAGTTCCCTGCCTCTCACTTTTTTTTTAACAATCTCAGAGTCCAGCATAACAACACAGTCATCCATCTTTATGCAGCCAACACTGTTGTCAATGGCTGGAACCCTGACCCATTGTTGCTCCAGTTTGCAGTCATATTTTGATAAAATCCAACAATTTTTGGCAGCAGTAGATTAATAAATATTTACTAGTTAGTGTCCTTAGACACTTGCATGCAGAACCTCACAAACTCTGTTATTCACACTTGTAATTAACAGAGTTCCATAAACCACCATTCAAAAAAATTCTAAAATAGCTCTAACTCAAGTGATGCACCTGTGCCTCATTCTCTCATGGTACTGCTAATTCACTTGTGCTTCTTCACAAAAAAATGCCAGCATGAAAAACAGACATCTCCCCACAGATGTGAACTGTGCTTACCACCTGATTTTTCCTCACATTTACAGTATGTAAATTTTACATTAGTCCATGTCCCAATCAGAGAGGAGGGTCTAGGTATGTATTTTCTGGTTGGAGCTTGTCAGCACTTAGTCAGCTGCTGTGACTGTGGTTTTCTATGTGTTTTTTTTAAATGCAAAAGCCATGCACTGCAACAGAGTGCAGATGCTGTGAGTCAGCTTGCTGCCTGGCTCAAACTTTACACTGCACAGACAGGACAGTCAAGAGGAGTGCAGATGGGATGAGAGAACAGACCAGTAAATACAAAACATAAAAAATAGGGAAGTGTGTTTAAATGAGGATTTTATCTACACCCTTGGTGTGCAATGCCCTGATAAACCCCTCAGGTGTGCATAAAATCCTCATTAAGCACACTTCCAGATGCATTATTCTATATTTAATTAACAGAAAACTCAGGTTATGCAATTTGATTAGGCATAGGAACAAACAAAACACACATTTCTATGTATACTTGGAAGCAGTATAACACAGTGATTTAAGGCTCTGAGCTACAAATCTGGAGACCTGGGTTTGAATCCCACTGTCCCCACTTGCATACTGTGTGACCCTGAGCAAGTCACTTAACTTCCCTGTGCTCCCAGGTCGCACCTGTAAACAAGCTTTCAGCTTGGTGTGCCACTCCTGGTTAAACAATTGGAAAAAAAAATAACAGGAAGCTGCAAAATGTTCCAAATTACAAATACTTAGGTTTATGGCTAGATTACTTCTTAAAATGGGACCATCACCTAAAAGTCCTAGAAAAAAAAAATTAATGCCAGGATTGGTTTCTTGTGTAGGAATAAATTATATTTTTCATTGGACATGAGGCATAAAATTGTACAGACCATGATGTTACCTCTATTTGATCATGAAGACATTGATTATGCTGGTTTATAGAAAGTTCACTCTCAAAGGCTGGACATATTATAGTACAAATTGACTGGTTTTGTCATTCTTGCCCAAAAGCATACACATCACTGTACTTTGCATAAATCTCTTAATTGGTTACTTTTGGTGCAAGTAAGACAACTATTCATTAACCTGTATGTGGAAGTGTGTTAAAAAATAGGCCCTAGTGTATACATCTGTTTAGTTTTCCTACCATGCTCCTATACCTGGACTAAGGTCAGCTAAAGATTTTGAATTTATGTCCCTATGGTCAATTCTCAAATAGCTCAGTTATCTATTTCACTTTAAAGGTCCAAAGCAATGGAATACCCTTCCCTGTGTACTGCATACTAATATTGAGTATTTACCATCTTTGTGCACTTTTAATGTGATAGAAAACAGTTTTTACACCTCTAGAAGCCCTCTAGTTGTTCTTCTAATGTCTACCCAGTATTCCTATATATTTTCCTCCTTTTTTGTTGCCTTTTTAAGGATGCTGAATCCCTCTCTCCTCAACAGTTGCTGCTTTCCCTTTTCATACTGCCTGAACATTCTGTGACATCACAAACACCTTTCAATGCCATACAGATGAATGGCATGGAATGGGAGTCTGTGATGTCATAGAATGTCTTAGAAATAGGAAAATCAAGAGCAGTAGCTGGTGAGGAGAGTGGAACTCAGTGTAGATCTGAGGGCACCCCAAAGCCAGATTATTTATTTATCAAAAAATCATCAAAGCATGTCAGAATACATAACTGGCATGGAAAGGAAGATAGAAGGTCAGTAAAGTATGTAAAACTCATTTCCTATCTCCTTTAAAGCAATTGTTTAAAATCAGCTTTTTAGTGTATTGTGATTCTTGTATAAGACTGTGAAACTGGTTGTGTTATAACTTTTTGTTCTGTCAAGTGTTAATGTTTTAGAAAATTGTAATAGCTAAACTGTAATGTGTTTAATTATGGTGTACTTTTGTACACATTTTAATTGTATGCATTTCAGGAGGTCAATGAAAATGAGCATTGACTCAGTTGGTTAGTTGTCATCTTTTCCTGGTTTAAATAAAAAAAACTTAAACTTGAACTTGCCCTTGACCCTCTCTATATCTTCTTCTGCAGCTTCCCTAATGTGATCATCACTACTTCTTGATGGAACAGGCTGCCTCTGCTTGACAGCATTCTAATACTCATATAGATGATTCTTCTTTAAATGCCTTGTTATGTTTGATGTTCCTAGACAAGTGCCTTGCTTCCCACGAGTCAATTTGTCCTTACACAAATTACGTGTCTGTCACACTCTTGAAATAACACAAAATGTCAGACCAGAGATGTTACTGGTTTTGTGCCACTGGAGAAATTAGCAGGTTAAATATTTGTGGATACTACATTATATCTGGATTTTGACATGGAAGAAAGCATGTTTGCCAACTTGTCTGCAGAATATTGAAGTTGTTTTGCCTCTGCTACTGTCCATTCACTGACATCTGTATTAAGCATTCAGTCTTCAGTACTTTTGGCCTATAGCTGTTTTTTGTCCAGTGGTGGGTGTCTGCCATTCTTTCCTTACTTACATACGCCCAAAGTCAAATCCTTCAGGAATGTCATGTTCTATCATCTTAATATCTCATGTGAACATATCAGCCCTACATTTCAGATGCTTCACCCACCTAATATTTTCTCTCAACCTCAATCTTCCCTAAAGTAGAGTTTTCCAAACAGAATAACTGTTAATATGTATATATTGCGTATATCTATCACCTCTTATTGACAACTATGCACTTTCCTACATATATATCAATTTAACCTAGACTCCAAACGTTGGAAATAGCTCCTGGTATAACTGCTTCCCCCGAGACCCTCTGAAAAAATTATTGGGTATATAGTCACTGCCATGTGACAGAAAGAGCCTACGTGATATACCCCAAGTTACTTAAATCTCTACTATACTATGCTACTAGAACATGAAGACTGTGTCATCCCCCTGTCAAGGCTACAGCCAAGTGAATTGTAAGCCAGTCAATATGTTGGAGGATCCTAGTGCCCAAATTATATTATAATTGTACCTTCTCTTCCACTGACCACCAACTTGTCAATTGCCTAGGGATACCATGTGTTCTGAACTGAAGGATAGCATAACACATGAACATAAGGCTAAACAAAAGAAAAGCTGTGGTTTGTGCTCTTAAACAGACATGCCATATAGTCCATGCTAATTTCCTTTAACTTGGCAATTTCCCCAATACCTGGTTTGTGGGCTTTCCTCATTCTAAGCACTATCCAATATACCTTTTGTCTAGATGTTGTCCTCATCCTGTGATGTCACTTGCAGTTGTAGGCAGCTGTGGAGCCCAGATGATGCTATTTCTTTGGTCCCTTTATGCACCCATTAGCAGCTTGTGTGACATCAGTATCATTGTGGGTGTACCCCTCTAGTGAATGATGTGGCTGTTGTCCTGCTTCAGCCTCAGGAATCAATGTCCTCTCCACCTTTCAATATGTAAAACCTGCAAGGCATCCATGCCTGCAAATAGCATTGATAGTGTGCTGCGTGTTTGGTGAGGCATGTGAGACTCAAGTGCTAGTGATCTGACTGGCTGCCCAGGATTCACTGGCATCAATAAAGCAGGTTACTGTGTGACACTCACCATGCCTATTGCCTTTGAGTACCCCGTGTGGTCTCCTGAGAGACTGGTGTCAATAATTCTAATGCTTGGGAGAAGGTATCCTACATGCACCTAATTGCATTTTTCAGTTACTGGACAATTCTGAAGGCCTGTTAAAGGTTTAGCAAGCTCTACCCTGGCTAATACACAGAGATTTTATCACATTTCTTCTGTATCTTTCTTAAAATATTTTAAATAGTTACAGGGGTGCACCAGGTGTGTGATCAAAATCAAATAGTTAAAGTACCTGTGTTCCCCCTCAAAATTGCTTGAAAGCCTGCAATTCATTTAAATCAGTTCAGTGTTCTTACTTGGTTTTCATGCCATCATTTTAATATTTAGAGGGTTTTTTTTTAGTTGTTTAACCAGGAGTAGCATACCAAACTGAAAGCTTTTTTACAGGAGCAACCTGTGAGCACATGGAAGTTAAGTGACTTGCTCAGGGTCACACAGTATGCAAGTGGAAGCTGTGGGATTCAAACCCGGGTCTGGTCTGCTGGATGTCACCAGATTTGCAGCTCAGAGCTTTAAACCACTGCACTATACTGCCTTCCTGTTCTTGGTCTCATCATTTGGCCCAATCATGATCATGCTGTCCACCGACAGCAAGGCAATCCAGTCATCAGTCAGGAAACTGTACTTAAAATTTTAAGATACCAATATGAGCTGAGGTCCCTTGCCCTCTCTTTTTGTTGTGTGGAAAACACTCTCTGGCTTCATCATTTTACATTTAAAATGTACCACACCAGTATGAGCTGAAGCTCCACTCCTTTCTCTCTTTCCTATGTGGAAACCACTTTCTGGGTTCATCTTTTTATATAACGTGATCTGATGAATGGGTTACCTTGTGGCAGGTGGTCGGCTGATCATGAGTCAGCTGAATGATGAGACCAAGAACCCCTCTAAATGTTAAAATAAAGGAATGAAGACCAAGTAAGAAAATGTAATTGACTTGAGTGAATTGCAGGCTTTCAAGCAGTTTGGGGAGTGGAGCACTGGTACTACAACTATTTGACAATGTTGAAGGCCTACCATCCAGGGCCTATACCACGGTTACTTCCAGCATGGCCATATTAGTGTTTGTGTCCCTTGTTGTGTTAGCTTCTCTTTTTCCATGGGTATGCCAGTTGTATTTGCCTGCAGCTACTGGTTCACAATGTATTGTTATTTTCAGTTGTGTGTGTCATACTGGTGATGCTACTGTTGGTTGTAGCTCTTGCAGTTCTCTCACACTGGTCTACAATGTCCTTGGGTGAGTAGGGGAAACTGGTCCATGACAACTGAGTGTGGCTTTGCGGGAGTAGAGTCTGCTGGCATTGATAACCCTGGTACATAAGCCCTACTAAGAGAGACTGAGGGATCTCGACATGTACACCCTGGAAAAGAGGAGAGTGAGAGCAGACATGATAGAGACCTACATTTCGTATTTTATTCATACAAGTTATATGCATACACAATTATGTGAGCATACAAAATTATATGCACTAGGATTAACTCAGTTGAGCTTTTGCTCATTTACAATGTGATCCCAAGAATTGAAACAGTGATTAATCACAAATACAAGAAATGACAAAGAACAATAAATGGATACATACAATCAATCTATAAATACAGATTAAATAAATCACCCAGTCAGGGTTTCAGGCAAAGTAAAAAGAGGGAGGACATAAAAATAGGATTTCAGGGGTTTCAAATAGAGCAACATGGTTTAGTACTAATGGTAGCCTTCTTAAACCAAGTATTAATCCCTGTCCACAGGTTTCTGCCCTTAAAACTTTTAATGTTTACTGGTAGTTTGTTCCAGTCGACGGACCCTCTATAAATAACTGATTGCCAACCTATTTCTATATGATATTTTGGGATTTCAAAGTCTAGGGCATTTGCTGATCTTAATGAGTTCAATTTATTCCATTTAGTCACCCCTACAGCTATATACGGAGGTATGTCACCCAACCAGCATTTGTACATAAATGCAAGTAAATGTTCCTGTCTGTATTCCAAAGGTTTCAACCATTCCAATTGATTAAACAAAAACACTTATGTGTAGTATGTGGAACATTCAAAATAAATCTAGCCAATCTACCATGACACACCTCCAATCTCTCCAGATCACTCTTTTTACCACTAGCATAAATAAAATCTCTATAGAAGTACCTCACAGGAGTGAATGGGGTGCAGGAGGGGGGTCTCTTTCAAATGAGAAACAGAACCAGTACTAAAGGGCATGCAATGAAGCTAGGGGGTGGTAGTTTTAGAGGAATGTGCAGAAGTACTACTTCACTGAAAGAACAGTAGATACTGTACTTCAAACAGATTGCCAACGGAAGTGGTGGAGGCAAGAAAGAACAGTAGGGGACTTCAATCATGCATGGGACAGACATCGGGGAATACTGGATCTGGAAATTTGGCTCATTTAGGATCTGGAGTTTAAGTAGGTAGGGAAATGGGCAGACTAGGTGGGCCAGGCAGTCCTTATTTGCCATCAAAGTCTATGTTTCTATGTTAGTAAATAAGCATGGAGGAGGGAGGGTCAACAGAAATCAGTTAAAGTTGATGGAGACAGACTAGGTAGGGATCATCTGGGTGGGCCAAGCAGTCCTTTTCTGCTAATAAATTCTATATTTATGTTTCTATAGTGCAGGATGATTCTGCATCTAAGCTTGGCCTTACCATAATCATCAGCTGCAGGCATTCTGCCTGCTAAAGTGCAGGAAGCTTAGCAGCTCAATCTCAACCTGTACTATTTTTTCCACTTCCATCAGTCTAAAAGTATTGCTGGGTATGCAGGCCTGAGCATACTTTTTGGGAGGAAAAAGGTATTAGATCCATGTGGATGAGTATTATGTTTGACAGCAGAAGTCACCAGTTCACCATTCAGTACTTCAACTGACTGCATGTCTGTTACTTACTCTGCATGTGTGCCTGTTGATTGGCTCCTCATTTGACAGCCCCTTATTCACTCGTGGCAACACTAGATTGAACAACAAGGTGGCAGGGAAGGATTACATGTGTAGGCAGAGACTGCAGTATGCTGTTGTTCCTCAGTTACCCAGTGATGCCTTCCACAATCTCTTCCACAGGCATGAGCTCTGATGCATTTCAGAACCTGCCCCCCAACAAACACACAATGGTGTATGTCAGTACTGCCTTTATGTGGATAACCGCCTTTGTCTTGAATGTCCACAGGTAATGCCACTTGTTCTTCAGCTCACTTGTCTTTTGCACACAGAATGAGGTATATTCATGAAAGTATTTTATAGGGTTATTCTTGTTATATTACATGTTCCAGGAGTGCAGTGCACCTAGCACACACAGTGGGACAAGAGGCATGAAACCAGCAGGATGGGCAGGGCTTACATATACCCATCTTGCATGGTCCCCTTGACTGTAGGTCACATGCCTTGTTAAATACGTACATAAAACAGAAAGATGTTAGACATAAGGTAACACTTGCTATATGTAGTTCATAAGACATTTAGAGTAGTGACTCATATTTCTAAATCAGGCCCTCTTATTTGAGTATAGACAATATACACTTTACTTTTACTTAGGAGGACATGTTTATAAACTGAAATGGAAAAATCTTTTTTAGCAGTTGTAACATTCCTCATTAATATTGAAAATAAATGTTTCAGGCTATTTCTCTTCAGTGGAAATCAATTAGCACTTTCAAGTTAATCTACAACAGCCTGAGAGAATGATTAATTCTTAATAGACAGGGTCCAGGTTTTTACATGTAGTCCAGTAGCTATGCTTCATGAAGCAAAACTGTCAGATCTGCAAATGTGATGCAATTAGATTACTATGCTTAAAGAGATAAAGGCAGAGAAAAGTCATAACATTTGGGAAATAGCTGATGTGGTAGTAAAATGGGGTCACTACAGCTTTAAGCTCATTTTGTAATGAAAGGTACAAATGAAAGCAGCAAAGCAGCCCATGAACGGCCGAGAGACTGATTATAATGTTGTTGCTATTTAAAGATCCTGCCAAAAGCAGCTTTAAGAAACTGCTGTTCAATATAATTCTGTCTGTGGATTTCTCTCTCTTTGAGAAACTGACTCCATAGCAGAAGTTACTTCCTGCTACCAATCATGAACTTCTTCAACCATGACCATGACATGAGCTGTACAGTAAGAGATGATAGATTGTTCCTCCATAATTCCCGTTACTCCTAATTAGTGTAAGTGATTAAACATGGTCTATGTACAGACTTTTAAACAAGTCTCAAATCAAACTGCAGGCAGACTGTTATGTTTTGCGACAAAACTGTATAAGCAAGGTCAGTGTAAATAAAACATTTAGCAAGATTAAAAATGCACACTGCATTGTATGGTGTCTTCTGGAAAAGGCATTGTTTCATATCTGTCTCTCACTTAATAACATCTCTTTCATGCAAAAATTGTTAAACCACAGCCAGGTTTTTTGTAAAGAGATATGGTTCCTCAGCAAAAATATTGTTGAAATTTTAAATGCATTGAATTTTATGTTAATTCCAACAAAATGGATTTTTTTTCAGGTTAACCCAATCTCATTCCTGCAGTCTAGATTTTTCCTATAACCATATATAATAAACTGGCTCACCTTCTGAACTAACATATTGACTTCTCTTTTTTAATGTTTTTAAGTTCCTATAAAACTGATTTTTTTAGACTGAACTCATCACCGATATCTTCAGTGTTATAGCTCAGACTTCATATTACAATCTGCAATGAACAGGCCTCCCTTTTCTTACTATCATATTGCTTGTTTTGTATATATTGAGCCTGTCTCTATATTCCAATTAAATTAAAATCTACAGTCTACTGTACGGCTAGCCTGATGCTAATACACAGCTTTAAGTTTCACTTTTTTTTTTTAATTTAAAGTTTATTGATACATTTTCCACAATAAAAGGCAGTTTAAGTGACAGTGACAATGACATTCCAATACAGTGTAAAGGAATAACTGCCTAACCCACCCTACCCTCCCCTTACTGCAGTAACTCAACCTAGTACCCGTCAATGCCAAGCTCCTTACTTGAGATCTTACATGACAATATAGTCTGAGATACACTTAGACTTGAACCAGAGAAATTAGAGAGTGAAGGGGATCCCAGATTTTAGTATATCCTGTCATTCTATTATGGAGACTAGCAATCGCTCTTTCTGTGCGCAGATTGGACAAAATTTCTTTTACCTATTCCTGAACAGATGGGGAGGACCTATCTTTCCCGTGATGAAGAATAAGCTTCTTAACCGATAAGGCAATCATAGATATGTGGAACTTTCATACCTTAACTCTAATAGATGATAAGTCCCCTAACAGACAGATCTCGAGAATGAAGTATTCATGAAGGCCCAGCAGGGGGTCCAGGGAAGTTTTAATTGAATCCTGTAAGGGGGAGATTTTAGGGCAGGACCAAAACATGTGGAGAAGTGTACCCTCTTCCTGCAAACATTTATTGCATATATTGGAATTCAGGTAGCCCCACTTCTGTAATTTAACCGGGGTGTAGTACAAATTATGTAAGATATGATATTGCATGAGACGCAGTCTGTCTTGAGAAATGAATTTATGACATGATCTCCACAAAGAGTGCCAATCCAAATAATGTTGAGGGAAAAAATTATTCCAGAATCTTGAAGGCCAGAATGGACCCCCTATATTTTTTGTAAAACAAAACCTGATGTAAATTAGAGATTACACCTGAAGATCCAGAGAGTGGGGAAACCTCAGGTATCAGAGAAGTGATGGTCTGGGAGGGAGGAGTATTACCAAGGGTAACTACAAGTAAATGCTTTAATTGTATAGCTTTGAAATGGGAAGAAACTGGAATGAGAAATTTCTTTATAATATCTTCCACTGATAACCAATGCCCCTCTCTATCCGTAAAAGAAAAAAGCTTCCCATCTCCCAATTGGGACAACCATTGACGGGAAATCTGCTTCTTATTAATAGTGAGTGATGGGGAGTTCCAAATAGACTGGGCCAAGTCTTGATGAGGGGAATATTGTAGAAATGAACACATTTGAGAATAAATCTTTAAAGAGGTCATTATTATGGGGCACTCTTCGGTCATGCGTACCTGGAGAAACTTAAGGAAAAATAGTGTAAGAGGGTCCAAGTTCTTGGACTTAATTGCATCCAGTTCTATTCTGAGCCAAACCGGTTGCTCTTTTTCTGGGCCAGGAGATACCCATCTCAAACATTTTGCAAGGTGACTAGCCCAGTGATATATGGCCAGATGGGGAATTCGTAAACCCCCCTCCATTTTCAGGGCTGCCAGTTTATGATAAGCCAGCCGAGGATATCTGTTGGGCCAGATAAATCTAGTGAATACACCATGTGTCTTTTTAAACCAGAGTAAGGGAATAAAGGTGTTAAGGAGAGATAATGGATAGAAGATTCTAGGAAATATGTTCATCTTAATTATGTTGATCCAGCCCCATAGTGAAATAGGAAGTTTAGACCACCTCTCAAGGTCATGAGCTATCAACTGCAATACAGAATCCAGATTTTCCTTAAACCATGATAGAGGGTTACGAGAAAGTTTAATACCCAAATACTTAAATGACCTGGAAGTCCAACACAAACCAAAAGGGCTAATGTCATTTTTGAAAACTTTGTGGTTTAGTGGAAAAAATAGGGATTTGCTAGCATTCAGTTTGTAATTGGACAGGTCGCTAAATCTTGCTATTTCCCTTAGCAAAGCCGGAACTGAAGATACAGGGTGAGATAAGTGTATCAGCAGGTCATCCGCGTATGCAGTGACTTTAATTTCATGTCGCCCAACTCTCACACCCTGTATAGAAACATTGTTGAGAATATTTTGAATGAGAGGTTCCAAATATAAGTTAAATAACAAAGGAGATAAGGGGCATCCTTGCCTAGTACCTGAATGAAGTGAAAAGGGCTTAGAGAATGCCCCATTCTGAGAAATTCTTGCAGTGGGGTTTTTATAAAGTGTGGCAATCCAGGAAATAAACAGACAGGGAAAATGAAAAGCCTCCAGAACTCAGAACAGAAAATTCCAGTTCACTCGATCGAATGCCTTCTTGGCATCCAGGGAGACCAATCCTGCCGGGAACTCGGCATCCCTGGTAGCCGAGAAGACATGCGATAAGGTACATAAGTGGTCAGAAGATAAGCGCTCTTTCATAAAACCTACCTGGTTTATACCTATCAACTCAGGAAGAACTGTCGTTAATCTATTGGCTAATATTTTGGAGAGAATTTTAATGTCCTGATTTAAAAGTGAGAAAGGTCTATAACTTTGAACCAGCTCAAGATCTTTATCTGGTTTGGGGTTAAGTTTCACTTTTAAAGAAATCATAGTGGTTTGAGAAAAAAAAAGCAATGTATTGAAAGTAAAAATGTTTGCTTTTTAAAAAAATGTATTTTATCCCCTTTTTGCTGCCTTCCAGCACCCCATGTCTTTCCAATGAGGCCCTTCACTTCCCACCAGACTCATGGCTGCTCATTTCTATGCTCCACTGCCAGACTCCCTCATTCATGCCACAGCTTTTGACCATGTTCAAGGGCAATTTGCCCTTGGAGCTACCTGTGGCCATCAGGGAGAAATGAAGTTCCAATGTGAGCAAGCGTTGACTGGGGGATGTGATGTATCATAGGGGTGGGTGGTATTGGGTAGGGCTCAGGAAGCTGTCATCCCAGCTTGTCAAGGACCTATTTTTCCTACTCTGGAGGCTCATCCACCTCCTGTACATGCACACACATACAGAAGCAGCCTACAGGGAATGTTTGGCAGCATATGATCTCCGATGCTGCATTTGGTAGTGATGCCAAGCCTCCACTAAAACCATTATAGCAGTGATGGATTGCCAGAGTGCCAGAGTTGCAATCACCACTCAACTCTGTGGAGCCAGCCTGAGCTTGAATGTATTTACTTAAGATTTTTGGGTCCGGGGAACCTAAAATAGCAGCTTGGGGAAGGGTGCAGAATCCAACTCCAGCAAGCCCTTTAGGCACGCTTCCTGTACCAAAAGGATACTGTAAAATAATGGCCACAGGACCCAATAATTTAAAAGAGACTGGTTATTAGTAGAAGACATTTAGCCTAAAAACATTGTGCCTAATCCATTCAGCCTAATGACATTTTGCCTAAAGCAACAACTGGTGAAAACAACCTCAACATCCACCGGCAGTGTGACAGTAAATGTGCTACAAGGCAGTTGAGTGATAAATTAGGCTACCTTGTAGTCACTATATGCTACATTAGAGCAAACATCTTTTAGGCCTTAGGACAAATGTCATAGGCAAAATATTGTAAGGCTAAATGTCTTCCTTCTAAATGTTATACATTTCCCCAATACTGATACAAAGACTTTAAAAAAATGTCATTCATTTCCAAGAGACTCTGAGATGTTTCCAATGGTCCAATATACAAACCTTCCTACCTTGCAGCCACAGCCTGGACCTAGCCCTGTAGCACACAAAACCAAAACTGAAACATCTCAATGTACCCTCCTACTTTTACTCATGATAATGACACCCTCTATACCGTCACCCTTGCAAACTTTTGAAAATTAGATCCTGCTACATCTCATTGTACATAGATAAAATAGGTGCCACAGCTTGTATGTGTCAACCTGTTCATTTCTGTATTTCGTATCTATCTATCTGTAAAAATTATCATAGCTTAGCATAAAACAGCTATGTTGTGTCATTATGGTACAGTGTAACAATGTACATATACATTAAGAATAAATGCTAAAAAAATATAAGGCACAAGGCATTAATGCCATATGGGGCTTATAATAATGTCCTGTTACCTGCTTTGCTACCTTAAATGTTGGAATCAGAAGCCAGTTTCATGGAGGATTTCCTTTTAAAAAAAAACAAGTTAAAGTTTTCACAGCTTTCTGTATAATGACCCCAAAGACACAAGGAAAGAAACAGCCAGCTAGCAAGCCTGCAAGTAAACTCATCAAACAGACACCTCTTATTACAAGAAGAAGTGTTTCCCTGAATTTCTAAACCAGAACTGCTGCAATGGAGTTTCATATGCCATCCCCCAAAAACTGACATACCAAGGTTGAGCACGCAGCTGCAGTGGTGGTGTAGTGGCTGATGGAGTAGAGACCAGAGCAGGGAAATGAATCAGGAGAAAGAGCGGTAAGCTTGCCAACTGAACCTGCTCCTGCAAAGTTTCTGGCTGGTCCTCAGCTACTTTTCCTGGTGGCCCAAGCTCAGAAGGGGGAATCAAAGATGGGTCTGAGTGTTGTTGTAAATGTTCTGGAGCTGCCTGGAGCACAGGCAGTTTTTATTTATTTTACTTATTTATTCATTTGGAAAAAAAATACTTTAGGCACAAGTGCTCTTTTGCAAACATTCCACGTCAAGGACAATGATAAGGTATGCAGAGAGATTAACATAAGAGGGTACAAGACAGAATAAAGAGCAGAACTATGTTTTCAGTCCCGGCACCTCCGAAAGGGAGATAGTTTCGACTTGAAAAATCTGCAATTAGTTAATATGCCTGCTCTTAATAATATAATGGCTGGCAGTGTGCCTGCACCTGCGGCATAGGTAAAGGGACATGGTGTGGATGAAATCAAGCCTGGAGTGGCAATGGAGGAGGTTTCAGTTATGGCACACCAGCCCAACAGCCTAAATAAAGGACTTAAATATGGAGACAAGCAGAGACAACAGCCCTCCACTTCTTTCATGCATATTAAATTTCTCATAAAGGCAGTGGTCAGAAAATCATGACAACCTCAAAGAAACAGCCTGTAAGATTATTAATTTCTCTTCCATTCTAATTGCTATTAAGGCTAACCATAGGGAAATTGCAGAGTTACTTAACGCGGTAGGCAGCAGAAATAATAAACAAGATGGCTATACTGAGCAGATTGTTCTTGTGGATCATAATATCTGTGTGAAAAGCAAGGCTGTCAGTCAGGTAAAAGATTCAGCTCATGCATTGGGATTAATTGACCTAGATGGACATGAGTTAAATTCTGCTGATTTTGGCACTAATGGTGCAAAGGCGGTAAAAGAGTCACAGATCATTGAGGTTACTGTCAGTAGCCCAGTTTTGATATCTACTTCAAATAAAGCACTCAGAACTGAGATATAATCTAGATAGATAGAAACTTTATTTATATAACGCCCCATTCCATTCACTCAGAGCACTTCACATTAACAATTAAAAACAACACAAAAAGCACACATACAATAATCAAGTTCATCAATCAGATTTAGGTGAAGCAGGCAGCAAAAAACTTAAAATCTATCAATCATTAAAATTAAAAGAATAACTGATAATAACATGTTTATAAATTAAAGGCCTGATTAAACAAAAAGGTCTTTAAACCCATTTTAAGAGTTTCCACCAAAGGTGACTCCCGAAGATGATTAGGTAATGAGTTCCACTGGGTAGGTGGGGCAACACAAAATGCATGGTCACCTGAATGCCACAGCGTAACCCTGGCGACCCCAAGGAGGCAACCCTCAGCAGAACAGAGAGCCCAGGATGGACAATGGGGCACAAGGAGATCTTGCAGATAGACTGGTCCCCTTTCATGCAGGGCCTTGTAGGTCAGTAACCCAACTTTGAAGACAATTCTCCACCTAACTGGCAGCCAGTGCAGTTCGCGGAGGACAGGCATAATATGATCACACCTTTGTGCGCCTGTCAATAATCTCGCTGCCATGTTCTGTACCAACTGCAGCTGGTGAACTTTGCCTCTAGATAGCCCTAGGTACAGGACATTGCAGTAGTCCAACCTGGATGTGACAAAAGCATGTACTGATGTGGTCAGATCCTCAGATGGCATAAGGACCCAGATCCAGGCGATATTCCTCAGATGGTAAAATCCACTTTTGATGATGGCCGACACCTGAGCATCAAGTGTCAAGTCATCATCAAGGATCAAACCCAGATCCTTCACCCATGTGGAGGGGGTACATGGGACCCACCTCAGTACTAGACCAGGGAGATCTCCCAACCTCCCTTCCCCACAACAATGACCTGGATCCACTACTAGCACTTCAGTCTCAACTGGGTGAGTTGTAGCCAGTTATGAGTCATCCAGGTCTGGATCTCCACCAGGCAGTTGTTAAATATGGAGGCCGCCATCTGGTTTCCAGGAGCACAGGACAGGTATAGCTGGGTATCATCAGCATAGCAATGAACACCCAGCCATACTGCCTGATAATGCCTCCCAGTGACAGCATGTACACCATGAACAACAAGGGCAACAAAACAGATTCCTGTGGGACCCCACAAAACAGAGGCTTTGGGTTAGATGAGGCTAACCCCATCATCACCCTCTGCACTCTGCCTGTCAAGTATGACCTTGACCAATTGATGACATTACTGGACAGGCCACTCCAGTACCACAGTCGGTCAAGCAACATCTCATGGTCCATGGTATCAAACTTGTTATCAACAAAAATGAGGACCATTATAATCCCTTATTGGGCTGTCTAATTCCAAGGCAACTCAAAAGAATAGATAAAAGGTTATAATTAAGGATTTAGAGCATAAAGTGGCAAACTTTAGGATTCCTTAAATGCTCTTGTGGCAAATAATCTTAATACCAAACAGCAATTGACAGAAACCCAACAGAGAGTAGAAAACTTAGAGGAACAACAGAATCTGTTAGCAAGACAAATGAAACACTTGGGGCCAGATAGTCACATTTTAGCACCGGTGCTAAAGGAGTTTGCGCCGGGGCAATCCAGGTTTGTGGCTTGCACAGGTGGGCCATATTCAGAGGCCACTGCAGCATGCCCTAAACTCATTAGCACTCAGGTGCTAACATAATGTTGCACCCATGCAAATAAGGGGATCCTCTCCTGCATATAGTTCAGTGGCTTGTTCAAAGGTTTGCAATGGTGGTGAGCAGCACCCAAAGCAACGCTATTTACTGCTGCTAAAAATCACCTCTTAACCGGGTAGTAAGCAGCATTCCCTTCCTCACCAATTATGGGATGGCTGCACTGTACCTGCCCTCCCCTGATTACCCATCATGCCACCAAAGTTGCAGGCCCTGTTGTCCAGTGGCAATCTTCACTCTTGAACACCTATCCCATGTAGTGTAAAATATCCCTGGTGGCTAGCAGCACCCCCCTCCACCCTGTTCACCCATCCAGTGGTAGTTAAATATATTCCAGGTATCTAGTGGCACCCCCTGAACACCCATCCCATATCATGAATAGGTATCCCTGGTGTCTAGGGGCACCCCTAAACACCTGTCTCATATTATGTATAAGTATCTCCTTGTCCCTATTGGCACCCCTTGTCCCTGAAAACCTGTCCCTTATTATACATAGGTATCCCTGGTGTCCAGTGACACTCACCACTCCCCAAGCATCTGTGTACAATGGTATGGAATGCCCTGGTGTCCAGTTGTACCCCTGTTCCCAAATGCCCTTTGACATCCACACCAGTAAGCATTGGTGGTCAGTGCCCCACCCACCCTACCCCTCCCAGTACAACCCCGTCTAACTCTCTGTACTGGGATCTCTGAGAATGTTCATGGAATCCTGATATGCTGCCTGGCACAGCCCTCTTCTCACCTTCTTGGCTGGCCACTGTATGAGTTGGCAATGAGTGTGCATACAGTATACAGAATACTGTACACGAATTCACTGTCAGCTCATATGGTGGCTGGACAAGGAGATGAGAAGGGGGACTGTGCTCATCACTATATCAGGATTCCATGAATATTCCCTGGAGACCCTGGTAAGGGGGTGTTGGACGGGTGGTGTACTGGGAGCTCAGGGCAAGTGGGTGGGGGTGTCTGGCACAGCCAATGCTTACTGGTAGAGATGTCAACAAGCATCTGTGGGATTTCCCTACTGGATTTCAGACTTGAATATAGGAAAGTGGAGAAGGCAAAGCCCATATAGACTTTCCCCACTATTCAGTGGCGGTAACCGAAGTTACCAACTTCAGTGAGATATTTATTTATTTTATTTTTTTTTTTCAGTGAGATATTTATCTAATCTAAGCTTAAACATGGCCAAACTATCAGCCTCCACCACTTCCTGTGGCAGTCCATTCCACATTCTTAGTGACCTCAGTCTGAAATCATTTCTTCTAATTTCAGTCCTACATTTTGTTTCCTTTAACTGCCTATTATGTCCTCTCAACTGATACCGTTTACCTTTAAATTCCATTCCCATCTCCATTATCATATTATTATGTCTTAGAATTTTATATAAACACAGTATATCCCCCCTAGCTCTTCTATCCTTCAAGGACCACAAACCCAATTTTTCCAATCTACCCTCATAATTTAAGCCCACACTCCCTGCTATCAGTTTTATAAAGTACCTTTGTGGCCTTTCCACCAATTTCACATCCTTTATCAAAAAGGGACTCCATACAGTTGAACAGTAATCCAATATGGGCCTAACCAGAGTTTTAAACAGTGGCAACAACACCTCCCTACCTTGTAGAAAGAAACCCCCTTCTTATACTGTGACAAGGTACCTTTGTAAATGAGCCTATGGATCAAAGGTTTTCCAAACTGCTGTTTAAATAAATAAATAAATAAATACTGTTTACTGCAAACATAGCCTTATTGGATATATTCCCAGTATGCATACCATTTTTTAAGTCATTCTGAATATAAACACCCAAATCTTTCTAGCATGTTGATGTCATTAGATGTAGACCTTTCATGTCATAATCTTGTTGCACATTTTACCTTCCTAGATGCATTTTGATGCATTTGTCTTTATTAAAGGTCATACCATTAATCTCTGCCCACACCCACCAAAATTCTTAATAGATTCCTCCCAAACGTTAGCCTATCATCAAAAGTATCCACAACCCCTGCCTATTTTTGACATCATCAGCAAACTTCACTGTCTTATTCCCACTTTCTATATTCAAATCACTCATGAAAATGCCAAACAACAGAGGTCCCAGCACCGACCCCTGGGGGACTCCACTTCCCACCCCATGTGGTTCTGACATACAATCCCTTATCCTTACTTGTTGTTTTCTATTCTTCAACCACTGCATCGCCCATTTAACAATACAGAAATCAATTTCCAGTCCAATCAATTTTTCAATTATCTAGTGGCGAGGGACTGTATCAAATGCATGGCTGAAATCCAGCATTATCATGTCCACACTTTTTTCTTCGTCCACCCATTTATTAATTGATTCATTAAATGTTATCAGATTAGTCTCACATGACCTTCCAGAAAAGAATCCATGTTGGTTCCTATCCACTTGCCCCTTACTTTTCATACTGTCCTTTATAGCCTCACTAAGGATATGCTCTACCATCTTCCCCACCACTGATGTCAGGCTCACCGGTTGATAATTTCCAGCCTGATCCCTCCTCCCCTTCTTATGTATCGGCACCACAAATGCTCTTCTCCAGTCCTCAGGCACCACTCCCTCAGCTAGTGATCTTTGCCCCAACATGGTAACCACTGGTACCAGCTCATTTTTTAACTCCTTTATTAAATATGGGTGAATACCATCTGGGCCTGCCGCCTTATCAACTCTTAATTCCATAACCTTCTTCATTACCTTTTCTTCTCTTATTATTTCCTTCGGATCTATTTGACCACCTGTTCCCTCCCTTATTTCTGTACTATCCTCGTTATTCCTATAGACTAAGCCAAAGCATTTACCAAATTAATTTGCCATTTTCTGTGGGTCAGATATCACCTCTCCATTTATAGTCAGCGGACCCACCAGACAACTTTTTCTCCTCTTGCTAGTTACATAGGCATAAAAACTCTTATTATTCTTATTCATTGCCAATCTCATTTCAAATAATTTTTTAGATTGTTTTATTTCCTTTTTCAATCTCCTAAGACACCTCTTATACTTATCCCTAAATTCTGATGTATTTTCCTTTTTCATCTTCTGGAACAGAAGAACCTTCTTTTTCCTACACAGCCTTACTATACCCTTAGTTATCCACGGTGGCTTTTTTCATTTATAATGATAAGACTTCCTTTGTGGGACATATTCACCTGTTAACTCATTTATTTTTTTCATGAACAACTCCCATGATTTCTCTGTGTCCTGATTTCCCATCATCCCTTCCCAATCTATACTGTTTAAAACTTCTCTCATCACCCTATAATCCCCTTTTCTATACAGGTACTGGGTTGTGCTGCCCTTCGCCAATTCAATTGTCCAATCTAACACAAACTGTATGGAATAATGGTCACTTAATCCAACCTGAGGCCGAATAGTAACCTGTTTAATAATTTCAAATGTATTTGTAAAGATGACATCCATAATGTTTCCCCCCTCGTTCCCTCCAGGATACATTGTTGTATACCTGCAGACATTAATTTTTCCTGGAATCTACATTCAAAATTATTTCCTAACTGTTTTTTCCCCATTCAATCCCTGGCAAATTCAGATCTCCCATGGGGTACCACTGGACACCAGGTTGGTCTGTACCATTGAATGTGGGTGCTCAGGGGTGGGGTTGCTAGTGGACACCAGTGACAGGTATCAGTGATATGGAACAGGTGCTTGGGGGTGGGAGGTGCCTCTAGACACCAGTGGTAGGTATCAGTGACATGGGATGGGTGCATGAGGAGCAGGGGGTGCCACTAGACACCAAGGATACATGTTCAGGATATGGGACAGGTGTTCATGGGGTGGGGGTGCCACTAGACACCAGTAACACCTAAGCATAATATAGGATGGGTGTTCAGGGGGTGCCACTAGACACCAGAAATATTTTCATTACATAGGCCAGGATTTTAGGGGGATGGGGGGCCACTAGACATGACAAGGATGAGAAACAGTAGGAGATCTACAGACACTATAGGGAAGGAAACATCAGCCCAAAAAGACTTCATCACACAGACAGGTGGATGAGGTAGAGAAGCAAAAGGCTAAGGGGTAGGTGAGGCAAAGGGAGCACCCAGGCAAAATGTCCTTAAAGTGGGAAGGGAAGATAGGATGGGTAAAAGGGGGATCAAGAGGAGGGGGTAGAAGGAAGGGCAGGTGACATTCAGTGCATGCATATTAATTAGAAGGAAAATATGTGCGAACAGGAAGGAAATAAAAGGTTAAAACAGTTGCGAGCTATGCATTATAAAAAGCAGTCACAACTGAATCTCACAGCTATTTGTTGTCTCAGTTTTCTTTTAAAAGAGCCTAAAGCAGTAACCGCTTTAAGGAACAATAAAACCCCAGGCCCCAATGGCTACACAGGCAAATTTTGAAAGGCCTTCCAGGACATCCTTGGGACACTGCTGTCCCACACCTGTGAGGGAGTCCTAAGAGGTGGCCTTTCCCCCCACCCTGGAAGCAGGCAACAATGTTAGCCATCCCAAAACCTGGAAAGGACAGAAGTCTATGTACATCTCATAGACCTATTTCAGTCCTCAGTGTAGACTATGAGCTATTTATTTCCATAATGACTAAGCTTTTAGAACCATTCCTACCAGTCCTAATTTAATAATAACCAAATGAGATTTGTGGATACTAGACAGACACAAGACAATATAGAAAGAACCCTCCATGTAATTTACCATGACGCCAGGTCCACCGATTATTTTTTATTACTTATTCTGGATACTGAAAAGGCTTTTGAATGGGTAACCCAGACCTTCACATGTTAAGGCACTTTGGCATCCTTATATCACCATGTTAGAGACGCTTTATGATCATACAAAGGCATACATCTAAGTAAATGGGAATATTTCATCACTCTTATTTAAACCAAGGCACTTGCCAAGGATGCTTCCTCTCATCCATTCTCTTTGCCCTATATTTGGAACCCCCAGCACAAAAAATATGGTAAAACAAATCTCTAGGTCATATGGAACAAAAACTGGCTTTATATGCTGGTGATCTATTAAATTATCTCACTAACCTGGACCAGGCCTTGCCCCATTTATGGCAGGTCCTTACAGATGAACAGCAGGGTACAGCTTTAGTATTACCAAAACCAGGATCTACGATGCTGCATCAACAATTTCATGTCAACGCGACGTTTCCTCAACACCACTACATCGACCACAATTGCGGTCAGGATGGTGACACAGCACAAATGTATTTAGTTTGTGGCGGGGGCCAGCCCCTGCACTTTTCTACTAAGAGTTTCAACTCTGAGATGGAGCTGAGTCAGGATGGGATGCAAGACCTTGGGGAAGGGTGCCGGGGTCCCAGGCAGACTTTACAGCAACGTAGCGATGTTGTCAGTATTTCCCACGTCGATGTAAAGTTGTCGATGTAGCAATGGTATACCTCAAAACCGAGGTCCTGCAGATTAATTATATCCTGTTTCCAATGAGACTGCAACAATTTAACCTGAAATGAACCTGGGAGATTCTCCTGGCACAAGACTACAAAGAAGTATTCCAACTTAACAGTGATCTGCTTTCACAGCAAATAAGAAAAAAATAATGAAAACTGGTCACATCTCCCACTCCCGCTGATTCAGCGAGTTGACAGTATCTGCATGATCCTCCTCCCCAGACTGTTGTATATGACCCAAACTCTCCTAATAGCCCCCCAGAAATGTCCAGAAATGGAATAAGATGATCTCTAGATGCCTGTGGCAGGGTAAGAAGCTCAGAATACATTTCACAGTTTTACAACTCCCTAAAGCAGAAGGAGGGCTCTCACTTCTGAGCTAGCATCTCTACCACCTTGCCTCCCAGTTGCAAACATCACTTATTGGTTAATAGAGGGCTATGAAGCCCTTTGGAAGAGCATTGAACTGAGAGAGGGAGACATTCTTAGCCTTCCTAAGACCCCACTTACCAGCAAGTTTAAAGATACATGCATCAGGCTAGATAACCCCTATACACAGAATCCCCTTTCGGCCTAGATGAAAACCTTCCATAACAAAACACTTGCCCTTACTCACTACCAGATCAGTCACTTTTGATGTCTGAATAAATTCTGATGATGAATGAAAAGTAATAGAACTAGATATGTCTGCATCCAGATGGCGAATTATTCTTTACATCCCACCTAATACTACCAGGCAGAAAGCCTTCTTAAGAGCAACTATAAAACAATATTTCAGAGAATAAAAAGAAGCAAATAAGTACTTTTAAAATCTATGGCATTTTAGCCTATTTTTGATGCAACTAGCTCTTTAATTAAGGTCCATTTCTGGGCCAAAGATGATCCCATTACTCCTTTAGCCCTCCATACATCTCCAGGAGTCTAGTGCCACCCAACTCACCCTCATCCCCTAAATTATTCCTGGCATCCTTTCAAAACCCCTCTCCAGCTACATTCCCCCACAACGGTGAAATTATTCATGGTCCCACACTAATCTCAATCCCATGCCAGTTCCCATTGACACTGTCACAGGGTTGCCACAACCCCTGCTGCTGGCATGTACTGGTTCTGCAGGCATGGGGGGAGGTCACTAAATTCTGTGATGTGTTTAGTGACAGTTGCCATGCTTTGTGCATGGTGCTGTGGTCAATTTGCATGGCAACTCCCACCCCGTTTTCTGCACAGTAGCACTGTCATCAGCCAACATGCAGAGAAAGGTTTGTGACAGTGCAAACAAGGGATGGTCATGTTGTTGGGGGGGGGGGCAGAAAACCCCTCATGACACTGGGTCAAATGTCAGCCAGTATAATATGGACAGATACGATAGAAACATAGAATCTTTCAGCAGAAAGAGACTGATGGTCTTTGTCATTAAGTAGTCATTGCGACCATTTAATCACAGTCCCTGGGGACTAGGTATGGGCTGCTAATCTCAAATTCCATTGGACACCTGTTGCTTTTTATGTTACTTTGTATTTGGCCTCCTTGTATGCCTTTGCTTTTTATCTGACTTCTAATCTTTTGGTATTTTATACTTCGAAACTTAGTCTTTAAAAATGAAATGCATTTTGCTGCTCTGTTTGTCTTTCTGATAGCCTCCCACAAAGCACTAATGGAGTGTTTTTTTTTCTGGGACTAATTGATTGGGGTGTAATTATATTACCCCAGGAGAAGACGAAAGTACTTTGGCATGCCAGCTTCCTGTGAATGAATACTCCACAGACACCAATCTATAATGTTGCTATGCAATTGCATGAAAGAGCTAATAAGAAGAAGTACTCTAGTACAAATCATTCATAATAGTGCTCTAGTCACCTCATATCCAGATAACCGTGGGCTCAGATCCCAGTGGTCATAGATATTCTATACCACTTGCCATGAATGCATTTAATGTTTATATTCCCAAGGAGGCACAGTGCAACAGTTTGGATCATTTCATAAAATGAGATTTAAGACAGTGAGAAATCTGAGAAATGTAACTGACAGAAAAACATATCATCTGACCATGCATTAATTGCTTGGGAAACCTAATCTACTCTACCTAGCAACAGCCTAACTACACAACAATAAAACCTTTTTCATTAAGATAATTTTTTTTCCATTTTATAAGTGCAAAAAAAAAAAAAACAACAGAGCATAGTTTTCTTCATAATTCAATGCACTTCCCAGGTATAGTTCAAGGCACCTGGCCTTTGTTATCAAACTTGCATATTCTACCATATAATAACTTAACTATGTGATACTAAAATCCTTTTCCATTGAAACAAAACCTTTTCCATTAAAATAAAACATTTTGCCATTTCATATATGCAATATCCCACTCCAGGGCATGTTTTTTTTTGGGACTTAATGCACTTCCTGCATGAGTTAATAGACATGAGGCCAATGGCCAAGTGTCTTCCAGTTCACCCAGCATGTGCAATTATTTTCTAGAAACACATACCTTGTTATGAGTAATTGTTTACTTAAGCTATCCTATGAAGAAGGTACTGTATCACTGATACAGCTCAACCATCTTTCCACTCTGTGACTTCTGCTGTAGTATGTGGGGCTTAAAAAATATAAGACCAAAACCAAAAAAAGTAGAGAACACACAACTTCATAGCAAACACAGTACTTTGCACCCTTGATTACTACTTCTCTATTATCCACCACACTCCTTTTCCACCAGCCTTACCTCCTGTGCCTTTCTGTCTGTATGGAGGTTTGGAGCTGGAAGATTGTTCCCCTGATAACTGGTATAGGACCAGCCTGATCTGAGACCAGTTTCCAAGCAATCTGGGCTGGGACCAGCCTGGTCTGAGACCAGTTTCAGAGCTACTTGGTCTTAAACCAGTTTCCGTGCAACCTGGTCTGAGACCAAGTTTCTCTTGCCAGCTGAACTGATCTGGGATCAGTTATTATTTTCATATATATGAAACCTGGGCACCATGTCCCAGTGGGCTACTATCCCTGCCTGCTGCCCAAAATGCAGGTTGGAGGGCCTGGGTTTTAGTTTGACTAGTAAAATGGTCTCAATGCCAACAGTAGAACTATTTGCACGGTGCCTCCACCCAGAGTAACCTTTAAGTGGGTCTGATGACTAGCTAGTACAACCCTCTGGGATGTTATACCTATCCACTGCCCCAACCAGTGGACCCACATATGGATTTAGGTAGGTAAAAGTTTATTCATTTGACTACAAGCCATTATGAAAAAAAGGAAAAAACATTGTACATCCATCCATAATATCATAAAGTGTAACACGGTGCACATATAAAATCCTCATATTACCCCTTGAATAGACCTATATATTATATGAAGATGATTTAATTATAAAGCAATACATATTCTAAGTCGTTATATAATTTTTGTGGTACTGAATGCCTTCCTGTACTATATCCTTTAAACAGAAACTCTGCATAAATATTGTGATTAGCAAAGATGGTCTGACTAGTAAATGGGGTAACTCAGAAGACATGTCTAGCCCCTAGGAAAAGGCATCTCTATCCACCTACTATCTGTTTCCTGACACACATATATCCTTTTAGGGATTTTCGGGAGTAGACTCCAACATGTGGTCTCCCTGTGCCTTAACAGGACTCCACCAGTTTTAAATCCCTTCTTATACCACTGAGTATTTTTACTAAGGTTCTCTTTTTCCACTGGGTCATAACTGCCATGTGTGGATTTAGGACCTACAATACTCATATAAAGACCAAATACAGGGATAACACTAGTCCTGTTCCATCATGCACATATTTGACCATATGTATTTTCTCCACTCCATACTCCCCATACTAGGAAAATGCAGTGACAAATACAGTTGTATGTGGACAAGAAGTCCTTCCCAGGTTTCAGACCAAATCCCAGGACCACCATGAGCAGGGCTAGCCATACCTATGCAGTATCAACAGATGTTTTTCAAAATTTACATCATCAGTGATTAAGGTATATTAAATATGTTGTCATCTAACCTGAGTTTTTACTTTAGGGATTTCCTTGACTGGTGCATTTTACCATATTATTCAGCATTGGCAAAGCTCCTAAATGAACGGATGTAGTAATACATTTTATTTATATATTTTATTTTTATTTATTTGTATTTCGGATGACACCTCTGAGCCAAGGGCTCGGTTACAAAGGTTCCATGTCAAGGCAATAAAGACAATAAGGTACGAAACATAACATGTTCATTACAATGGAACTTACAAAAAAAAAAAAAGACAAGTAAGATTACAATAATAACAGCCAAAGGCATTGTCAAGGAATTGTGTTGTGAGTTAATTATACAGTACAAGTCATAGGTGGCTCAGTGAAGCTTTGTTAGGAGTGGGTTAGTGGGAAAAGAGAAAGAGAAACAAGAGTGGTGGTGAGGGAGTGGTATGGGAGAGAGAAGAAGCAGGGGAGAAATAGGGAGGGCATTGCGTTGGGTATGTGGTAGATGGGAAATAGCATGGGAGGAATAATGGGGGGGGATGAAAAGGAAGAGGAGACAGATTCATCCTAGGCCCAGCAATGGGGTAGGAGAGGAGGAAGAGCCAACATAGTCAAAGGTTGAAAGTAATTATCCAGGTTTCCCTCTAAAAACCCATACCAAGAGTTAAGTTATTTCACCTGATTCACCTGTTTCACCTACAGTATTTCAGCTGTCCCCCGATTACTCTGATTGATTCCACACTAGAAGTTAATAAAGGTACACTGTCTGCACAGAAAAGTAGCCCCATAAAAATAGCCCATAAAACACAGAAATTCACTTTTGCACTTAAAAAAACAGTAATGATGCATCACATATCATAAAACATTTCACTGTTGTGCCAAGAAGTCTATTTTATTTGTATCTAATTTTATTCTTTTGGTAACCAGGTAATTTATCTACTTAACGTCAAAAGTCCAGGTGCTATTTGCTCAGAAGTCTATTGGCTAATATAAGAAGATCAGAAGCTCCCATGTTGCTCTGGAGTTCATGGATTATAATACATAGCAAACATTTTTTAAATAGTACCTGAATTTTGGCTCCCTAATCAGGAGTCCCTTTGGCCTTCATGGAATGTCAGTTAGTGTTTTCTGCAGTAACTATTAATCTGAGTTATGAAGACTGTTGCCCACAAATCGGAGTCTTGAACCGAAAAGTTGAAAAATACCTTAAGGGTCAAACCAAATAATTACCTTTGTAGGGCAGAAAAGAAAGTTCATACCCGGTGTTTTTCAGGACCTTACAGGCAATAGGCTCCAGAACCAGAAGTCTTAATTGCTACCAGTTTATCCTGTGCAGCAACGCACATAGATCCAAGTAAGCAGGCCACATATTTTCCCCTGCAATTTCCCCTGCATGTACTAAAAGTTTTTATCTCAGATCCAGGGAGATAATTTTTAGACACCAAAATCAAGGTACTGCACAACTTGCTTCCATTCTGCAGCTTTGGGAGTCCATAGAACCTGTCAGGACTTCTGATGAAGTATGTCTCCTGAGTGCATCTCCCAAGTGTTATAGGCCCTCAAAGGCTTTCGTTAAGATTTTGTTAAAAGATTTTTCCACACTGACACCTTCCTGGGTAATCTTCTTTATGTCCTCCTTACATCAAGCATGCCTGAGGGAGAAAAAGAAAATAACACGCCACTGAGTGTAATAAGTTTTGCACATCAGGTATATTACAATACCGCCCAGGCAACAATATCATACCATTTATAAATGGATATGGACCTTTCTGCACCTACTGTGCACCTCTTGAGGTCCACATCCTTTTGTGTCCAGGCTCTTGATTCATAGCCAAGATAGCTGCCATGTTCTGCCTTCAGCAGCTTGGGATACTGAGAGCCATCCACTGTGTCCCAAATAACCTGCCGCAGGGCACTTTAAAATGAGCATTAACAAAAGCACAGACAGAGCACCAGCGGTTGGTCAAAACATCAGGACTGCACAAAAATATCTATGAATTTGACACTCGTTCTCCAAGAAGCACAATTTCATTGGTAAGCTTCCAAAAAAGAAAGTGCAGGTTTCATTCACCGAGCCTGACCTGAACCTGAACGTATTTCTGACCAAAGCGTTATAATCGGTTCAAGGCCATTACTGCTCATGCTCGACTTGGTTGCTGTCTGGGCATTTCCCCAAAGAAAGAACAGAACAGGAATGCCCAAGCGTGGTTTCCAAATATCTATGTGCTGAAAAAACCTGATATGGTAACTCCCTGAACTAAAATAATGTAAGTTTCATTGACTGAGCTAAAGGTTGCAAAAGTAGCAACCAAAAACTAAAACAAACAGCACAGAGCATACAGAGCTGTGGGGAACAGAGCAGCAATGTGGCCATCTAGCTGCTCTGCCCCTTGAGTTCTCTCCACATGGATTTACATAAAACACCTTACATTGCATTCAGTAGTACAATTATTGGTGAGTACTAATAATATGCTCACAATGACCACACTTACCAACAGGGTCTTTACTTCTGAAACACACCCTGTACGCCTATAAGGGATGATTTTCAACAACAACAATGCACCTTTTAACCTCCCACAATAAACTAGCACTCGATGATAATCTGCTCATGATCAGTGTTAACATTCAAACAACAAATCTTATTTATTTAGGGATTAGCAACAGGGAGGGAATGCAATTCAGATCTGATTGAATGGAAATTTTGGTTTAATACAGTATTAAAGCAATACATTCAGTCCCCCTGGGCAGTCCAGTTAAATTCACTGGGTACCCAGAACTTAGCGTTGCAGGCTTGGCATGTTGCAGCTGGTTGGCCGGCATTACAGCTGGTTGGCCGGCACTGGGGCCCTTAAGCAAATAAATTGTGATTTAATTATTTTAACCTTTTTAGAAGAATCAGAATCAGAAACTTTTAAACAGTAGACAATTGTAATTACCAGGCCCGATGGCCTGCATAACAGTTAAACAGCAAGCTGGCAACTGAAGAACAAAATAAGCTTGGCGAAACAACTTTAACTTTGATTGCAGGGACAGGACCTGAATTTTACTCACGGTGCTGTGGCTTTTCAAGCTGGCAATGTTGTCAGGCTGATGTGCACTGAAGCCGGGTTTGATCCTCTGACTCTCAGCTGCAGGCCGCAATCTTCTGTCCTTCTGGAACAGGAACAGCATACAGATACCAGGGCTAACATGACTCACCCCCACATCTAGGCTTTCCTCCCAGAGGTGGCCGCAACACATGCTGAACATTGCAGTGGTAGCTGACTCCCCAATCTGGTCTTCAGGCAGTGGTAATTCAAATTTACAATGCAGCAACAGTCTCTCAAACCTCTTAGTGCATGGGTTCTGCATAAGCAGTTCAGTCTCTGATGCAGTTTCAAATAGGCCAGCTTAACCACTTTGCAGGTGGTAGTCTCTGGAAGTAAGCTGGCACAATTACCTTCCAGTCTCCTTCAAAAGCTGCTAAGCAGCAGACAACTCTGTAGCCGCAGGCTTTAGTTTTACACAGAAGTCTCTGAGGCGATATTCTACCTTGTAGCAGTGCCTCAGCTTGGCTATTTTCCACAGGCTCTGGAACAGTTCAGACAGAAACTGCAGCTTCAGTCAAAAAACACACTCCCTTTCAGTTTTGGAGCTTGAAGAATTCAATCTGCAGCTTTAGCAGTTCAAAACAACCGACTTTGGGCTGTTAGATGGTGGAGAGGTAAGCATGGGCTGTTAGGCAGTGGAGAGGTAAGCAGGCCTCCACACTTTCTCCTCAGAGCTGAAAACAGAGCCTTCTTCTTTTCTCTTCTGAAAGCCCTCTAGCAACTGTTCAGTTCAACTGTCCTGCCTTAAATGAAAAAAAAAAAATGATTCCTGTAATCCTATTGGATGCTGGAGCTGTCCATCACAATCCTAGCATTCCAAATGACTGAAATGGGTGCCAAGCACACAGTTCATTATTACACTCAGCAGCCATGGCAGAAGGATCCCACAAGGACCCTTTGAGTTCTGATAGGCTAAAAACCCAGTTATCAAAGACATAATTAAATAAATAAATACACAGGATCAAAGTGACAAACATGGCTGCAGCAAGGCAGAAAGTAAACAGTTCAAACTTTAAAGTTCACTTGTTAAACAACAGTTTAGTTTTACTTTAAAAATTTACAGCATTTAAAAGGGGTCCTCTGCACTTTTAAGTGACTGCAGAGTGGAGTCTGAAAGAATGTTGCCTAGCTGGTTGTGAGCTCCATTTCACTCAGACGTAGCACAGGCTATGCACTATACACAAGGGCTGAGCTTCTTAAAGCCACAGTGCGATGGCATTCGTCTGCATGTTCGCACAGGAATCAAGGATACAGCAATACTCTACACTGGATTTACATTTACATCACTGGATGCTAACCAGGTTCAAGAAGCAGAACACAGGCTGGAACATGGCCAGGCAGAGGGCAAATGCAGTGCCCAGAGAAACGACTTAAAGTATGCCCACCACTTTTTTTGGGGGTTACATATATGTCTAACCACAGGCTTGCTAGGCAGCCGCCAGCATAGCGTAGTGGTTAGTGCACTAGGCTGTGATCCTGAATGTCTGGGTCTGAATCTCACTTTCCCTTAAAATTCTTTTGACCCCAAATTTCACTGGTGTGGTGCTCCATGGCGGCGTGGAGTTGATAATAGTAAATCTACATTAAAGAGAGTTGGTGCAGGAAAAAAATGAAATGCAACAAAGAAAACTCCTGTACAGCGGTGAAACTGGCCCCAGTTCAGGTGGCTTGGAAACTGGTCTCAGACCAGGCTAGTCCCGGGCCAGGTTGCATGGAAACTGGTCTCTGACCAATCATCAGAGAAACAAACTTCCTACAGCTGGAAATTCCCTCTCTTATCTGCCATCTGCAAACACTTTGTAGTGTACAGGCTGTATCTTTAGTATGATGTTCTCCCTATGACATCCACCACATCCCCAGCACTGATGCAGCACATTACGGTTTTGTTTTTTTGGTTGTTATAAATGTCTTAAGAATGCTTTTACTATAATGCTGAAAATTATCTTATCTTTGAGAATGGCTGTAAGGTTTTCAAAAATTTCATTCGGTAACAGATGTTACTGAGATCATGAAAAGAAAAATTTCATATTAGAAGCAAGGGTCGATTTTAGCTTATCATCCTTGTCCATAGCATAGTGCAAATTGACCCAAACTAGTGCAACTAACTATCTACTTGTCCAACTTGACTAGTGCAGGTCTTCCATGTCTTTCAATGAACTTTAAAAAAAAAAAGTAACTTCAGCTGCAGTCTCTGGTCCCCATGCTAATCAACTTCATTGTTCCAGATGGCCAGGTGTGATTAACAGTTCCTTAAAACCAGCTATTACTTGATACTGTACCTGGCAGTGCAAGGTAGGAACCCAACTAATTACTCAGTGTAAGTTATCACCCCATTATAATGATTTCCAACTAGTGTCCATCCTGGCTATAATTAGAGGTGGAGTGTTGTTACAATACTAGCTACCAGTTTTCTGAGTTTGTGTCTCTATGTATGTGTTGATGTGCCCTATATTATTAAGGCCAGTGGCAGTGTCCCCAATTCTCCTACAATTTCAGTGTGTCATTGTTGAACATTTCAGTGATACAATGTTAAGGGTTATACAGATTCTGCCATGCATGCAGTTGGTGTTGTTCCAGTTTTCCCTTAGGCATTCCTTCTCCTTTCCCAATCTCCCATTTCTGTACTTTCCCTGGACACCACTGCAGGCCGATGAGAGAAGAGGATTTGGATACTAAAATTAATTCTGACAAATAAAGCCAAACAGATGTTCATTACTGCTTATGTTAATGTTGATTGATAATAAGTGGTAAATGACCTATACACGATTATAACAGTCATACTGTGGGTTTAAGGTATATTTTTTCCAAACTATACACAAATAAAGGAACTTAAGAGTTAATAACTAAAAATAGTCCTGTGCTGATTTTCCCATATTTTAGCAATGCATCATAACACACACTACTATTATTTACCACCCTCTATTATCTGCCAAAAAGTTGGTGCACTAAAGTTGGTGGATAATAAAGGGTGCACTGTATGTCATTTCATAGATTGTAGCACTGACTGCACACCTCAGAAAGAACATAGACAGGGTGGAGGTAGTTCAGAGGAGGGCAACTAAAATGGTACATGGATTGCACTAAAAGCTTGACAATGCCCAGCGGGGTGGAGAAGAATTGAACATCCCAGAGACTGCTCTCTTCCTCTTGGAGGAGGGGGAAAAGTGTTCAGTGCAATGCAGACCCTTGGTGGAGGCTTGGGGTACCACTGCAGCTGGTGGCATTGGGTGGTGGAGCAGATGCTAGATGTCATTGCACATCCCCACCCCAGAGGTCCAGCATGCAAGAAAAAAGTTACCCCCTGGGCATAACGCTCTGCTGTGCCACCATCTCCACTGCCACTGATGTCTGCTGGGGGATCCTACTCCAATGGCCCTGACCCGGGGGGTAAGCCGGGGTTTGCCAACAATGTCCATTGGGAGGGGGTGCCCGCCCTGCAGCTCTACCCAGGGAGGCAAGCCTGAACATAGGGGATGGTAGGCAGGGCAGAGTTGAGGTCCTATAAGGATTGGGGGCCAGCTCTGAAAAAAAAATGAAGCTTGACAATGTGAGACTGAGGGACCTCAGCATGTACGCACTGGAAAAGAGGAAAGTGGGAGGTGACATGATGAGGCCTACAAGTACCTTACAGGGATGAACAGGGTGCAGAAGTGGAGTGTCTTTCAAATCAGTAGGAGTACCACTGCCATGGGGCATGCAATGAAGCGGGAGGGGGGAAGTTTAAGAGACATGTGAGGAAATACTTCTTCACTGAAAGGGTGGTAGACAAATGGAATGGACTGCCAGTGGAACTGGTGGAGATGACAACAGTAGGGAGCATCAAGCATGTGTGGGATAGACATATGGATGTATTAGAAAATAGGCAGGGAGGAGGAAGGGTCACCAGAGACTAGATTGGGTCTGTGGAGACAGATTATGCAGGAAATATCTGGGCAGACTTTGCTGGCCAATCAGTCCTTTTTGCTAACAAATTCTATGTTTCAATGACATGCAGTCTGAAATCCTGTTTCTATTTACAAGTAGTATAGCTGAAAAAGCAAATGCATGCAGTATATTAACTATTTTTCAGCCCACGCATATAATAGAATAAAAAACATCAACATATTGTCGGTGATAAAAAAAAAAACTTCTGTCTCAACCATATTTGACTGAAGATTGGCTTTGAATGTAATTGTTTCAGAAAGGATTCAAGTGAATACTTGCCAGTAATGCAAAGAATTAAATCTTTGTTCAAAGAAAACGCATTGTTAGCTTTTCAGTCCTAATTATCTGCTGCCAAAGAAAACATTTCATTCCATTAAAAATTAATACAACAAAAAAGCCTGAAGTATCCCTCAATCTGCTCTTGAAAGTCTTCAGAGATCCATAACATTATTTCTGTTTTATGTAAGCTGTGAAAATAAGAGGCTGGATCTGACTTTCATTTCACTTCAGAATAATATACTCATCATTTCTTTCAATGTACTTTCATAACAGAAAAAAAGGGCATTTTTCTCAGCTACAAAAGGGGATTCTATGTAGGGGTGTGTGAAGTCTAAAAAACTTTGCTTCAACTAAACTTTGTGACATTCAGAAACTTCACAAAGCTTTTTGTAGATGCAAAGTTGAACTTCTCAGCCAATATACTGCTGAGAGAGAGAGGGGAAGCCGCCAAAAGCTTCCTTAAATCAAGGAGGTAATTTAATAGACTACACTGAATTTAATTATTAAGTTTTAGGGCCTGTGTAAATAACTAGTTTTGATTCTCTGTTTTTGGGATTGACTTTTCTTAGTTTAACTTTTATTTGACAGGGAGGAACTCTACCTGGGAGAGATTTGCAGTTATTTGAGACTAGACCTGTTACTTAACCTCTGTGAAATAGGTGCCTGTTAAGGGGAGGAGCTGAAAGGGGCCTGGAGAACTGTGGATTTAGAACAGGAGTTGTTTGTGGGCTTTGTCTGCTGAGAGAGCGAGAGAGAGCAGCCAAAAGCTTCCTTAGATCAAGGAGGCAATTTAATAGACTACACTGAATTTAATTATTAATTGTTGGGCCTGTGCGAGTAACTTGTTTTGATTCTCTGTTTTTGGGGTTGACTTTTCTTAGTTTAACTTTTATTTGTCAGGGAGGAACGCTAACTGGGAGAGATTTGCAGTCATTTGTGACTAGACCTGTTACTTAACCTCTGTGAAATAGGCGTCTGAAAGGAAGGAAGGCACTCCCAAGGGGGGAGGGTCAGAGTCATAGTTGATTGTTTCTGGAGGGCACATTTTACTCCTACCCACCCACCTCAAGTGCATAACTTCCTTAATAGCAGGGGTTCTAACATCACTTCCCCAAAATTGCTAACAACATACACCTGTTCATATCCTTAAATGCACAGCACACCAAATATGGGGTAGAGACACTCACAAGCTTGCATACACTAAAACAAGAACAAAAAACCAAAAAGAAAATAAAAAAACATCTGAAACAGGAAGGGAGGCAGACATGTGGGAAGTGGTGCAATGCACTGGCTGTGGAACAGCAGTCTTCTGGGAGACATTCTAGAGACTGCATTGCTGCTCTATTTACTGGCACCTCTCTGGTCTGAGGGAGAAGGTTGCTTGACTCCATGCTGACCTGGCAGGGATTCAGGAAACCTGTTCCCCCACTGAGGGACCACCCAGGCCACTGCCACTACCTCAGAGGTTGCCAAGAAAGAGGAGTGGTTGGACCACAGTAGGCTAAGGGAGGGTGAGGGTGGTGGAACAGAGGTGCATCCCTCCAGTTGTGCCTCTCCACAATTCATTTGCCACTCTGGCAGAGCATGGGTCCTCTATGGAGGCATCTGCAGTGGAGACCAAGGAGGATGCTGGTAACCTCCACAATGGAGACCAACAGGAGGGTGGCACAGGACCCCACAGGGGAAGGAAACAACTCCTGGTGGGGGACTCAGTTGTTAGAGGGGTAGAACTGGGGAAGGGAGGGGAAAGGGAGGTAGGTGCTTGCTTAGTGCAATGGCTTGGAAAGACAGGAAATTAATCCTAAGGATCATGGGAGCAGCTGAAAGGGGAAATGAGCTGGATGTCATTATCTACCTAGGGACAAATGACCTGACTGAGAATGGGATCAAAGCAGTGCAACAGGAGTTTGTGGAGTTGGGAAGGGGCCTTAGACAAGTGGCACACATGGTAACTTTCTCAGAAGTGCTGTCTGTCTAGGGCATAGATGAGGCTAGGGTACTCTTCACCATGGGATTCAATGACTGGTTGAAAAACTGGTGCAGAGCTCAGGAATTTTGGCCTCATTGGGGACTAGGGCTCCACCAGGAGGGATGCAAGCCTATACTGGCACGATGGTTTGCGTCTGTCCAGGTGGGGAACCAGGATCCTAGGTGATAGGATTAAATGCTTCATTGGCAAGCATTTAAACTAGCCAAGGTTGGGAGGCACTAAAAGGAGAAGGGAAATCCTAGTCCCCCCCAAAAAAATCAGTATACTTAGTGAGGTAAACACCAAGATAGGGCAGTCAATAGGAAGAAGGGCAGGGGGTAAATGGAGAAAAAGACAAAGGCATTAAGAACAGGGATGGTAATGAGTACCAATGCCCATAACCTAGGTAAAAAGCTCCCCGAAATGGTGGCCTTGATGGAAGACAGATGCCTGGATATTATGGCAGTCACAGAAACCTGGTACACAGAGAACCATGATTGGCATGTCAACATAGCAGGGTACACAATCTACAGAAGGGGCAGGGAGGGTAGAAGAGGGGAGACATAGCTCTCTATGTAAGGTAAGGGATCAAAGCAACAGAACTAATAGATAAACAGGGAGGTGAGGAGGCACTGTGGGTCACCCTGGAGACTGGAAATGGCACCACAATCTGTACAGGGGTTGTATACAGACCCCCATCTCAGGGGGGATAGGAAAAGGAAATGATGGAAGGCATCCTTAGGATGGCAGAGAAAGGGAAGATATTGCTGATGGGGGACCTCAATATGCCAGATGTTAACTGGAGCATCTTTGCTGCAGCCACATCCAAGAGTAGGGCCATTCTCAATGCCCTACAGGGGACATGACTCAGACAGCTAGTTTTGGAACCTACATGGGAGGGAGCAATCTTAGACCTGGTACACTCAAATGGGGACAGAGAGAGGATCTCAGATCTAGAAGTGAGTAGCTATCTGGGAACAAGCGACCACCAAACAGTGTGGTTCACAATAAACTTACTGTAGCTGTAGAGTAAAGCCATATAAAAGTGAAGGTACTGGACTTCAGGAGGGCTGATTTTGTCAAATTGGGAGAGTGCTTCAGAAAAGCACTAGCAAACAGGCAAAAAGGTGAGATGGAGCAACAGTGGGGAAACATCAAAAATGCCATCACAGAGGCAACACGCCTTTGTGTGAAGCAAATAAACAAATCAAAATGGAAGAAAAAAACACTATGGTTCTCAAAAGAAGTGGCGGGAAGGTTAGGGAGAAAAGATAGCAATCAGGAAGTATAAGGAAACAGAAGGAGCAGAACAGAGAACTGTACCAGTTAAAGCAGAAGGAAGCGGGGAAGGCAGTCAGAACAGCAAAGGTCCAAACCAAGGAAAAGATAGCCAACTTGGTTAAGAAGGGGGATAAAACCTTCTATACATACATTAGGGAGCAAAGAAAGATTAAGGCAGGGATACTGATGTTGAATAAAGAGGAAGGTGGTTGGGCAGAGAGCGACAGTAAAAAAGCAGGGATACTGAACAAATACTTCGGCTCAGTATTCACAAAGGAAGAGCAGGGGGCAATACCTAATCCAGTCAATAGAAGCACTCTGGATAGAGGAGTTGATATTAGTCCTTTCACAGAAGAAAGGGTTCTGAAAGAACTCTTAAAACTGAAGGTGGATAAAGCAATGGTGCCTGATGGAATTCACCCCAGAATTCTAAAAGAACTAAGGGAAGAACTAGTAGTACCACTGACTACCCTTTTTAATAAATCATGGGAGGATCTTGTGGTACCTGAGGACTGGTGGAGGGCAGATGTGATTAGCCTTCACAAAAGTGGGAGCAAGACAGAGGCAGGAAACTACAGACCTGTCAGTTTGACCGCAGTGGTAGTGAAAATGATGCAATCAGTTTTGAAGGAAAGAATTGTTGAGTACCTAGAGGCCAGTGGGGCACAGGACCCAAGGCAGCATGGATTTACAGCAGGAAGGTCATGTCAGACAAATCTAAAAATTTATTTGACTGGGTGGCCAAAGTAGTAGACCAGGGAGGGGCTGTGAACATGGCCTACCTAGACTTTAGCAAGGCATTTGACACAGTCCCACACAAAAGATTAATAAACAAATTAGCCCACCTGAGAGTGGGTCACAGGGTGGTAGTCTGGATAAAACACTGGCTGGACAACAGGAAACAGACGGTAATAGTAAATGGAGTCCACAGTGAAGAAAGGGGGTTACTAGTGGGGTACCGCAGGGTTCAGTACTGGGGCCGGTCCTTTTTAATGTCTTTGTATGTGACATTGCAGAAGGACTGGAAAGAAAAGTATGTTTCTTTGCAGATGATGCAAAGATCTGCAACAAGGTTGATAGGCAAGGAGGGGTGGAAAGGATGAAAAGGGACTTGGCAAGGTTGGAGGAATGGTCAAATGTATGGCAGCTTAGATTAAATGCAAAGAAGTGCAAAGTAATGCACCTGGGAATAAAAACCCAGGGGAAGAGTACGCAGTGGGGGGTGAGATACTGACAGCAACAAAAATGGAAAGGGACCTGGGGTAGTCATATCAGATGATCTAAAGGTGGGCCAGCAATGTGAGAATGCAGTAAGGAGGGCTGGGGGATACTGGGATGCATAGGGAGAGGCAACACTAGTAGAAAACAGGAAGTTGTTGTCCCTCTGTACAGACAATTGGTAAGACCACATGTGGAGTACTGTGTGCAGTTCTGGAGGCCCCATCTCTGCAAAGACAAAGACAGAGTGGAGGCTGTCCAGAGGAGGGCAACCAAAATGGTGCAGGGTCTGCACCAGAAGATATATGAAGAAAGACTATAGGAGCTTAAGATGTATATCCTCAAGGAAAGGAGGGAGAGGGGGGACATGATAGAAACTTTCAAATACCTCAGGGGAATCAACAAAGTCCAAGAGGGTGTATCTTTCAGAAAAAGATATGTGCAAGAACAAGGGGGCACAATTTGAAGATAGAGGGAGGGATGGCTCAGAGGTAATGTGAGGAAGTATTTATTCACAGAGAGGGCTGCAGATGCATGGAACAACCTTCCTGAGGAGGTCATAGAGTCAAAAACAGAGGGGGAATTCAGGAATGCATGGGACAGACATAAGGCAATTCTAATGGGTGGTAGGAGAAAGTAGGTTGTTGGTTAACTAGGATCTGCAGCTTACCCGTTAGGTAAGAAAATGGGCAGACTAGGTGGGCCAAGCAGTCCTTATCTGCTATCAGATTCTCTGTTTCTATGTTCCTATGTGAGACTTCTCAAAGTTTGCCCCAGGCAAAATTCTCAGATTACATGCAGTGTGTCACATGGTGTCTCTGCAACAGGAAACTGACTGGGAGAGCTGTACTCTGTTATACTAGCAGTGAGTGTGAGATGACAGGAGGCACCTTTGAGTTTTCTGACAGAGATCTTCCTTCTTGATGTAAAAGACTCAATATTTTTTAATCATATACAGTGCCTTGTCAAGCTTCACTTGACGATCTTTTTTGAGTTCATTTTCTTTTTTTGTAGTTTTTTACTGTTTCACTCTGCAGCACAGAAGCTGCACTGGGGAAGGGCAAACAACATGTATTCATTTTGCCAGTTGACTGTACCTTCAAATCATATCTCATGTTATGCATTTTAGAATCAGCAGCAGCTGTATTTGTTGTATTCTGTGGCTCATATTAGAACAATGAGCTAATCTTTCTGGAGGCCTGGCAGTAAGACTGCAAGACTGACAACTGATTTACTGTGTAGCCACCATAGTGGCCAACTGACGAAAAATAATTTGTCTATTGTCTTCACAAGTGACAACTGGGAGTGGATACCTCATATACCGTGCGACCATAACTGTGGTTATTTGACTAAAACCTAAATAATTTTCTCTTGTTTTCAAGGTCTCCTGTCCTATTGTGTCCTCCAGCAAGCAAGACTCCTCCTCCTCCACTTCATGTTTATTTGGGGTTACAACATGCCATTTCACAGTGGCGTGGTCATCAAAGTGATTTAGAAGTTTTTTGCCCAAATGGACCCACAATAAATGATTCACAACCACTCAGAACTTGGGATGAAAAGGCCACAGCTCATTTACTTAAAATCCATTGGAATACGTTGGAATACATAACATACTACATCAGTGTTCATATTCATATTACATACAATAATGTACATACAGTGTAAACAACTTATGCAATTTAGTAAGACCCCTAGGGCAGCTTATTCATGTGTCAGGTGGACCCTTTTCCCTCCTCATGCTTGTCAGGGGAAACTCTGGTCCATCAGTCGGACAGGCCCATCTGGGGCCATGTCTCCCCTCTGGACAGTACCCCCCATACTCCCCAAATGTTGGTACCTCCTTGACCCTTTGATGAGGAGCATGCCCATCCATGGCTACACTCCCCATCTCCAAGTCTCAGCTCCCTGCATTCTGGTGCACGCCCCGCCTGAGTGACTGTCCCACACAGTTCCACAATGCGTACCCATCCCAGGGTCATGCCTCTATTGGGTGTCACCCAACAGCCATACCTTTCTTTGTCAGGAGACTTTACTTTTCAAGGTCCGCCATAAATTACCACCTGACCCAACAACTTCAGCTCTGACAGTTCACATCACAAGGCCTGGCAAACTGGGTGGGCGGGTGGAGTTGTCCCAGGTGAGCAGGTTCAAAGAGAGAAGCCTCATGAATTGTTCACTTTAAACCCTGCCAAGCCCCTCCCAACCTGAAGGGCCTGAGCCAGCCTCACTCAGTGACTCCCCACTGATAGGCCCTTATTCCCAGGGAGCAGCCTCCTCTGCCCCCCCAGGGCTTGGGAAGCTCCTCCCTATCCCACTCTCTTGTGGGCCATGTGCAAAAGTCCTCTCCCCAGTGGGGAGGGGGGTCATTTCTTTCCCTTTTTTATTTTCAGCTCCCTTTCACAGGTGCAACACAACATGAATTGGACTACAGTAGAAATAATTTCAGTCTTGTCTTCACAGCACAGGTGCCATCTCCTCCTCTTTCCAGAAGTGATAAGAACACTCCAACAGTGGCTGTGGAGGGACTTGGTCTCAGAAGGCGACTGACACAGCACAGCAGCAGCAGACCTGATTCTGCTTCTGGAGAAATGTTTGGGAAGTGAGAATTTTATATATTGCACTTGTGCATTTATGCATTTTATAGAACGGGGGTGCCACACGGGTGCTCCACCTGCTCTTCTGCTATGAACAGCAAACTGAAAAAAGGAGACACCAGTACAACTATAAAGTCAAACCTGAAATTGGAGGAGACAGAGGTAATAATTACAATGACTCAACAGACAGTGTGAGTGCAACACACACAGGTGTCAGTTGGAACAGACTAGCAGTGTGTCATGGTTCCTCACACAGCACCAAAAACAGTTGCATAAATTCCAAATTTGAAAGTTGTTTACACACGAAATGAGGGTGGGATGCAGAAATATTTTTTACAACAGAGGATGGAAACTTCAGTGACAGACCAGGATATGGTCAGCAGCATGTCATAGAGTTCCTCACACAGAGGATTGCCAAAAACAGTCCCAGAAATTCCTACATTGACGATCAGCTCCCCAAACAAGAATGGGAAGCAGAGACCTTTTATACCACAGAGGGTGAAAACTTCAGCTGATTGCTAGAATGAGACAGGTACAAGGGAGGGGTCCAAGTGTGGCAGATAGCTGTCTAAGGGTCAGGGGGGTAGGCATCAAGTGCTGCCAAACAAGCCAAGAGCTTCTGCTGGTTGGCCAGTAACAGCTCCATTTTCTCCTACATGGCTGTCATTTGAGGGCTAAGATCTTCAATGGTGGCAGTGGCACCTGCACTACCTGCACTCTCATCTGCATCACCCACTGCACCCATGACTGCACCAGGTCCCCCACTTGGCCTGGGCTGCACCACACCTCCCATGTACAGCTGCAGCGTGTGTACTCCTCACTTCCCTGATGAACAGACTTCTGGGTGCACTTCCCACCTTTGTGCACCTGGACTTCTTTCTCAGAAAGAGCTGGAGGAGGAGGAGAACCACCACCACCACCACTGGATGCATCCCCTGAAGCTGCAGCCTGACATTGTGCCTTCCACTGGGCACTGTGTTGGACCGTTAGGGAGGTGTGTTGGCCACCCTTCCAACATATCTCCCCTTTTCACCCTGCTGATGCTGGCATCATACAGTGTGCATGTGGCACCACTGGCATCAGCCAGGTTCAAATTAAAAAAGGCCCACACTGGGGACTTCATTAGAGGCAGACAGTGGTGGGATGTGGCATGAAGCTGAGGGCATGGAGTCATCATCCTCACCACCTCCTGGTGGTACTGTCTATGTCAGTGATGGTTGATCATTCCTTGCTGCTTGGGTGACTGAGGAGCATCGGACTGACTGATTTACCTTGTGACTGGTTTAACAGTTACTTGACTGGACATCCATTAAGGGTGGACTACGAGGGTGCATTATCTAGTGTGAAGACAATGGAACAAGGTGTGACCCAAGGGGTCTATCCTGGGGACATTGTTGTTTTCATTGTTTATTGACACTATACCACTATTACTGACTGATACGAAAACGTTACTGTATGCAGACAATATAATACTATATGTCAGTTCTCCATCGGTTGACGTAATGAACCAGTCGCTGAATACTGATTTTTCTTATCGAATGACTGGCTTACAAAGCATCATCTGCTGCTGAATAATAAAAAAAAAAATGCATGTTATTTGGTTCCAAACCAAGACTAGCACAAAGTCCCACACTTAGTATATTAGATACAACTGGAGTCCATCTTGAACTGGTTAACCAATTCAAGCACCTTGTGTTAATTTTAGACTCACATTTAAGATTTCTTTACATATGAAATCAATCTGTAGACAAACTAATCAAAAGCTTGGCTTATTCAAGTTACAAAACTGCCTAACTTCAAAAGCTAGATTAACTGTAGCCAACAGTGTATTATTACCTACAGTATGTTAAATTACAATTCTTTTATCTTTTCTAGCCTTGCTAGTGCTGAACTATGCTCACTGAATTCCACATTTCATGGGATTTGTAGATTTGCATTGAAATCACCTTTTAAGACTCATCACTATGTTTTGTATAATCAGTCAGACTGGCTTCCACCCAAACTAAATAGTTTATACAATTTAAACTGTGTAGTAGATAACACCTTAAGGCAAAAACTGAGTCCCCACTCTACTCATTATTTGAATTTAAAAAGGAAAATAGATTTTTAAGATCTAATGGTACTAGTAAATTAATAATACCAAGCACCTCTATGAACATGGGTGAATGTGTATTTACTGTCTGTGCAGCAAAGGACTGGAACAATCTTCCTCGGTTTTTACATGATACACATAGTCATGAAATTTGTAAACAGCAGTTAAGGAAGCATTTTTGTAATCAACTGCAGTGTAACTGTTACTAAGAAGTTTTATTATATTGTGACTGAGTTTGTGTACTTGTAACTAATGACATTTATTTATTTGTAACATGTTGGCTGTTTGTAACATGGCCCCGGGTCATGCATGAAAAAGGTCCTTGGCTCATTGTGCTTACCTGGTTAACAAAAGTTAAATAAATAAATAGATGCATTTTGTGACAGTGTGGGTTCCTTTGATATCCTCCCTGTGCTCCCCAGTGGTGCTGTCTCTTAAAAAGTCAACCCTATACTTTCTTTTTCTATGAGACATATTCCTTTGGAATAGCTTGAATCCCTCCTGAATAGCATTTGGCAAAGTGAAAAAATCCACAATTCACATAGCATAGCACAGAATGCATCAGTTTATGCAATGTAGTTCACACTTTGCAGCTAATTTTACTATGCACATTGCCACAATTTGTCACTTTGCAGTAAATTTTTACTGCAATTCATATGAAACATTTGCTACAAAGGACAAATTGAGCAACATTTTCCACAAAGTGTGAATTGCAGTGAATTTGCATAGTGTGTGCTATGCAAATACTCCGCAAAGTTCATGGCATGCAAATTTGCCACGATTTCCAGGCAAATTGCAGATTTACAACACACCTACTCCTGAATCTCTCATCTTTGATGTCCCAGTCACATTCTTTCTGCTACCAGGCCTCTGTGAGGGTCACTAAGTGTAGACATTTCCAGTGTGGCAAGCTCTTGAGTTCACAATCATTCTGGATGTGATTCTCATATTGGGGTACATGCACTATGGTGTGAATTGTCTATATGCCATGGATCCACAGCATGTAGCCAACCCTTTTTTTTTAATTTAATAAAGTTTATTTAAGTTATGTAGGCAATCCTAAGTGGCATTTCCATGCACCACGGTTCTTGTGGACCCTTGCACATATATCCCTTCTGCAATGGATCCAACAGCCAGTCATGCAGCTATGTGCACAGCCAGTCTGAGGCATGTCTGGAGATTTGTCCTCACTCCACACCATTCACTCAGGTGCAGAGAGTTGGGCAGTGGGGCACAGGATATTGTAGTGGGGACCCTGCTATATCCATTGTGTGCCCTCCAGAGAGACCCTGCATGCTGTGGAAGAATAGAACCCCCCACACACACAATGGTGCCCCAGTCCTGTGGTATAAAAAAGGAAGGCTGGGGGCATTCCTGCAGCCTCCTGTCCATTAGACCATTGAATTTCCTGCACTTCCCCAAATCCCCTACTTACACAAAGCAGGGGATCCACTTTGAGACACAGAATAGGCATCTGATTGGATGCCCACTTGTGTTCACTGATATGACCTCCCCCCACATGAAGCAGTGCACCACTGGGGCAGGGACATGGACAGGTACTGTGCAATGGTGTGTGTTAGTGCATACCTTATCCCACTCACCTGTCCATGGGTGCAGAGTTGTGTGGGCTTAGTATTTGCCTCTCACATGTACCCAGCTCACCTTCATGCATAGCCTCCAGTGTTTCCCCTTGATACCTCATTGCTCCTCCTGGGGGGGTTTCCTCTTCTGACAGTACCCAGATCTGCTGTACTTCCTTTTGTGACTCTCAGAATCTGACTCCTGCTCATAATGATTCCCTGTGCTGGTCTCCTCCTCTACACTATAGTTCAAAGCTCTGATTACTGCCCTGTACATTCTCCTCAACAGTACTCCCACTCATTTTCAATGCAGATGCAGATGCAGAACATCTTAGATATGCAGTCATCCCTTGACCCAAAATGCCCACAGGTTGGTCTTGCTTAGATAACCCAGATGTTACCTACTGCTTGCAACAGACCCTTAGCAAGAGTCAGCTTGCCTAATAGACTGCAGTAATTCCTCCTCACAGAACGCCAGAATTATATAAATACTGTGAACAGATCACCCTGCATACTATATATTTCACTTTAGGAACATCCCTAGCTATGTGAATGATCTCCTCATGTCTCATGAGTTGGATCTGTGTTCCTTATGTCATCCATGCCAATGTGGACAACAACAGTATACTATACTCCACTCCCTTCAACTGCTTTGCTTAGCCCTGGATATCACTAAACTGATCTGGATTTCAGGCAGGCAAATCACCTCATATGCATTACCATGATGTTTCTGCAATACCCCTCTGGCTCACTCACTGAGCTAAGTATGGAGACCCACATGAATACAGCATTCTTTCCACTCTAACTAGCCTTTTTCTTACTCTCTGACAGATCAGGAGTATGGTTTGATGAAATTCATGATACAGCTTTCACAAAATCATCATCAAATTCTTATATTTCTGTCAGTCTGCAGTTCTCAGCCACTGATAACTTGGCCATCCTTCAGACAAGAGATTGGAAAGCTGACAAATGCAGTCCCCTTTTGGGGACAGGTACCTGCCAAATGTGATGACATTTTTTTATCTAGTTTTAAAGTCATTAACTGTCTTGCTTGTAACTCAGATGCCCTTAAAACTAGTGACCAGATTACTGAAATGCACACATGTGGTAATGGTGTCCACCTGTGATGGCACTTATTTTACCAAATGTTGTGAATTTTTGTTAAGTTGTTCTGAAGTTACAAGAATCACACTGTAACACTTTATTTATTTGCAAACTTTTGTGAAACTCTGACATATCTGTCTGCTTATAATTTTGCCTCCCTTAGAAACTGGAGACATGGCACGCATCCAAGCTCGCATGCATCCTTGAAACCTATCAAATGTGATGCATTTCTGTTGTGTAATTTTAACATTGCATATAAAACACTGTAAATAATATTTTTTGGCAAAATATTTTTAAACTTTCATGTAAAGTGCATGACATTTATTTAGTAAAAGTAGAACTGGTGCTTGCAGTCACATTCTGTTGGCAAAATTTAGAAATACAACCAGTGGAGATACCAGTGCTTACGTTTTGGAAGGTGTGTGGGTCTGGTAGAATTTATGCAAAATTTTGATTCTGCTTATGAGAACTTTCATGCCATTTTTGCTAACAGTGCACACACTCACAAAAACTCAAAGTTCCATTATGTCCAGGTACTGTTAAAATGCCTTATCCACACTGCACCATATTTGGAATCTTTGATGTCCTCTACTTCATGGAGAACTATACAGCATTTCAAATCTCTAGCATACAATGAAGCTAAAATACAAAAAAACAAATATTCTGAAATGTTTAACGAAATTTTGGAAGAAAGTAAACTGTACAATTTCAGGTCTCAAGAATTTAAAATTTGAGAATGAATTATCATCAATTTTGGTAGGTTCATAGACCCTAAAAATTAGACTGTGTATGTCACTCTAATACCTTGCTTAAAGAGTGGCCATGTTATAAGCCGCCAAAAATTTGCAAAATAACATAAGTAGTTAAAGCTGAATTTTATGAGCTTTTGAGAATATTGTGGAATCTGTGAAAATTCAGTGGATGCCATATACATACATTTTACTTAGCCACACACTTGACCTGCCATGGAAGGAAAAAGAAAACTTGGGTAAAGTGGTAATAAGGTAGCATTCCTAGGGGTTCCATAGACTAAGAAAATACAGTGGTGTTCAGCATTAAGATTGTGTGTGTCAATCAGTATCTTGAGTGGATAACCATCAAGAATGATCAAAGCCAGCTCTTTGTACTTGCACATCTTCTTGCAATTTTCCAGCTGATCACTAGAGCTCACAGACTAAATGACTTGCAGAGACACACAAATATATAGCATTGTTTCCGTACAATGCCACCTGCTGACTCTTCAATAACCTTGCATATGACAATGTATATTTTTAGCATTTGAAAACAGTGATGACATCAAGTGACACCAATCATCACAACTAGTTGCAACTAAGGCCACTGTGACAGAAGTAACCAGATATCTTATGTACTCTACTTGTGCTATTTCTGTCATCCTCATTGTAACCACATCATCTGACTGGATGCATTTGCTTTGTAATTGTGCTTGTCCCTTTCCCCTTTCCCTGGGGTTGCACCTGAAAATTAGTCTCAGCTCAGTGTGCCTCCCCAGTTACCAATTTTAAATCAATTTATCTTTAGTCATGATGTAATGTGATGCTGGGCACCACTGTAGTAGGAGTGCTGGAAGAGCACTGAAGGACCACGGAGCTAGTTTTGCCTACCTGCAGTAGTGTACAAGTCAAATGAATGTGATCCATTGCCAAGGCAAGAAGGACTTATAGTTCTGAGAGCAGTCAAGGGGCTTTAAGCCAAAGGCTGAAGGACACAACTAGTGCAAGGGTACCAGTGGCAGAAGTTAATGTGTGGGTTCACCACATGAATGGCAGTGCCAGCTCTGCTGGCTAGTACAAGAGTTGTAGTTCCCCAGTTGGAGCAAGGAAGCACAGAGGGGCAACTCTCACTTAAAAGCAGGTCACATGAGACTCGCACCCAGCAAAATTGGCTGGTCTTGGAGCCCAGTGCACTTGAATGTGCAGGACACTGAGGCACTCACAAAGACTTGGTGAGGGAAGAAAATGACTTAGGCACCAAGAAGGAGCAATCCTAGAACTCCAAATGGAGCATTCTGTCTGGAAAAGAAGTAGGAGGCTCACTTTTTGAAGGAGGGAGTCTGTGAAAACAAGGAGGAAATTAATGTGACAAGCAATTCCTTGGAGTCCATCTGATCAAGTTCAAAGAAAAAGTATGGTTGAGGGATACAGTAGTCACCCAGAGAGAAATACAGGATTGCAACAGCTGAGCACGGCTAAATGGATTCAGTGGTAGCAAGTATTTTGTGAAAGTTAAGTTCCACAAGTAGAATGTATGTGGCATTACTTATGCTTCCATGAATTGTGGAGCAAATATTTTGACAAGTTTGTAATTTGCGATATTTCTAATGTACGTTTTGAACTAGAAAACCACATTTCTCCAGCTTTGTTTGTTTTCCTCACCTATTGACACGGAATAGGTATATAACATTTCAGTATATTTCTGCAATAGCAGTGAAGCTAGAAACATACATATGTTAGGAAGAGTTTCACGGAATTTCACAGATAATCAAACTGTGAAATTATGAACCACTATAACCTACAATTTACTTAACAGAATCCCTCTGTATTGAACAGTTCCTAGGAATCTTCCATGCTAATTTCCATTAACCTGTATCTTGCTCTAATTGTACACAGGTTGTAAGAGGATGAATATTTTTAGGAAAGCAGCAAATAAATAAAATGTCACACAGTGTGCCCCTATAAGTTCAAATCAGCTCATGTAAATCTCCTTAAAGTTAGAATGCCCTAGGGCCCATTACAGCAAATATGCATGTCAATGCTAATGTCTCTAGTTGCAATAACAAATGAGTTCTTACCAAATAATGAAATCCACAAAATGTCACAAAATTCTACAAAATCTCACAAAATTCACTGAATTTCATACAAATTCTGTGAAAGTGGAATTTCTCTTATTTCACCCAGCCCCAGTTTCACTGAGAGTCAGGAGCGTGGGTAGAAATCTAGGGGTATTATGTGACTAAGTTGGCCCTGGATTCCTGGGTGGCATTGATAGTGAGATATGGTTTTATTAATCACCAGATTAAAGCCACAACCTGTGGAGCAGGACCTGGCCACATTCTTTACGCTGCATCTGGACTGCTGCAACACTCTATATTGGTAGCACATTATAATGGTGACTCAAATTGAATGACTCAGTTTGAGCACCTGTGATATGAGCTACCCTGAAAGGGTAGCGAGGTACAGTTATAGCACCAATTTAGGGAAAAAACAGCGAGGTAGTAGGAGGGCGAAGGAACGGAAGGGGAGGGATCAGGAAGTAGAAGGTATGTGGACTGTAGTTTGGCAGTGTGCTACAGAGCTGCCATGTTGGTGTGGTGGTGGGCTGCAGTGAGGGAGGTCCAGGGTTCAGGGCTGGATAGGGATTCTATTTTGTTTTATCGTGTGCAGCACTTAATTTTTTTTTATGTCTGAGTCCCCCCTACCCTGGCATTACCCCAGAGTTGAGAATCCGATTTGGGTTGAAGCTCGGGAGTAAATGGCATAAATATATTGTTGTTGGTTTCTCATTGCTGTTGTCAGGTTCACTGGGGAGTGTACATCGCCGTTTTTATTTTCGGTGATGTACACTCACTGTAACAGCAATCACTGTTTAGCAGTCACTGTTATGACATGGAACCCTCCCAGCCTTCCTTGGGGGCTGATGGGCCTCCTGCAGCTAGTGCAGAATATTGTAGCCAGGCAAACCACTTCCAAAGGCCATAGACATCATATCCTACCCGTGCTGTGTGAGCAGCAATGGCTGTCTGTTAGGCACAACTTCACCTTCAAGTTCTGTCGAAAGCCTTGAATAATCTGTGTCCATGTCACCTTTGTGACCTCCTTGTGCCACACACTCCAGTATGTCCCCTCCACTGGAAATGGTGGAATTTGGAATTCCGCTGGTGGAATTCATACTGAATGGCAATTCTACTTTCAAAATGTTTTTTGGGGATTTCTTTTTTAAAGCAGCAGTGTAACAACAATGTTTTTACAAAAATGCTAGTTTCAGCTACAATGAAGAAAAATATTAGCATGCCTATCAATTGCACTTGTTTAGGTACCTCCTGTGCAGTGCACCATGAACCTTTCTTTCATTTTCTTGATCCTAACCCTTGCCAGGTCTACAATGCTATTTTTATGCAACATGTGGAAGCCATCTTTTTTACTTCAGAAAAAATTTAATTAAGACATTTATACAATACTCAGATGTTGGTGGAACTAGAAAATGGTACCAAACAATAAAACTGGAAGATGCCTGGAATCTTTTATAGTGAAAAATGGTACAGTCAAAATTTGCCCAATTTCATTGCACTGCTGCTTTAATTCAGCAGAATTTCAAAAAGCACTGCTATGTAAACCATAGTCTAACTGTCTCTGGATTACATAAACCTCAGAATTTGTTTGTGGAAAAGGAATCTGTGGGCTACATAAACTGCAGAATACTGTTCTGTGGTTTGTATTCAACTTCTGAAATTTTGAAATCCTGCTTCTGATAGAATTTTGGGTCACCAGGCAGACTTTCCAAAATTCTGAGGAATTTTGACAGACACCGATCATGAAAATTCTGCACTGCTCTGCCTTCCACTCAGCCAGGTTTTATCATTTTCAAACACCTAGGTCCTGTTTAAAATATTCTGAGGACAGGGATGTTTCATTGACAGCTCAAGCAGTCTGAAATTCTCTGTGTCAACTTCCCTGCAACACAAACCTACAGATGGGGCAGTTCAAAAATGCACAGAGGGCCAAGCATTTTTAGTCATACTTTTAAAAATATTCATTTATTGTAATTAATCTGCTTTAATTTATTTAACGTATTTTTTGTTGCTGTTATTGTTGTTTCACTTCTGAGGAGTCCAATCTTTGCTGTTTTATTATTGTGATATGTTAGGAGCTGACAGTCCTATGAAGTTATAAGCTCACTGGTCACAGTAGAAAAAAGCTGAGGTCTTTATTTCTGCACTTTAGCACCTTGAATAATAAAACACTTACAAAATCTGACTACCATCTCTGTCTGACCAGTTTTAAATCTGTTGCTTGAGTGTGCTCTACTTTTGCTCCTTGTCTTTTTTACCACCCAGTGAGCTAATTAATGTGTACTGACCACCAACCCCTTGCTGTAGATTATACTTCAAATATTATATCCAGGTGTTCACACATTTTTGAAAAGAAAGGGAAAAAAGAAATCATTTTTTAAACAAACAAAAAAACAGTTTATTGGAATTACTTCAATTTCTGTGATCAAGATACTGTAGTTGAAGCAGAAAGTGAACAAAGAATGGCATATTATTCCTGCTGTCTTGTCTGTTATGTCAGCTTTTCACTGAATGTTCACAAGGTGAATGCTTACGTCAGTTGCTCATTTGCAGAATATATACTCAGGGAGCCCAATTCCAGAAGAGCTCTTAGATAGCTGCAAAGGTTTGATGATTTAGGGCTGTGGCATACTTCTGGTGCAACAGGGACCATGCGCCCAATTCTGGAACATTGGGGGTCCCTGCACTACAACACCCAGGACATGCTGCAACAGCAGGCTAGCCCCGAACACATGGTGCACCTGCGGGACCCAATGGATGGATCCACCCATCCCATCCCACTAGGCACATGCCGCACCGCAATGCCTGGAGCACCCTGAGCAGAAGGGGCACAGGAGGGTACCATATAGAGGTCTTGGGGCACTTGTGTATGCCAGGGGGGATGTTCGGTCACCCAGCAGGGTTGCCCTAGCCAGCACTAGCCACACTACAGTGTATGCAGTGCCATCAGACTGACACCTCTGCAGGGTACCTGATCATGCTCCCCCGGCATACACATGCTCCCCAACACTTCTGCTGTACAACCCTGTCCATTCTAAGCCCCAGACCCCACAAACAGAGCCCCCCACCAGCTCCCCACCTTAAGGGGCATTGTCACAAGGGGTGTAGACCACCTCCCAGCTGTTCTAATGGGACCCCCCTTCCTACCACCATGGTGGAGCTTCTGGAATATGAAATCAGTGGATGTTGCAGCCCCACTGTGGTGCAAGCCCCCTTGCAACCTGGTGTACCCAGATGCAGGTTGCAAAGATGGCGCAGTGCCCCTTTGGTGCAGCGGCTTCCCTCACTGGCTCAGACTACATACCAGAACAGGGAATGCCACAAACACAAACACAAGGTGCAACTTGCGACATCGCTGTTTGTCGCAAGTGCCTTGCTTTCAAGCGTATCTCTTTTGGAATCGGGCCCAGAGTGTGTCTCTCACCTAATTTACATAATTTGGAGGCCTTTTCTACTTATTTGTTTATGCACAGTGCTTTTGTACTCCTATAATATCACTTTAGTTAAGTAATGAGATTCACTGAGAACTTTCCACCTTGATATAATTATTGTAAAGCACTTTAAGGCTTATCAAAGGGCATCACATCAAATAAAATGTGCCTTGACAGTGATCTTTGTAATAAGTTCAGGAACAAACTAGCACCTAACTATTCAGAACTGCATAAAATACAATGGTATGTATTGCAGTCACTTTTTAATCAGATGGAATAGATTTACTTACTCTAGAGTTTGTAGATAATGGTCATCATGGTTGAGTGGAAAGAGTAAAAAGCTGATGACAGCTGGAACAGTAAAGATACAGACGTGAATCTGTAGAAAAAATTGGTCCCTTTAAATATTGCAACCTTTTTTCTTAAATGACAATACAGATGAGAAGCAAAGCAGTGACAGTGAAGTCAAATTACAGTACAGGTAACTGACATCTGTGAAGATATTTATTGTTCTTGCAGATAGCCTTAGGTTGTTACCTGCTCTGCTGGAGACAGGAATGATGTTTTGCATATTGCTTGAATGCTGAACTTCGTTGCTTACTGTTGTTTAACTGAAAAGGTTCAGAGAGTATTTTGAGCAGCAACATACAAAAATACAACCCCCCACTTTTGAGTTTTAACATGAGGTAAGGGCTTTCGGATGATTAGTTAACTCTTTGAAAAATGTAAAATTAGAGAAAGAAACCAAAAGGAAAGGCTGGCAAACTACAGTCCCAACATGAGGTTCATTCTGATATTTTATTTTGTAGCCCAGAAATGTCTGTCCCTGATCCTGTGTCAGCCCATTATTGAACACAGAAGGTAAACAATAGTTTTACTGTTTAGTTATTGTTTTGCTAAGGGTGCTGTTCTATGGTTTGTCACATTTCATTGTACCCTACTGTGCACCAGAACAGAACATACCACATGTCAGAAATATTGTGATGAGGCAGACATTATAATGGTAAAGTTATTGGATGTTTAAATGTTTTGGGATCAAACATATTTTTCAGATAAAAGAAACTACAAATGCAATACAATATTTTTTTCAAACGTATTTTTATTGGCAGGGTGCGGTTGAAGATGTTAAAGCTTAGCAATGGTCCTTTCACTCTAGGGCCCTTTATGAGCCACCTTGCTAGGATCCTATAATGAGAGTGAGAACCCTCAAAAAACATTCATTCTTTTGCAGCTGCCTCCTCATCTCGCCTTGTTCAGTTTAAGAAAGTTTTTTTTTTTGGTTCATGCTGTTCCCTGACTTAGAAAGTAAAATGGGTGTGTGGGTATTTTTTTTTTATAATTGAAAGGCTTGCCTGTAATTCAGTGGACAAGCAGCCACTCCCACTTCCTGAGCTATATATACAGTTCCTCTCAGCCTCACTGTGAAGCATTTTGTCTTTGCAGCCGGAGGCTATGTTGGTTTGTCCTCTGAGCTGCTGTTTCTGTGCGTCTGTGCTGGACTTCAGTGTTTGTTTTCCTGCTTCTGGTTTATATCTTTTCTCCGGCTGTGTGCTTTCCTGTGTTTTGTTTCTTGTTTTTTTGGGGGGCCTTTCTCTGTTTTACTGTGTTTTGTTTCTCTTTTGGGGGCTTTTTTTTTAAAACGCTTAACATACTGCTACTACAGAGCTCATTCTGCTTGCTTTCAGTTACAACTCTCATTTTACAGCACTGCAACTGCAAACCTGCTCAGAGCTCATGCTACTGCTTTCAGTTACCTACAACTTCAGCCACTGCTGCTGCCTGTTTACTTAAGTTACTATTGTGCCCAGTGCCTGTGTTTTAACACTGTACTCATTTAACTACTGCTGTACAGGCCCACTTGCTTCCTGCTGCTGCATTGTTTACACCCATTCCTATTCTACCTTGTTTACTCTGAGGTTAGCTGAAGCTCCTGCTGAGGCTATTAAACTAGCTTTATATCTGCATGTGGTTCTCAGCCTTTCATCGCTTCCTTGTTTGTGCTACGGTGGGACTGGGAGGTGTTTGGGGGTCATGGCCTATGTGGTTAATTAATTTTGTTCTAAATCCTGTCTTCACTGCCGAAAATCCTCAGTTTGTCACCTTGATTTGGCTATTCATGTCTGTCTGGCTTGCTCCTAACTCAGTGCTGTTTACTTGCTATACAGTTGTTATGCAGGTCCACCTATTACTACTTCTGCTTACTGACCTATCAGGTCCACACTTGCTTATGCAAACCACTGCTTCATGCCTAATGCCATCCCTTCTGCTTCAGCCTGGAATTCTCCTGCTCTCAATCTGCATTCAACCTTGCACGTTCTCAGCACTCAGTGCTCATTATGATCTCAGCATGCTGTGCTCATTCAGCGCACCAGCTTTGCAGCTCTCAATCAATTCTGGGCATGCCAGCCGTTCTAATCTGGTGCAGGTTCCTGCAGCCGATGGTCTCGCTCTGCATTTAGTCCGCATTATCGAGCATGTCCAACTTGGGGAGGGATCCTTCTCACCTGGCCCATAGCTGGGAATGTCCTCACCCTGGGCTTGGCTTTAGCTGCCTTCTACGTGACAGCAGCTCCTGGTGTAGAATTTAAGACTAGTGGTGAAGGGTGGTTACGACGATCTCCTTTCGCTCTAGTGTTCCACTATAACGGTTGGCCATTGACTTTAGTGGTTTCCCTAGCAAGGCACCTTCAGCGCATTCTCCCCACGACTGCCTCTGGTTCACCTGGTTTGATTTAGGGTGGGTAGGCCAGGTGAGTGCCTCAGCAGTTGTTGCTCTCCTCCTGTGCCTTGGATGCTTGTATTGTTGCAGTGTTTTCTAGTAATCTTCCACGATGTTCCCGCTGCAGGGTTTGAGTGAGAGCCTTCCTCCAAATTGGAATATTTTCCACCTCCCTTTAATTGGGTTTTCCAAATTGCAGCTGCAGAGCCATCACTAAATACATTTTCCCAAGCCTGGAGGGAAGGTGACCTAGGCCTTGGATCCCCAGAGATTTCCTCCTCATAGGGTTTTTTTTTCTCTCCTCCATTGCCTCCGGTCATAACACTTAGTTAGCATAGTTGTTTCCCCTAGTTTTCTTAGGTAGGTTCCGTTGTTGGATGGAGGTGGAGGATGTCCTGCTGTTTCCTCTCTCCTTGGGGGATGCCCTTCTCTCAATGCAAGCCATCACTATTCTTCTCTACTACTATGTTCCAGTTACTGCTTCTACGTCACTGTTACTGCTTGCTCATACGCATCATGTTGCCTCCTTTGGGGATGATATTACATTTCTTTTGGGGATTCCTAAGGTACCTTTAGCCACAGTAACTGTCCTGTGGCACCTCTAGGGGCAGAACCCTCTCAGAGAGTTCCTTGCTTCGTACCCCTACAGGGTGGTAATTCCTCTGGAATAGAGTGTGCGAACGGCCACAACCAAAACTAACCCAGTTACACAAGCATAACACTATACTGGCTGCGTAGGTCAGTGAATTGAAAGGCTTGCCTGTAATTCATTGGCCAAGCAGCCAGCCACTCCCACTTCCTGAGCTATATAAGTAGTTCCTCTCAGCCTCACTGTGAAGCATTTTGTCTTTGCCTCACCATCCTCCCCCCCCCTCCAGTGGCAGTGCTGTCTCCTTAGGGGGATTCCTAAGGTACCTTTATCCATGGGAACCATCCCATGGCACCTCTAGGGGCAGAACCCTGTCCAAGAGTTCCTTGCTTCGTACCCCTACAGGGTGGTAATTCCTCGGGAATAGACAGTGCGAATGGCCACAACCAAAACTAACACAGTTACACAAGCATAACACTATACTGGCTGTGTGGGTCAGTGAATTAGCTAGTATATGTGCTCGGCACCCTAGATTTCTTACTTGTACATAGTAGTTCAATACACAGATGGCTATGGAATTAAACCATACATTGGTGAGGGTCCTAGATGTCAGGAGGGCAGATTTTAAAAAGATGGGCAAATGCCTCAAGAATGTCCAGGTTTGGAGGTGACCTGGGTGGGGGTGAGGGACAGTGGTCAAAGCTAAAAAGGGCCATAAAGAAAGCAATAAAACTCTGTGCCAAGCAAGTGAGAAAAAGTAAAAAGAAAAAGGCTATGGTTTTCAAAAGAGGTGGCAGGAAATGTGAAGGCTAAAAGTGAGATTCCGAAGGTATAAGGAGATGCAGAGGGTGGAGGATAGGGAAATGTATCAGGGGAAACCGAGAGAAGCAGGGAGAGCAGTAAGAAGCACAAAGGTGCAAGCTGAAGAAAGAGCAGCCCAGGTGGTGATGAAGGGGGACAAGACATTTTTATGGTATGTAAGTGAAGAAAGGAAGATGAAGGCTGGGATCATAACATTAAAAGGGGAAGGTAGGGACTGTGCAGAGAGGGACCAGGAAAAGGCAGACATTCTGAACAAATATTTTTATTCAATATTCACAGATGATGGAGGAGGGAAGGGACCACAAAAAGTAACAGGAGGGAGGTGGACACTAGTCCATCTTCAGAGGAGAGTGTCCTGAAGGGACTCGCTAATCTGAAAGTGGACAAAGCAATGGGGCCAGATGGGGTGCATCTAAGAGTATTGGGGGTGCTCAGGTAAATACTGTCTGCACCTCTGACAGTCCTGTTTAGCAGCTCATTGGAAACAGGAGTGGTTCTGGAGAACTGAAGGATTGCAGAGGAAGTCCCACTTCACAAAAGTGGTAGCAGGGAAGAGGCTGGAAATTATGGGTCAGTCAGCCTGACTTCTGCGGTGTGAAAGTTAATGGACTCAATGCTGAAGGAAAGGATTGTAGAACATTTTGAATCCACTGGATTACAAGACCCAAGGCAGCATGGATTCATATGGGGTAGGTCATGTCAAACAAATCTGACAGAGTTCTTTGATTGGGTGACCAAGGAACTAGATCAAGGTGGAGTAGTGAACATGACCTACCTAATTTCAGTAAGCCTTTTGACACTGTTCCACACAGGAAGCTAGTAAACGAGCTGGATCTGTTAGGAGTGGGTCCAAAGGTGATAAACTGGGTAAGAAATTGGTTAGGGATAGGCAGCAAAGAGTGGTGGTAAATGGAGTTCGCTCTGAAGAAGGGAGGATGATCAGCAGGGAGTTTCAGGGATCAGTGCTGGGACCAGTCCTCTTAAATATCTTTATAAGTGACATTGCAGAGGAGCTCAAAGGGAAGCTCTGCCTCTTTGCTGATGGCACCAAAATCTGCAATAGGGTTTACATTCTGGTGAGGTGGAAAGAATGAGCAGAGACCTGAGAAAACTGTGCTCAAGGGTACAGCAGTTGGATTTCAATATGAAAAAGTGCAAAGTAATGCACTTGGGGCACATAAACCCAGAGGCAGAGTACAAACTGGGAGGGATGGTATTGACGACCACCAAGCAGGAAATAAATCTGGTGGTTATCATATTAGATGACCTAAAGGCAGCTAGGCAGTGTGACAAGGCAGTTGGGAGGGCTAGTGAGTTACTGGGGTGCATAGGGAGGGGTCTCACCTGCAGGAAGAGGGAGGTGATATTGCCTCTGTATAGATCACTAGCAAGACTGCACCTCGAGTACTGTGTCCAGTTCTGGAGATCACATCTCTGGAAGGACATAGATAAAGTTTAGGTGGCCCAGAAGAGGGCAACTAACATGGTGCAGGGTCTGCATCAGAAGCCATATGAGGAGAGAATTAAGGACCTAAATATGTACACCCTGGAAGAGAGGAGGGAGTGGGGGTTATGATAGAGATCTCTAAATACCTCATGTGTGCACATAAGGTACAGGAGGGAAGTATTTTTCCAAAAAAAAGGTGCTCAAGTACAAGGGCGCATGTTAAGAAGCTGGAGAGGGGTAGATTCAGGAGAGACATGAGAAAGTACTTCTTCACAGAAAGAGTGGTGGTTTCCTGAAACAGTCTTTCAGTGGGAGTTGTGGGGATGAAAACAGTGGTGGGGTTTAAGAATGCATGGGATAGGCATAAGGGAGTCATAGGGAAAGGGAAGGGGGTGGGTGAATGGGTCAGAGATCAAGTGGAATGTGTGGTGATATACTAGACAGGGGAAATGGACAGACTAGGTGGGCCAAGCGGTCCTTATCTGCTGGCAAGTTCTACATTTCTGTGTTTCTAGTAAACTAAGACTCTAAAAAGAATGGCGCTTTGTAGGTGGGGGACTCCTCTGATCTTGCCTAGATTTGGATGACCCCCCCCCCAAATCATGAGGCAGGAGACAGGAAGGTGAGATCATCTATCAAATAAAGGTATTTGGGGAATGTGAGTGATGAGCCAAGGGGGAATTAAGCTTAAACATGGCAAGATTTTTTTTTCCGTGAATGGGAAGGATGGGTGGTGGATGATTGAGTTAGTCTGATGGTATAACTGTGATTCCTCCCAACCAAAATCATGTATCAGGGGATTAGGGGTCAGTGTTGGGGGGGGGACTATTAAATTGGTTTTGTGAGGCTTTGAGGAGGCTCCACTCAAAAGGGAGGATTGGTTTGAAAGATGGTGTGGATTCTTGTGGAAATTTCTATCTTCCCGACAGCCTGCAAAAAACTGTAAAAGATATTGGGATAGTGCAGTAAACCCCTCCTGGCCCTCTGACCTGTAACAGATGTCAAAACTGGGGGGAGTCCAAACCCAACCAGATTCTCCATCCAGTACCCAAAGAACAGTTGATGCTGGCATCACTGAGCATAAACTAAAGAATTTTGTAAGTTTTGTGACACAAATGTAGTAATGTGACTATGTGTGATTACCAAAATAAGAGGAATCTTTTTTTATTTGGTGCAAATGTAAATAAAAAAATCCAAAAGGTTAAAAAATACATTTAATTTTTTTTAATCGTCATATACTGTAATTATCTATAATATTTTAAAGTGTTGTTAATTGCAAACTATAGTAATATAAATAGTCTATATTATCCTGGATCAAAGATTTAATTTAAAAAGGATTAAGTTCCTAGCTCTAACAGTTCCAAAGTTATCCTTTGTAAAGATAATGGGTCAGATTTTCTGGAGATCCTGCGATCGACGCAAGATGCACCCAAAAGCTGAGTGCAGCAAAGCTTGGAGCACCTGGGACAGTACGCTGTATTTGGAAGAACACTGGTCCTGGCCCCAAAGTTCCCCTTGGCTGGCACAATCACTCCCCTGTGTCAAACTGAAGATGCAAGGGAGAGTTTGATGGAAGCCGCTGCCAGCCCCTGGCATGTAAAAATCCAGCCCTTGTGCTGCCAGCAAAGCATCAAGTGCACTTATGCAACCACTATGGTGTCAGCCTTGAGCACCCCCATCTGGCAGGGTAGTTCTGAGTCTAGTAACCCTGCAGTGAACATGTGTCCCATGGCCAACACCCAGCAAACCAATGTCCCCATGTGCACAACTCCCACATCGTATGCCATGTGAAGGTGCCAGGGTGGACTGTCATAAACTATCACAAAATGGGCCCTAGCATAGCCAGTGCTTGTGTGAGTGTGAGTGTGTGTGAGCATACCCCCCACTTGTATGCTTCAGAAATGTGACATACAGCTGCAAAACTCACTTTGTAATGACCAGCATGTGAGGCAAACAGAGACATGATAGTGTCAGCACAATCCAGTGTTACGTTATGTGGTGACTGCACCATGCACGGTGAACACTAAACCAAATTATGCAATGCCACTACAGTGTCCAGGCAGGTCACAACACCCTGAATACTGGGTTATAAGGCTTGTCTGCAGTGCCAAGACCTCCCTATGACCTGTTGGTTTGTGTAACAGAAAGGGTACTGTTGTGTAGTATGTACTGTGCCCATTGGCATCAAGACAGGGAGACAGGTGGGTAGTCTTGAGATGTCCATACGGATAGTATGATAGGGAACATATGCCAAGTCCATCAAACCCCACCATACATGTTTCTGAATGCTTCCTATACTATTGTAACCAAAGACAGCATATCTCTGTGCCAGCTAATAACAGTGTAGCACAATGACGAACTGCACCATTCTTTGCTGCTAGATCTCACTTTCCATTGCCCAGTGAGTGGCATGATAGGTAGGAATCAGCTGGCAGTCCTGTACGGGGGGGGGGAGTTGTCTTCATAATCCTTTGAGCCTTCATCCGTCTTGGTCTATTACTCTATTATATTCCTGATGAACCTCATCTTCCTCAATGGCAGCATAGTACATGTGTACAGGGTAACCTGTGGTGCACGTGGCTCAACAGAACCTTCCTCCTCACTGCTGCCCCATTGTTAGCAGTCCATTAGACCAGCTTTTGCTGGTCTAACCTCTGGTGGGACCTGCAGGCTTTGGGAATCCTGCAATAGGGGATGCTGCATTACTATTGTGGTGCAGCACCTCCCCCTCCACCTGCCACGGTGCAGCCTGATGTTCACCACAAGCGAGTCTGGCAAATGCCCACCCGCTTCTGCCACAGTCCCCCTTTGAAAATCGGGCTTAGCACAAGGGCTGATGCAGTGTGCCCCTAGCATCAGTTCTGTTTAATGCATGCACCTTGCATCAGCCCCTGGTCTTTGAAAATCCAGCCCTGTGTCTTAGAAAAGGACTACCTTAACCTTTAGAGTTAGAAATATTTATAAACTTGTAATATTACTGATATTTTTAATTAGTGATAATTGAACACTGTATCATTGTAAGTATTCTGTGCTGCCCTAACTCTTAGCTTTCATTTAAGAAAAGGTTGTAGCAATGATAGTTCCAAAGCAGACCCTTTTTAAAGATAGTTTATTTGAAAAGAGCTTAGAAACATAGACACATAGAAACATAAACTTTGACAGTAGATAAGGACTGCTTGGCCCACCCAGTCTGCCCATTTCCCTTACTTTGGAACCAAGGGAGGACAGACATCAGAGACTGGCAAATATAAATAGAGGTAGAAGAAACTGGAACACTACACAAATCATTCAATATTTCTAGAAGTATTTACTGTGGATAGCTCATCTGAAATACAATATCTTATTTCTGGTGGGGTTCTCCTTTTAGTCATTTTGAACTGTATTTACTGAAGATAGCCCAACTGAGATACAGTACCTTGGTTTTTGTGGGTTCTGCTTTTTTCCCATTTTTAGAATTTATTTCCCCAGGATATCCCAGCACAGGTGAACTAGATGCATAGATACATAGCATTTGATGGCAGAAAAAGACCCAATGACCGATCCACTCTACTTCTATGCCTGTCTAAAGCCCTGCCTTGCCTACACTGGGCCAGAGTTGTTATTAGGTAGCCCTGGTGCTTTTTCAACACACCCTTTCTCAGAATTCCCCCGTCCCCTTTTCTCGCTGTTTGTTTACTCCTTTGTGTATGTCTCACCCATGTTTAAACCCAGTTAAAGACTTTTGTTTGACCACCTTATTGGTCAGTTTATTCCCCCATTCTTACACAATTTCCATAAAAAAAAGTCTTTATATCCACTTTGAACCCTTCCTCCCATTCATTTCTACTCACAAATTCTGAACATAGTTCATTTTCCTCATGAACACTTCACTGCAGTCCACCTGTTGCTACCCCACATCCATTTATATAAACCTTGATCTTGCTCCCCCTTTCCTTTCTGGCTGTCAGTGGCCCTGTCTGCACTACTGGCTCTGTGGCTGTAACGTTTTCAAAACTGCTTTAAGGCACACCATTACAGTGTGTCCGGACGTGCCTTAATCTGGTTCTGAAATTGTTCGCTGCCCGTCAGCAATTGATATCCACCGGATATGTGTTCTGAACTGGTGCCTATATAGCGACGTTGGTGATCTCACAATGCAGTTCATGGCCTCTTATACTACACAATGGGTAATATTTGAGCCACCCATCCGCACTGGTAGGGGAACCAGGTTAACATTCAAATCATTACTGAAACCGATCTCAAGACCACCTATCAACAGGCCTTGAGATCGGTTTCAAACACAGCTGTGAAACCATTTCCATTGCGGACCTAATACTGTTTTACCACATAACTGTAATGGTTCAGCACACTGGTTTAACAGCACTAGTGCAGACAGGGCCAGTATGTATATGTTGAGGCTTGCCAACCTCTCCTCCAACAATTTTCCCTGACATCCCTGCATCATTTCTGTGGTCCTCCTCTGGGCAGACAATGGGCAGTCCCTGTCCTTCTTTCTGTGTGGATTCCAAAACTGTGCACAGTATTCCCGGTGTGGCCTCATCAGAGATTTGCAAGTAATATCTTGTGCTTTGATCCATTTAGCAATTCAGAGCATTTATGCAGGACTACTTAGAAGATATGCAACATCTTGTTGTCAATCGGGTTCTATTTCTCCACATTTTTACAATTAATTTACTCAGGATAGCCAAGCTAAGAAGCAGCATCTCACTTGCAGTCAGGTCCAACTTATACCTATTAGGTATTGTATTTACCAAGCATAGTTCAGCCTAGTTTTGATTCTAAATCTACAGTAGTATTATTTCTGATTCCTGATGATGGTGAAATAAACATGATTCAAGTCTATTTTCTGCTTATTGCTGGAAACTGAACTACAGATCAGGGGAACAGATGAGGGTAGTAAAGGCATGTTTTACTCAATATCTGCACAATTTACTCCCCGTATTGATTTTACACATTTTTTTCACACTTTGCACATTTCAAACTCTTTGGTACACACAGTGACAGTGTCACTAGTTGCTCACCGACTAGCCAGAAGGGTTGTTTTGATGTAACAGGAACATGGCAAACATGCAGTAACAGTGACAAAGTATTGTAGGACCCACGGAAGAATCAGACAAAGAGAGCCACTATCTGGCTTCAGTGTAGAGGTACCAAGTGGGTTTGAAACTTGGTGCCAAGAACACTTCTTGGGGGAGCACACAATAAAAATTGAATCCAAGGAAGGAGCTAACTTATACTTTTGCAACCCTTTTCCTACTCAAAAAGCAACACTTGGATGGAAAGTTGAGAGGGGGAAGTACATACCCTCCTAGAGTCTATGGGCATGATGGCCCTGTAAGGGAGGACAAGACTGATCAGATGGCACACCTACCATTTAGCTGAAACTACTACCAGCTTGAAAGAGCTAGCAGTAAATACTTCACAGTCCTAATTATGCATACTTGTACAGACTACAGACAGCGAGTCCTACAATGTCAAGCATACCCCCTTTACATATTCCACCAGGCACAATGGACCTGATTTTAAAAAGATATGCAGTAGCACAGTGGACTTGTGGCAGGGTGTGTGACGCAAGATGCGACTTGCATCACACCTTGTGGCAAGCATGATTTTCAATGACATGTGCCGCAAACACACGCCGAAAATCCCAGAACCCGAGACACAAGGAATTAGACCACCATCTCCCAGGTCTAACTTTGCATCCGGGATCACGGCACTTGCACTAACCCTTTGGCGCAAGTAGCCATTAATTGAGAAAATTGTCACTAATGCACCACCCCTTTGAAAATCAGACCGCTCTGCATCCGAGGGGCTTTAGCGCATCTGTGACCCCCTTTGTATCGGACCCCAGGGCTTGACTCAGGCCCTGCATCCACATTGTAAAATCAGGCCCAATATGTATATCTTTTGCATTTCCATATTTACTACTGTTCAGCTTACTTTATACACTACACAATGTATACTATTAGGATTCCCATTTTTTGACATAGTGAGTTCTTTCCCTTTAGTGGTTACTGACAGGTACCTTTGCAATTCAGCTTTACAATGTCAGTGGCTCAGTAGGTATCTCACTCACCTCTGAGGATGGGAGATCAGAGGGCTGTGGGTTCAGTTCCCACATCGGGCACTTAGGTTAATTTCCCAATACTGACACTGTACTGCAGCATGAGGGGGGTGCTGCACTTCTGAGGTGCCGTCTTTCAGATGAGATGTTAACCCGAGGTCCCATCTGCCTGGACTGGTGGTAGTTCAGGTGGATGCTAAAGATCCCATGGCACTTATCGAAAAAGAGTAGGAGAATTTCCCCGGTGTTCTGGCCACATTTCTCCCATTCACTAAAAATACCACCAACAGCTTGGTCTGGTTCAATTTCAGTTGCTTACCATCTGTATCGCCTCCCCCACTGATCTTCCCTGAAAAGGGACTTCTAGGCCCAGTGGGCTTACTGGGTCAACAAAATTCAATAAATAAATAAATAAAATAAAAATGTTATTGTCTCAAACTCAGCCTGACCACTGACATTATAGAATGTAGCACTTTCAGGTGTTTACAATAATCATCAGCTGGGCAGCTATAGGGATTCCGCACAGATGAGATCCATATAAGAGTACAAGATTACATTATTGTCATACACTAACAGTACCTCACAACCACACTACAGACCTTTCCCTCACAGGTAAGATGCTGTTGTTATCACCATTCACTTTACCATTAGGCTTTTTTCGGCCAAACCCTTCACTTAATGCTGCTATACCTACTGAGGTAGTTACAGCCAGAGCTAATTAGGCTTTTCCAATTTGTCCTCTAATTACCTTTTTTCCATATGTCTATCATTTTAACCTCTTTAAAACATTCTCAAAGGGAAAAGGAAAAAACTATATCAAACATTTTAATCAGTATTCTTTTTCGCTACCATTTATACAAGCCTCTACATCTTCTACATAGTCTATGTGAGTGTTAGCATACGGAAGACACCAGTCCATGAGGGAAGGGTATATTTCCCACATCCTTCCAGTCAGGCCCATGCTCATATTGTGACCCAATGGCCATGCAAAGCAACTTTAAAACGAGCGATCTGGTTGGATTGGGAGGGTTGGGGGTTGGGTCTCCATGTGAACCAATTAACAAGAAAGATAGGAACAGCAGTGTCAAAATCAAATCTAAGTACCAGTTACACTAACAGGCTTCAGATTTCACCAAGGCTACATAACTCCTCTCGGAAAATTAGCTGTGGCATCACAAGTTGGCTATCATACTGTATGTCAATACATTACTCATAAAGCACTTTATGACATACAGTAGTATGTGAACAAACAGCACTATATACAGAAAATTAAAAGCCTTTATTTTCCTTGACTTCAGAGGACCACAAGAAGTGACAAACTGTTTGCTCTGCAACAGCCCAGCAAAGTTATATGTATAGTGAAATGCTTGCTTGATCACTGCATCCCAGAGAGAAAAGGTAACTCAGGAAAAATGAAATTCCTTAACTCATGTTTGATGACTGTTCATGAATAGTTCATGAAAATTCACCAAGATTCACCAGTTGTTCGTTAACTCAGTTCATGAACCAAGTTCAAGAACTGTTCATAAACACAGAGTTCATAAAGTTGCTGAACTTTTAAAGGACCATGATGAACAGAGACAAAAATCAATTTGAACAACTAATGTACATATTACAATGCACAGTTTCCCACTATAAAATGTATAAATCATCACAAAATCAGAACTTTTCTCCAATTTAGGAGTGGAGAATATATGTTCTACAAGGCAATTAACTATGTGAGCACCCAAAAGGATTAACTTTCTGCTAATACAAATAATATAAATTTATACCGCCCTTGCACTGGTCACTGGTAAGGCTGCATCGAGAATATGGAGTTCAGTACTGGTGCCCACACCTCAAAAAGGACATTAACCTGCTGGAGAAGGTCCAGAGGAGGGCTACAAAGATGATAGCTGATCAGCAGGATAAGACATATGGGGAGAGGTTGAGGGCACTGAACATGTACTCCCTGGAAGATAGGAGAGAGGGAGAGGGGACATGATTGGGACCTTTAAGTACTTGAAAGGGATAAATGAGGTTGCTAAGTAGAGTCTCTTTAAGCTGTTTGGCAACCATAACAGGAGCAGGCACAGTGTTAAGCTGGAGGGTGGGAGGTTTAAGAGGGAGGTCAGGAAGCACTTCTTCACAGAGAGGGTGGTAGACACTTGGAATGCTCTGCCAGAAGAGATAATTTCATTGAAGACAGTGGGCAGCTTTAAGAGAGGTTGGGACAGGCATGGGGGAGGGTAAGGGTCATGGGTAGGGAGGAGTAGAGAGGAAGGGCAGGGACATTAGCTCAAGCTATGGGCCCTGCAATATGAGCAGACTTGATAGACCAAATGGGCTTCTTCATATGTTCATATGTAAGAGGAAAGAAGGTAAGTATAGGACAAGTTACTAATTCTAAAGTGCATTCTAAGAAGAGCCATTCATCAGAAAGTGTTGAGTTTGTTACAGCAAAAATCAGTTGCAGTGATAAATCACTTAAATTGTGTGATAAAACAGGTAAGGGTTGAAAGGGCCTACTTGTGGTTTACACAGATGTCAAAATATTTTGAGAATAGGGATGAAACAGGGTTGCCTGATGGATTAACCGATATTTTAAAAGGAGGGTATTTCTGGTCACCCAAAAAATTGCTTACGTTTTGTGTTAAAACAGCTAAGGGTTGAATGGGCCTGCCTATGGTTTATACAGAGTTCAAACATATTTTTAGAATACAGATGAAACAGGGTTGCCTGATGAATTAACCAATACCATAAAAGGAGGGTATTTCTGGTCACCAAAAATATTGATCAACAGTGTTCATTCACAAAAATACAGTGGAGAAACATCATTAACCTTTATGGACCTTTATGTTAAATAATTTTCATGAACACAGTGTGCCAATGTGCTGTTCCTAAGCAATTCATGAACATTCATCAAATGGTTGTGAGACTTTGATGCACATTCATGAACTGTTCATGAATTATTCATGGATGTTCAAGAACCATTCCTGATCACGTCACCTGAGAATGATTCACGAAATGCACTCACTCTTTCAGCAAAATGACCAGTCCACTACAGACTAATGCACTTAATGCTTATAACAATCAGCAGTAACATACCCAAAAAACAGCATAATACAGAAGCAGTTTGAAAGAAGAGAGCACCCAGAATGCATAAACAAGACAAAAAGACAGGTAATTTCCAATTAGCTTTTTGAAAATCTCTGCAAGCCACATGCATTCATTTTAAAGCCTAAAGCACAGTGCAAAGCATAATGGATATGCAAATGGAGGGGGGGAAGGTAAATTCAAAATGAAATGTCTCAACTGATACTATAGTTTTGCTTACCATGTGAATACATTGATCTCATTAATTAGACTTGTGTACACTACTGTACATATAACTTTAATTCCCCTCTTCCAGCAGAGGAAGGATCTGAAGCCCTGGGGAGTTTGTGTGTCTGTCTCTCATTTGTCTAAATAAAGCACCACTGTAATTTGGCTATTAACCTGTGGCATCATCATTTAGTGCAAGGCTCCTTTGGACTTTGTTGGCACTTCATTTAAGGTTGCTGCTTTTTCGATTCCGAGCACCATTTTTGTCTGGCAGTGTGTAACTTTAATCATCCTAAGACTCAAAAAATAATTTGCATGGCTGCAATAGGGTTTGAAGCTGTGCTTGAAGCCTAAAAATATTAATCTGCTTTGGGGGGGTACCTTCATGTAAAACAGTTAATGTGAAGAATTGGTACAGCCGTTTTAAATAGAGTAGCCAAAAACTACTTAATACTGTATGTATGAAAACATTTACATAGCACCACACGCTGCTTGTAAAGTGGTGCTGTCTCCATACATATTGAGACGTTTAAAGATGATTAGCCACACTGCTGCTCATGTATTGCGATGTGCAGGAAATGGCAGATTCATATTCCTGGCTACAGGATGAGCGCGTTCCTGCCATTCATCTCTAGCATCAGATTATACAGTGGCATCCAGATCCAGCTGCTCACATGCTTACAGAATGCTTAACATGTTGTTGGCCTTTTCTAGAGCAAAAGATGAAAGAATAGGCAAAAGCAATCTATCATTCACTAGATAATTTTAAAGCTGTGTAGAATGTAAACTTCTGCCATCATCATTCATGTGGAATGCCAGTTCCACTTATAAAATACTTTTGGGAATTTCTTATTGATTCTGTGGAATTCGAAACAGCCAGTATAAGTACATTTGTGGTATAATCTTACACTGATTATGTAATCTGTGGAATATTATTATGTGGTTTCAGGGAAATTAATCCGCATTTTGCATAACTGGATTACAATTTCTCTGTTATAGTGTTGTGAAGAATTTTCAGATTCTGGCTGGATGAAATTTTGTGGAATTTTTGAAATTCTGCTGAATTTAGTCAAAAACAAAATGATGGAATTCTGTAGCAGAAAAATGATGAATGAGTTTTTCCACAACACTTCCATGGAATTATATTATGCGAATCTCAATATTTTTTGCAGAAATGTTTGCAAAAGGATTTTCCATGGAATTAAATGTTGTTCTGCAGAATATTATTCCTTGGATCCTAATATTTTCAGCAGAAATGGTTGCAGAATGATTTTCCATGGAAAAAATGATGTTCCATGGAATTTTATTCCATGGTTCACAGCATTCAGAATTCCACAGAAGAACCAGCATAATTTCAGCAGAAATTCCACCAGTGGAATGGTTATTCCATGCTAATTTCACCAGTGGAATTCCATATTCTGCATTGCACTGCTCAGTCAACATTTTGCTTTCAGAATTCAGTTCCTCCCTACTTCACCCTACCTTACTCCTCTCCTCTCCTCCAATTTCCTCTTCCTCTCCATGCCCCCCACCCACTTCTAACATACTAACATACAATTTGCAAGCAGAATAGGCCTTACGGTCTGTTGAGTCTGCTCATGCCTCAGGATCCCAGTTGGGTACCGAGGCCTTCCCCCACCACCACCTTTCTGTTTGTCCTGTTTACTATCCCAACACCCCTGGGCCGGGCCCCCCCGCTTCTTCCCCATTCTGCTCCTGTTCCACCCTCTTTTGAACCCCACCACTGTAGAGGCCAGCACCAGCTCCCCAGGCAGCGAGTTCCAGGGTTCCACCACTCTCTCAGTGAAGTACCTCTTCCTCTTCCCCCCCATCCTCCCCGCTTTCAATTTCAAACCATGCCCTCTGCTGATACCACCCCTCCTTTACTCTAAAGATTCCCTCCCTGTTTACCCTATTTATTCCCCTGAGATACCTGAAGACTTCAATCATATCCCCCTGGTCCTTCCTCTCCTCCAATGAGAATAGGCTGAGCTCTTCCAGTCTCTCCTCATATGTCAAATCCCCCAAATCCTGTATCATCTTGGTTGCCCTCCTTTGTACACCTTCCAGGAGTAGTGTGTCCCTCCTTAGGTGCGGCCCCCAGAACTGCACACAGTACTCGAGGTGTGGTGTAACCAGGCCATGGTACAGTGGCAGAGTCAGTTCCCTACACCTTGAGGTGCTCCCTCTTGTGATGCAGCCCAGCATCCTATTTGCTTTGACTGCCACCCTCCTGCACTGCTCAGAGTTAGTCATACTTGCATCCACCAGCACCCCTAGGTCTTTTTCCCCTGCTGTGGCCACCAACTCCTCCCCTCCCAGGGTGTACTCATGTTTGGGGTTCCCCTTTCCCAGATGTAACACCTTGCACTTGGAGGGGTTAAAATTTAATTTCCAGGTGCGAGCCCACCCATCCAGGGTCTCCAGGTCCTCTTGCAGAGCCACCCTCCCCACCTCCCCCTCAACCACTGCTCCCAGCTTGCAGTCATCAGCAAAGAGACTCATCTCATGCACAATACCCTCCCTGATATCTGAGATGGATGCGTTAAACAAGATTGGCCCCAGGACCGAGCCTTGTGGTACCCCACTATTGACCCCTCTAGGTGTTGAGATCTCCCCACTGACCACTACTCTCTGGGTACACTTAGCCAGCCAGTTTCCTACCAATCTGACTATCAAGGGGCCTACTCCCATCCCCCTTAGTTTCTTCAGTAGGCCTTTGTGCGGCACCGAGTCAAACACCTTGCTGAAGTCCAAGAATAGTACATCCACAGGCTTTCCCCTGTCCAGTTCAGATGTTACCCATTCATAGAACTTCACAAGGTTAGTTTGACATGATCTGTCGAGCACAAACCCATGTTGGTGACTGTTCTGACATCCTATCTCCTCCAAGAACTCCCCCAATCATTCCTTCAGTATATTCTCCATTATTTTGCCCACCACCAACATGAGGCTGACAGGCCTATAGTTACTCATCACTTCCCACAACCCCCCCTTTGTGGATTGGCACCACATGCACCTCTCCAATCCTGAGGCACTATCCCTGTCTCAAGTGACCTGTTGTAGAGCTCTGCCAGGGTGCAGCTAGTACATCCGCCAATTCACATAGGACTCCCGGATGTATGCCATCTGGCCCTGGAGATTTATCCTTTTTTAGTGCCTTAAGGGCAATCCACCACACTTTTAGTGGGGATTGCATCATCTGTCCTCCCCCCCTTGCTGGCCAATTTATCCTGATATGAAACCCCTGTGGAGGGACCCTCCCACCCAGCCTTTTCTCCTTTGTTGCATCACCATTTCTGTCCCCTGACCCTTTCAACTCCGACCAATCCTGCTTTGTAAAATTTCCATCCCCCTCCCTGGTGAACACAGAGGTGAAGTATTCATTTAGGACCTCCACCTGGTCCCTCGCCTCCTCCACCCACCCCCGTTCTGATCTCAGCCTGCTGATCTGGCCCTTTGTTTTTCTCCTCTCCCCGATGTACCTAAAGAACCTCGTTTTCCCTCCCCATATTCCCAGTGCCAACCGCTGCTCCTTCTTGGAATGGCCCCCCTCACCATCTGGGTGATGTGTCTGGCTGCAATACGGTAAGCTTGTACCAAGCATCCTTACTGGAGCAACCCCTCCCCCTGCTTCTTGACAATGCTAACTCCTAGCTGCTCATCCTGGTCCTTCCTTGCTAGGCAGATAATTCTTTTTATGAAAATTTGTCAATGTTATTCATTACACTACTTACCTTAATTTTGTGCTGTAATTATTCTGTATTTAATTAGCTAGCCATTTTTTAAACACGTTGTATATAGTACTTGTTCTATGTTTTACTAGCTTTTTCTCTTTTGTATCTGTTATACTGATGTGGGACCTTTGTAAAAGAGCTCCAAGCTCAAAGGTTATTTATCTGAGACAATAACTAAACAAATAAATACTTCTCACAGAATTCCACAGAATTAGGCAGAATTCTTTCAGAAGCAGAGTTTGCAAATTCTGCACGACTCTAGGAATGATCCTATTTTCTTTCTGCACGCAACCTCTGGGATGCCCACAAGACATTTGCAGGCTATGCCATGCAGGCTAAAAATGTATCCATGTTCTTGTAAATTCCTTAAAATTTGTATGTTTCCTGAGGGTTTTTCAGTTTATTTAGGTAAGCTGCACTGAGATAAATAATATTAATGGGCAATGTGACATCAGGCCTGATTCTCAGAAGGGGCTTAGATTGGCACAAGCTGTGGTAAACAGCAGCTTGCACTGAAGCACAGTGCGCCATTGACCCTGCACTTGATTATGGTACAGAAGGGGGTCCCAGCACCTAGATCCCCACACTTGCAGCAACTTCTCCTGTGTGGCAAACATATGGTGCATGGAAAGGTTTGCCGCAGGCACCTTGCCCCAAAGGCAAGTCGTTCCTGATCTGCGATGTCCCCGTTATTGTTACAACAAATTAATCTCCATTTATTGGTGGTCCAGGGAACCCCTCTCCCTGATCTCCGATGTCCCCATTATTGTTAAAACAATTTAATCCCCATGCATTAGTGGTCTATGACCCCAATTCCCATACCCCAATGTCCCCTTTAATAATAAAATAAATTAAACCCCCCTTCATTGGTGATCCAGTGACTCCAATCCCCGATGTCACAAGTAATAATAGAATAAATTAACCCCCCTTTATTGGTGGTCCAGTGACCCTGATCCCCAATATCCCTGGTAATAACAAAATAAATTAAACCACTTCATTGGTGGTTCAGTGACCCCGATCCCCATTCCCCATGTCACCGGTAATAACAGAAAAAATGAACCCCATTCATTGGTGGTCCAATGACCCCAATCCCCGATGTCCCCAGTAATACCAGCATAAATTAAACACCTTCATTGGTGGTCCAGTGATCTGAACACTATTCCCCGATGTCACCAGTAATAACAGAATAAATTAAACCCCATTCATTGGTGGTCCACTGTGGCCCCAATCCCTGTTTCTCAATGTTACCGGTAATAATAGAATAAAATAGAACCCACTCATTGGTGGTCCAGTGGCCCCCCCAGGAGGTAATGCCCACCACCCTGCCCCCCCAATCCTGTGAGAGAGCCGGGGACCAGCACAGCCCTCTTCACACCTCCATGGCTGACCCCCAACTGAACTGTCATTAAACACTCAGTGACAGTTCAGTCAGGGACTGGCCGTGGAGGTGTGAGGGGGGCTGTGCTGGTCCCAGGCTCTGTCACTGGTTGGGGGAGGGAGCGGTGTGGCCGGCACTACCTCCTGGGGTGGGGGTCCAATGGAACAGAGGAGCTGAAACAGGTCAGATTGTCTGCCATTCATTTAATACATGTGTATTAAGCTCTAGAGCTTTTTGACACTACTTTCTATCAAGTTTCATTATCTATGCACACTCAGTAACGTGGCAAATTAAGGGTAATATTGTAGAGTGACTGCCTCCTGAGCTTTTCAGTCTGTTCAAAAGAATGTAGCCTGAAAAAGCCATAAGCCATCTGGACTTCTTTCAGGATGACAAAACTTTCAGATCACTGTGCATTACAGTGTAAGCTGCTTAGTGCCGACGGTTTCATGCAGGAATGTTTTGTCTGCCAAAAGCAGTGTCCGTAGTTGCCTGCAAGGGGCAGCATTACATAAGAATACAATGATCACGGTTCTCTACTGCAGTATACCACACCCCCGAAGTACAGAAACGATATGGACCTGATCCAGGGTGTTGAAAAGTACAGTATAGTTTTGGGATCGCTATACAGCATGTATGAGATTTGTTTCTTTTCCTTGTACAGTGGGATGGAGTGGTTGGTGGGTACAAGTTTGTTTTTTTTTTTTTTTGAAGGCATAAGTGGGATGGGAAATGGTGGTTAAAATCACTTTAAGGAGGGAGGGAGGGGGCAGTGGTTAAAATATTTTTTTTTATTGAAGGTGTGAATGGGAAGGGGGATGGTGGCAGCAGAATGTGAGACAAGCATAGACTGGAGACAGTAGGTTAGCTAACTAAGTGCTTAACTAAGTGCTTAAGTAGTAGCGACCTTTTGCACCTAGTTATCCCGCTCACTTATTGCTGCTAGGAGCAGAATGTAGTCACTCAGTTAGCATTAATATGCCTGTCAGTTGTCCACTATTGCCAGCCAGTAACATCCACATAAATAGGTGAAAATAATGTTGTATATTGGAATGGATTTGTTTTTTGGTTTTTGCCCCTGTTACCTGACTGTCTTCTATATCCATGTTCACCTTCGGTGGAGTTGACTGTATTTGTAAGTATCAAGTAAAGCAGGACAGGGGTCTGATATTCAAACGCGGGCAAAGCAGAGAACAGAGATTTGCACTGTGCTTTTCCCAAGCCAAGAAGTCCAAGGATGCTATATTCAGTAGGATAGCACACTGGTGCTATCCAACTGAATACAGAGGCATGTCAGTGCAGCTCTAAGTCAAGTAGCACTGCCCTTGAATGGGTCCTTGCTGTGTAGGGAATAGCAGCACCAGACCCAATAGCACTGGAGTTCTAGGGCATGATATGTAGAGGGACCCATACAAATGAGCCTATCGGATATGCAAAGCACTAAGGGGCCATTTACAGGCAATGGGACCTGATGGGATTCACCCCAGAATTCTAAAAGAGCTAAGGGGAGACCTAGTGACACTACTGACTACCCTTTTGAACAAATCATGGGAGGATGGTGTGGTACCTGAGGACTGAAGGAGGGTGGATGTGATTCCCCTTCACAAACGTGGGAGCAAGGCAAAGGCAGGAAACTACAGACCTGTTAGTTTGACCTCAGTGATGGGGAAAATGATGGAGTCACTTCTGAAAGAAAGACTTGTTGAGTACCTAGAGGCCAGCAGGGCACAAGACCCAAGGCAGCATGGATTCAGAACGGGAAGGTCATGTCAGATGAATCTAATAGATTTTTTTGACTGGGTGACCAAAGTAGTGGACTAGGGAGGGGCTGTGGATTTGACTTACCTAAACTTTTGCAAGGCATTTGAGACAGTCCCATACAAAAGATTATTAAACAAGTTAGCCAGCATGGGAGTGGGTCCCTGGGTTGTAGCCTGGGTAACAAATTGGCTGGACAATAGGATGCAGAGGGTAATAGTAAATGGAGTACACTCTGAAGAAAGGGGGGTCATTAGTGGGGTACTGCTTGGTTCAGTGCTGGGACCGGTCCTCTTTAATGTCTTTATAGGTGACATTGCGGAGGGGCTGGAAAAGTGTGCCTCTTTGCAGATGACACAAAGATCTGTAACAGGGTTGATACACAAGGTGGGGGGTGGAAAGGATGAGAAGGGACTTGGCAAGGTTGAAGGAATGGTCAAAGAATGGCAGCTTTGATTCAAGCTAAGAAGTGTAAAGTAATGCACCTGAGAGCAAAAACCCAGGAAGAGTACACAAATGGGGGGGGTTTACTATCAACAAAAAAATGCAAAGGACCTGGAGATAGTCATATCAGATGACCTTAACCCATTAACGCCATATGGCATCAGAACGATCCATTGCTTAACCTGATCCAAAATGGCGGCCTCAGATAGAATGAGTTAAGGTAGGCAAGTAATGTGAGAAGGCAACCAGGAGGGCTGGGAAGATACTGGGATGCATAGGGAGAAGCAACACCAGTAGAAAACAGGAAGTTGTTATCCCTCTGTACAGACAGTTGGTGAGACCCCATCTGGAGTACTGCTTGCAGTTCTGGAAACCCCATCTCTGCAAGGACATAGACAGGATGGAGGCAGTGCAGAGGAGGGCAACTAAAATAGTGCAGGGTCTGTACCAGAAGTCATATGAAGAGAGAGACTAAAAGAGCTGATATGTATACCTTTGAGGAAAGGATGGAGAAGGGGGACTTGATAGAAACGTTCAAGTACCTCAAGGTAATCAACAAAGTCCAAGAAGGTAACATCTTTCAGAGAAAAAGATGTGCAAGAACAAGGGGTCAGAATTTGAAAATAGACGGGGGACAGCTCAGGGGCAACGTGAGGAAGTATTTTTACATGAAGAGGGTGATGGATGCATGAAATGGCCTTCCTGAGGAGGTCATGGAGTCAAAAACAGTGGGGGAGTTCAAAAATGCTTGGGACAGACATAAGGCAATTATAGTGGGGGGTAGAAGGAAGTAGGCTATTGGTTAACTAGGATCTGTAGCTTATCCAACAGGTAGGGAAATGGGCAGACTATGTGGGCCAAGCGGTCCTTATCTGCCATCAAAGTCTATGTTTCTATGTATTATAGGCTCATCTGCAAGAGTACCAGTGGCAGGTTTGTGCGCATCTGCCCCAACCCCGAGTGCCTGCACCCATCACAAGCAGGAGCTCCCTGGCATCTAGTGGCCTTCCCCTGACTGCCATACCAACATGTAAAAATAGCATCCCTGGGGCCCGATATTCAAAAATAGGAAAAGTGCAGTACAAAGTTTTGCACTATGCTCTTCCATGCCCAGGAGTCCAAGGATGCTATATTCAGTTGGGCAGCATACTGGTGTTATTCAACTGAATATAGAGGCAGATTGGTGCAGCTCTAAGTCAAGTAGCACTGCCCTTAAATGGGTCATTGCTGTGTAGGGAATAGCACCACCAGACCCAATAGCACTGGAGTTCTAGGGCATGATATGTAGAGGGACCCATACAATTTGGGTAGCATACTGGTGTTATTCAACTGAATATAGAGGCAGATTGGTGCCGCACTAAGTCAAGTAGTGCTGCCCCAACATGGGTCCCTGCGGTGCAGGAAATAGCACTTCTAGACCCGATAGTGGCAGAGTGCTAAGTACAATATTCAGAGTGACCCATGCAAGGTGCTAAGAGGCCATTTGCATGCCCGCTATGGTTTCATTTGTACTGGTAGTGGTGGCAGGTTTGTGCAGATCTTCCTCCACACTGAGTGCCTGGACCTATTACAAGCAAGGCCTCCCTGGCATCTAGTAGCCTGCCTCAGTTGCCATGCCATCATGCAAAAATAACATGCCTTTTGCCTAGTGGTCCCTATCTCCCTCCAGTCACTGGCCCAACATAAATGAACTAAATTCCTGGTGCCCAGTGGGCCCCCCCCCCAATCACTGGCCTGATATAAATAAACTACATCCCTGGTGCTCAACCGATCACTGGCCCAACAAAGAATAAAAGCTATTCCCTGGTGCCTAGTGGTTCCCCCACCCTCAGATTACCAGCCAATATACTAAGATAATATTCTTTTTTGCTTAGCAGTCCCCTTGGTACTCAGTCTCAAGCCCCTTAAAATAAACTGGCTCCCTGGTGGACAGTGCCCCCCGTTCCCAATCCCCAGGCCCATGAATGGCTATGAACACCCTGGCATCCAGTGATCCTCATGGTCCTGGAGCCCCAGGAACATTCCAAATTTGTAAACAGTACATAGTCACACAATACAAAGGTGTAGTGCACATAACACAAGACAATATTCCCTGGTGTCCAATGGAACCCCCCCCCACCCTCCAATCACCGGTCCCTGATCCACACAGCAGTCCCTGACATCTAGCAATCCCCCACTGAGACACCAACCACCCACCCTTCCAACCCCCTTACCTGAAATACTGATGCCAGGAGAGCCCATACAATGACCAACACAGCCCTCCTCACACCTCCTTGGCCCGCTGCCCTATGCAAATCCAGACAGAGAGAGAGAGTGCATCCTATGTAATGTACAGGGTGTACATCCTCTGTACAGTACAGTACAGAGGATGTGCACCCAATACATTAACTATGATGTGCACTCTTTGGATTTTACATGCAGCAACTGACCAAAAGAGGTGTGAGAAGAAACTATAATCAGCTGTCGAATGGCTTCTGTGACACTGCTGCTTCCAGGTAAGGTGGGTTGACAGGGTGGGTGGTCAGTGGCACAGTGTGGGGGGGGCTGCTAGATGCCAGGGACTGATGTGTGGAACAGGAACAGTGATCAGAGGGTGGGTGGGTTCCACCAGACAGCAGGGAATATTGTCTTGCATTATGTGCATTACACCTTTGTATTGTGTGGCTATGCCTTGTCTACTCAACTGGAACACAGTGTGGTATCCAGGACAGGGTGGGGGACCACTGGACACCAGGGAGTCTGTCATCCTTCTTTTACTCTGGGATCTGGAACTGGGGAGGAGCACTGGACACCAGACAGCTGGTTTATTTTATGGGGCTGGGGATCAGGTACTAGGGGTGACCACTAGGAACCAGGGAATATTATATTAGTATATAGACTGGCAATTGAAGGGTTTGGGAACCTCTAGACACCAGGGAATAGGTTTATTCTGTGTTGGGCCAGTGATCAGTCAGAGGGAGGAAAACAGCGGGCACCAGGGATATAGTTAATTTATGTCAGGCCAGCGATCAATGGGAAGAGACCCACTAGGCACAGGGCTGTAGTTCATTCATGTCAGGCCAGTGATCAGAGAGAGGGGGGACCACTAGGCACCAGGGTTTAACTACATCAGTACTAGGACAACAATCGGAAGGGGGAGGCCACGAATCACCATGGGGGAGATGTGCTCTACACAGGACAATTTGGTTGTTGGCTGCAGTAACTCCAGAAGCCACAAGGGTTGCTCGGTGTAAGACAGGGTTTTGTTCAGTGGTATTTGTGCTGCGCAAAATGACCCAACTAACCTTTTTTGCACAGTGCAAATGTACTGAATATGGGGTTGTGTGGGTATTCCCGTCCCTCCTCCTTTTTCCCACCTGCATACATTATTTTTTCTGTGGGCACTAACCCTGTTTAGCCAAGCAACTAGCCCTTTTGAAAGTCACCCTGCAGAGCAAAACCTGGTCTATGCATTCAAACACCCAACTGCGCCTGTGTAAACTTTTGAATATCAGGCCTCATGTCATTTGTCTATAAAAGACAATAAATGCAGCACATTGAAGGTAATGAAGAATTCTGGAACTCAATAAATACTGTGCTAAATAAACCTCTGGGACAACATTTTCAAAAAGGATCCATTCTAGTTGTGTCCACCATGCCTTTCAATGTCAAAATCTATTCAAACTTTTAAACCAGCTGTGGTTCTAACATTGTTAGAGGTTTACATCTATTAAATGATACAACTACAGTGAAAAAAAGTGACACACATCACAACTTAATTTGCAAAAATGTTTTGATAGTAACCATTGCTTTTTATCACAAATGAATGCATTGTATGAAAATAACAGCAGGGCTACCCAGATACAATTGGGCAGACACGGACACATAAGCAGCATGCAGTTGCATTGGGATCAGCCACTTTTAAAAATCTAACAAAGGAGAGAAAGAAGTAAGTGCCTCAGCTGGGTCTTGAACCCAGGCCACCCGGAATACCGTTTTGGTTGCGCTAATCAGCTGTGTCACCAAGGCAACTAGAATCTGAACCATCCTCAGAGGACACATTACTCTTTCTCCAATGCACAACCTGGTGCTGCACAAATAATTACTTCATTTTCAATCAAATGGGTGTGGTGTGCATGTAAGCAATAAGACACATGGGAGTGTGCATTCGAAATGTCTAATGCACACCCCCGAAGTGTCTTATTGCACTTATAAAATGGGACTGTGTATTTTACAAGCATGTAAAAGTAAAAATCTACTGGTTTACATACTAAAATAATAAGAGCTTTGTTGAATGTTGATGTAAAGTAGTCCCTCCGCTTGTGATTTTTTTTTTTGCCCTGAATAGTTCTGTCCTATTGTGACCACCATAGTTCTGGTTTTGGTGTCATGATTTTGCTATACCACCCCCCCCCCCATAGATTTTAAAAGTTTTTTTTTTAATTAAATATATGTTTATATGATTTTATATTTTACTAAATCCTGTTAGACTTCAGAGCCGGAGAGCAAGCGGACAGGAGGTATGGAAATAAAGCACAGCTGTATAGACACGAGCTGAAATACTCAGTAAACTGGTGCTTTTATTTAAAAAAAAAGTCCGGTTCTATAGATAAACATTAGGTACAGTCTTCAGCAAGACATTACTTTTCTAACAGGGATCTAAGGAAAGAAGTGATGTAAGCGAGTCGGCGGGCAGACATGCTGGCAAAGAATGAGCAGCAGATCGAGTGAATGGATGGGCGGGCTGGTGGGAAAAATCCACGAGCACAGCGTTCAAAGATTTAAAAATGTTGAAATTGAAGGGACTTGAGGTGGCGGGTGGGGGCTGTGCAGATCATCATCATTAAACCTATTTAGACTCTGAAAGAGAGGAAGGGCACAGACTGTGAGTACTTTCAACTGATTTACAAGAATTTGCTTGTACATGTTAAGGAGCCAGTGGACATTTGGAGCCCCACCATCGATTGAGGAGGAGGGGCTGGTAAGCAATTGCAACTTTGCTCAGATGTATGACACCTGAGAGAAAAAACATAAAAATAATAGAGGTTGCACACTAAAAAAGTGTGCCAGAGAGCAACTGAGGGTCTGTCCATATTAGGACCACAAGAGAAATTCATTGAACGGGAGGCCAGCAGTGAGTACGTGTGTGAGCAGGCAGCAGCTGTAAGCATTTAAGCGAGCAGTGGGGCAGGGGGTTGTTCAGGTGCTAAATTAAATCTGATCACTTATGTGGGTTAAAATTTAAAAATAAATCATTGTCCATAACTGTGTTCTGCTGTAAAACAGGGAACCTTGGAGATATTTTTGATAATTTAGTGAGGGATTTACTCAGTTTAAAAAAACAAGCAAAATGGCAGCCCTTAAGATTCTTAGCATTCTAAATGCTCATTCATGTGTGTTTTCTTGACTGCATTCAGATTGCCTGCATTGTTTATAGTTGTGCATTAGATGGATCTAATGCACAGGTACTAGCCAATCAGCACATAGGATTTTTCCTTCCCATTTTATAAATACTTTTAAAAGTCTGTTTCCTAAAGTCCAATAAAACCACAACTGTGCATTTTATTTATTTATTTAGCTGCTTAGTTTCTGGAGGGAAAGAAGAGCTAGGCAAGTCAGCCTATTTCCAGCTTCATCCCTGGAGGGGGCATGCAGATACACTATGAAATGAAGTTAAGCAGTTGGTGGATTTGACACTAACCATGCACACTGCAGATGCCTTCAGTTCCATAGTCTGGAATCTTACTTGCTACTTCAAATCCAAATGTAATGTTCTAGGCCCATCCTTTCATCCTTATTTTAAAAGATCTCCGCTCACAGTTCAAACTCTGAGTTTAGCATTTGCAGCATCACTTTAGGGAAGCTCTACTATATGAACAGCCAGTAAAACTCTATGAGTGCAGGCAATAATGACCTGAAACCATAACTGCTAAAACTTGCAGCCAAGGGGATTGCTCAGATGCTCAGAAACAGCTACAATATAGCTCTTGCTTGAGCCTCTCCTGGACCAGGAGGCCCATCCCTGGGAAGTTGACCTTACAGGTGGAACGACATTGCTGAAATTTAATGAGAAAAGCAGTTAGCTGAATATTGAATGTTTAGCATGCAACTAACTTTGTTACGGTTTTGGGGAATAGTTTTAGCTTAAGGCTACAGTCTTCCAGCAGCATACACAGGCAGGCAGGCATAAGCATCCCAGAAAATGAGTCTGGGTTATTCTGTCTATGCTCACTTTTTCAAGGGAAGGTTCATTTCATTACGGTACCCTGTCAAGTGAGTACTACCAGAATAGCACGGCACTAATCTGGTAAGCTCTCACACGGACAGCGAGTGGGGTATTACAGCACTTGCTGTAAGTGCTCCCCTGGTTGCTGTCCATGGTCCTGTAAAAGGACAAGGGCAGGAACAAAGAGGAGGCTGACTGAGTTGCTCCCATGGTGTGGAAGGCTGAGGCATGGAGCAATTTAATCAGTGGCAATGGACACTAGGGTTCTAATCCTGGTTTCCCAACTTTTGCTGCATTGAGACTCGTGTTTTTTTTTACAAGGGGCTGTGGAAATACTACTCCATGGCCCCACAAATTTTAACTGCCCTGGAGGGAGAATCCTTAAGTCTGAGGGGGGGTGGGGGGGAATGCCCCCTACAAATAAAAATGTTGCCTTTGATACTATGCGCACCATGCCAACACTATTCTTGTCAGCGCTCACTGGACCCAATGCCTTTTTATTATATTGAAGGATATTTTTTTTATATAGCACTGCCCCATGTTCTGTTATTTTCAAAAAAGTAAAAAATGGATATTTAGCATGACTGTAAAAAATATTTTTTCATATAGTAATATAATAATTTAAGGCTGCCATGGACTCTGTTCATCAAGTCACCCCCTTTGTAAGCAAAGACGAACAGGTATTCTGTGTAAACATGTACTAATATATAGGGGGACTGTACTTGTGCACTGTGTATATTAGGTTATGCTGGGATTCCATTTGTGAGCAGAAATTTGTCTGGGAGGATCTTGAAGACCTGTACAGTCTTCAAAGTGTGTCTCTGTTTATAACCAGTTTAAACAAATAGCAAAATAATAAGGCCAGTGCAGAAACATTGCAGAGGACAAAATGGTATTTGAGGGCTTTCTGATTCATGATAAATGTCAAATGTTCCCTTTTCTCATAAAACAATATTTAAATCTTGGTTGAGTGGGGGAACAAAATCCACTTTTAACCAATAATATACTATGCATTGAGATTTATTGGAGGCTGAGGAAATTTTAAGTATCATAACAAATTTGATTTCTAAATAAGGAAATCACCCTTCTTGCTAGCTCCCTGTGATACTTCTGTCTGTTGCCTTCAGTATATAGCCCTATTTGTCCTTTTTTATATAGAGAATATTAGCTTTATTGATTTATATTTCTGGTAAATTCAATTAATGCTTTTATTGAGTCATTTCTCTTTGATCATTATTTGGTTCTAATATATTAAATCATCACTCTTGCTGCTCTATAAAGTCAGCATTCAAGCCCTTCTGTAATTCTTCAAAGATAATTTTTAATATCATAAACATTTAAACTTTGCTTGAACTTATTACTGAGGAGGATTTTGTTCACATTTTGGAAACAACATAATTCATTGAGTTCAATCAAGATGTACATTATAAAGAGGATTTAGTCTTGTTTTAGACATATGAGCATCATGACCTCATATTCTGCAAGGACTCCACACCTGGTACACTTGATGAATTGAGAATATACTGTGGTTTTTCACATAAGAATGTCTGTGCATGGCCTGGCATTCACGTCTTTGCTGCCCACAGACTCTAGCACTCACATGAAGTAACCAGTGAGTGAACAATATGAAACAGAGTGTGTTGCTTTGTTATACAACAGTATGTCTATTCATTGAGACCCTAAAGAGCTATTGGGTCCATCAGGGAAGGTGCTACTGTTGCTCTCGGTATAGAGCAAGAGTGCCTTATTCACCATCTCCATTAGGTGCAATATTTCATGCTCACCATCTGTGATGTCACTTACAGGCACTGGACATTTATTTTCAGATTGCATGATATGAACATACAAAAAACAGGACAAAAGAAGGCTTGTTGCCCATCAAGACAACCCCACTTTTCTGTGGTAATAACTGTTTACTTTTGCATCCTGTGTGTGTGTGTGTATATATATATATATATATATATATATATATATATATATACTTTTTGAATGTTTTCAGCCTTTCTGAGTTAATTACATGACTTGGAAGTGAGTTGCAAATTCTCACTGCTCTCTGTAAGAAATAATACCCCCTCTTGTCTCCTCCATGGTCCCCACTGAAAATGAGCTTTTAGCTAAATGGCATTTTGCCAAATAAGCCTTCTGTAATTTATTACTGCTACTTCTTCTACTGCTACTGCTACTATTACCATTACTATTACTGTTGCCCTAAATATTTTCCCTTGACGTTGCTTATTATGGCTCCTAGTCATAGTTCCATTTACTTTCATATTCTGGTCAAAATCCTCACTCAGCTCTTGTACTTTTTAAGAAGCTGTAAAGGGCAAATAAAGTTTCCTCTTCTCCTTTGCTCCAGGTAAAACATTTTAGGATAGTTACCCTTTCCACGTGTTCCATGGTGTGACCCCCAATCATCATGCTTGTCACTCTTCTTTGGACTCTGTACAGTCTATCTATATCCTTTCTATGATGCAGAGTCCAGAACTGGCAATATACAGGGTGCACAAAACTTACAGATTTTAACTCAAGAACTGAGGTGGGCCCTCACACTGGGGAACCTGCACAGTCGTGATGGAATGCCAGTAAAATACAGCAAGCACAAAGGAATGTCCTCTCCTTTAGCTAGTGTTAAGCGGTAGGTTTCATTCTGTCACAAGATGTTGCCAGACAAATGTTTTGCCCCACTGGGGCTTGAGGTGCAGAAAGTACAAAGGGTACAAAGTCCAGAGTACTGTACACAAAGTCCAATGGGTCCCTGAATTAGGGATCAAGCAAATGTCTCTTTGTATATCCCTCGTCTGGTATCAGAGCCAGGATAGATAATGTCCTTATAGAACTTGAACTATTTAGAGTTCACCGAAAGCAAATTTTTCCTAAGAGGCAGAATACCTTTAAGGACAGATTATGTCCTTTACTTGAAAAACACACATTGCTGTGATATGCAAAATACTTTGTAGTAGTGAGCCATCCCCATCTTGAGGTCAGAGAGGTAGTATCACATTTTCCAATCAGGGTGATCCACTCCATCACCTGCAGAAACTGTGCCAAGAAGGCACCACTTAGACTGTTATTGTTCAGATCGCTTGTCCTACAGACTGGAGTTTAATCCCTCCAGAACCCACACTGGCATTCCCACTGGGGCAATCCTGGAAGAGCCAGCACTGGGCAGCATCACAAAGAAAAGTCTTTCACAGTTCAGGGAGGTTTCTCATATTTTGCTAGTGGTTCCCATGACCAGATGTCTTTAAAGTCTTTCGCCCCAGTTTGGGCACCACAGCAGAAGGTTTCTGCTATGACTCAATGTTCAGCTACTCCAGAACAAAACTAGGGACTGAAACAGGATGGGAGAGTTGGCACCTCTCCTGAGGCTCTCTTCAGTCCAACTGACTACTGACCCAAAGCTCTGAGCGAGCAGCTGACACCCAGTGCAACATTCCACTGTGACATATGCTGATGTGAGGTCCTTCCCACTTTGGACATCTGTCCAAATGACTGACAGGAGTTTCATGTGGGAGATCTGACAGTTAACAATTTGCTGCCCATACTGATTAAAATCAAAAAGTCATACAATACCTAATGTTGTGGAACCCATCTGGCAGAATAGCCTAGAGGTTAGAGTAACAAGCTGTGAATGAGCTTGGTTCAACACACCTGGGTTTGATTCCCCCAGCCTCCATTTGCATAATGTGTGACTCTAAGCAAGTCACTTAACCAGCCTAAAGCTTCTGGGTTGCCCCTGAAAACAGGCAATTGTGCCTAGTGGGCCTTGCCAGGTTAACAAAGAATGAAATAAAAAAACAAGGGGGGCACAGGGTTAACACCACTAAGCCTCTGCAGCTATGTTGAAGAGGTCACTGTGCATCCTTCTGGTTCATGCTGCAGGATCCTCTAGAAGCAAAAACTGTGGTTTACCAGTTTAAAGTGTTTCTGTTGCCATGCCACTGCTCTGTCAACTAGTACCTGTACATCAGCCCTGATGACAGGAAGACAAACCATGAACTGAGTGGTGAGACTGAAAGCACAGGATCATGCAATAAGTATTTTTTTTAGATTCTATATAAAGATTCTGTAAAGAAAATAGGGGCCTTAATCAAAGGCCATGTTATACCTTGAGGCAAACACATTACTGTAAGTACTACTTAAATTGTAAATATGCTACTCTGTTTCCCTCAAGAAGTTTTGCTTAGAGTAACAGACAGACTTTTTCTTTGCCATAAAGATTTTTGTTATATATTTTTTCAGTTTTACATACTGTACATAACCAGAAAATTTGCCAGACATAATCCAACACATACTTGTACTGAGCGAGTGTAAGTGCGTGTCAAAATAATCACGTTATAACATGACATTTAAACAGTCATCAAAAACAATAATTTTACACTCAGGAAATTTATAAAACATTGGTTAGAATATATTGTCATAAATACTCACACACAAAAGAGTGGTTGTACATATATCATAAGGCCTGAAACACAGAAACATAAAATTTGACGGCAGATAAGGATCGCCTGGCCCACCTAGTCTGCCCATTTTCCCTACCTGTTTCATATACTGCAGATCCTAAATGATCTGTGGCTTACCCTCTCTTTCCTATCGCTAGAGTTCCTTTACGTCTGTCCCATGCATTTTTGAATTTCCCAACCGTTTTTGCACCTACAACCTCTGCCGGGAGGCTGTTCCATGGATCCACCACCCTTTCTGAGGAAAAAAAAAAGTTCTCACATTACCCCTAAGTCTATCCCCTCTATCTTCATGTCATGGCCCCTTTATCCTGAACATCTTTTTTTTTTTGAAAGGTGCTACTCTGTTGTACCTTATTTACACTCTTGAAGTATTTGAAAGTCTCTCTCATATCCCCCCTTTCTTTCTCTCTCTCCTCTCCTCTTCTCCAAGGAATACATATTGAGATCCTCCAGTCTCCCTACTCATATGACTTTTGGTGCAGCCCCTCCACCATTTTTGTTGCCCTTCTCTGAACTTCTACTCTGCCTATGTCCTTCCAGAGATGCAGCCTCAAGAACTGGACACAGTACTCTAGATAAGGTCTCACCAATATTCTATACAGTGGCATCACCACCTCCTGCGTTCTGCTGGCGATACCTCTCCCTGTGCACCCCAGCATTCCACTGGCTCTCCTCACAGCCTTTTCAGATTGTTTGGTAACCTTTAGATCATCAGATATGATTACTTCCAGATCCCTTTCCTGTTTGGTGGCTGTCAGTACCTCTTCCCCCCCATCATGTACTCCTCCCATGCATTTCTGTGTCCCAAGTGCATTATCTTGCACTTATTTGCATTGAATCTTAGCTGCCACACCCTTGACCATTCTTCAAGCTTACTTAGGTCCCTTCTCATTTTCTCTACCCCTCCTAGAGTGTCAACTCTGTTGCAGATCTTCATGTCATCTGCAAAGAGAAACACCTTCCCTTTCAGCCCCTCTGCAATGTTGCTTAAGACACTAAAGAGGACTGGTCCAAGAATTGATCCCTGTGGGACACCTCTGGTCACCCCCTTCTCTTTGGATTGAATTCCATTCACCACCACATCTATGTCCTGTCGCTCAGCCAATTTTTGACCCAGTTTACCACTCTGGGATCTACTCCCAGGCTGACCAGCTTGTTTACTAGCCTCATATGTGGGATGGTGTCAAAGGCCTTGCTGAAATCCAGGTAGGCCACATTCACTGCCCTTCCCTGATCCACCTCTCTAGTCACCCAGTCAAATAAATCTATCAGAAAATCTATCAGTAGTATCACATCATTTGACCCATGCTCTTCCTTTGCAGATTTGAACATTATAGAGTTAGATATGAAGTTGTTTTCTATAAAAAGTCATCATTGTGTATCTTTTATTCCTGCCCATACAGCAAAAGGAGTTCATGGGTATGATGCACCATCTGTTACATGGTGAGAATGGGGAGTGTTTTGCATTCCCAATGTAGGTTTCAAGTATGCTAAGTGGCAGGGACATGTGAGACACTCAGGAAAAATTACATGGGGACAAACATGGATAAGGAAAAAGAAAGAAGTGAGAGGAGAGGTGACCAGTTGCAGGTTAGTGCTGTGTGGAATTTTCAAACTGAGGCAGAACAGAATTTCATGGAATTTTGTGAAATTCCAATGAAATTTTGATGAAACTCATTGGAGGTTGAATGGTGGAATTCTGTGGTGAGATAATGTGGAATGGATTATTTCTCCATTACTGCAGAATAAAATTCTGTGGAGCTCAATATATTCCATGAAAATGGTTGTGGACTGATTTTCCCTTGCAAAATGTTGTTCGCCAGAATATAGTTTGCAAATCACTGCAAGCAGAGTTCTGTAGAATGAACAGCAATATTCTGATGGAAATTCTGCTGGTAGAATAATCAATCCATGCTATGTCTGCTGGTGGAATTGCACAGCACTATTGCAGATTGATCTGTGGTGGATGTGGGGCTAACCACAACTGGATTAGGAGATGCTGTGAAACTGAAAGTTTTAGAGTGCAGGTTCATCACTGAGGGAGCAGTGTCTGGGTATAGTATGGAACAGGCAGACTATTAAAAGTATTTGCAATTCGTACCGGAACGGCCTTCCGGAGGAGGTCGTGGAGTCAAAAACAGTGGTGGAATTCAAGCATGCATGGGACAGTCATAAGGCAATTCTAGGGGGTGGGGGTAGGAAGAAGTAGGCTGCTGGTTAACTAGGATCTGCAGCTTATCCAGTAGGCAGGGAAATGGGCAGACTGGGTGGGCCAAGCGGTCCTTATCTGCCGTCAAATTCTATGTTTCTATGTACCTTTTTTAAAATATCTGTGCATCATTGTTAGGCATGCTGGTCTACTTATCACAGAACGTTGACAATGTAGTAGTCACAAACAACCTAACAACACCCCTCCATCCAGCTTCCATGCCAGAGCAATTTTCATCAACGTCACTAAGGTTTTTGATACCGACCTCTCCCACAAATTACAGTTAGGCCCAACACAGAATGCCCTAACATGGTTTAGATATTAACACACAGCAGAAACATAGAAGTATACACACTATCAGTACAAAAAGACTTCTGGTCCATCAGGTTTATCCTATTTGTTACCTGGCTGATACATCACAAATAATAAAGGTCAATAGAGAAGTCTCTCCCTATGCTTCTTCAAACATGACTTTCAGTAAAGTTCCCACCTTGACCCCCTACTCCTTAGTATCTTTGCAAATCACCTCCCCTCAATATGCTCCGTTCTCTATACACTCATATATCTTGATGCAGAGATGACACTATAAATGGTCCCAAATCAGACTGCAGGCTGCAGACACCCAAGAAAACAAAAGCGTTGCAGTCACAACGTAATGTGAAATTGCTCCTCACAACATTACTGGTTGGGATAGTAAAAGGACTATAAAAACATTTCCCAAAAATCACAGCATAGGTAAAGAAATATATCAAAGTGCTTGTGCTTTCACCAATCCTGAACATTTTATGCCTGGTCGGAGCGCTTTCTCAAGGCTCCCTGGAGCACCTTGACATTCCTGTTGTGCTTTTGCTGTGATTTTCAAGCATTTTCATTAAATACTTTTTTTTTATCCCAACCAAGCATGTTGTGAGCAGGATTTGTTTCACTTCATGAGTGAGTGCAAAGATATTGTTTTCTTGGACTACTGGTGTGCTATAAGCACCTTGTAGCTCTGCGAGCAACCTTCCTGTTTTAATGTTGCAGCCACCCTAAACATCTGGAAAGGCCTCCCCAAACATCACACTTTTCAAGTGTGGTATGCTCTGCTACATCAATACCACTTATGGTTGTCCTCATCCCTAAGTCCAAGATATTACAACCACCCAATCCCTTAGTCTTTTACCCCAACTATGAAATCGCCTTTTATCAAGATTCACTCCAAATTCTTCTCTGTAGATATATACAGAATAGAGGATAGGCATCCATGAACAGGAAGCCTCTGTTGCCACTGAGGGGTTCTGATTACATCACTGTCTTCGAGAGTGAAGCTTGAGACTGATGTAATCAGAACCCCGCATTTACCACTACATACTGAAAATGCACGGCAGCAGGAAGTTAGAGACATTTAGAAGTCAGAGACATCAGAGCTAAGATTATTGGAAAATGCAACAATCAGAGAAAGAGAAGGAAGAATATTTCTGCCATTGTTTTTGGTGGTGGACAAACTTGCATTCAAAATAACAGGAGTGGAAGTGACCATGGGAAAGTGGCATACCAATATCCTGATGAAGTGATTGAATGGAGAACCACAGCACATCAGCTGCTTAAAGGGGAAGTCTCCCATATTTTCCCAACTCCTTATGTGTCACTGCTGTGTGCCTCCTCCAGTTGCCAGCAGTCCTATTGTTGTCCAAATCTAGATTATAAATAAAAATATACAGCTCCCAGAAGTTACCAATGTGTTTGTCCTCCATTTTACCATCAATGTTGCTGGAGGATGATGTCATCAGAGCAACAGATAATGGTGCTGCAGTAAATGCTGTTCTACCAGTAAACAGAACCCACAATATTTGTCTCCCCACTTGAGTAATGGTGGAACCCTTTAAGTGTTGTGTACATCCTGAAGTGCAGGTCTAATAGGGATTAGGACCATGTGAGTGTGATGTAGCACTGCTTTGACATGTATATACAGTATTCATATAAGGAAGTGCCTGTATGTGTTGTGTTACTCTTTCTGTTAGCAAAAACAGTTTACCCAATAAATGACTCTGAGTACAACAAGAGTTTTAAATGGTATTATATAGCTGTTGTATTATGTTCTGTGTGTGTTAGCATTCTCTGTTTTGATTGACACCAGCAGTGAGAAACAATCTTGCAAATATGCTCCTTTCCCTTTGTAACTAGGCAGTCGGTGATTGGATGGCTGCTGTAAGGCAATAAAGGGTTCAGCTATAACAAGGAATAGGTTACCAGGACAGCATCAGCTGCAGCATATGGAAGATGGGTAATCTAGTGGTTACAGCATAGGCACAAGTACTGGGAGACTCTGGTTCAAATCCTACTGCAGTTCCTTACTCTCTAACCCTTAACAAGTTCCCCATACCTCCTTGGGAACTGTAATGGCTCCTCAGGTCCATGATTTTAAAAGTTCCCCCATTCCCATTATAAAACATTAGCAGTGCTGTGAGAACTACAGCACTTCACTTTGAAGGTACTGAGGACAAGGTGTGGCAGCCCCGCTTTGTAATGCCAGCATTTGAAGTAGGATGTCCCTCACAAATCAGATGCTGCACTTCAGCTGTTGTAGGTAAATAAACTAATCAGTCTCAGTGTTTGTAGTGCTCTCTATTTGCTTAGTTCATTCCTCCCATGTCATATGCATTCTGTGTCTTGGTATTTCCAGCCAGAAACTCAGATTTAAAGAGCATTTGAAATGTAAAACAATACACTTTATACGGTAAGTGATCTAGCTCTCCACTTTCAGGCTGCTGAAAGGGGGGGTGTATCATTTGTGCAAAGGAGGAATTCAGTCTTGTGTGATCCTTTGGGAAACTGCCCAGGCCTACCTTGTAAATGAATCTTCTCAAGGGTGTTCACCTGGTTCAATACATATTGACTGATTGACTGATTCAGTCTACTGCTTTCCACAACATGTTGCAATTGTCTCACAGAGAGAAATGAGCAGTACACAGAAACAGATTCTGTTTCCTGTGAATGAAATACTATTAGATGTATTATTTGCTCTACAGATATGGTATTAAGGCTACAAGTGTTACTCCCTGTGTAAGTTTCATGACAGAACTGTCTTAAGCCATTGCAAACTTAAACTAAAATCAGGATAGATAGCATTGATACCCTTATGTTTTCTTCTGCACTGTTGCTGCAGTGACATCAGGGAATGGGAGGGGCTGTATTACAAGTGACTCATTTGCATGTAAATGGAGGCTTGCTTGACACTTTACTACCTTGTTTCAGAGCTTCAGACTCTAGATATGTGTTGCAACAGAAGAAATGACTGTTCTCTTATTGACATATGTACAGTACTTGATGTAATGTATAATAAATACATCAGACATATCCAAATCATAAATATACAGGAGTCTTCTCCTTTAAGTGTATGTGATATGTCAACCTTATAGACATTGGGAAACTATACATAAGAGAAATATATTTTTGAATTAACCAGTGAGTGGGGCCTGTTCTCCACTGTGTGTGGTTGTTGTGGGCTTTACCCACGTCTCGTGTGTTTTAGGGTACTTGACTATACCTCATACCATATGACACAAGGCACAGGATAATCCCACAACACATACCCCATTACATATTATTGTTTACAAATAATTGACCATCAGTTTTTTTCAATGGATCAAACCAGTTGTTATTTGATGTAATAGCCAGCTAGCTGTCATGGCATTTGTGTGCTCACACTGCCCAGGCTGCAGGCTCAAGACACTATCAGGTAATTCATTCTGTCACACTGTAGTTCATTTTTTGAAACAACCTGAGTAACAAAACTGTGCTTTACTTCATTTTTCCACACAGATCTTTCAGGAACTGGGCTCACTTTTAAAACTAATAACCTGTGATTATGGCCCAGTCTATCCTCAGTGGCAAAATAATTAAAGTTTCTTGAGTAAAATCATTCAAAATTCCGCACCTTCACCACACACTCCTGTTTTCATGGGCTTTAGCAGACCTCCTGGCTCTGCAGAAATGATCATGGAAACCCAATTTGGAAAGCAGAAAAAAACAGACTAAAAGTTCAACAGTAGTTCATCTACTTAAAGAACATTAAATATTAAACTCCATAGCTGGGTGAGGGGTTAGATTCTGAATCATTAGTTGATGTTGGAAACTCTTGGGTAGAGTAGGTGGACCATTGGTTTCCTTCTGCCATCACTTTCTATGTTTCTAAATAGCTATTTTTTTTTCAATTATTCCTGTTTTTTCTTCAGTACGTATTTGAAAATGTTCCTCTTGGAGTGTTTTTCATGATATTTCAATGGCACTGTTTGACAAATAAAATGGAATGATCATGTCAATTTATGAGGTGAGTGCTTCACTTTTTTTCATGATGTAAGTAGTACTGCACCTGCTTTACAAAAAATAAAATCATAGGAGGAGAGAGAGAGAGAGAGAGAGAGAGAGAGAGAGAGAGAGAGAGAGAGAGAGAGAGAGAACGAAGGGAGCCAGAAACAGTGAGGAAAACATTGATGGTTAGAGATTGTATATAATAAATCATGGGGTAGTGTGATTCAAACTTTAAACACTGCCTCAGTGTGTAACCCTTTAATACACTCCTCAGGCTTCATTCTTAGGGTTTATGTAGCATCACATACCTTAGGTGCATATAAAATTTTTGTAATGCACAACACCCCCTGCTTTATTCTATATATTATCAGTTGTACTATGTAGCATTAGGTGTTTCTTTTTTGTCAGACTGACATCTTGCTTATACACCACTGTCCGAAGGATTGGGAATTCTTTATTAGTACTGTTTCTTCCTGCAGATACAATGTGCAAGCATTTGTTATTCCAACTAATAACAACCCACTATAAACTGAAAGAATCAGGCCTGCCAACATTGACCCTAAATGGGCCACAACTGATTTATTTTTAAATAATAGTTAACTTCTATACAAGAACACAGTCTCGTCTCCCCCTCCCAAAAGTCAAGGACGGGATGAACCTCATACAGTATGCCAGCTTTCAAACTGGATGCACTGTGGCATCTCTCCTCAGTCTTCATCCCAGTGAAAAATATCCTGCTGCCAATGCCATTCTAGATGTATAACACCCCCCCAAAAAAAAATAACAACCAAAGAATCAAAATGTAGGGCAGTGCAAATGATTACAATATTGCCCACACATGGCATTGAAAATAGAAACAGTTCAAGGGCTAAGCCTAATACTGTCTTAATGACAGTTCTATCCTATAATTTATCAGTTTATCTTTGATTTCACAGTAATCCACACATGTCCACATTATGGCATAATTCAGCAGTTTCCCATCAAGAGCTTTAGATTTAAAAGGAGAATGTAGTTTAAAACTAGATGTAATTCAGAAAGGAAATGCTCTATATAATACGTAATGTTTTATAGTAAACATGATTTTTTATAGCAGGTTATATATGAAACTGCTTTGAATTTCTATTTTTTTTTCAGACTAATCAAAGAAAAAGGTTTTGATAATCAGCAGGTCTCTGAACTTCTGAGCCCAGACTCATTGCTAAATACTAGGTTTGGTTTCAGTGGACGTTACTAAATTTATTTCTGTATTTGCTAGAACTCTGCTGATTTCATTTGTCTCAAACATGCACAGTAGTGGTAAATAGCTTTGACATAGTGTTCTAATGGTTTTAGCATGCTGAGATGAGCATCAGTGAAAGAGTGCAAAGGAGACCTGAAAGGCCAGGTGGGAAGATGAAACTGCAATGGGAGGAGAGACTACAAAAGTGGAAGAGAAACAAGATCAGTAGAGAAATATAAGGAATGGGGAGGGAGGGAGGTAGGAGAGAGTGAGAGTAATAACAAGCATTTGTCAATGCCAAACGTTGGCTCACTGGCATTGGTAGTGCTGGAGTTAGAGAGATGCACAATGGGATTGGCAGTGAAGCAGTGAACTGACGCCAACCCCAGAACCACCATGCAGAGAGTGACAGGAATTGGGCTGTGCCTTTGGGTCATTGGCCATAACGCCATTTCACCTCACCCTACCCCACAGAGACTGACAAGTGCTGCGATGTGCCTTGGGGTCTTTGGGCCTTACGCTCACCTCATTCCATAAGGAAATATACTGACATGGATGCACTGTAGGAGAATGGGGTGAAGGTTGGGGCCGAAGAGTCCAAGGCACACCTCAATGCCTGCTACTGGCTGCAGGGTGGGGGGTGGAATGGCGTGAGCATTACAGCCGACAATGCCAAGTCATACCCCTGATGCCTGTCAGTCTGTACAGGGTGGGGCATTGTTGGAAACCCTAATGCCCAGGGCATTTGTTGGTATTTTCACTCCAAATTTTCAACATGGGCAATTTGTGACCCCACCTCATGAACAGTTGCACTACGACTATCGTTTGCCGAAAAGTGATTTTGTACAGTGACTATGCATTTTGGTGCCACAGGTGTGAAAACACATTTCAGGCAGGGTGTGAAAAATGACAGCTGCACTGTTCATGAGGAGGTGTAAAAAAATGGCATTGTTGAAAATCTGGGGTGAAAATATAAACAAGCATTTGTCAATGCCGAATGTTTGCTTGCTGGCATTGGGATTGGTAGCGTAAAAGTTAGACAGCTGCATAATAGGAATGGCAGTGAAATATTGAACTGAAGCCAACCCCACCACCACCCTGCAGGTACAGACAGGCATTGGGGTGTGCCTTTGGGTCATCAGGCATAATGGCCATGCCATTTCACCACACCCCACCCTGCAGACACTGACAAGTGTCACGGTGTGCCTTGGGATCTTTGGCCCTTATGCACACCCCATTCCATTAGGAAGTACGGTGAGATGGGTGCAATATAGGAGAATGGGGTGAACTTTGGGGCAGAAGAGTCCAAGGCATACCTCAATGCCTCTCAGTGACTGCAGGGTGTGGAATGGTATGAGCATCACAGGCAAGAATCCCAAGTCACACCCCTGATGCCTGTCATTCTTTATAGGGTGGGGCGTTATAGTTGAAAAGCCTAATACCTTAGGCATTCGTTGGTATTTTCACTCCAAATTTTCAACATGTTTATTTTGTGACCCCACCTCATGAACAGGGGGAATATCAGTTTGTTAGTCGAAAGCTGCTTATGCATAGTGACTACAGCATTTAGCACCACAGGTGCAAAAATATTCCGAACAGGATGTAAAAAATGACAGCTGTACTCTTTCATGGGGAGGTGTAAAAAATGGCTATGTTGCAAATGTGTAGTAAAAATATTAAAAAAAATGGTGAAGTCACGAGCGTACATAGAAACTGTGCAACGCACACCCGTAATATAATTAGGTTGGGGATTTCTTACAGCAGATTGTCAACTCAGGCATTTTGGTGCCTCCGATCATGAACAGTGTCACTGTGATTTTCTTTATCTGTGCCGAACAATGATTTCCCACGGCTGACCATCTCTGCACTGAAAGTGTGAAAACACACTTCGGCCATGTTGTGAAAAATGGCAGCTGTACTGCTCATAAGGAAGTGTGGAAAAATGCCACTGGTGAAAATCTGGACTGAAAATATTACAAAGTCATGAACTAATGAGGTGCGTGGAAACTGTGCAATGCTCACTTGTAACACAGTCATTTTATGGACTTTGTCACCAAATTTTCAACATAGCCATTTTAAGACCTCTGCTCATGAACAGTGTAACTGTGATTTTCTTAATCTGTCCTAAACATTGCTTTCGCACACCAACAGCACCATTGTGCGCTACATGTGTGAAAACACATTTTGGGCGACATGAAAAATTGCAGCTGTACTGTTCATAAGGAAGTTTAATAAAATGGACATGTTGAAAATCTGGAGTGAAAATATTAAATTTGCAAACTTACGAGCATGCATAGGAACTGTACAACGCACGCTCGTAAAAGTCATTTTTAGGAATTTTTTCACCAAATTCTTAACATAGCCATTTTAAGACCTCTGCTCATGAACAGTGTCACTGTGATTTTCTTAATTTATCCTGTACATTGATTTCACACACCGACTGCGCCATTGTGTGCTACATGGGCGGAAACACATTTTGGGTGAGATGTGAAAAATGACAGCTGTACTACTCATAAGAAGGTAAGAAGGTGTGGTACAATGGCAATGTTAAAAATCTGGAGTGAAAATATTGAAAATTTGCGAACTAACGAGCGTGCATAGGAACTGTACAACGCACGTTCGTGAAACAGTCATTTTTTGAAATTTTTTCACCAAATTCTCAACATAGCCATTTTAAGACCTCTGCTTATGAACAGTGTCACTGTGATTTTCTTAATTTGTCCCGTACATTTACCTTGCACACCAACTGCGCCATTGTGCGCTACATGGGCGGAAACACATTTTGGGTGAGATGTGAAAAATGTCAGCTGTACTACTCATAAGAAGGTGTGCTAAAATGGTAATGTTGAAAATCTGGAGTGAAAATTTTGAAAATTCACGCCCTTACGAGCATGCATAGGAACTGCGCAATGCACGCTCGTAAAACAGTCATTTTAGATTTTTTTCACCAAATTTTCAACATAGCCATTTTAAGATGTCTACTCATGAACAGTGTCACTGTGATTTTCTTAATTTGTCCCGTACATTGATTTCGCACACCGACTGCGCCATTGTATGCTACATGGGCGGAAACACATTTTGGGTGAGATATGAAAAATGACAGCTATATGTCTCATAAGAAGGTGTAGTAAATGGCAATGTTGAAAATCTGGAGTGAAAATATTGAAAATGCAGAACTTACGAGCCCGTGAGGAACTGCGCACAATGCACGCTCAGAAACAGTCATTTTGGAATTTGCACCAAATTTCAACATGGGTTTTGAGACCCCTTCTCATGATTGATGTCACTGTCATGGCATTATTCAGGTCTGAAGGGTGATTTCGCAGTCACTGCACAGTCACTGCGCCAAATCACCCTTCAGGCCCGAATAACGCCATGACAGTGACATCAATCATGAGAAGGGTCCCAAAACCCATGTTGAAAATTTGGTGCAAAATTCAAAAAAATGCCTGAGATATGTAATGTGTGAAACCCCCTATCTCAGCCCATTATACAGCTTACCGGCATTTCCTCAGTTCATGGGGTCGCCTTTGAAGAGTGCAGACGTGTTCCCCGGTCCACCGAAGATCGTCAGCACCGAGGTCCAGAGGTAAGTATGGGGTGGAGGGAGTGGGGAGGCTGGGGTGCAGTGGTGGGTGCGTGGTTGTGAGGGGGCAGGAGACTCACTCGGGACTGTTTTTTCTTCACAGGTGAAAAACCGAATGACGGACATTTGCCATGCTGGGGTGGGCCTCCTGCGTGGCACAAGGACATTGGGCGGTCATTCAGCCGACGGGGATTGGGCACCCCTGGCCGCCATCGACGGTTGCGCTGCGTGGCCCTCAGCATGGCACCTACTACTGGGTAGTGCAGCCGACGGGATTGGGCACCCCTGCCAGCTATATGATTAGTTGCCATGCTGGTGGGCACCCAGCATGGCATTTTGTAAGTGTTTGGGGAGGTGGAGGGAACGCAGCACAGCCGATGGGGATTGGGCACCCTCGGCTATACCGTGCAGCGCAAGGCGCAAGGGGGCGCGACGCCTGTGGGCATCTGTGGGGGAACTGCACATGAGCAGCCTTATCTTATCGCTGCTCACCAAGTGTATCCCTTTCAATCAGAGAGCTACTGCATTTTGGACCATGTCATAGACAGCTCCAAAATGCATTGGCTTACAGGGGCCACGCCTGCCAGCACACTGACTGAATTGGAGGAGGAGGTGACACACCTCCGAAATCTCCGATGATGGCACTATGTTTCTTGCACATGCGTGCAAGCAAACATAAAAATTGGTGACATCATGAATGTGCATAGAAACTGTGCAATGCATGCCTGTAATGCAATTATTTGAGGGATTTGTTTAACCAAGTTTTCAACATAAGCATTTTGGGAACTCTGGTCATGAACAGTGTCACTGAGATTTTGTTAATCTGGCCCAAACATTGATTTCTCACAGCGACCGCGCCATTATATGACACGTGTGAAAACATATTTCGGACAGGATGTGAAAAATGGCAGCTATACTGTTCATAAAGAGGTGTACACAAATGACGGTGAAAATCTGGAGTGAAAATATGAAAAATTGGTGATGTCACAAGCGAGAATAGAAACTGCACAATGCACACCCATAACACAATTATTTTGAGTATTTTTTTTACCAGATTTTCAACATAGGCATTTTAGGACTTCCACTCATGAACAGTATCATTGTGATTTTGTTAATGTGTCCTGAACATTGATTTCGCCCAGCAACCATGCCATTGTGTGTCAAATGCTTGAAAACACATTTTGGGCAGGATGTGAAAAATGACAGCTGTACTGTTCATAAGGAGGTGTGAAAAAGGGCAATGTTGAAAATCTGGAGTGAAAATATCAAAAATTGTCAAAGTTATGAGTGTGCATTGCAGAACAGCAATGCACACTCATAACATGGCCATTTTTTTGGAATTATTCCACCGAATTTGCAAGATAGGGTTATTGAAACCCCACCTCATGGACAGTGGCATTGTCGTTTCATTAATCAGTCCCAAAATGTGATTTCACACAGTAACTGCAAAATGACCTTTCAGGGCCAAGTAATAAGATGACAGTGCATGTGTTCATGAGGTGGGGTCCCAAGCTCCCCATGTTGAAAATTAGGAGGCAAAATTCCAAAAAATGGCTGAGATATCCACCTAAGTTGAAAAAAAAAACATTTATGCCATTATACAGCTTACCAGCATTTCTTCAGTTCATGGTCGGCTTTGAAGAGTCCAGACGTGTTCCCGGTCCACTGAAGATCATTGCACCAGGCTCTGGAGGTAAGTATGGGGTGAGGGGGGTGTGGGAAGGTGGGGTGAACATAGGGTGGCTGCGAGTTGGGGAGGAGACCCCATGGCGAGGGACCGTTTTCTTTCTTTCAGGTAATTATAAAAAAAAAAAAAGAACACCGCAGACAGTATGAAAAACTGTTGTGCTCACTTAGGTGGGCTCCCAGTGTGCCCCATGACTTTGCGTGGTGGTGTTGACCACACTGGGGTGGGCTCCCAGTGTGGCACAGAATGGGGAAGGGGTCAGAGCATGCTGTGGGCTCACTTTTGATTAGTGGGGAGGAACAATGGGGTGGGCTCACAGTGTGCCACACAATCTTGGGGGGGTTATTTAACATGCCAACAGGGGGATTGGGCACCCCTGAAGTCGGCTTTGTAGGCATTGAGTAGCAGGCAGTGGCTACTGCCACCATGTTTATTGAAATACTTCACCAGAAATGGCACGTCGGGAGGCATGTTATTCTGCCGTTGCACGACGAGCTTGTCCCTCATTGCAGTGGCACTTTCTTTACAAGTTTTGATCACTTTACATATTTCTTCTTTGAGTGCCTGTATACTGGCTTATTGGGGAATGAGGAACGCACCTATTAAAGCATGCCCTGCATTCACCCACACTGACACACCGCCGAAATCTGCTACTACCACAAGATGTTGGCTTGCGCCTATAACAACATAATAAAAATGTATTGGAAGACAAGCATGGAGATTCTTTTGAACCAGCAGAGTCAGGCAGATTAGTGGAGAATGGAAGATAGACTAGAAGGCCAGGTGGATGCAATACTGGAAGAATAAGAACGAGGGGATTGAAATGGAGCGGTACTACGTAAGTGGGATACTTGGGGAATGCAGTGTTAGCTAGTAAAATAACCCCCCCAAAAAACAACAAAATAATTTCGGCTCATCTGGGATGGCACTCTTATTGGTATAATGAATAGTTTCATGAATAGCTACTAAGTATGCATGCTTGAAAGAGCCCTAAGCTCTCTTTACCATGTAGACGAAGTGGGCGAGAGTCTGCAAAATATGGGAAGGTACTGGAATAACTGGATGCTGCATCACTTTAGGGGACATAAGGTAGAGATGTATATTACTGATGTGCAAGAATGTTTCTCTTTGTTTTTCTTTTGTCTAAATTCTACACACTTGGTTTCTGTTGCTGGGCCCAAACAGCTTGCAACCTGTATCAGAGTGACATGGGATCAGGACAGAAACATATGGCAACAAAGAATTTCTCAGCAGAAAAGACCCATTTGGCCCACCCAGTCTGCACTGATGTTCCCTACCTAATCAGTCTCTGCAGACCCTAATTGGTCTCTGGCAACACTCCCTCCATCCTGCCTGTTTTATAATGCATCTCTATGTCTATCCCTTGAATGATTAAAGCCCCCTTCCCCACTGCTTTTGTCTCCACAACTTCTGCTGGCAGTCTGTTCCAGATGTCTACTATCTTTTCAATGAAGAAATATTTTCTCACATATCTCTTAAATGTCCCCCTTCCAGTCTGGCCCAGTGGCATGGAGGGCTGAGGCACAATACACCTCACCTCCTGCAATGCCAGTGACCTGGGTTTGGAGACAGATGTGGGTCACTTGGGGTCTGGCCAGTAGGTGGAGGATTGAGCATCTGTAGGGGTGCTCTTCTCTCTCAAGGCGTCTGGGGGGGGGGGTGCTGTGGCTCACTGTCTGTCTGCCACCCAGTGGCAGCTGAGTGGCAATGCATGCAACTTTACCAGGAGAGGGAAGGGAACCCACTTTCAAAGTGCTGGGGGCATATTCATGGAGGCAGAGCTCAGGCATTGTGCCCATTGCATGTCCTGTGGACCCAGGGAGCAAATCAGTGGAAAAACACCCCAGCTGCAGGATGACAACCAACCTCTTGTAGGCACCGCGCCAGTGACTGGGCATCCACTACAGTTCTATAGCAAAGAATGATAGCAAGAAGGTAATTAATTCCCAGAGAAGCCGGTGATGGGGCCTAGGGGGTTGATAGGAAGGGGGCAGCAGAGGCAGCTCAGGAGATAAACAAATGATAGAAACAAACTTCCCACTCCAGCCTCATCACATGCCCCCTAGTCCTGGTTCTCCTTTCCGTTTGAAAAAGACTTCCCTCCTGCATCCTGTTCACCCCTATGGGACACTTGTAGGTCTCTGTCATGTCACCTCTCACTCTCCTCGCTTCCAGGGTGTAGATGATGAGATCTCGAAGTCTCTCATGGTAGGGCTTCTTGTGTAACCCCAGCAACATTTTAGTTGCCTCCACTGGACTGCCTCCACCCTGTCTATGTTCTTTCTGAGGTGAGGAGTTCAAAACTAGACGCAGTACTCCAAGTGGGGTCTCGGCAGCGAGTAATACAGTGACAACTGAACCTCCCTCCTAATGCTGGATATTCCCCTCTCTTTGCACCCCACCATCCTGCTAGCCTTACCCACTGCTTTGTCATACTGGCCTGCCACTCTGAGGTCCTCTGATCTGATAACCCCATGGTCCCTTTCCTGCTTAGTAACTGGCAATACCTTCCCCCCCATCATATACTCAGCTTCTGGGTTCCTATGCCCTAGGTGCCTGATTTTGCACTTTTTGGCATTGAATCCCAACTGCCATGCCTTAGACAACTCCTTGAGTTTCCCCAGATCATTGCTCATTCTCTCCACCCCCTCCAAAGTGTCCAGTCTCTTGGATAGTTTGGTATCATCAGCAAAAAGGAATGCCTTCCTTTCCAGTTCATCAGCAATGTCACTTCTAAGGACACTGAAGGAGAACAGTCCAAGTACTGAACCCTGTGGCACCTCATCGGTTCCTCCTTTGTCATTTAAGTAAATGTCATTGACCAACACCCTCTGCCTCTTATTCATCAACTAGTTTCTAACCCAGTTCACCACTTTGAATCCCCCCCAGGCTTCTCAGTTTCTTTATCAGCCTCCTGAGTGGCACAGTGTTAAAGGACTCACTGATGTCCAGATAGGCCACATCCACTGCCTTCCCCTGCCCTATTTTCCTGGTTACCCAGTCGATAAAATCCTTCAGATTCATTTGGCATGACTCCTCCCCCCCCCATAAATCCATGCTGTCTTGTGGTCATGCAGCCCACTTGATTCAAGATACTCAACCAGTCCTTCCTTTACAAGGGTTTCTATTAAATTCCCCTCCATTGAAGTAAGGCTGGCCAACCCATAGTTGCTAGCCTCCTACCTGATGCCGATCTTATGTAAATGGACCACATCAGCAATTCTCCAGTCCTCTAGAACCTTGTCTTTTTTCAGTGAGCTGTTTAACATGGCCATCAGTGGGACAGCTAGCCCTCCCTGAGTTCCTTTAGAACCTCTGGATGTATCCTGTCCAGTCCCATACATTTGTCCACATTTAGAGCTGCAAGTCCCTTCCATACTCTTTCTTCTGAAAATGGACTTGTCTCCACAACCCCCTTCAATTATTCCTGCTATTCTTCATTGGTCTGTTCCTCCTCTCTCCGCTATAAAGACTGAGCAAAAATACCTGTACAGGATATCTGCATTTTCTTGTTCCTCTTCTGTGCAGTCTGTTTCCTCTGCCCGTCTAATCTTCATTGTCATCTGTGCCTTTGTTTCCCTCACCACCTTGCCTGCTTCCCTCTGCTTCACTGGGTATTCCTCCCTGTCCTCCTCCCTCTATGTTTCCTCATTCCTCCTTAATGACACCCTTTTCTCTTTTACCACCTTTTGCCACTTCCTTAGAGAACCATAAGTCTCTTTTTCCTTCAGCTTTCACTCATATGAACATCTGAATTTGCCAGTAGATATAGCCCTTACAGTCTATCTAGTCTGTGCGAGTGTGCATCACTTCAGCCATTTAAACTGCAGTTGCCCCCCTTCTGCTGTGTTTCTTCCTACTTCTCTCTTACCCCCCAGTCCACCCACAGTTTGTACCCTCCTTTTGATCCTGTCCCACCCTCTCTTAAAGCTGCTTACTGACCTCAATGTTACCACTTCCTCCAGCAGTGCATTCCACCCTGTAACCACCCTTTCCATGAAATAGTACCTCCTCATTTCCCTTCAGAATCTTCTTATTTCCAGTTTCAGACTGTGTCCCCTGGTTTCCCTCCCACCTTTTAATCTAAACATACCCTTGATGTTAACTTTGTTCATGCCCTTTAGGTACTTGAAGATCTCAATCATATCCCCTCTCTCCTCCAGGGAACAACAAATTGAGCTCCCTCAGTCTCTCCTCATATGGCTTATACCCCAATCCAAGATTAATTTTCATTGCCCTACGCTGTACCCCCTCCAGTAACTTGATGTCCTATTTCAAGTAGGGGCACCAGCACTGCACACAGTACTCCAAATGTTGCCTCACTAGGGACCTGTACATGGGCAGGATGACTTTCCCTCTCCTAGAGTTAATTCCCCTTGCGATGCACCCCAGCATTCTATTATCCTTTGCTGCTGCCCTCCTGCACTGGGCTGAGTGGTTCATTTCCCCTGTTACTAGTACTCCCAGATCCTTTTCCTCCGTTGATGTGGATAACTGCACTCCCCCCAACCAGCAACCATTCCTGCGATTTCTCGCCCACAAGTGCACGACTTTACACTTCATGGCATTAAATCCTAATTGCCATGTGCTTGACCAGCTCACAAGTAATGCTAAATCCTCTTAGAGTACCTTATCACCTCCCTCCATCCACTTCCACACAGATCTGTGTGTCGTCTGCGAAAAGGCTGATCTTACTTTTTACCCCGTCCAATTTGTAGGCAATGAAAATATTAAACAGCACCGGTCCTAGCACCGAGCCCTGTTGGACCCCACTAGTTACAGCTCTGGGCTCCGATAGCTCACCTCTCATGACTACCCGCTGCTGCCTATCCTAAGCAGCTTTTAACTCATCTAGCCAGTTTCCTTCCTGCTCCCAGGTTACCCAACTTGCTGGTTAGCCTTTCATAAGGCACCAATTCAAAGGCCATGCCGAAGTCCAGGTAAAGAACATCCACCACATGGCCTTTATCCTTTTCCCTATGTCATCCAACCAAAAACATCAACCAGGTTTGTCGGACAGGATCTGCCTAAGACAAACCCATGCTGCCTGCCATCCTGGAGACCATTTTCCTCCAGAAATATCACCAGCATCTCCTTGAGGATAGTCTCCATCAGCTTTTCTACACTGATGGTAAGGCTCACTGGCCTGAAGTTTCCTGGTTCATCCCTGGGCCCACTCTTAAGGAGGGGCACCACATGCACCATCCTCCAGTCCCTGGGCATGCACCCAGTACCCAGGGAGGTGTTGAATAAGTCCACCAGCGGACCTGCCAGGATATCTTCCAACTCTCTCAGGACTCTACGGTGTAGTAATCCATCTGGCCCTAGCACCTTATTTACCCTCAGGGACTAAGTCCCTCCAGCACCCTGTTTACTAGTATCTCCCCATCTGTAGCCTCATGCCCCCACACCCACCCCACCCTTCCCCTTAGGCATGGGCCCTTCCCTCCCTGGTAAACACTGAACAGAAGTACTCCTTGAGTACCTCTGCCTACTCTTCCCCCTTTTCTGCCCATCCTTCTCCCTCCTTGATCTGAACAATTTGATCCTTACTCTTTCTCCTCTCCCCTATAAACCTGAAGAAATCATTTTCCCCTTCTCTGATCCCCTGTGCTAACCTCAGTTTTCTCAATGCCTTGGTTGCCCTTACTATTCTACTCACCTCTCTGGATTTCCTCATGTATTCCTTCCTGTCCTCTTCACGGTTGGATCTTTTATAGTTCCTAAAGGCAGCCCTCTTTTCCCTCACCCTCTCCTCAACCTTTCTGCTCATCCAGCTCGGCTTCTTGATCCTTTTTTTTTTACTCTGGCTCTTTACACATATGCTAGTGACCTCCACCAGTCCCAGCTTAATGACTGCCCACTTTTGCTCGTCATCCATGTGTGGGAAGATGCTAGCTAGGTGCCCTTCCAGTATGCTTCCCATCCTGCCAAAGTCTGCTCTTTTAAAGTCCAGAACCTTAGTCTTTGTTGTGGTTACTGCCTTTCCTATATTGAGGGAGAACCACACTGTGTGGTGGTGGCTTCCCACAAGTGGGTCCTCTGCCCCAATGTCTTGGACTTGTTCACCGTCCATCAGCACCAGGTACAGAATGTTCCCCTCCCTAATTGGCTCTGTTACCTTCTGTGTCAGGAAGCCATCCTGGAAGGTGTCCAGGAGGATCTGCTCCCTGGCACACGAGGTAGCCAGGATGTTTCTATCTACTCCTGGCAGGTTGAAGTCCCCAACCACCACAGTACTGCTTTTGCCACTAAGCCTCCCATTTTTTATCTGCAATAATTACTAATACTTTTTTCATTCCACAGCTCTGCAATTGGCAAATAGAACCACCATTCTTTCTCAACATCCTGAAGTTCCCTCAGTGTTTGTAGAAGGCCATAATGGTTATATGCTTCAGGGCTGAGTGCCAGTGGATTAGAAAGTGGTGGCCCCACAGACTACTGCTACCCAGAGGGGATGGGTGTATAACGGAGCTGCCAACAACTCTCACTAATGCCATTTTAGGCTTGCTCCCGATCATTTTAGCCATTTAGTTGGGGTTTTCAGTGGTGAAGGCCATTTTTACTGCATCAAAAAATGCTGTTTCTACAACACAGGCTTATTTCTGTGGCAGGACCACGTTTCTGTGGCAGTTGCTGCAACAGCAGAATCGCAGAAAACACTGGGCCCTAGTCTTAAGGGATCTAAAAATTGAACTGGCAGCCCCTCTGGCATCCCTGTTCAGTGAGTCCCTAGATACTGGAGTGGTCCCAGAAGACTAGATAAGGGCAAATGTTACCAGTTAGTCTAACCTCTGTAGTAGGAAAGATAATGGAGACACTCCTCAAGGAAACAATAGTGGAGCACCTAGAAGTCTTGGGGATGTTGGATTCCAGGCAACATGTGTTCACTGCAGGACAGTCCTGTCAAACTAATCTAGTGGATTTCTTTGACTGGGTGACAAAGGCAGTAGACCAAAGGCGGGGGGGCTGTAGACATTGCCTTCCTAGATTTCAGCAAAGCCTTTGATGCCGTCTCACATAGGAGACTGGTCAACAAGCTAGGAAGCCTGGGGATGGGACACAAGATGGTAAACTAGATTGAAAATTGGTTAAAAGACAGACAAGAGAGGGTAGTGGTAAATGGAACCCAATCAGAGGAAAGGGAGGTGACCAGTGGTGTACCTCAAGGGTCAGTTCTGGGGCTGGTCCTCTTCAATGTCTTCATCAGTGATATTGCAGATGGGCTGGAGGGAAAGGTTTGCCTGTTTGAGGATGACATCAGGATCTGCAACAAGTGGATACCCTGGAGGAGGTGGAAAGGATGAGAAAGGGCCTGGAATGGTTGGAGAGATGGTCAGGTGCATGGCAACTAAGGTTTGACAGAAAGAAATGCAAAATCTTGCATGTGTGAAGCAGGAACCCTGGAGCAAGCTGCAGGTTGGGGGAGAGCTGTTGGCAGCTACTAAGGAAGAGAGGGACTTGGGAGTCATAATCACAGATGACCTTAAGGCCACAAGGCAGACGGCCAAGGCATTGGCAAAGGCCACTGGGATGTTGGGGTGCATAGGAAGGGGAATCATAAGCCAAAGGAGAGAGGTGATATTTCCACTGTACAGGACCCTGGTCAGGCCTCACCTTGAATACTGTGTCCAGCTCTGGTGGCCACACATTCGTAAGGACATTGACAAAATAGACACAGTGCAGAGAAGGGTGACCAAAATGGTGAAGGGTCTGCACCACAAGCCTTATGAGGAAAGAGCCAGAGACCTCAGTTTGTACATGCTGGAGCAAAGGAGGGAGAGAGGTGACATGATAGAAATGTTCACATACCTCAAGGGCATAAACAAGGTGGAAGGGGGACAACATAGTCCAGCATAAAAGTAGTGCCACGATAAGGGGGCATGATATGGGACTGATGGGTGGCTGCATAAGGGGTAATGTCAGGAAGTTCTTTTTTACAGAGAGGGTGATGGATGCATGGACTAGCGTGCCCCAGGAAGTGGTTGCCGCCCATACGGTGACAAGCTTTAAACATGCATTGGACATGTATAAAGGAATATTAGAGATGGGAAGAAAAAGCTAAAGCCAGTGACCAGATAGGGTCACTGGCTGCTTGTCAGGTAGCATAAATGGGCAGAGTGAATGGGCCTGGTGGCTGTTATCTGACGACAGTATCTATGTATCCTATCCCCACAGTGCTTTTCCTGTCCCCCATCTCCCCATTTGAGTTCTGCTCCTGCCTAGCTAAGGGGGGAGAACCAAAGGACCCCCTCACCTGGTGGCTGCCCACCCCTTTGCTCCCTTACATAGTTTAAATTGTACTTAGCCTGTGTGAACTCCCCTCAGCTTCTGCTTTAGGACCTCCAAGCCTTCCTTGCTAAGGTGCAGCCTATCCAGTGTGTGTACAGGTCCCCATTTTTCCACTTCTTGCCCCACTCACCCACCAATCCACACCCAATGGACACACACCATTCCCTCAGCCATTTGTTGAAATCCATGATTCTTTGCTTCCTGGTGGTACTAGCTCTTGGTACTGGGAGAATTTCAGAGAAAACTACCAACCTTCCCTCTTCACTGCATAGTCTTCCCACTTCCTGAAACTTTCCTGCACCTGTTCTACCCTTCTCCCCTCTAAGTCATTTGTGCCCAGGAGCACCACAATGTGGGGGTTCTCCACTACCCTCTCCATACACCTGTTAATATACTGAGCCACTCTACCTGCTGTCATGCCTGGCATATACTCCACCCATATGCGACATTTCCTGGTGCTCCTGCCTCCCCATCCTACCCCCTTAAGTACTGAATCCCTAGAATGATGACCCCCCCCTTCCTTCATACATTATAACTTCCTGTTCCTTGCCTTTCCTCTGTCCCCCCCAGCTCAAACCCCCACTCCTGCTTCCATGCCAATGGATCCCTGTTCCTCCCTTGAACCTTGCTTTTCTCCTATCCTTTGTCCCCTCCACTCCTTTCTAACACCTCTGCCTGGTCTGTCTGATTCTTTCCCCTTACCATTCTCGATCAGCTCTTCCTCTCCTCTTCCTGTAACTTCCTCTACCATAACAACCCCCATGCCACTGGTTCCTCATGTCTGACCTGATCCAAGTTTTTCCCCTTCCTTATACCCCTCCCCTTCCCCTCTACTTTCCTTGCCTGGGCTGGCTTCTATGTCCCCCTGTCTATTCTCTACCTGCTGCACCCCACCCCCCCTTATCTGTTACTCTGCCACCTACCTTCAGTCCCCGCATCTCTGCTTCTGTCTGGACTTCTGATCTTGCCTTTCTCCTCACTGCTAACTCCCTTGCCAGTCCTTCCATCCTCCTCCCCTAACTTCCCTCCCCCCTCCTGCTCCTCCAGGCTAGTCAACACTGAGAACCTGTTCCTACACTCATTCCTTATTTTCCGAGCAACCCCTGCCGCCCATCCCTGTGACTTCCGTTCCTTCTCTTCCCTTGTTTTCATCTTCCCCGATGCTTGACCACTCTCCTTTTGTCATCCCCTGTTCTCAGTTGCTCCCGAGTGGCTGCTTCATTTGTCTTCTGTCTCTGTTTACCCCTTTGTTCACCTGCTGCAACATCTGGAGAAGCCCTCCTCAGGTCCCCTGATACCTGGTGTTCCCCCCAAACCCACCCCTTCTACTCAGCTCCCTTCTCAACCATCCAAGCTCATCTCTAAGCTGCCCCATCTGCCTACACACCATACACCCTTCTACCCTCCATGTAACCCCTAAGAAGATGGCTGTCCCACAACCATTAGAACTTACCACCCATCACACCTCCTGTTCTGCTTTGCTGCCTGCAAACCCCCTCCATCCCCATGCCCCTTCCCATGCCTGCTTACTCTCCCAAACCCTAGGACACTCCATCCTCCCTGTTCACCCTTTCAAGTATTAGTCCTTCTCTGAACACCCACTGCTACTATCAACTCAGCTCTCCCCATGGAATTATCTACACCCCTGCCTCCTTCTATCCCCTTCCCAATGTGGCCTGTGGTCCTTCCTGTGGATGGCCTAAAGACACCACCTAGTCAGATGCCACACTCCTGTTTCATGGTGCTCATGCTTCGGGATCGCTCATGTGAGGGGTCACTAGGCACCCTGGAACTTATATGCAGACTGAGGCCTCTTTACTGACTCTCCCAGTCACATGGTGCAGGCCTCCTCCAATGTAGCACCCTCAACCGTCCTCTCTCGGCTCCTTCCCTCCTCCCAACTCCCCTCAAACCCCAGCAAACAACATTTTTTTTTTCACTTTTACACTTTTTCCATCAGCGCCCAAACGGTGCCCAAAATTATCACTAAAGAAATCACTTCCCTATGGCTGATGTTCCATGCTCCTCCCCATTCGGTGTCTGCCAGATTCTGCCACTGAACTACAATTATGGCTTATTTTGTTTGTGACTGGTGCCTCTTTACTGACTCTCCCAGTCACAAAGTGCAGACCTCCTCCAAAATCCCACCCTCAGCCTCCTTGTCTTGGCTCTCTTCAAACTACACTTATTTTTTTCATTTTTACACTTTATCCATCAGCGCCCGCATGGTGCCCAAAAATATCACTATAGAAATCACTTCCATCTGGCTGGCATTCCGCACTTCTCCCAGTTCAGCATCTGCTAGAATCTGCTCCTATCCTTCATGGAGAGGTTAGGTGCTTTAGTTATACCCTTCCTTATTTTTGCCCATTGTGCCTCCTCTCCTTCCCTGACAACACCCTCCATTAAGGCAGTTTCTGAGACAGACCCCCACTTCTTTAAAATCCACCCATCTAAAGTCCAGGACCATCATCCTTGTGTGGTTAGTCTCTATTCCTGTCTTAATGACAAACTGCAATGCATGGTGATTACTAGTACACAGGCGAGTGCCCACTGTGACATCTGCAATGCTGTCTCTGTTTGTAAGCACCACGTTCAGCATTTCCCTGTCCCTAGTGGGTTCTTTGAGTAGTTGCCACAGAAAAAAACCCTGTAGAGAGCCAGGGATGGCTATGAACCTTGCTGAAGCTGCCATTGGGAGGATCCACTCTATGTTTGCAAGATTGAAGTCTCCAACTAGCAACACCCCCCCCCCCCTTACTTGCCCTTCTCATGATGGCTTCCTTAATCACCATATCAACTCTTCTCTCTGTGTTGGAGGCCTGTACAATGCCCAAGTGTGGACAGTGGCCCAGATCCTTTTTCCAGGGTGACTGTAACAAGGGATAAAGAAGTTTGTCCCTATATTTCAGCCTAACCTCATTTTGGTCTAAAACATAATGTGTCTGTGTAACAAATGTTGACCTATATAATTGGATCATATAAAACTAGTAAAGCCACAAGACAAACTAAGCCACAAGTTGCAATATTACAGTGCCTTTTGACATTTGTGCTGACCATGTGAGTAATAGCAAACAGTTGTCTTATGTGTTTGCAAGACAGGCACACAGGATAGTGTCCAAATTACCCTTCTGACTATCTCTAGTGGTTATCATTATCAGGACAGGCCAAAATGCTTGTATGCACATTCCTAAGTCCAAACCTATTTCTTCCCCCTAGACTTTGGTAACTGGTAGTGACAACTGTTGCTAGCCATATATAATAATAGAATGTACACTATCTATACTTGTGCTGACCAAGGATGAGCTCATACATATACCAAAGGAGTATTGCTTGTAGGTTGATGTTTGTGCTTGTTTTGGACCAATCATAGAAAGCCATAGGAAATGATGATGCTGTCTTCCACTATATAAGCAAGCCAGCACACACTGTTATTTTGAAGAATGTACCACTTGTAATCTCTCGCTGTGATTATTGTTATAATCATTAAATTCTTCCGCCTTCAGCCTAATCTCCGTTCGTCTCCTTTCTAAGTATCTGTAATTGATAATTTACTAACTGTAATTTTTTCTACAACGCTACAGTGACCCACTTGGTGTCCCTGTATCTATATGGCCTTTATTCACTGCCTCACATATTAAACAATCCCTCCTCCCAACCCTGTCTCTTCTGAAGATATGTAGCCTGAAATGGTCATGTCCCAGTCATGGAGCTCAGTGCAATTTGTCTCTGTAATGGCCTCTGAATCCATGTCAGGCTCCACCATAATGGCTTCCAGGTCTGGAATTTTGGTTCAAAGACTCCTGACATGGGTGAACATGGTTTTCTGTACCTTCCATCCCCCCTGCTCGCTGCCCTGCTTCCCTCTCCAATTCCTGACTGTGCTTTTTCTTTACACACCCCCTGACATTCCTACTACTTTTTAATTTCCTCATTCCTTGTCTCTGTCAATCCTTTACCCTCACTTACCTGGATTTTAGCTCACTTTTCTTCTGCCTTGTCCCCATTCCTGCTTTTATGTGCCTCTTCTCTATTGGAGTTTTTTTCCCCGTGCCCTCCCTTGATACTACGTCATCATCCGGAGAGTTTTTTATTGTCTTTCTTTGTTTTCCTGCCTCCCTCCTGGCTAGTTTGAATGCTCATCCAAGCAGCATTTTTTTTTTGGGGGGGGTTGTTTGTTTTTTTATACATTCTTTTTATTCTCCTATACTCTGGACCACCAGACTCTCTCCAGAAAGATACATGACCAACCTGTTCCTGCCCACCGAGATCCCCAGCTCTACTTATTGAATGGTGGATGACTCCCCATGCTCGTTCTCAAACCATCAACCCCCTGGATTTAAACCCCACAGGGAGGCACTGCCACCTCCTACTAGTGACCTTTCTGCAAATCTAGTGTGTGGTCAGGAATCTGCAAAGGGATCATCCGGGGCAGGCTGAAGGATCTGGTGCTGGGTATGGTGATTGATCCCTGATCCCACCTTCACCTACTGGTGGATCCCGAGTTTTCCTCCTTCTATGTTCCCTGAGCATGGATGCGCAATGGTGCCTGGCATACAATTGGTGCATTCCTGCCCCATGCATGAGGCACCCACTGATGCTTGCCCCCATGTGTGCATGCCACTTGGCGCAGTGACCCTCAGCCACACCAGGAGCCATGCGAGCAGCGCAGGTGACCCAACCTTCCCCAGGAAAGGAGAGCAGTCCTCAGGACGATCAATCCATTCCTGCCCCCTGCCAACCCGGCTCATTGCTGAACCTGGGTCACCAGCATGGCATGAGGTGTGGCGTCCAGTGCCTCAACCCTCAGCACCACTGGGCCGACTCCATCCAAGCAGCATTTGATGAACATTGATACTAGCTAGTGGGATGCAGTAATGATCTACTTAGGCATTTCTTCTTTATCTCTCATTTCTTTTACCATAGGGAGACATAAAATGTTCTTTTTGTTAGACAAGACTAATTACTCTATAAATATATAACAGACATTGACAATCTGCATAGTTGGGAAGATTTTCTAAACACTAGAACATTGGTAACATTGATATTACAGAGCTCTATAAAGACTAATGTCCATTTGGCTCGCTTAAACTTTCGATTTAATATCCCACTGTATTACTGCCCCCCCAAAAAAATATTCAAAGATATTTTGAAGGCTGTCATATTCTGACTAGCCACCACTTCAATCAGTAAGTCATTCCAAACTCTTGCCCTCCTATTAGAGAACCAAAACAAACGCAGTTTTGTCCTACATCTACCCACCAAGCAAGAAAGGAAAAAGCATGTTTTGGCAAAGAGTCAGATGTGCACTTTAATTTTTATTTATAAACTTAGGGCTGGCAGGTAAGACATATCTCTTTTTTCCAATATGGCACTGCTAAGATAGTGGCCAGTTATGGTTACTGTCAGAGTGTCCCAGGCTGTCAACTGGCATAACACTCTTCACTAATGCTGCCATCAGCCTGCTGCACATTTGACACTAGGCTGTTCCCTTCTCATCCCACTTTACGGCCTTACTCACACAGTACAAGGCCTCTGGATGTAAAAACCACAGTTCAATCCTCGCACTCCTGGGATTACTCCTTTAGAACAGGCCATCTTGTTTATCTTCCATGCATGATCCCCGATCTGGAACACAGCGTGTGTCAGTAAAATAAAGTGCCGATGCCTTTTAAAAACAGTGCACAGTCAAAGACAAATTTAATATGAAACACTTATTATCTGCAGAATGATATACAGCCAACAAATGGGGAACTGTAGAGCACACTAGGATAATCAGAAGTACAAACAGAAGAAAAAGACCATAGGTTCATAGGTGAATACGAGTTTGGGGGACTAGCCCATTATGAACTCGCCACCCTTATCCTGGGTGGAGTTTATATTTAACATCGCCCATGAATTTGTCTAAGTTCTGTTTGAAACTCAGCATATTTGCACTTTGTACCTCATCCTGTGGCAGGGAATTCCAAATTGGTACTATTCTTTGTGCAAAGAATCGATTTCTTTTCACAGTTCTATTTGGTAGATCTGTTTTACCTCATAGACTTTTAAAGACAAGAACATACATACTGGATTTAATTCCCAAAAACACCACTCAGCAGACTGGGAAAACATCTCTTTTTCACCCTCTGTCTATTGCACACATTTTCTCTGTGATGATTCCCAACCCTCCAGATGATTAAACAGGAAAGAAGCCATGATGCAATAGGGCTGGAACCGGGGCTGGAACATGACGTGTAATTTGGCAACTAGCTTATAGTATATGGTTCACTGTTGTTGTGTATAGAAATGTATACACATGCAGATGCTGTTACACCACAGTAGTGATGTCAGAATGCTGCTGTACCACAGTACTGTAGCTATGTCAGTGGTATAACACCATATAATACAATGTCTATTAAGATACTTCATCCTTACCTTCACTGCAGGTTCATCATAACAAAGACATCAGCAAGACTGAAAGCATCCCAAGTGAACTGCTTGTTAAAAATGAGCTACTAGAAATGCTGCCAGCTCATGTAACTATTACTTATATCCCATTAAATGTTTTTAATCTTATTCTTTTGTTTGCTGGCTTCTGTTTATTTGACCGCAGTTCAACACAGAGATAGGAAGAAGGTAAATGAATAAAAACAAACATATTCTATACAAAATAATGCATGGGCAAACATACACAACAAGGCTGATGTTTCCATCTCAGGCTGAGATGACGTTGTGGAGACAAGTCAAAACAAAAAACAAGGTGGCTCAGGGTCTCGTGGTGTTTCGTTTGCAGCTGTAGCATAGAAAAACAAAGACAAATCTCGCACACGCAATGCACAGAAGTACTGCTTACAATTTTATTGTGCAGATGCAGATCCGCAGTATTCCAACTCTCAATCCAAATGACTCGACATTTTGTGCTTGCGTGCTTTGTCAAGAGACAAAGGTCTTCTCCCACTGCCAGTCCTTATGAATAAATGTCTTAAAGTGATATACACATTATTATAAATACTAACAAGAAAGCACAGACAAGTGGTAAAATAGAAAATGATAAAAAAAGGGTGGAGATGATACTGAAAAGAGATGGGCAAAGGCAAGGCAAGGCAAAGTTTATTTAAAAGACGCCCAATCCCAGCGGCTCTGGACGCCATACAAAATATTAATAAAACAGCATAAAAAACAAAATAACAACACCACAGAATTATTTAAGCTAGAAATAAAATAAAATAAAATAAAATAAGTAACTCCAATAAATAATCTCAGATTGTGCTGCAATTTATAATTTATACAATAAAAGCTTGGGAAAATAGGAGACAATCATGCAGATATTTGTCCCACAACCTAACAAAATGGCAAACACTGTATAAAGGTGCTAGAAAGGAGCTTAATTCAGACTGATTCTGCACCTCATGACATCAGCTTCACAAATGCATCACAGCACCTGCAGAAACAAAGGGCGATATAAACATTTGCACTGTAAAGTACATCCAAATACAGAGTAAATTCATAGGTAGGGCACCTACTCCAGTTTGTCATTCAGGCCCCTTCCTTCTGTTGCAGCCAATTTAAAAATCCAATACACCTCCCATCTTGAAAGGGTGCAAACCAGACCCCACTTCTGGGTGCCACATATGTTTTCTCTATTCCCACAAGAGACCACTTATGTGCAGTTGGATTTGCACTCGTCTTAATGTGCTCCACTGTGGCGTATGCACAGTTATCCTAGGTGAAGGCCCTGACATGGTTCCCCACACCCTCTTTAAGCTTCATTTTGGTCCTCCCAACATGGAAAGCTGAACAGGTGCATGTGAGTAGATACACCACATGCACTGTATCACAGTTCATGAATTTCTTTATGATCATGTGTTTTACCTGTGATAGGATTGCCAAGTGTTTTAGTGGTGGTGGTGATATGTTCACAAAACCTACACCTACCACATCTGAAACAGCCCTGGACCAATGATGGAAACCAAGCAGAAGGATGTGGGGTAGGTTGAAGGCAATATGTGACTACATCTGCAATATTAGGTAGATGTCCGAGCACCATCCTAAGGAACATCTTCAACCATTGCTCCTGTTTAGGTTCAGTCTGGAGAATGTGCCAATTGTGGTAGATAATCTTCTCCACTTCCCTTGGCTGGGTATTGTAGCTACAGTAGTCACAAAATTACACCAGGGGCTCCTTGTGAGTGGAGCCCAAGGTTGGGATATAGCAATGCCCTCCTCTCTGTAGACCTTGCTTTCTTTTGGCCAGACTCCACACACTGTCTAGAGCAGTGATTGTCAACCTTTTTTGGTCTGGGCCCCCCCGGCCAGCTGTCAGTCATGTTGTGGAACCCCTACTAACAGGCTACAGATTGGTTATGTTGTTGCATGTTTTGTACTGCCATTATACATACCTGCATAAAAAGCTAGGAGCGGGGGGTGGGGGTGGCAGCTTTCCACTTATAACAACTGCAGTACTTAAAAAGCTCTCTCATTAGTTCTGTCTCCATAATTCAGTGGCACTGCTCTCCTGTAGTCATTAATGCTTTCTGAACAACTGCAAGTCACTGACCTCCTGCTGCTGTATGTATTTCTGTATAGCTGCATTCTGTCAAATGTATGTACCCAGCTAACTGAAAGAGCTACTGAAAAAAAATCAACCTCACAGAAGTAGCTGCTATCGGTCTCACAAGCTGTCCACATGTGCCAAGCTAACACAGAAAATAAAACACTGGCACTGATATTTTTGGATCTTGGTCTTACCCAGTATTTATAATTATGAACAGATAGCAGGCAGCAGGTGCAGATATGACTCCGTGATTGCGATCTCACTGTCCTTAAACTGAACAGAGGAGTGGGCAGCACTGGGTGATTTTTTTTTTTAATCTGCCACACACTGAGAAAGCACCAGCAAGGAGCAAAGGAACAGAGAGAGGGGAGAGAAATTGCCAACAAGCGCATGGGAATTTTATATATATCTTACAGGGAGGAACAGGGTGCAGGAATACACTATTTTTAAGCGAAAAAGATGTTTCAGGACTAGAGGGCATGGGATGAAGTTGAAGGAAGGGCGATTCAGAGGAAATGTGAGGAAGAATTTCTTCACAGAACATGTGGTGGACAAGTGGAACATCCTGACAGAGGAAGTAGTGGAGGCTGAAACAATCACGGAATTTAAGAATGCATGGGATAGACATAAAGGAATTCTGAAGGTCAGGGGTAAGGGGCAACAGACTTCTAGGAAAACATAAACTGAACTTACAAGCTCAAATGGGCAGACTGGGTGGGCCATAGGCCCTTATCTGCCGACACTGTCTATGTATCTATGTATATGTACCGGGCTGTCACTGAACCAGGAGACAATAATGAGACATAGGGTAAGCGACTGCATTTGAAGCAGATAGCGAGCACTTGTTTTTAATTAGTGCTATCGTGGTCACACAGCAGACATAAAAAAAAGAAGATTTAACCATGGTTGAAATTTCTCAGAGTGTTCCGTGGACCTCCAGGAAGTCACTTGCAGACCCCCTGTGGGCCACACACCCCCGGTTGACAACCCCTAGTGTAGAGTAAAGTCAAGCATGGAACATATGGTTGAGATCCTTTACATTAGTCTCAGAATCAGTCTCCCAGCTGCAGTTCCTGTGGACATGAAGGAACTGACATGTAGGGATATTCTGGATGGTGTGGTGGGGGTGACACGAGGAAACCCATTACCTTTATTATCTTCTGGCACTTTCACAGGTGAAGCCTGTGAAAGTGAGAATGATTTGTTACTGCATGGGGGAGACTTGAATGTTTGACATATGATTTAAGGCATAAAATGAAGGTGTATGGGTATTATATAGATACTAATTAAGTTACAGGGACTAATCCCAAAATTCAGAAAAAGTGCAAAAACTGCTCGGCCTGGTGGCATTGAGGGTTGAGGCGCTGGATGCCACACCTAGCTCCACGACAGACACCCAGGTTCAGAAACAATCCCGGACCATCGTGGGTCAGCAGGGGAGAACTAGGATTGAGCATTCGACAACAGCTCTCCTAGTCCTGGGGAATAGGGGTGGGACTCACATCACCCTCTAGTGCTGCCTGGGGACACCCAGTGGCATTGCAGATGAGCGTGTGCCTAAGGGGCGGGAACACAGCAGACATCTGCACATTTGTGCACTGACGTCATTGCACGTCCTTGCTCCCATTGAGAGAAAAGCAGAAAAAGGGCTGGGCGTGACCGAGCAGCTTGGGGAGGACTGTTGTGGAATTGCACTGGGGGTGGGGGGTGAGGTACCAGTCTGGCTGGTAAGGGATGGGGAAGCCCTCCAGTGGATCAGCTATGGCTGTGCTAGATCCCCTCCCATCATGCGAGTGAGTCTGCTGCTCTCTCCATGGGCAGGGCCAGCAGCTGGATGCCCCCACTGTTAGGTGCCACAGCAAGGCAATAAATAAAGATGTGATAAAAAAAAGTACAAAAACTATGTTTTATTTTTTAAGCCATTATGAAGTTTTCCATGTCAGTGTTTAGAAAGTGTGTTGACCTACTTTGTCGGTATGGAAAAAGTATACTGACAACATTTATTTTACAAAAAGTACATCTGTCACGATGCAAATATATATATATAATATGTATAGATATAGCTAGATAAAACATGCTGATTCTATATTGACAATATATTTATTACTGTTATATGATAACACTATAGTAATGACAACATTTCTTAATGGCTGGACTCCAAACTATCATTTAAAAAAATAAGTTTCTAGCCCCAACAGTCCCAGAGTTAGACCTTTCAAAAGATATTTTCTTTAAAATGTTTTAGCTTTGGAACCATTAGAGTTACAGACTTAAAATTGATCATATAGTTCTACAGCAACCATATACTGATACAATAAACATAAAATAAATAAAAAAGATAAAATAGTTTGCTAAATTTTTAAAGTCCTGTCATTTTTAACAACATATATCAATGTGTATACATGTAGCAACACAGGAGAACTGTATTGGTAGGGTCTGTACATGTAGATTGGACTCCAGACTTTTATTTTAAAAATTACATTTTTATGCTTGACATTTCAAATAGTACACCTTTCAAAATACAGTTTCAAGCATGATAAAATATCATATAAGATTATTTTGGAAATAGTCAGAAGATGCTAGTTGTTGTTCTGTCTAAGAATAAACACGTTGTTTCCTAGTTTAATATCTCGAAATACGACTTTGGGCTGCATATTAAGCCAGCTGCATTAGCACCATCATGGTGCAACTAAGATATTCAGAAGTAATGCACCTGTGCTAACACTTCTTAATACTGGCCCAGTCCATAGTGCAGTGCACATGCACAGCTCCACAGTGTAGTGCAAGTGCAGCACAGGACACAAGCACAGCACTAAATATAGCACTGCACACAGGTGCAGCTCAGCTAGCACAGAGAACAGCACATGGGGGGGTGATTGGGTGGTGGGAGAGAAGGGCATCAATGAAAGACATACAACTTAGGAGCAAGGTACAACAAACGTGTGAAAAACAAAGTGGGCTCACCGGCACAGTAATAGTGCTACCGCTTGCAGTGCTGATAACCTGTGTTTGGAAACAAGCACAGAGCTTCTGATGGTCAGACGGAGGGAGGTAGGATGAGCATCCCTCAGGCAGCTCTTCTTCTCTGGGGAGGGGTTGTGGTTTCCAGGCATGCCAGTGATGCACAGTGGAGACTTGGTGTCCAACAGCTGGGACCAGCAGACAGTGAGCAAAGACATTGGCGAACATCTGTGGGTTAGGCGTGGGAGAATGCCTGACCTGCACTGACATCATTGCATGTCTGCACCTCCTGGGGGAACCTAAGGGGGAACAGTCCTGGACACAGCAGCACTGTGAAGCCTCTGGACTGCCTCCTGAATGAAGTACTAGGTGTAAGCCTCAGCTGGGACCTCAGATATATCTCAGTCTCTACCCTTGGGGAGCTCTGCTATAGGGGGATAGCTATGGGCCTCCCAGACTGGGTGGCCGGGGGGGATGCTGGGAGGTCAGTCTAGGTGCCAGTGAGGGGTTACATCCCCCCACCCATAGCCTGGATGAAAAAAAAGTTGAAAAAAAAGACATGTATTAAAAACAAACAGAATGGGCAATGGCCCATAAAAACCAGTAAAACCAACAACAACATAAGTAAAATGAATAAAATGGCACCCACCCATTATAAAACAAACAAAAAATGGCACCGACCCATCAGAAAACAAACAAAAATGGGTTCCCACCAATCAAATAACAAACAAAAACAAAAGGCAACTGCCTGTTAAAAAAGGTACCTATCCATCAAAAAACAAACAAAAAAAGGGTACCCACACATCAAAAAATAAACAACAACAAAGGGCACCCACCCATTAAAAATGAAAAAACAAAACAAAAAAAACAAAAGGGCATCCACTGTTAATAAAGAAGAAAAACCAAAAGAGCACCAACCCATGAGCAAAACAAGTCCATTGCCAATGCCCACCACAATTAAAGGGCTGCAGGCTGTGGTGATGATAGTTGTGGCTGTTTCAGCTGGTGCTGAATCACTGTTGATAGTCCTTGTGTGGTTCTGGTGCACTCCCCTCACCTGCCTGACTAGCAGTTTGGGCAGGAAGACCTGGCAATGGAGCAGATCATCCCCACCCTAATGGAGGAAAGTGTCCTGCCACCTTCCTGCAGCACTCTGGGCATCTCTGATAAGAAATACGCTGAACTGGGGGGTCACGTGATGTGCTAAGTCGGGCTAGACGTCCTCCGTAACGCTCCTAGGCCCCAGCTATAAAATTGGTCTTTCTCCTTCGAGAATTTGCCCGTGGGTGAGTGCTTTCAGGGTACTGGTCAGTGCTAACTTACGCGACCGAGTATTTGCGACGATCGCATTGGATAATAGTTCGATCACACGGGCCCTGTACTTGCGTTGGTGTGCGCTACAGCATAGCTGGTGGACCGAGGCTGGGAGTAGCGATGGAGCCCGAAACTGTGGAGCCTCTGGCGGCGAGATCACCAGCAACTATGTGGCCTAAGTCACAATCCCCCACATTTAAGGATACTGATGAAGATTTAAACGGTGGAGGGGCAATGTCTCAGTCCAGTGAGGATCTGCAGGATATCAAGAGGCTTTTACAGAGTCTCGTGGCAGATTTTGCAACTGTGAAGCCTGCACTCCAATCTTTGGCACAGCGTATGGGGGACGCCGAGGCAAGGATAGCCTCTCAGGAGAGAAAATCAGCGGTGCTGGAGCAGGAGTTATCCACAGCTAAAAAAGTTAATTAAGAAGCTAGAGGATCGTATTGAAGATCAGGAGTCCCGAGCAGGAGAAACAATCTGATATTGGCTGGGCTGCCAGAAAGATCGAAGGGCAGACTGTGTTTCTTTCATCCAGGACTTGCTTTTAAAGCTGTTGGGCCAGTCGCCTTTTGGGGACTCATACAACTTAGAGAGAGCTCACAGAGCATTGAGAGAAATACCCCCGCCAGGTGCGTGACCCAGGGTGATCATTATGCGATTCCTTAACTTTAAGGAGAAGATGCATGTGCTGGGGAAGGCTAGACAGCACAAAGCCCTCCAATGAAAAGGAGCAACTCTTTGGATGTTCCAGGATCAAACTCCTTCCGTTAGAGAAAAGCAGAGGGAGTATGCTGACATAAAGAAAAAGCTCTATATGGTGGGCATTAAATTTTGTCTGCAGTATCCAGCAACTCTTATGGTGAGACTGCAATCAGGCGAAAAACGATTCCTGATGGCGAGGGATGCGTTGGAATGTTCACGCACTGAACTTCCCAATTTATTCAAACCTCAGACTTGAGGTGGACTATTTTGTTAGTTTTGGTTCAGAGCCTGTTTTATAGGTGGACCTTCAATATATGGACCCTATAGGTGCTTATATTCTGTGTATTTAAGGCGATTCGATGTATAATTTCATATTGGCATATTGTTTTGGACTGGGACATTGGTCTCCTCACTAAACCTGGTCTAGCTGTATAAGGGCGGCTCATAGGGCCGGGTTTTGGGGTCCCTGTGGGGCTGCTCGACTTTTCAGAGAGGGTCTCAATAATCTGGAATAGACCAGGTGACTCTACTGTATGGCACCCGATTATTATAGTTGAATTTTTCTTTCAGTGGTGCTGGATATGGTATTAACCAGAGTTATCTTCTCTTTGGAGAAGATTCTCCGAGAATTCTTTATGTTTGTTCTCTGGTGTCTTTAGTGTGGGAGGGGTTCCTCAATATTTATAAATGGCCTGCAGTGAGGGACTAGGTAGATAGGGGTTATGGGATGGGCAGACTCTTGGTAGTAGAGTCAGGTATTGTGGGCGGGAGATGCTTGAGGAGGGCTCATCCATGACTGCCGAGATTTCAGGAGGTCGATCAAAGGATCGGGCGGGGGAGGGGTTTGGGGGAGGATAGAGAGAGAGAGAGTCCATAGGGATTTATATAGGAGGGCAGAATGGGATGGCCTGGGTACTGAGTCACACGGTATATCTCTGCTCCATCTTCCTTTTTATTCTTTACCCCTTCCTTTCTTTCCTTTCTTCCTTTCCCAAACAGAATGTCCTGTTTTAATATTACTTCTTGGAATGTTAAAGGACTTCGGGGTAGACGGAAGAGGATGGTAATTCTGAGGCACATCAAGCACTTGGAAGCACATATAGCTGCCCTACAAGAGACCCATCTCTTGACGGAGGAACTAAGCTGTCTTAAGAAGTTGTGGGTGGGCCAGGTTTATGGGCAGGGTAGGGAAAAGGCTTCAGGAGGAGTGGCGATTTTAATAAGTAGTAATTGTCCTTTTAGGGTTGACCAAGTGTTATTAAGAGAGGACGGTAGGGGGCTGTACCTGGTGGGGGTTCTAGCCGGGAAGGCAATCACGCTGGCTTCTATCTATGGTCCCACTCCATCCGCTGAAGATTTCTTTGCCTCAATTGAGAGAGATTTATCTGCGTTATCCACTGATTCTCTTATCCTGGCTGGGGATTGGAACATTTGCATCAGCAATCTAGATGACAGGAAGCCCCCATCTGCTAGGCCCCCAAGTAAGGCTCAGATTGCTCTGAGGAGGATGATGGAGGCAACTGCTTTGGTAGACCCAAGTAAAACTCACTCGAGGAAGGGCAGTGTTATGACCTTTTTTTCAGCAGCCCATAAAATTCATTCTCGGATTGATTTTTTCTTGGTCAGTGGCTCCATTCTCAGGGAAGTGAAGGACCGTGCCACAGGAGTCAGGGCTCTCTCGGATCACTCCCCTATTTCTGTAGTGTGGGAACTATGTCCCGCTCCCCTAAGCCAGTTAGATGGAGACTAAATGACTTGCTACTCTCTGAAACTACAATCCAGAATGAGTTGGATGAATCCTGAAGGATTCATTCAATCTCAACTACCATCTTTGCAGGACCAGAGATTGGCCTGGCCAACGTGCAAAATGCTATATGTATGGGGCAGTCCAGGATATTGCGGCTAAAAGGAACAGATTAAGGAAGGCAAAGGAGGAATTCATTTTGGGGGCATTAGAATCTTTGTCCCCTCTAGAGGATTCCTTGGGAGAAATTGATCTAGAACTTAAATCCTTACAAGGGGAGTGGGCGGATCTCTGTTATGGCAAGGTGGAATTTTGGCTAGAGAAGATTCAGGCCAAATATTTACTGCAGGGGGACGTCCTGGGTCGTCTGCTAGCAGCTAGAGTTAGAGAGTGGGAAGCGAGTAGAACTATCACCTCGATATGGCATGATGGGAAATTGTTAACAGATTCTCAAGAGATGGCAGAAGCATTCACATCCCATTTTTCTGACCTTTATGGGCTGGGTACGGTAGCGGGTGAGGAGGAAATTAACACTTTCCTTGAGGGAGTGCCCCTTCCAGAGCTAGATGAAATCCAGGCCAGAGATTTGGCGACTCCTATTTTGGGCAGGGAAATACTGGAGGCGGTGCAATCTTTGCCGTCAGGTAGAACCCCGGGCCCAGATGGTCTCACAGCTAAGTTTTACCAAACACATATTCAGGTTATTTTACCAATCCTATTGGAATTTTATAACACGATTATGCAAGAGGGGTTACCACACCCGCCGCTGTACCAGGCCTTTATATCTTTGATCCCCAAACCAGATAAGCCTAGAGACAGGATGGATAGCTATAGACCCATAGCTTTAATGAATCAAGACATAAAAATTTTAACGAGAATTTTAGCTAATAGGATTCTGCGTATTGCCCCAAGTTTAATTGGTGAGGAACAGGTGGGATTTATGCCTGGGTGGGGGGCTCAGGATGCCCTCCGAAAGCTACACCATTTACTTAGTTATGCCCCGGACTCCCAACTTCCGTTAGCTTTAATTTCTTTAGACGCGGAAAAGGCGTTTGATAGGGTTTCCCATGGTTTTCTTTTGCTACAATGCGAAGATGGGTTTTCCGAAGGTCTACTGAGAGGCATCAAACACCTATATGCCATACCATCGGCTAGGGTTCTATGTAATGGGTATAGCTCTCGAGAAATAATGCTGAAAAATGGGACCAGACAGGGATGCCTTTGTCGCCAATATTATTTAATATTTATCTGGAACCACTCTTAGAGCTATAAAGGGAGATCAACTACAAAGGGGTGAGGTTGGGGAGAGAACTTAAACTTTCAGTTTTTATGGACGATATCTTGCTGCATCTCGAGGACCCAGCCTCTAGCTTTGAAACGAGTAATGGCGGTAATTGGCCGTTTCTGGAGGTAGCATATTACAAATTGAATCTAGCTAAAACCCAGGTCCTTCCACTGACCCCTCATGTACACCAGGCAGATTTTGTTTTTTCAAATCTACAGTGGAGGTCCGATGAGATCAAATATTTGGGCATTCGGATTTTAGCTAATGGGGAAAAGGGGGCCGAAGCAAATCTGGGAGGGATATTATCGGTAATCAAAGGTGACATTCTAAGATGGAACAAACTCCCTTTGAACTTTATGGCCAGACTTGGCCTTATCAAAATGAACCTACTGCCTAGGTTACTTTATCCATTATATATGGCCCCCTACGACATTCCTGTTACGTGGTTTAAGGTTATTAAAAAGCTTCTATCGGAATTTTTATGGAATTCTAAACCCCCTAGGAAGAAATATAAGTTGTTACATTTATCTCAATCAGGGGGTGGGATTAAATTACCGGATCTTCATATATACTATGTGGCGGGACAGATGGCCCTCATGCTCCGGTGGGTTAGGCAGTCTGACGGGGAAATATATACCCCAATGTGGCTGCAAATAGAGAGGCAAATGCTGAATGAGTGGGGTTTCTCCCCTGAGGCAGTGCTATATTCCAATTTTGTAAAGGACTTTATCATGGGAAGAGGGAATCCAATTGGGAAATCCATGAGGCGTGGTGGTCTTTCCTCACTCCAGCTCAGAGGAAAGCCCAGTTGAGGGCATGGGAGCAACCTTTGTCCGGCAATCCTACCTTTAAGTTGGGGGCAGATGGTTAGTGTGAAATGGGCCTTGCAGGTGAGGGTCTAAAGTGAGGGACCTGACATGCAAGGACGAGGTCTTGGCGCCAATTCGTGGGTTGGGGCTGCCAGTATTTAAAAGACTGCAACTTTCAAGTTTATTAGGAAAAGTGGAGAAAGCTGTTGGAGGGTTTGCAGAAGGGCCATTTACGTGGGATTCTTTGAAAGGGGTAGACCCAAGGGCAAATGCTCTTTCTCAGATTTACAGAGTGTTGGTGGAACTCAATGGTCCATCTTCCCTGATACGAATAGCGTACTGGGATGGAATATTTGCTCCCAAGAATCTTGCTTGGGATTCAATTTGTAAAAACTACAGGTATATCTCAATACCTAAGTTCAGGATAATGCAACACTTTATTGTTTCCAATTTATACTTTACCCCGGCAAAACTATATGACAGGAAATTGGGACAGACGGACCTCTGCTTTAGATGTGGGTTGGGGATAGGAGACCTGTTACATGTGATGTGGGAGTGTTCCAAAATTTTCCCCTTATGGTCTGACATAAGGGATCGTATGGACCCAGTACTAAATTACTCAGATTATATCACGCCAGAGGTTTGTATCCTGGGGGATTTTTCGGGTATAAAGGGAACCTTACCTAAATTTCACCTAGCCTTGATGTCTGCATTAGTGAAAGCCTTGTTGGTTCAACACTGGAAAGATGATCAGGAGTACAGCTACGGACAGTGGGTCCGTGACCTGCTGTCTTCCTTGGGCAGACTAAGGAAGCATCTCTGGGGTGAGGGGAGCAGAGAATTGTATATCAAGAGGTGGGCTCCTCTGGAAGCAATTTATTTGTTACAGAGATTCCGGCAGGTCTGTCTGTCGCCTTCCTGAATAGCATGAATCTTATTTTTCCCCAGACATGAGGAAGGCAACTTTTATTTTTCTCTTTCTCCTTATACTTTTTTTTTTTGCTTTTTCTATGATGGTTGTGTAAGTGGGTTGGGGTATAGAAAACAGGTGACTCATGTGTAGATCAACTAAGACTGATTAGGTATGCCCTCTAGGGGATAGGCAGGGATGGGACTCTCTCTCTCTCTTTTTAGGGGTCATAGCAGGGCTCCATCTCGGATTTAATCTAGGGATCATACTAGATCTCTGTCAGGGGGTTGATAATTCAAGAAATTGTAACTCTGTTGATATAGTGGAATCTGCTCCTGTTATGGGTTTCTTCCTTTTTTCTTTTTTTATTAAATTTCTCTGTCAGCTTTATTTATACTGAATGTCAATGGCTCTCAATTTATATGCCTAGACTGTACATTTGGTGACATTTTGCTAGTTGGGAGTTTGAGTGATAGTTTAGATACAGGAGTTTCCAACCGACTAATTTACTATTACGAGATGGACTCCTGCTATGTTGGTAGATATGGGTCTGTACATAGTTCATACAGTCAGTTTTTGGGCTGTATACCCTGGCTTGTCCAGGTTTTGTATGTTTGTTGTTATTAGTTTTTTCTTTTCCTTTTCTTTTCTTTGTTGCTGTGGACCATTGTTCTAAAATCAATAAAGATCTGTTGAACAAAAAAAAAGAAATACGCTGAACTCAGCCAGCTGTGCACACAAGATGAGGGACACAGGAGTGGCATAATGTGCCTAACAGATGTACAACCAGCTGACACATGAGCCACCATGCCACACACAGGTGGATGGAGTCACACAGCCACAACGAAATGAGTGTGGCATACCAGAGACAGAACTGTGTACTTGAACAGTTGAGGACTGCACATACAGTGAGTGTGCCATGCTGGAATAGAGCATGACTGAACTATGCAAGGGACACATGACACTGGCAGGCATGCCAGATTTGGAAATGCTGCACATGCAACAGCAGTGTTAAGCCATAGCACAAAAGGCATTGTAACTGTCCAAGAGGCTATGCAACGTACCCACACACCCAGCACCCTGCAGACCAGGCATCCAGCACACAGGCCAACACAGATGTGCAGGACAACAGACATCCATGAGCTACCCAGATTGGCAGCAGGGGCAGGGCTCAGGCACCCACACATGTGGTGCAGAAAGCAGACTGTCATGCAGCACTGTGTGCAGTAGGCAGAATAACATTTGGGTGCAGCAGTCTAGTACATGAGTGAGGGAATTGGAGAATGGCTTAGGAGGCATAATTACTAATGAGTATCATATGAGACTGAATATGCTTCAGTTAGCATTATGACTTAGACAAAAGAAATGCTGACAGTTCAAACTACATGCAGCATTTCTTGCTTACATGCAGTATAAAACATAAGACATAAAGGCCTTCTGTCTCTGTCAGCTTGCTTAGACAAAGAGAACTGATGACAGGGCACTATTACGCATGGCATATCTGAGTGTAAAACACACTACACATAATTATATGAGAATATAAGTATACAATAATCACTGATGATCCCTCAGAGTCATCTTATCAGTGATTAGGTTGATTATATATGGAATATCTATAAAAGACAAACATAATCTAGATAAATGTATTATAGTGAGGTATAATAAATCAAGCATGATAATATTAGCATATCTTAGCAGCAAAGCACATTCCTAGCACCCATGCTTATATGATGTGTGCTCATAGCTACAATGTTAGTGCAGGAAAGCAGTATCACAGTACAATAGACCATATACAGTGTGAGGTGTATGTGGGACAATAGGGGGCATAACCCAGGTGTAACAATCCCCTCTTTGTTGCCCTAATTGCAAAAGCAGCAACACAACAAAAAGATGGAGGTTAGGCACCATTCGTCTACAGGCCCGTGGCATGAACCTGATAGAGGAATATTAACTGGTCACACAGGATATTTCAGGGTTTTCCTTAAACAACAAAATGTAATTATAAGGTAAAATGTTAGTAAACCTTGTATTACTATAAACATTTGGAATAAAACTTCACAATGGGGTTTTCCAGTATCTAAACAATCAGTAAATACTTATATGTATCAGGTGTGTATCTGTCCTGTTGGGAAGAAATTGAAGAGACAAACTTAAATTTCCTGTATGGATATTAAAAATTATTAAAAACTGAGATAGAGCATCAAGATAGTTAGGACTAGACTTAATGATATCTGGTTCCAGGATGGGAACAGGTGTGATTACCATATAACCTATTACCTGTTTAGGGAGTAAAAACAGAAGTTAGAAAAGTTCACTTTGCATAACTTTTAGTCCATATCAGAAGAAAGTATAGTTCCCTGGGAGGGGGTGCCTGCCTGATGGCTCTGCCCTTGGGGGGAAGCCTGGGGATGGGGAGAGCAGAAAGCAGAAAGCAGGAGACCAGAACCTCTCAGCCAGTGAGGGGAAAAAGAAGAGAAAAAAAAACACTGGTGTGAGATGCAGAGCTTCCAGGAAGCACCCTCCATCCCAGCAGATGCTGGTCCCACCCTAATTATAGGAGCCACCCCATACTAAGCCTGTGCAGGTCATTGGCCCTACACTGACCCAGCTTTGGTGTAATGTATGCATGGCATTGCCTGTATACCATGGAATGAGCACACTATAGACATCACTGTACTGAGTAGACACTACCAACTATGCAGCAGAATTTCAAACAAATACATGGTAAGGTACATTAAAGGCCCATCAATGACCACCCTGGCTGCCACATAAGGCTGGCTCTGGTGAGATGCATTGGCATGGCACCCAGTGCAGACAGCACTGGATATTGTGCTAACATGGGCAGGCAGCCATGGCTGCAGTGTGCTGCACACAGCATGCCACTGGGGTGGACCAACACAAGAGTGGCCTGTACAACAAAAAAGCAATATCACAGTGAAAACTTGCAAAGCACCAGGCCTGGATGACCTGTTTTATTTACTTTTGAGACTACTCAATCTCTAATATCTTTGTTCAGTTTCTATGCTGAACAGGAGTCACTTCCCCCTTCCTTTGATAAAGTCCTTATACAGTACTAGTCAGACCTAAAAAAGGTAAATACCCAGGGCCCAATTTTCAAATGGTGGTGCAGTGCTTGAGTTCAGCCCTGTGCCACTACACTTAGATTTTGGCAATGCGCCACACCGCTTCGCTACAACTGCACCCCATTTTGCAATCTCGGGTGCAGTTTTGACAGATTCCACCATTTATGGCAGCTTGTGCTACATATCTGGCACATGCTCCATACAAATGGCCCTCAGGATTGCTGGAAGCTAGACCACAAAAAGGTGGTCTATCTTATGGCAAATTGGTACCTGGGATAGCAAATCCTGATCCTCGCCAGGAGAATGCTGCATGCCCCCTGCACCATATGTTCAGTGCACCAGGGGCTAGCAGCATTCTCGGATGTTTGAAAATCCAGCCCCCAATATCTTGTGCATCATATCACCCGATTTATCTGCTTAATACAGATTATAAGATATTTATAAAACTCATGGCAATAAGACTAGAATCTGTTCTTCCATCTGTCATGGAATCAGATCAGATGGGCTTCATAAAGGGGAGGAGGGGGCAAAATAGTGTAAGAAATACTGTCAACTTTAAAAGCACAGCACAGAGTCATGTTATAATGTGATGCCCCCGGATGCAGAAAAGGCATTTTGACAGGGTGGAGCAGCCATATCTGTTTAGTATACTGCAATTAGTGGGAACCAGAGCTCTATTTAGAAACTGGATCAGATTCATTTATAATACTCCTCAGGCTTGTATATATACCAAAAATATAATATCATTTTTAATTTCTCTTAAAAGAAGAAGTAAACAAGGGTGCCCCTTGTCCACCTTCTTGTTCATCATTATAAAGGGGCCATTAGAAAATAAAATCATATAGACTACATAGATAACCGGGGTTAGCTATGGATGGGATAGGTTAAAACTTTCACTTTTTGCAGATGACTTGGCCCTTTACCTTAATAATCCAGAACTTGGAACTCAAAATGTCTTGGAAATTGTGCATAGGTTCAGATTGGTTTCTGGCTATAAAGTTAATTGGAACAAGTCTGAAGCTTTACCAGTCTACCCAGATATGCACTGTATATAATCAGCCAATAGCAAATCCCATTTTCTATGAACAATTGATCCCTTATTTACTTAGGGATAAAATTAACAAATAAGCCAGACAAATTATTAACACACAGTTTGGATCTTTTGAATGATCATGATCACAAGCATAATCTATCTTGAAAAATGAAAAACCTACCTATATCTTTGCTTGGTTGTACACATGCCATAAAGGTGAATATCTTCCCACTTTTACTATTCATATTTCAGACACTAATTCCAAATCAATGCTTTGTAAATATAGACAGATTAATTTCTTAATTTATATGGAAAGATGGAAAACCTAGACTCAGGAAAGGCAAATTAACAGCACATTATATTTTTTCTTGGGCTTAAGTCTTTCATATTATACTACTATGCAGCAATATTAGAGGGAATAAAAGTATGGGTTGACCCAGCATTTCTACCATGGGTTGCATTTGAGATACCAGATTTGTATATGGACCAAAAGGAAATATTAGTGTTCCAAAATCTGAGAAAACTGAAATTTATTGGGATAAACAATTTTTTATCTCTCAGAACTTCTAACAGTATGAAATAAGGCATGTGAGTTTAGAGGGTGGAATAGAGGTCTAAATGCAGTTTCTTCTTTATATGGAATAATTTTGATCAGTTTTTTAATTATCCGTTTTTGAAACAATTGACAGCATGTGGTATTATTCAATTGGGGATCTTTTTGTGGGTAACATCATTGAATCATTCCAACAGCTGCAAATAGAGTGTGTCTGCAAAAACATAGTTGTTTTAGATACTTGCAAGTAACAGACACATTACAGGAACTTCATAAGGCTACTAGTATCATAAAGCAAAGCAATTACTTATGTGAAATTATTCTTAAGGCCCCTAGTAGATGTAAACTGCTACCAAACATGTTAAATTTCATTAATTCGTATTATTCTCTGGATGTGGGCAAACTATTAGATTGTTGACAGAAGGCACTGTGAACTATAGTTTCAAAAATGATTGGGACTTAATAAATGGTTCATGGTGAATCTCACTAAGCAATGGGAGGAATAAAATACATTTTTCATAATACATAACACATAAAATTTACTATACAACCTATATGCTCAATAAATTCAATCCCAAAATATCTATTCTCTGTAATAGATGCAGCAAGGAGGAGAAGGAGTCTCTGTCATTGCTTCATCTGATTTTCTTTTGCACAAAGCTTAAGACTTTATGTAAAAGAGCTTTAGCACTATTAATTTAATTCTTCAAACTAAATTTATCCCAGCAGCAGAACTGTGTATTTTGAGTTTTTCACATATGCAATGACTTCCAGAAGGGGTATCATCATTTTTTTTAAGTTATCTATTCTAAATACAAAGAGATGCACATCACAAAAATGGAAATACCCTGTTCCCTTGCATGAGATTTGTGGTGTAATTTGAGGACCTTGAATGACTAAATTAAGGAAAGGAAAGAAAAGACATAAAATTTTGTTTTTTGAATATTTGCTTATTTAATATAGGATTGAAAGATTACAACTAAATGATGTGTTATTTCTATATGAAAAGAAGCCTGTGTATAATAAGTACTCCTTTTTTCTTATTTGATGTAATTGTTGTGATACTCCTTATATTCCTTAAAATAAAAAAATATAAAACAAAAAGGGTGGCCTTTGTCAACTACCGCCTGACAGATATGCAAATAGAGATGAAGCAAATTTAAAATCCGCCAGCGAGTGAACGCAAAGTATCCACTTCACGTTGGCACTTCACTACTTGGAGTGCCCCATAGGAAAGGCTCACTTCGCCTTGTTATTATTACTTCATGTTGTCATTCCACCTTAAACGCGAAGTAAGGCAGAGTGACAACAATATTGGCAGCATCCCACCCACACAGTCACCAGAATGAATGTGCATCCCCAAAGTGCTACTGTCTTGTGTCCAGAAAACTTCCCGGTACTGATGAAGAGAAATGAGAGTTTGACAAGAAATGCAAAGCTTTCCATAATTAATGGCGCACTCAGTCTTGCACGCAGTGGTCAGGTCACACACAGAGTCACCAGAATTAATGTGCATCTCCAAAATGCTACTGTCTTGTGTCCAGAAAATTTACTAGTGCTGTTGAAGTGAAATGAGAGCATAAGAAGAAATGTAGTCTCCCAGAATTAATGGTGCCATGCAAACGCACAGACAGATTAAGATTACGCTGCACACTTAAGAGATGCATACAAAAAGGCACAACAGCACCTAATCAGTGCTCACAAGTCACAAATCCAAATGTGGAAAGGAATACATTTTGCCAGTTGGGATATTAGTGCAATGGCAGTAACAATCCACTACCAGTAAAGATACCACAAAGCAGTATAAAAAATTCATGCGGGTGCAGTGGCTAGCAGGTTCACACTGCTGCAATTACTCTGTAACACAATCAAAAGTGTTAGATTTAATGGCACACATTACACACACACTCACACGCACACTCAAGTAATGCATAGCAAATTGAAAACCTTTAGTAATATTACCAAATGTTTTCAATAGACAAATTGAACACTGCTGCACCACAACAATCCACAAAAAAAGTCAAGAATTACTGAAAATATTACTGTGTGTACATTAACACAGTTATACAAGAAAAGTATAACCAAAACAGAAAGACTGCCTTTTTCTCCCAGTTAATCTACCTACACCACAAATATGCTCTGCCCCAACGCAGACTTCATAGTACACAGACTGACTGCTCTAAATTAACATTCAAAATCCACACACAACAATAAACACTCAATGATATGAGCACAGAAGGGTTTCTTACAATTGATGTACTAAATTTTGAGCAAAAAGTATTACTCAAAAAGGCATTTTAAACAACTTTTAGAGGTTTTGAATCACAGAGCTCTGAGAGTAAACTGTCTCCAGCTACCACTGCACACATACTACCCAGGCCAGAACTGAGGCTGTGCTGAACAATCTAGAACCCATGTGACCTGCAATCCCATGAATAAATGCAGAATTTCATTTGGAGCTCAATTACAGAGTGAAGGTGAGGTGAATTACATTGATTTCAATGTACTTCACCTTAACATTGGTGGAGAAGTGGTTTGGGAAAGGCAGAATAATGCAAAGTCATTGGTTTTAATGGATTTCACGTTCCTCATTATGAAGCGAAGTACTTCACTTCACATTGTGGAGTTCTCCACAGATTCTGCGTTACTCAGTGAATCACTTCATGGAGCAAATTGGGACCACTTTCGTCCACCACTACTTAAAGTACTGTAACTCACATGCAGTACGGGAAGGAAAGCGAATGCCTATGGCTGTACTTCCTCGAAGAGCTGTAACACAAAACTCCCTGACTTAAAAATGCTTATTAATGAGTACAATGGTGGAGTTGTAAAGCCTGGAGAGATACTACAAAACATGCTTACAATACATCCAAGTAACTAGTAAAAAAATTAATGTTGTGATTCATGACATGATCATGAATCATGATTTGTGACTGCGTTTGTGACTGTGATGATGATGAAGAATGTCATTCAGTGTCAACGGTGTGAGATGACCAATATGGAACTGTATTAGCAACACGAATGCCTATGGCTGCACTTCCTCAATGAGCTGTAGCACAAACTCTCCAACTTAGAAACGCTCATTATTGAGTACAATGGTGGGGTGGTGAAGCCTGGAGAGATACTACAAAACATGCTTACAATACATCCAAGTAACTAGTACAAAAATTAATGTTGTGACTCATGACATGATCGTGAATTGTGATTTGTGACTGCATTTGTGACCTTGATGATGAAGAACGTGATTTGTATCATGAGTGACTCGTGATGATGGTCCTGACTTAAAAACACATATTAATGAGTACAGTGTTCATGCAGAATGATGCACTACACCTGTCCAGTACTCTGAAGGGAAGCCAAAGAAACAACTGTGACTTAAGTTACAGATGGAGATTGGGCCCTAAAGAGATGCAAATGCACAGACAGATTAAGATTGCACTGCACACTAAAGAGATGCAGACACAAAGACACAACACCTAACCAATGATCACCATCAGAAATTCAAATCTGGAAAAGAATACCTTTGCTGTTGGGGGTGGGCCACGGGGGGGCAGTGTACTGCACTGCTGCAGTAACAGTCACTAGTACTAGTACCAGTAAAGATACCACAAAGAAGTACAAAAATCACACTGCTGCAGTGGATAGCAGGTTCACATTGCTGAAATTATTATGTGGCACAATAAAAGGTGTCCGATTTGATGACATGCATCACACACTTACTCACACACATAGTAAGTAATGCATAGCAAATTGAAAACTTCAGTAATATAACCACATATTTTAAACAAACTAAATTTATGCACTGCTGCACCACAACAATAAGCAAAAAATGGCAAGAATTATTGAAAATATTACTGTGTGTACATTAACACAGTTATACAAGAAAAATATCACCAAAACAGAAAGCACTGTCTTTTTCTCCAAGTTAACCTACCTACACCACAGATACGCCCCTCCCCAAAGCACACTTCCACTGTCTCTCAGTACACAGACTGAATGTTGTACATTAACATTCAAAATCCACACACTGACAATAAACGCTTGATGATATGTGCACAGGAGGGTTTCCTATAATCGATGAGCTAAAGTTTCAGCAAAAAAAAATTACTCAAAATGGCTGTTTTAACAGCTTTTAGAAGGTTTGAATCACATGAGTGCTCTCAGAGCAGATTGTCTCCTACAGCTTCCAACACATGGTACCCTAAACTGAGGCTGTGCAGAACAATCTAGAGCCCATGTGACCTGAAATCCCATGAATCACTGTAAAATTCACCTTTGGTACTTAAAAACAAGGCAAAGTGAGGCGAAGTACATTGTTTTCAATGTACTTCGCGTTAAGAATTGGTGGAGTAATGGTTTTGGAAGGCGGAGTAATGCAAAGTCATTGTTTTCAATGGACTTCGCTTTACCCATTATAACACGAAGTACTCAGCTTCACGTTGTGGAGCACTCCGCGGATTCACCTTCACTCTGCGAATCACTTCGTGGAGCGAATTGGGGCCACTTCACCCATCTCTATATGCAAACCTTGGCCTGACCATGTGGCACAACAGATCTGACAGAAAATGATAAGCATACCTCCTGGGGCAGTGTACCAATGCTGCTTTTAAGCCCTGCTCTGTTTTCAGTCCTGCAAGAACAGCACCACCAGCTTTAACAACTTATCAAATTTTAATCATGCAGGAGGCAAATAGATTTTTTTCATCAAAATGGAAATATCATCACTATAACTTGATCATTGAACAGAAACACACACTCTCAGATCCAAAAGGCTTGCCTCTTTTCCTCCCTCCCTCCCTTTCTTTACCACCCTGGATGGTTCTTCCCTTGATGTGGTCGATTCTTATAAGTACCTTGGTGTGTAACTTCATGGTAGGCTCAACTTCTTCGCCCACATCGATGCCGTTCAAGCTAAACTTCATCCCAAGCTTGGAGCCCTGTACTATAATAAAGACTGCGTGTCCCCACATGTCCACTGGGAACTGGTTCCCAAAACTGTGCTTCTAGTCTTTGACTATGCTGATGTTGAATACCGTGCCACTCCATCCTCTTCCCTTGCCAGACTGGACACCCTCTGTAATGCCTTCTGTCATTTTGCCACTAACTCTCCTCCTCATTCCATCATTGCACACTTTTCTGTTCCCTTTCCATCCTCCCTCTTCCCTCCCATCACCTGCATCACTAAATACTGGTTTGTGGAATTGCTCTTGTACTTATCCTTTCTCATCTCTCCCATCTCATCTGCCTCATACCCCCTTCATTCCCAGGATCCCCATATTTTCTTCATCCCCCACCCTCGTTCCTCAGCTGGACAGTCCGCTTTCTCCTATCATCTGCTATCTCTCTGGAACTTCCTCCCTTTGGCACTCTGTCACTCACTCTCCCCAATCTCCCTTAAGCACCAGCTCTTAAGCACCATCTTAAACTCCTCCTACCTCCCTCCTGCACCTGTTAGCCCCCTTCCTGACCTGCCTTTCCCTTCATCCCTCATTAATTTTGGCCCCCTCTATTAGGACAGTTGTGTGCCTCCCATTTCTGTGCACTGTGATGGTCTACCAGTTGCTTGATTTTTGCTTCAGGAAGTTGAACACTTTCTTTCTCCTGTTACCCATGATTTGTTAATTTTGCACCTTTTGCCAAATTGCATTACTGTTGTTTGCAATTTATTTGTTTGTAATCACCTATTTTATTGTATTTGCTTGATGTTTTCCTCTACCCTTTCCCTTGGGTCACACCTAGAAACAAGCCTTGGCTCAGAGTGCTTTTCCCAGTTACCAAGTTTTAAATAAAAAAAATAAATAAAAGCTTTGGACATGGTGGAATAAAAGCAGCAGATAAGGGAGTCAAAACTGTAATTATGAATAAAGATCTATGCAAAAATGAAATCTACTATCAGTTTTATGATATTGAAAGCTACAGGTGCTCCAGGAGGATCCAACTTGAGAACTTAAAGCTCACATTGACTCCTTTTTTACAAGAATCTGTTGCCCTGGAAAACATTATAAAAGCAGAAAGGGAGTTTTTGCAGGTGGTGCATCCAACTATTCAAATGATCTACATTCTGCCAAAGATCCATAAAGACCAGACCAACCCCTGGTAGACGTACTATATCTGGTCAGGGCTCTTTAACCAGAAACACGTCAATTTTTGTGCACCACTTTTTAAAACAAATTGTTGTCACCCAATCTTCATACATACGAAACTCCATGGATATATTATCAAAACTGAAGGGGTTGTTCTGGTCCTCAGAGTTTATCTGGATATCAAAAGACATTATCAGTCTATATGTGAAATTGTATGTTGCCACCTGACTATAGTCGGAGAATGGCAGCAATTTCAAAGTGGGGTTTTTGTGTTTTCTTGGCTTCGCCTGAGTGTTCTACATGACGTTTTGCTTTTTGAACTTTCCACCCTTTTGAACCGTCACAGGATTTAATGCCTCTCTATGTTTCCTGAGGAGTTCAAGGTTTGCACTGACCGTGATTTTTGGAGACTAATTTGCGGTTTCTAGAGTGCACCTTCCCACCATTAAATCTCACTTTTGAAGGAAGAGAGGCATTTTTGGATCATATTTCTCGTCTTCGATGTCAGTAAGTTTTACTTTTTGGGAGCTCCTTTATCCTGTTAATAATTCCTGACTATCATTAGCAGCCTTTATTTGGGTACAGCCTTGAACTTTGGTTCCACGGACTTGAACTTGTGTGCTTTCCAAACTGGTGCTTTTTTTGCACACCTGTACATTTGCACTATTTGGCTTATTGCTAGCACTTTTCCAGCTTTTTTGCACTCGCTCTGTTTTTTGCACATCTAATGTTTAACGAAAAATGTGATTTTATTATTAGTTCTAGTCCCTGAAGTGGTGCTTTCCTACTCACACGTGAGTTATTTTCTATATGGATTGCTGCACTCCAAGGTAGTATACACTTCCTTACATTGTATATGTTTTTTGCAGTGAGCCCCTTCCACCATTCCTTTTTTTTTGCCACTACTTAGTAAGCATTTTCTTTAACCTGAGTGCTGCATTTTGCCCTTCCTCACTTTCAGTTGTCATTTAGCACCGGTTTGAGTCCTTCAGTGTGTGTTTCAGTTCTGTTTGTTATAGATGGCTAAGTAGTCTAAATTTTGAATGCAGATCCACCCAAAAGTTAAGCTTCTGTCAAAAAAATGGTACCACCAATTGCAGAAATCAGCACAAAATCCTGGAAGTATTGAAAATGTGGCTCTCACATTTTAAATAAATTAGGTGGAATCAGATTCAGGAAGCACATGCATCTCTGCCTGAATCCTCCCATTCCAAAAATCAGCCCCCCCCCCCTTCATTAAGCGGTGATATTCAAGTCCAAACATACTTCTATAATCCTTGTTAATAGATTTGGACCCGATGTTCGAAAGGATGGCATGGTGCTAATATGAATAGTACCATGGTAATCAGAAGGACCAGCAGAGACTTGAGGTTGGCTTGGCAAGACTCCCAAGGTGTGCACTTTAATTGCTGTACATTGTATGGTACATATTCTTTGAAAAAACACATAACTGTGGAATTACTGCCAAGATATTGTGTATGGTATTATGACCAGGTAAAGAGGGGGAACTATGTGGTCCAGAAAACAATAATTTTTTTCTTTGAGTAGGTTTGAATTGTGTGTCAGCCTAATGGCATCATGGCCACATTTCGAATTGCACTGTCATCTGGGAGATCGGGTTTCATATGTGCAGTCAGTGGTAGCTCCAGGAGTTAAGGATGACTGGGTCACAGGTGACAGACTGAAGCCCTGTGATTTGGCACTTAGGCAGAATTCGTATTTGGATCATGTTAGCAAAGGTTTTTTATTTTAATTATCAACACCAGTATAACTAATGAAAGAGTTCTGATAGATCTGCGAGACCTTAATGTGACCAAGCACCCAAGATAAGATGGGTGCACCTAAGGGTACTAAAGGACATGAGTTGGTCACCGGCAGCCTCCCTTGGCAGACCTATTAAATGAATTACTGACTATAGGAAGGTGCCAGAGGACTAGGGAGTAACTGATGAGGTCTCCCTGTGCAAGACTGAGGATAGAGAAAATGCATTTATTTATAGACCAGTGAGCTTGCTTCCAATAGTTGGTAAGCTGCTAGAATCAATCATAAAGTTACAGATAGTGGACTTCTGGAAAGAAAAAAAGTGTTACAGATAGAAATCAGCATGTTTTTGCAAGGAAAAGGTCATGTCAAATAAACGTGATTGATTTCTTTAACCTGGTAACACAGATGATGAATCAGGGTCAGGCAGTTGACATTCTGTACCTGGATTTCAGTAAGGCATATGCTTTGGTGTCTCATGAGAAGCTTAGTCAGAAAATGGTGTAAATAGGACTCAGAAAAGGACCGAATCTATTGACAACTTTTTGTCAACCATACCAAAAAATGGTCCTTAATGGTAAATTCTTTGATGGCAAGAAGATCATAAAAGGAGTACCTCAGGGACTGGTTCTAGGACCAGTACTCTTCAGTATGTATATCAGTGATACTGGGATGAGGTTGTAGGGTAAAGAAGGGCTGTTTGTAGATGACACACAACTCTAGAGGGAGGCAGACAAAGATGAGGTGATTAACAGCATGAAATGGGTTATAAACAAAGCTGCAGCAGTGGTCCAGAATATGGCAGTTTAAATTCATTGCCAAAAAATGTAAAATGATGCACATAGGCAGCAAAAATGCAAAGATAGAATATAAAATCAATGGAATCATTGCAGAAACAGGAAAGGGAGCTACAGGTTATAATAAACAGCAGTTTGAAGTGATCTTCACGTAAGTTAACAGCCTATGAGAAAGCTAATAAGATGCTGGGCAGTATCACGTGGAGTTTTACGAGACAAAACCAAGAGGTGATAGTGGGTCTGTACAGGTCATTGTTTGGACCACACCTGGAGTATTGCTTGCAGTTTTGGAATTCTTAGCTGAGAAAGGACATGGAATGACTAGACATTATTCATCAGAGGGCAGCAAGAGTGAGCCAGGGCAGCTGATAGAAATGGTCAGGGAAGAATAAGCCTAGACATGTATTCATTTGTGAACAGGGTGTGGGGGGTATGATAGAAACCTACAGAATATATACAGGGATACAACAGTATGGACTCCTCTCAGTTACTGTAGAACTGTTAAAGTTAGCATTTCATTAATTTCACCGAACACGTCTTCCCGCCAATAAGTGCAATTCAAAGTTCATGTGCCAGCAACCAGCAGATCTAACATTGGCCGCTGACAGGCTATTTAATGCTGCAATAGTATTTTTGTTTTATTCACAGGAAGACTGGGTTCTATGAAGATAACATTGCGGTGAAATTATGGAACTCAACCACCAGGGGCCAGAAACTCACACTACTGGGGAAAACTTCAAGAAGAACTTGTGGAAATACTTCTTTGCTGAGAGGGTGGTGGAAAGATGGAAGAGCCCCAGGGAAGGCAGGCAGGAATAGTTGCATTATGTCATTTAAATACACAATATACCACACTTTGATCAGAGTGAGTGAGTGTGTGTGTGTCTAAAAATCACACTCTGAGATTTGCAGTGGGTGAGGGTATCGTGTGGGTAAGGTGCTCAACTCTTGCATCAGAAGGGCATTGACTTGGAATTTAGCCACTTGCCTGCCCCTCTAGCTGAAGGAAGGGGGTAGCTGCAGTGGCCACTCATGCTAGGGTGGGGAAAAGGAAAATGGTAAAATAATAAGAAAACCAAAAAACAGGTTGAACTCACCAGTCCAGGATGATGACTAGATGTACTAACCCTGAAAATGGTCAGATATTTTCCCTCTTGATATACAAAAACAAACTCCCAAAAGTGATAAAGATTAAACTCCAGTGTACATACAGTAGATATAGGAAACATTCCAAACTGGTCACTCACTAAGACATTTCTCCTGGGCAGAAGGAAATGTATCCCTTTAGAATTTACACGCATCATGCATTCATTGCATATATAATCAGATCCTGTAGAACTATTTAAGCAGACAACAAAATAGTATTTTTAAAAACAGGGGTAACAGAAAACTGCATATGCATCAAATAGCTATAAATTAACTTAAAATACAATGAAACTTGCCTGTTTAGGACACTGCAAGTTAAGGATGTAATTACTTAAGTAATGTACAACCTGCATATTAAACAAAATTGATAATAGGGACTGATTCTTTGGTCCCATATGGATCCTTGATAGACATGTTGCTCTGTAAATAATTAATTCTATTTGGATTTAAAGCACAATCACAGTAACTTAAAGAGATGCTGCTGCCTCTGTGAAAACTTTGAGAAACAAAATATATAGACACTGCTCAGCTTGTATTTCTTATTCTTTGGTAACCAGGTAAGTGCCTGTTTTCAGGGATGACCCGGGAGCACTGGGGAGGTTAAACAACTTGCTCAGAGTCACACAGTATAAAGTGGAGGTTGTGGGAATCAAACCCAGGTCTGCTGGATATACCAAGCTCATTCATAGCCCATTACTTTAACCTCTAGGCTATGCTGCCAGCCAATTCATTACTAAGATTTTTCGGGAACCAGACCTGCACAAGTCCGTGAGGGCTATCGTTTCTTAATATGGATGATGAGTGGTATAAAAACAGAGTACTGTAAGTACTGTAAGAAGCATTACACCATTGGCCCAGATCTGCTTTTAATGCCATGCTCAGTAGGATACTGCAGTAAAAAGGACCAGCAATACAAAAGCATCAGTGACTAAAACTATGAGTAAATATAAAGGAGCACTGGTTTTAGACCCAAAGATAAAGAGGAATATAAAGGGTAAAAACCTGAGAGCCCAATAAATTGAAACAATTCTCCAAAAGTTTTACTGTTACATTTTTTAATCTAGACCAGGATCATCCATTAAAAACAGCAGTGTGCTATCAAACCAAGCAGCTGGAAACCCACTCTATATTGAAGGCAATTTTCCACTACCTTTTCAGAATGGCATTTTTATTTTCCACTAAATCTGCTCCTAAAATCATGGAGCAGGTTATTTTCAGTGGGAAACTGCAGACATGCTGAAGAAAAGGGTCCATAGAGTGAGCATGCTGTTCAGGAGATGTACGTAAAATCAGAAGAAAAAGTAATGGGGTCATTGAGGAGATGTCCACTTACATCCTCACATATGAGACAAAAGGTCAGTATTATCAAAGGCTAAAGTGAAGGAAATAGGCCCTGGTGTGCTGATAGAGCTATCAGAGGTAAAGTATAACAGGTGCTATTGGTGCTGGTTAGTGGTTAACAATATGATATTTGTCCTAGTTTTTGAATTCTGTAAATGCCCAGGACAGATAACATGCTTACAGTCATAAATTTTGCAGTAATCTTCTAAAATTAAACAAAAACAAAATCACACATTCCCCACAATACAAAGCATATCGAAACACAGAAGCATAAAATTTGACAGCAGGTAAGGACTGCTTGGGCCACCTAGTCTATCCATTTCTCCCTACCTACTGCATTACCACAGACCCCTACTTGATCTCCAGTTCTACACCCCTTGCCTTACCACTAAGGTTCCCTAATGAGAAGGCAGTAGGGATGGCTGGGGGTATACTGGGATGCATAGGGAGAGACATCACCAGTAGAAAACAGGAAGCTGTTATCCATCTGTACAGAAAGTTGATGAGACCCCATCTGGAGTACTGCATCCAGTTCTGGAGACTCCATCTCCAGAAGGACATAGACAGGATGGAGGCAGTCCAGAGGAGGGCAACTAACATGGTGCAGGGTCTGCAACAGAAGCCATATGAGGAGAGACTAAAGGAACTTAATATATATGCCCTTGAGGAAAGGAGGGTGAGGGGGGCATGAAAGAAACATTCAAGTACCTCAAGGGAATCAACAAAGTCCAAGAGGGTAGCATCTTTCAGAAAAAGAAATGCGCAAGAACAAGGAGACACAATCTGAAGATAGAGGAGGGACGGCTCAGGGGTAATGTGAGGAAGTATTTTTTCACAGAGAAGGTGGTGGACACATGAAACGGCCTTCCTGAGCAAGTTGTGGGGTCAAAAACAGTGGGGGAATTCAAAAATGCATCTGATAGATAAACGGCAATTCTTGTGGGGGGTAGAAAGAAATAGGCTGTTGGTTAACTAGGATCTGCAGCTTATCCAATAGGTAGGGAAATGGGCAGACTAGGTGAACTAAGCGATCTTTATCTGCCATCAAAGTCTATGTTTCTATATTTCTATGCTTATCCCATGCATTCTTGAACCCTGCTACAGTTTTTACTCCCACCACCTTCCCTGGGAGGCTGTTCTAGGCATCCACCACTCTTTCTCTGAATAAGTAATTCCTCACATCTGCCCAGATTCTACCCCCCTCCAGCTTCATAGCATGACCCCTTTTTCTTGAGCATCTTTTTTTCTAAAAAAATGCTTCCGTCTTGTACCTTATTTACACCTGTGAAGTAATTGAAAGTTTCTTTCATATCCCTCTCTCTTTTCTTTCCTCCAGGGTGTACATATTGAGATTCTTCAGTCTCTCCTCATTGGGTTTATTATGTAGACCTAGCACCATTTTAGTTGCCCTCCTCTGGACTGCTTCAACTTTGTCTATGTCCTTCCAGTGATGAGTTTTCCAGAAGTGGACATAATACTCTAGGTGTGGTCTCACCAGTGATCTATACAGAGGAAACACCACCTCCCTCTTTCTGCTTGTGATACCCCTCCCTATGCACCCCAGCATCCCACTAGCTCTCCCAACTGCCTTGTCAGACTGCCTGGCCACCTTTAGGTTATCAGCTATGATTACCCCAGGTCTCTTTCCTGTTTTGCGATCGTCAGTACCACTGCCCCCATTTTGTACTCCACCCCTGGATTTCTGTGCCCTAAGTGCATGATTTTGCACTTTTTTCGCATTCAACTTAGCTGCCATACCCTTGATAACTCCTCTAACTTTCTCATATCACTACTCATTTTTCCACCCCCTCTTGGAGTGTTTACACTATTACAGATTTTAGTGTCATCGACAAAAAGGCAGGCCTTCCCATCCAGCCCCTCTGCAATGTCACTAATAAAGACATTAAAGAGGACCCATCCCAGTTCTGATCCCTGTGACACCCCACTGGTCACCCTCCCTTCCTTGGAGTTAACTTCATTTACCACCCACCTCTGTCACCTATCCCCTAACCAATTTCTTACCCAGCTTACCCACTTTGGACCCACTCCTAATAATGGGATGTATACAGTATGCAAATCACCATGAACATTTAGGGAGGTTCTGCTTTATGCATAAATGCACATTGCCAAAGGTCCTCTCACACAATCTGTAAAGGCTTAGAACAGAAGACACAGAGACACATGATTTGTCCTATGCAGGACTCATCAGTGTGCCTCACCTGTGTCTCATCCCAGGGAAAAAAAAAATTAACCAGCCATTATGTGATCTTACCAGTTTGGATCATGGTGGGCCCAAAAATAAGAAAGCAAACTACAAAGACAAAGAACCTCAGCACAAAAGCTCTAAAATTCATTAGCTAATTGAATTCAAAGTTACCATACAACTCAAAAGAAATGTAAAAAGTAATTGAAATAGGTCATGTTTAGGGAAACAATAGTCCTCAAGTGGAAGCACTGTAGTCTCAGACAGTTTAACGTTTGACAGAACAAACATTTCCCATTTCTACCACTGATGTTCCTCAAAGCATTTCTAATCATAATTCTGATGAAGTGCTGCAGAGCAAAACATTAGCCAGAGGAAGCCTGTCCTCCGGTGTCTGTTTGGCAAGCATCCATGTTGCTTTTGCAAAACTTACCACTCTGCATTTTTGGCACCAGGATCGCTTTATTGCTGCATAGCTAAAAGAAGATTAACTTTGCTATCAAAAATGAGCCTGCAGTGTGCCTCCTATGCATCTAGTCCCAATGGTGTATTAGAATTTATATAAGCTCTGATCTCTTGCTTGTGGGTTCTGCTGACCTCCCTGGGATAAGTACTATCCCAGAGAACTGGACTTAGCCCTGGGAGTCCAGTGGGACCAGCAAACATCTGATTAGAGCTTATAAATGCTCTAATATACACTGCAGGCTATAGAATCTCTCACTGCTGCAACTCTGTGATGTCAGCTGCAGGGGATTCTGGGATTTGTGGTTACAGAAAATGTCAGCTTGCAAGTCAGCAAAATACATCTGATACAATCTATTATACTGCAGTAGAAAGTAAGTAAAAAATGTTTCTGCACACAAAGCGCAAATTGAGGCCAGTCCTACACTTGGGTATGAGGCTCCCAGTGCTGATTGTTCCTCTTTAACTGTTATCTAACCCATTTTAAAAATGCCATTGCTATGCCTAAACACTGAAATAAATAAGGCATATCAGCAATGTGTGGACTAAAATGTATTTAATATTTCACAGTTTGTTATATACAGTACAGTGGTATCAGCAGGTGTTATGTACCCTGTTACAAAAACAAAATACATATTCTGTATGACGCAGCAAGCAACATTAGCAGTAAAGAATCAATTGTGTTTAACTGTATTCCATGGTTTGTTTTTGTCTTCAGGTTCAAGGGAATAGATTTTCAGAAGCTATAGTTTCAAGACCATTGCACTGCATTTGCCATGAGCCCGTATGTCATTCTTAACATACTATAGGGCAAAGTCAGTAGTATTTTATATAGGGTCTTGCACCTGATTCCCTACTACTGAATTTTCTTTGGAAATATATTACACAGCTGTGCATAAATTGTTGCTCGATAGGGCAAATGATTGAAGCATTCATAATTCATTTTAGTTAGGGGAGACTAGAAAAAGGACTTAAAACTGCAGTGCACTTTCCCTGGCCATCAGACACTGTCAACTACGAATGAGGACAGGCTGGGCCTAAAGACAGAACATGTTCTTTATTACATAGTCATTGTGACACCCCAACTAAAATCATATAAATGGTGAAAAGGAATTCAGTTATTTAATTTATCACCAAATGGTTGCTTTAAAAATAATTTCCAGCATATCAAGGGGCTCTAGATCTTTAGGATGCAGAGCAATGCACCAGACAAAATGAAGAAGATGTGAATTGCTACACATGTATAACAAAGGAAAACAGTGCCTTTTGTGCATGGAAATGAAAGTCTCGTATAACTTGGATTGACCTTTTAAAGTGTTTACTGAATCATTTCAAAGAAATGCAGCATGAAACCAAAAATTGCAACTGGGTTTGCCTAAATGGGGTCTGATTTCTGAAAATAAGGCCCCCTAATTTTTGAATGATGTAACAAAGCAAAAGTGCAATAGAGATACTGTCATTGTGGTATATCACTGTTAAAATGGTTTTTAATGCATGTTACCTTCCCGCATGTGACAACTGGTTTCTATTTTAAATAAGCTTAGCTTTACACAAACCATTGAACTAAGGTATGATGGTTTTAAATGTAATTACAGTGTCAAACCCTTGGAAATGAAACAACATTAGAATCACACTGCAGGGGGCATGGGTGTACAGTATTCCTTCAATACTGGAATACTGAGGAACAACAGAGTCTAACATTACATGTACAAGGAGGATCCTTCCCCCAGTGTGACACTGCTAGAGCTTAATTGTCACATCTAGAAGTTCCTCAATATGATTAAGATCACATTTTAAAGGTAGTATTAGTGAACAATTAGATTCGTTATGAAGACCAGCAATTAGCAGAACATATCAAAGGACTATAAGATGCTCCAGATACATGCCATATCAGGTTTTTCTATTAGCGTTTACCTGTTAGTGCAACAGAACAGAGGGTTTGACCAAACAGTCAAATCTTAACTCCGTTATAAATTATGACATAATGTCAGCCATCAGGATTGTTTATTTCTAATCATTCCAGGCACCATCAAACCATAAGAGGGTACGTCATGCACACAGTCCCAAAATGTTGAAAGTCAATGTTCAGTTGGCATAGTACATTTCTGACAGACATTCTCTACTTTTCTGCAAAGTTAAGCTTTTTAATTATAAATATTTTCAATTTGTTTTCACAGTAGAAGTCTTTAACAAGATTTAGTATGCTTCTTTCTATAGTTAATGTGTTTCTTATGGTTAAAAGTGTGTCTTCTCAAGTCCCTTGTGTGTCTGAACATAAACACCCACGGCTATCTACTCTGAAATACAAAATAAACTAGAGCAGGTATTTATATCAATATGGCTACAGATAATGGCATGGTCTGGCATATATACATATATATATATATATATATATATATATATATATATATATGCAGTAAAACAGAACAAACAGTGCACTATCCAGTCATATCTGATGATGACAGCAGCTATAAATGTAAACTAACTGTTAAAAATGTCACAAATGGAAGAAGCAATCAATCAGAATTCAAGATTCCAAACTTTTATAATTTGTGATTAAGTACACTAGATTTATAGCACTCAGACTAGCTTTTTTGCGATACAATCATTGGAAAGCTCATATTAGCATCAACAATTTGAAAAAGAAAAAGAAACAATGCCAGGACTCCATAACTGGGCTTCCATGTATATATATACACCTGAGACTGGTTGCTTTTCTTTAAAATACAAAGAAATACAAAATATCCTTGGAACAGAGATAAATAAAGTCTGCTCTTTCAAAATGGAAAACACTATATATGTATATTTTTTTTTTTATAGAAGTACCATTATGCTTCTTGTGTGACACTAAGGCCTACAGTTCCTACAAGCCTCAGCATGAATAAATGCCAGATATGTCAAATGAAGGTGCACAAAATAGCATGGAATAGGTCTTTGGCAGAATCCGGGTAAAGTACCAAGGGCTCCATCTTAGTCTGAATGACTCCAACATAAAATATCTATACTATTTGTTATACATTTAGCATGTAGTTGAAAAAAGTGCCTATATTTTTACACATTTTTAATATGAACACATTTATAATGCTGACATTAAAGGTACTTTATGTAGTATATGTGTGAACTTCTCACCATCACAATGTGTAGTGCATTTCTAAATGTAAAGAATATGAATAAAAGAGGGTGTGATATCATTAATGCTAAAGAATGTAGGGCCAGATTTTCAGAGAGCTGAGAATGCCACAGGCCTCGGGTGCTCAGAATAAATGGTGCCTGGGGCTTGCAGCATTCTCCCAGCTGGAGACTGGGATTTACGACCCTGTGTGCCAATTGCCACAAATTAGACTAAACTTTTTTGGGTGTAGCATGTGGCAATCCCGGGTGTACTTTTTACAGGGCTTGCACAAAATACTTGGTTCAAACTGCCATAAATTTGGAAAAGTGTCATAATTGCACCCAACCAACAAAAAATGGGGTGCAGTTTTTGGCAAAGATATTGGCATAGCTCTGCCAACAAAAGTGTTTGACGCAGGGTTTGATGCATCGCCCTTTGAAAATTCTGCCTCATATCTTTAAAGTTTGTTTAATTTTTTTAATGGTTTATATGTTCTGCATTAGTTCCAACATTATGTAGAACATCAATATATCTTTGCAAAGCAATGGTGTATTTATATGTAAAACACATACTGTAGTTCTATACGCAATACATAGCGCTTAAGAGGAATAGTGTGTGGCACTAACTGTTAAATGGCTTTCTGAAATTCCCTGAAAGCTGAGACAACTTTCTACAAATAATAGCTCATTGCAAATATAAGAAACCTTTTTTGGCAGATGAAGAATGATGTTGTGTAGTCTGTTAATTCTAGTGTGGGCAGGCTGAAGCATTAATAATACTTAGATCTGTTTAGTATTTATTGAGGGCCAACAGAAGTTACATAAGTTTTTAAGAGGATTTTTGCTATGCTATCCAGAATTGCATAACCCTGGAAATATTCTATTATTATAGTTTAACAATGGCAAGGAAAAGAAGTCAGTAAACATTGCCAACAACAAAAATGCCATCATACTTAAACAGCAGAACTTTTGAGGCCATAAAGCAGCAATATTGTTTAGTAGGCAGACAAATATCATAACGTTTTTTAATGATAATGTATTTCTGTCAACAACATCGGTATACCCATTGTTTGTTTCATTTTATTTCATTCCTGAAGTGTGGTTTTGAAGTTATTAAACGCTCATGCTCCGTGAAAAAAAGAAACATATTTGGTGCAAGCTGTGCTATTTGCCATCAGGAATTTTAACTTTGCACCATAATGCGTCCACAGTATGACCCTAGTTGGCCCAATCAAAAATCCTAAATGGAATACATTTTTAAAAATTGGAAATAACACTATATTTATTGACTTGAGTCATTGATAATAACAATTATAACACTGGTAATAAAAGCTGTTTTAAAAAAAGTCTAAGGAAATTAAAATACGCCAACACATAATGTAAGGATGCCAGAAATACATATTTAAAAAACGATATGATAAAATTGCTTGCCAACTAACAAATACAGCTGCTTTAAAAATTATTGTACAATAGTGGTACTAGTCCTAAAATGATACAGTCTAGAGACTATTTAGAAATGAAGCATCATAAAGAAAAATCATTCTGACAATATTGCACCTTTTGTTTACATGATACTACTGGTTAGTGGGTATAATGCTGTCATAATACAGTACGTACATGCTTCAGTGTTGTCTAATCTCATGACAGTAAGAAAGGTATGGTAGTCTGTTGTGATTTCTAGATGTTTTAAGACCTTAAGAAACAGAAGAGTTTAACAATAATATAAACACTGTTGCACTCCACCCCTAAAACTGCCAGACCTTTGTGCTGTGCATCTGCAGAGGTGCTTCATTTTCATCAAAGAAATATCAGATACACAGTTGTGAATAAAAAGGTTAATAAAAAATTAAAATTAAACCAGAAATATAATGTTATGCAATATTCCATTGTATTTTCATCCACAACACAAACTAGGAAGCCAAACTGAAACGTTTATGTACCAATCAGATATTTCTGCTCTGACTAGTAGAAATAAGGTTTGCTCACTTGTCACCAGTGTCACATTACTTTAAAGAAAACAATGATGAGGCTTGGTGAGAAAGATGCCTAACCTCTACTTACTGGTAATCACCAAAATTAAAATAGCATGTGAAATTCAATACAGCTTTACAAATACATCATCAAATCGTACTCTTACTGCAGTGGTAACAGCGGTCATTGTACCATTAACTTTTTTGTTACAGTCATTGCAACATGAACCTTTTTTTCTTACTGAAGAGTGTCCTGAACTTCAAGAAGAAACTACTTCCCCTGAAAGCTCCAGATGTGCCCCTGGTTTTACAGGGGGTTTTCATGAAAACAGTAGCTTCTGTCTACAGTTTGTTCTTTGCACAAAATGCTGGGGAAGAAGTAGCCCATTTCTTGAACTAGTTATGATATGTTTTTCCACTTTTACAAGTCTTTTTAAAAAGCACTTTGGGGGTTTTATTTTCATTTTCATACTATGTCTCTTCACTTCATTCACTATATACTTTTCCATGATACTGAGGAAGCTCATTAAGCCTACTGGAAATGTCCCACTTTACAACAGAGGCCGATGAGTTTGTCTTCACTTTTCAAGTATATCCCATTCATTGTTCTTCAGAAACTACCGTGTAACCTGAAGCAAAAAAAGAGAGAACAAAGTCAGTCCTTGCCATTATAGGTCCAACAGTTCCTTGTTCCTGTGTTTGTTATATGGAAGTATTCAGTTTACAGATTTCAAAGCTGTGGAAAGTACAAATACTGAGTAAACAGATAATTCTCATTTTGCCATTATAAAAACATATTTTTTTTTACATTTTCTTTTTTTCAGTTAATAATCTTTATTTAATTTTCAACACTAAAATACATTTACATCACATTTTCAAACAATGCCTTTAGGGAGGCAATATAGTGCAGTGGTTGAAGGCTCTGAGCTGCAAATCTGGTGACATCCAGCAAACCAGACCTGGGTTTGAAACCCACAGCTTCCACTTGTATACTGTGTGACCCTGAGCAAGTCATTTAACTTCCCTGTGCTCCCAGGTCGCTCCTGTAAAAAAAAGCTTTCAGCTTAGTGTGCTACTCCAGGTTAAACAAAAAAAAATGTATTTTGACTCTTTTCACTGGAGGCAGTACAATATTTCAGGATTTATTTAACTTTGTACCAAATGGAAATATCTGCAAATCAAGTGTCGGAAGCACTGGGACAAGCTGAAAAGTTACAAATCTATGTTTGGTATATAAATGGTAACTTATGCTCAATTAGATGAACATGCTTGTGATTTTGAAATAGAGTCTGAGGTTGTGAAATGACAACTCTGCAATTTGAAAGTACTCATAATAAGTATAAATAATGTACATGCATAACAGCATAAATCTGGTGCCATACACAGTCACACAGATGCAAGATACACAACATGACAAACCAAACAAACCAAACCACACCAAACAAACAAGCCAAAATTCAGATTGTAAACGATTATTAAGACAAAACATGACCACTCACTTAGAGCCATCAGTCGGAAAAATAAAAAACTGTGTACGCTGTTCTCAGCCTTTGCTGATTTTATTGTGAGGCCTATTTGCACCATGCAATTCTGCTTAAAGTTGAGCCAGTCCAACTTAATTCATGGGCATTTGCATATGCTTCCCATGATGCTTTACATTATTGGGGTATGTGCAATTTGTGTTTTCTTTAAAATAAAAATTAACTGCATTCCAAAGCTATGACAATCTTCCCTGCCCTGGTAGCTGCAGCTGCAGCAGATAGGCTCTCTGCAGCATCAAACTGAGTTGCACAGAATCCACAGATCACTCTGCTCAGATCCAGAGACACACAAACTAGCTGATAATGAATGATTCTTTAAGTGTTTCTGAAGAAGAATAAGTACTTTTGGATGAATTGCAAGCTCTCTGCCACGTGTGTCTTCCTCTACCAGACTCATTCTGTAAATGGCATCTAGACATGTGCAGCACAAAGAGATGATGATTTCCAGGTGCAGGACCACCTATCCAGGGTATCCAGGTCCTGTTGCAGGGCCAATCTCCCCTCCTCCTCCTCCTCCACCACCACCCCTAGTTTAAAGTCATCCACAAAGAGACTCATTTCACACCCGATACCTTCCCTGATATCAGAGATGTAGGTGTTAAACAGGAGTGGCCCCAGGACTGATCCCTGTGAGACCCCACTTATTTCCTTCCTAGGAGATGAGACCTCCCCTCTGACCACTACCTGCTGAGTGTGACCTGAAAGCCAATTCTCCAATCCACCTAACCATCAATGGGCCTACCCCTCACCCCACCCCCGCTTCTCCCTTAGGCCAATGTGAGGGACCGAATCAAATGCCTTGCTGAAACCTTGCTGAAGTGAAGGCTCTCTTGGCATATTTTCTAATCACAGGCACATGCTGAAAGTTCCTGTCTTTTTGTAAGACTTTATAATAGCTGGTCATTGCTTTCTCCCATAGGGAAACCAGATTGTAATTTTGCCGTTAGAACCAGCTGGTTATAACAACAAACATGCACCCAGTTTCCCTAGCTCAGCGCATGTACCTGCCTCGATCTTCCTCATCTCTGCACTGTCCCCCGACTTCACGCTTCTCGATGCTTAACACTTCACCCACAGTAGGAATCGGTGGGTAAGTCATTTTTTAAACAAATATATGGCACATAAAATGCTCATTTTCAGCTGCAAATAAAAAAAAATTAACACTGCTTTTTTTTGTCAGAAGCCGCCATGGACTGTGCTGAAACCGTAGTGGTCCCCAGCTTGACTCTCATTTATTTTGTATAACTGCTGTGGTGAAAAAACAATCCCCAGCAATTATACAAAATAAAGAATGGGTAGGGGTTAAAATCTGGATTTTACACCCCTCAGGGTGGAATGCCTGAATAAACCCCTCGAGCTTTGCTCTTGGGATTTATGTGACATTCCACCCCTCGGGGGGTGTAAATCCTCATTATAACCCCTACCCATCCATTATTCTCTAAGTAATAAATTGCTGTCAGCAGTTCCACATTATGAATATACAAACATATGAAATTTGCCAGCAGATAAAGGCCTAGAGGTCTATCAAGTCTGCTCAAATGTGCAGCTAGCACCCCTTATTCTGCAGCTGCCCCTCCCTTTCACCCTTCCCCTTCATTAACCCTCCCCCTTGTCCTGTCCCATCCCCTTTTGAAGTAGTCCACTGTTCTACTGGATACCACTTCTGCAGGTAATGCATTCCACCCAGCCATCACCCTCTCTGTAAAAAGTGTCTCATCTCCTCCTGAACCTTCCTCCTCCAGTCTCATATCATGGCCCCTGGTGCCTCCTCTCCCTTTACTTGAACAGCCCTCTGTACCCGTCTTGTTTATTCCTTTCATGTATTTAAAGGTTTCAATCATGTTCCTGTCCTCCTGTCCTCCAGTGAGTACATGTTCAACTCCCTCAACCTTCTCTCGTATGATAAGTCCCCCAGCCCCTGGATCATCTTTGTCACCCTGCTCTGCACCCCCTCCAGTAACTTAATGTCCCTCTTCAGATACAGGCACCAGTACTGCACGCAGTACTCCAGGTGCGGTCTAACTAGTGACCTATACAGTGGCAGAATCATCTCCTCCCTCCTTGAAGATATACCCCTTGCAATACAACCCAGCATGTTGGCCTTTGTAACTGCCTTCCTACATTGTGCCAAGTTGTTCATTGACCCTGTAATGAGCACCCCCAGATCCTTCTCCTCCTCTGTCTGGGCTAGCTGCACTCCCCCCCGCTGGTAACTCCTCCTTGGGTTCTTCATCTCAAAATGCAGCACCTTGCACTTTTTGGCATTAAACCCCAGTTGCCATGTGTCTGACCAGGTTTCAAGCTTTGCCAGATCATCCTGCAATCCCTGCCATCCCCCTTGGTCATCCACCACTGCTCCTACCTTGGTATCATCAGCAAACAGACTGATCTTGCTCTTGATGTCCCATGATATGTCTGCAATGAATATTCCAAACAACACTGGTCCCAACACCGAGCCCCGTGGAACACCACTAATCACTACCCTTGGGTGTGAGAGCTCCCCACCCACCACCACCCTCTGTTGCCTTCCCTGAAGCCAGTTTCCTACCCATCTCACCAGCTTTGCACCCACCCCTGTGCCTACTAACTTCCTTCCCAGCCTTCCATGCAGCACCGAGTCGAACGCCTTACTGAAGTCCAGATACAGGACATCCACTGCATGGCCCCTGTCCAGTTGCCTAGTTACCCAGTCATAGAACTCCACCAGGTTGGTTTGGCAGGATCTGCCATATGAAGCCATGCTGTCTGCTGTCCTGTAGTCCTTTGGCCTCTAGGAGGGCCACCAGCCTCTCCTTCAGGATAGTCTCCATTAACTTACCCACAATGGGTGTGAGGCTCACTGGTCTGTAGTTTCCCCGGTTCATCCTTGGGGCCACTCTTGTGGAGGGGCACCACATGAGCCATCCTCCAGTCCTGAGGTACATACCCCAAATGTAGTGATGCATTAAATAGGTCTGCCAAAGGTCCTGCAAGGACCTCTGCCAGCTCCTTCAGTACCCTGGGGTGGATGCCATCTGGGCCTGGCGCCTTATCCACCCTCAGTGCCTTCAAACCCTCCCAAACTCTGCCCTCAATGATTTCCCCATCTGTCACCCCTTTCCCCCCTGTTTCTGCCATTCTCCCCTGAGTGTCATCACCTCTTCTCTTTAGTAAATACTGAGCAGAAGTACTCATTTAGTGCTTCTGCCTTATCGCACCCTGCTTCCACCCAACCCCCCTCCTTCCTAATCCTTACTATGTGGTCCTTACAGCTCCTTTGCTCCCTGATGTACCTAAAGAAGTCCTTCTCCCCTTCTTAATGCCTTGTGCCAGCCTGAGTTCCATAGATGCTTTGGCGCCCCTTACTGCCCTTGTCACCTCCTTCCATTCTGTCAAGTACTCTTCCCTGTCTTCCCCCCTCCCTGAATGAAATGCCCTCTGCTGCAGTGTTGGAGTTACAGGGAGGCTTGACAGGGCTACTGAATTATAATGGTAAGGGGGGGTCAATTTAAAGATAGGACCCACGTGGGTGCCCCATAATTCCCCAAGCTCATAAAGTGTCATTTAAACACTGATCTGCTGCATTTGTTGGTGCATTTTTCTGTTGAGTGCATCTGTTCTGTTTACATTTACCAAAAGTGTTAATCATTTCTAAACATAGTCAGTTGCTACTTGTTATTTCTAAAGTATGTTTCTTCTTTCATTTGCTCATTGGAAGGTTTTCTACCTGATAGTATTATGTGTGATGTGGAAAGTGGTGCTTTACCTGGGGAAGACTGACATATGTAGTTATATTTCTCTCCATACCTTATCAGCATTGTGGCCTCACATATGATGGCATCACAAATGATCAATCTGGCAGAATGTGATTGACTCTTCTTGGTCAGCTGTGATGACACAGGCAGGGAGAGCATAGGGATAATGATGTATGAGGAGAAATAGAACTAGCTATATCAGACGCCAAGTAGAGTACTGTTGCACATATCACACCAAGTTTTGTCAGGCAGAAAAATATTCTAATTAACAAAGGGGAAACAGCAAAATTGAGGAGTACACAGAGCAGTCTCTCAGGGATCAGCAATGGGGTAACTGCTCTGTCACATCTTCATCAATTAACTGGAAGCTAAGGTCTGCAACAAGCTGCTTACACTCATGGATGATTGTAAGCTAGCCAGGTTGGTGGCTTCTCTTTGGGATGTGGACAGATTTCAGTAGGACCTGACCAGCTATGTAATTGTTATGACTCCAGAAGCCTTTGATACAAAATAGACAACTACAAGGCACTACACTGGGCAAGAAAATGCAGAGATAAAACCTACACACTCTGTGGGGTTTCTCTTGCTGTAGCCAAGGAGGAAAAGGACCTGGCAATCATAATAGACAAGAGAGTAAAGTAGGACAAGCAGTACATGACCACTGTTAAGTTAGCAAATATTGGGGGGGGGCATCAAAAAAGGGAATGCCTAGCAGCACAGGGGAGGTAATCCATTCACTTTACAAAGCTATGGTCAGGCACCCACCTTGAGTACTGCATGCAGTGTTGGTCTCCTTTATACAAAAAGGAGACTGAGGTAATTGAGAGGGTGCAACACAGGGCCACCAATATAAATAGTTGTATTGGGGGTAACAGAAAGATATGGGGAAAGGCTGGAGGCCCTTAACATGCTCACCCCGAAGAACAAGTGTCTGAGAGGGAATGTATCTATCTTTCACATACTTAAGTCTACTAACAAGATCAAACAGTCAGAGATATTTGATCTGGTGATCTGCCACAAGACACAGGGACATGCCCTGAAGCTCAGGGGTGGTAAACTCAGGGGTAATGTTAGAAGGCCCCTTTTCTCATAGTGGTTAGTAAACCTGTGGAACAGCCTACCAGTGTTATAGTTCTATTTCTTTTTGTATCTGACTTGTTAAGCCATTACACATAGAATAGAATATAACACACAGTATAAGACACAAATTCATAAACATCATCACCATAAAACATTTCCTTCTACATAAGTCAATGACATTCTTAAAACAAGATTTCAATGTCTTATTTCAGTTACATTTATTCCCTAAAAGTGCATTATAGAGGGTTTGTTTTTAGTATATGTTATGCATTATTTGGTATTACAATTTTTTATGAAAAATTTGTTATAAGTCTTGAGAAAACACCTCTCACATAAAAATGTTTTACTGGGTGAGACTCTACTTTCGGGAGGGGTCTGTATTAGGCCTGGTGGCGGTCAATTTGGATTTTGTCTTAGTTATTGGATGGTTTTATTGAATAATAGGAATTTTTTTTCACATCTGCTGGACATCCTGACTCATCTTTGACATGAGAACTCTTATTTGGATTGGGCTATTGCTGCTGACTGTTTGTTTGTGAGTACTTAACACGGAATAACAGTTCTGAGGAATTTCTTTCTGCAGTTTGATGAATTATTCTGCAGTACATGTAATTATTCCACAGTTCAGTGATCAGTTCTGCAGACTTTTTTCTCTGCAGTTTAATAAAATAATCCACAATTTAAACATTTATTCTGCTGTTCTAAGTTGGAATTTTCATGAAAGTTGCTAATTTGATTTCCACACTTCCGTGGAAGTGAAAATCTGACTCTCGCGAAAATTCTACCAGCGAAAGGTTTTTTTTGCACACTTCTAGTGCCAACACTAAAAATAAGATAATACCCTGATAGGGAATAGCTAGGTTACCCAATGTACTACATGATTTACTACAGTACATAATATAGAGGATAATAAATGGCCATCAGCCAATAGCCACGCTGTAATCACTTCGAGAGGTTTCCTTGACAACATGGTAAACCTCGAGAGCACAGCTTGAGAGGTTTACTGTTGTCATGGAAACCTCAAGAAGTGATTATGGTGCATTTTTTGTCTGATGGCCATCCATTAGCTTTTATAGTGTATGGGCAATATACACTATTAAAACTAATTCCACTTAATTCTTTTTTTTTTTTTGTCATTACTTTAGATTTGCCTGAGTGGTCAGACTTGCCCAATGTTTCCAAATCCCCCTCCCCCACAATCAAGCCCCCGAACCGGCTCTCACTAACCAAGAGTGTATTAAGTTATTTCAGCCCCATCAAGGACCAGCATCCTCGAAACATTCACACCTTTGTGCGGTTCTCCCATTTTGTCATTGACATCATTGTTTGGAAAGAGCAAGAGACATGCAAGCACAGAGATGCCAATGTTGTTATGCCATTGCTATGATGTACTCAAGAAGGGTTAACCACAACCTGATGTCATAGCGATGGCATAGCAAGGTAGTAATCTTCTTGATTTCCCATTAATAATAAGCCTCTCCCATACATTATATATAGAATAATGCATGGGAAAGTTCATGTAATGAGGATTTTAGGCACACACAAAGTGTGTGATGCCTCATACACCCTAAGAATGAAGCTTGAGAGGTTTATCATGGCATCGCTCACTGAGGGTGTGCATAAAATCTGAGTTGACGCACACTTCCCCATGTTTTATTTTTCATAATAACTGGTTCCTTTGATTTTTTTTTTATCAGAGAGAGGTACTTGTTGAACAGCCTAATTTTAGTCTTGATTTTTCTTAGAGTGTTTCTTTTTTCTTTCTGCTGTATGAATTTTTGCCTTTCTAGGTCACTAGGTTGCTGAAATGGTAATGAATGTGCGATTTTTTAGGTGGGTTGGCAGATGTTAGTAGACCACTGGTTATTTTTCGTTTCCATGAGAAATGTGTCTTTCTTCAGCTACAGTACAAGTAAGTTAGATTCCCATTCAGTGGTTTCAGTGAGGTTAGTGCAATCAGGTTCACAGCACAAGAAGCCAGTAGCACTAGCATGAGAGTGATTTAAAATTTATTACAAAAGCTGCTTAATCAAACTCCATTATACACGGGTGATTATACACACATGTGTATAATCAAACTCCATTATACACAGCCATGTATAATTACCTGTGAAACCCTGTCAACTTGTCCCTTTAACACTCTACCCTAAAATAAATTGTTGTACAATTCCCTCCTTCCATTTGACCTCTCTTAGCATCCATTAATCCAAATGCTGAAACAAATTGCAAGGAACATTTTCTTTTCGAGGATTACAAAACACTTAGTATTCTAAAAATGTATTCCCAGTATTCTAGAACTCAGCGGACTGAGTGGAATATGTGAATTCAGTGTTCTGCTAATACAGATTCTATCACAGAACCAGAACACAATGCCAGAACATCTGCTACTTAGCAACAGCAAAGAGCTGACAAAAATGCAACTCTGGTGTTGCTTTATAAAATTAAAAACACACAAATTTTATACATATATATATATATTTATATATATATATATATATATATATATATGTATTAATATTTATGTGTAATAGATAATCCACTCTAAGGTGTGCAGTCATGCTCTTGATATACGCATGCCTTGGTATGCTGTTATGCACGAGGCCCGAGGCGAGTGTATCCAGCCACCCGAGGCGTGCATATATTGGAGACTGACTACACACCCCAGAGTGGATTATCTATCTTATGAAATGGCAAAATTGTTTTAGAGGGGGTTGAAAGTACAGGTGTGTGGTCATGTGATGTGTTTCAACCAACCAGCAGAGATAATTTTTTCTACCCATTTTATATATATAAATATATATAATTTTGTTTTCTTAAATATGAGGCTTTCTGCTGTGTTTATTTGTGTGTCTGAGGGGTGAACATTTTTTCAGTGGAACTGAGATTAGTTTTATTTTTTTGTGTGTGTGTTCCATGGCATCTATATATTCTATACCAGTTCCACTTATATCATTTTAAAGTTGTTATTTTGTTGTGTGGTGTAAGAATACAGTATAAAATTACTATTAAAAACTATTTTTAACCTAAAATGTTTCATTAACTTATTGTTAAATTTGAACCCCATTTATAATTGCTATAAGATACTCAAGGGTGTGCTTTGTTTTGGTATAATACCATTTCTTGGGTGACTGAAGGCTCTTGGCAATCTGCTTGTGCCTCAAAATGAACCCAAGGCATGTTGTCATATATAGGATAAAGTATGGGGTGATGTGTGTAATGAGAGAAGTTTACACACACCTGAGTGATAGATGCTACATAAACCCTGAGAGCACAGCTCTAGGGTTTGTGAAAGCATCTAACCCAGAGGGTGTGTGTAAACTTCAATTTTAAACACACCACCTCATATTTTATTTTATAGAATTGCTGGGTTTCCCTTTATCACTACAGCAATTATATAAAATAGTAAGGGTTCCAGTGCAGCCACATTGCAGTTTAGTTTTCGAACAGTTCCCATAAGTTTGATGTCTGAGTTTTTAAAATGTAAAAAAAAAAAAAATCCTTTTTACATCCATGTAAATGTGCAAAATGAGCAAAGTTTTCAAGAAAATAACTTATTGCTGTATTACTGTGGTGGTTTCTTTCACCAAGAAGATAAGCAGAGAGTGGTCAGAAAGCGACAAAAACTGCGGTGGGTGCATGCACAAAGTGAGGGGAAACTGTGGGCATGTTTGCCGTAATAAACAATCCTTTATTACAGCAAAAAATGCCACAGTTTTCCTACGGAAAAAAGGGAAACCCAGTTATTGTATATCAATAATGCACACCCTTTTATGTCTGATTGTTTAACTGGCCCACAATTGTGGGTACCATCACTATATGATGCTTGAAAGAGTAATTCAGTGGTAAAACTGTTGTGGAACAGGAACCTGGCCTTTCCCTTACAATGTTCTGTACTCCAACTACTGACTCATACAGACAACCTAACAATCTCATTTTCAAAAGAACATTTTACTGTAGGTACAGGTGGACTGCCTTTCGCTTCTCTGGAAAATCAGGCTCTAGAATCTGTCATTAGGACTAAGCTGTCACAGTGCCTGTACAGCAACGCGGCTCTGAAAATACTCTCTGTGAACTAAGCAATGTTATGTTGCATTTGTTTTGCCTTAAGGTTTCTCTCTTGTTCTTCTGTGTGACAGGTAGGCCCTGCTGAGTACAATAGCCCCTTTGGACAGACAGAGCTAGCTTATTATTGTGCCCTGCAGATGAAAAGAGCTGTGCTGTCAAAAGGGAGAAAATTTTAAGTATTATACAGTTGATTTCATGTATACTGGCTACTTTCAGTGTGTTCATCTTTTACATCTGATGTCATTTTAAAGCACACTTACAAGTGATGTTTTAATATCTAGTTGAGGTAAATAATAATTAAGCTAAATGAAAGGAATTACTTTAAATTCAAATGGTTTCACATAACTCATGGTAGCCTCAATCTTCTTTAGAGCTGCTCCATTCTTAATCACCATCAGTGATGTTATTGATCCAGCACTATAATAAATCATCTTATTGATAGCCTAGTCATAGTAAATTTTTATTTATGGAGAATATTTTTATGGTCAATACTATTCAACGTTCACCTAAATTCACAATATATCTTTGCTATCACTAAAAGCAGCAGTAAATTATTTCAGATTATCACGTATCACATAACTAAATGATGTTGCAGTCCTACCTAATATTTAAAGGGAAACGTCCATGTCCCGTCGAGTCCCACCTCCTTGTGAAGCGGGGCCCGATTAGCAGATGTAAAAAAAGTATTAAATGTGGCACTTACTGTTTATTATATTATTTTGATTTATATCTGGTTGATCCTGCACCCTCCCTGCCGGCATTTTAGGTTTCAGCGCCCTCCCGTCCCATCCAGCATCTCGGTTGTCTGGTGATGGCGCGGGGGGGACAGCGGGTGTCTCATAGACTTCCATATTGCAGGCTTTTGAACAGCCTGGTTTGAGTCTGTGCTGTCGAGAGAGAGCCAGGTACAGATAGCTTGTGTGCCTGGCAACGGTCTGTGAGCCAGACACGACGATTCTGAATTGAGCTATTTGAACTACCATATATAATCTGTATTGCGATAGCTTCAAATAGCACCGGTTTTGAATCTATCAGTGTCCTTGCAATACCGAGACCAGGTACAGACTAACAGGCACACAAGCTGTCTGTACCTGGTCTCCATATGTCTCGGCAGCACATGGGCTCCAAACCGGAGCCGTTTAAAAAGCCTGCAGTATGGCAAGTCTATGGAGACACCCTGGCTGTTCTCTGCCTGCCACATCATCACGGGGACAACCGCGGGTGCTTGTGGGCGTGACGGGGAGGGCGTTGAAACCTAAAATGCCGGAGGGGAGGGCGCAGGATCAACCAGATATAAACCGTTATTATAGTAATCAGTAAAGTGCCACATTTAATGTTTTTTTACATCTGCTAATCGGGCCCTGCTTCACACGGAGGTGGGGCTCGATGGGACATGGACGTTTCCCTTTAAGTATTCTGCAAATATTTGAAAGGGGACTTTCATGTAGTTGCCCCACACCTACTGAGTTGGGGAAACTCCCCTGATCTGCATGTTTAATGCATGTTAATAATTTTCCCTTACTTTGTTTTTCCAGAGCCTTATTTATTTAGTTGATTTGTCCACCTTCCTCACCCATGTTAGGTTATTTAGAATTTTAGATCCTGGCAATAACTACACACATGCCAAATTCTAGGATATTTCATCCAGGGAGGGCAGCATTACTAAGGGATCCTATGTAAAGCAAGTAAGGACCCACCTCCTGCTTTTGGCAGGGCCTAAAGAGTCCTGCATGTCCTTCATTGATGTCCTAGTACACATAGGGACTAATGAACTCGCCAGCTGGTCAGTTGTGGAGACCAAGGAACACCTGACTAGGCTGGGTGACAAACTATCATCTATTTCGTCCGGCATCTCCTTCTCTGAGATCCTGCCAGTCTGGGAGAGGGGAGCAGATGGACGGAAGGTCAGAGAAGGGGAGATAGGGAGCTAAACATGTGGCTCAAGGGCTGGTGCCAGGAAAAAGGACACAGATTTGTAGGGAACTGGCAACAGTTCTGGGAGTGAAAGTTCTTTAAATTTGATGGACTGCATCTGACTAAAGAGGGAGTCAGTGCATTGGGGCAGAAGTTTGACGTCTTTTGCAGAATATCTAAACTAGCAATGGGAGAGGGTGGCACCCTTATCGTCGAATGGAAGAACACCCTCCCCTCAGCTAGTGGTCAAACAGGAATTCAGCATGTTTGCCGCTCATTTGCATCACCAGGTAAGAAAAAGGTTTGTCTCCCCATATGGCGCTGGGGTAATGCCAAACTTCACCCAACAACTAACACACCAAAATCTGGCCAATGGAAAATCATGTACACAAATGCTCACAGCCTGGGAAATAAGACCCCAGACCTGCAGGCAATAATGTCAGAGGCTAAACTGGACATAGTAGCAATTAGTGAGACATGGTTTACCAGTAACCACATTTGGGAGACTTCAGTACCTGGCTATGTATTGTTCAGAAGAGACCGAGGTGCAAAAAGGGGGGGGAGTGGCCCTGTATGTTAATGAAAATATCAAAGCTACAGAAATTCAGAATACACATAAGGAGCCAGAAGAACTGTGGGTCACCCTGGAAACAGGAAATGGGACAGCCATAAGAACTGGGGTTGTCTACAGGCCCCCAGACCAGAGGGAGGACATAGACACATTACTGTTAGAAGATATACAAAACATGACAGCTAAAGGGGAGGTTCTGATAATGGGAGACTTCAGCATGCCGGATACAGATTGGTCAATACCAGCAGGAACATCTGCCAGAACTAGACTCATAGTGGATTCCCTGCAGGGGGAGGGCCTCAAACAACTGGTACAGCAACCCACAAGAGACAGAGCTATCCTAGATCTAGTACTGACTAACAAAGAAGGGATCACAGATCTCCAGGTAGAAGGTCACCTGGAGCCAGTGGCCATCACATGGTATGGTTCAATTTGGCTACTACATCTAAATCATCCCATTCCAAGGCAAAAATATGGGACTTCAGAGGAACTGACTTTGATAAGATGGCCAACAGAGTTAAGCTAGCCCTGGCAAAAAGAAACACAGGTAAGGGGGTACAAGCAAAGTGGGCAAGCATTAAGGATGCAATACTTGAAGCAACATCCCATTGTGTTAGACAGAAAAGGAAGTGCAAAAGAAGAAGGAAAACACTTTGGTTCTCAAATACAGTAGCAGAAAAGGTCAGAGCCAAAAGGCTGGCCTTCAGGAAATATAAGGGAACACAGCGGGATTAAGATAGGGAGGCATACCAAACTGCCCTAAGGGAAGCAGGTAAGGCAGTAAGGCAGGCAAAGTCCCAAACTGAGGAAACACTCAGCACGAACAGTAAAAGAAGGTGACAAGACTTTCTATAGATACATTAGTGAAAGGAGAAAGTCCAGAGGGGTATTGCTGTTTAATGGAGAAAAGGGAGCATGTGGAGGAGGACCCTGTAAAGGCATCTATCCTAAATAGATACTTTTGCTCAGTATTTACTGAAGAGAAGGTAGGGCAGGGCCCACAGCTCAGCATCATGGACACAGGGGAGGGAGGTGAGCACTACTCCTCTACAAAAGAAAGGGTCCTACAAGAGCTCCTAAGCTCAGGGTGGATAAGGCAATGGGACCTGATGGCATACATCCCAGGGTACTTAAGGAGCTAAAGGAGGAACTAGCAGAGCCATTAGCAGAATTGTTTAGTGAGTCTCTGAGCACGGAGAGGTCCCAGAAGACTGGAGAAGGGCTCATGTGATCCCACCCACGAGAGTGGTAGCAGGAGGAGGCGGGGAACTACAGACCGGTCAGTCTTACCTCAGTAGTGGCAAGATTATGGAGGCACTCCTTAAGGAAAGGATAGTGCAACACCTGGAACATAGGCACAGGATCCAAGACAGCATGGTTTACAAAGGAAGGTCCTGTCAAACTAATCTCATAGATTTCTTTGACTGGGTAACCAGAGTGGTGGACCAAGGGGAGCAGCTGATGTTGCCCACCTTGACTTCAGCAAAGCTTTTGACACTGTTCCACATAGAAGATTGATAAATAAGCTGGGTAGGCTCGGGGTGGGTCAGAAGTTGGTCAACTGGGTTGATGGGCAGAAAACAGAGAGTGGTGGTAAATGGTATACAGTCAGAAGAGATGCAAGTCACAAGTGGGGTACCTCAGGGATCAGTCCTGGGGCCAGTCCTCTTCAACATCTTCATTAGTGACCTTGCAGATGGACTAGAGAGTAAGGCTTGTCTGTTTGCAGATGACACCAAGATCTGCAACAGAGTAGATGATCCAGATGGGGTGGGCAGAATGAGAAGAGATCTGGATAAACTAGCAGAATGGTCAGAAGAGTGGCAACTGGGATTTAATGCAAAGAAGTGCAAAATCACGCACATAGGGAAGAGAAACCCTGAAGCCACCTATAGGCTGGGAGGGGAGTTGCTAGCAGTCACAAAGGAAGAAAGAGACTTGGCATCATCATCACTGATGACCTAAAATCATCCAAGCAGACCTCAAAGCAGTAGGTAAGGCTAGGGGGTGTTAGGGTGTATTAGTAGGGTATCACAAGTCGTAAGAGGGAGGTGATAATCCTGTAGAAGACACACTGGTTAGGCCCCATCTGGAGTACTGCGTGCAGTATTGGAGGCCACACCTTCACAAGGACATTAACCAAATTGGAGGCAGTCCAGAGAAGGGCAACCAAAATGGTGCAGGGACTGCATCAGAAGACATATGAGGACAGATTAACTGAGCTCAATATATGTATACCCTTGAGCAAAGGAGGGAGAGAGGTGATATGATCGAGGCATTCAAACACCTTAAGGGCATTAACAAGGTGAAAGAGTCTAACATGTTTAAATATAAGAAAAATAGCAGGACAAGAGGACACAGCATGAGATTAGAGGGGGGCCGATTAAGGGGGAATGTGAGAAAATTCTTTTTCACAGAAAGGGTGGTGGATGCATGGAATGGCTTACCACAAGAAGTGGTGGCTATGAATACAGTGCAGGGCTTCAAACAGGCATGGGATAGGCATAAGGGAGCAATACAAATGACTATGAATAGATAGGCCACTGACAGAGCAAAGGCCGATGGCACATTTATAAGGTAGAAAAAGAAATGGGCAGACTGGATGGGCCTTGCGGTCCTTATCTGCCGTCAACTTCTATGTTTCTATGTTTCTATGTTTCATCATGCAAGGCCTGAAGGGCCCTGTGTGAAGCAAGTTACAATTCTACTTTCTTAAAAGTAAGGAAAGTCATAGCAAAAACAAAACAAAACAAATTAATGCATACATAAGGGTTACACGGTGACAACTCCCTTCCCCAAGTCCCTACCTTTCTGACCAAAGGACAAGCTGCAGCTCCATGGCTGTGCCCCAGAGGTCAGCTGATTGGAGCTAAAGGTGCAGAGTCATGCCCCACAAGTCGGCTGCCTCATATAGATTTAGGATTGGTAATTCAACAGACAAACTTCAAATTGTAATACCTTTTTGGAGTAAAAATGAAAGGATCATGTCTTTAAATATTATCCTTTACATATTTTATTTATTTATTGAATTTTGATGACCGAGTAGGCCCACTGGGCCTCGGAGGTCCCTTTTTCAGGGGCGACCTAGGAAATAACAGTACATAAGCTTAATAAGCAGTAGTACATCTACAAGTTGTAGGCATGCGGTGGTCATACATATAAGTGAAGCAGAACAGTCTTTTCTAAAGGTTACATATATCTAAAAACCATAAATGAAGTTCGGTGTGGGGAACAGCTCACTAAGGAGTTAGTGCTGCCCATTCAAGTGTAGGAGATTTAAATGTGGTGAAGTGCACAGACTCAGGGTCATGGTTGGAGTGTCAGGTACCATAGCATTGGCATTTACTCATTGCCAGCATATGAGTCTTGAGTCTAGTGCGGAAGCACAGTAAGGATGGGGTTTCTCGCACCACCAGTGGGAGGTTGTTCCAAAGGGAAGGGGCAGCATGAGAAAAAGACTTATAACTTGCCTTGGTCCTGACCTTAGGGACCTCAAGTGGTGTTTGGCCTGAGGACCTGAGGTTGCACAGATTACTCTTTATAGTTAGGAGTCCTTCAAGACTCGGGGGAGGTGTGGGGCTAATTAGCTTCTTTGCCAGACAGAGTACCGGGTACCTGAGGTGAGATTCAAACGATGGCCAGCTGAGTCTCATTAAGGACTCACAATGGTGGCTCCTAGAGTGGGATGACGAGGCAAAGTGGGCCACCTTATTGTGTAATGTCTGTAGTTTACTGAACTCCAGCTTTGCGACACCCTGAAGGACTGGGGCTGCGTATGTTAGTGTTGGGAGTAGGACACTAGAGGCAATAGCAATCCTGGCTTTGGGAGTCAGCTGTTCCTTAAGCCGGTATAGTAGTCCGAGTTGGCCTGGATTACTTTAGTGACTTGGTCTACATGCTGTTTGAAGGTGAGACCTTGGTCGAGGGTAAGGCCGAGGTACTTTGTGGAGGAGACCACTTCAAGTTTGTTGCCCACCAAGGACATGAGTTGAAGTAGTTGTGATCTGTCTTGTCCAAGGGCTCTGGGTCTGAACAACATGGTTTTAGTTTTGTTGGTATTAAGGACCATTTTGTTCTTGATGAGCCATTCCTCCATAATGTGAATGTCCACTTGGAGGGATGTTCCTAGGTCATCCAGGTTATCGGAGGCTTTGTAAATCACAGCATCACCTACATATTAGATGACATTGCTACTCCCGCAGTGGTTGTGCAATTCATTTACAAACAGTGAGAACAATAGGGGCCCAAGTATAGACCCTTGGGGTACACCCTCCTTTAGGGACTGTGGATTGGAGAGTTTGTCCTGCCACCTGACCCCCTGTGTGTGCACCCAGAGAGGTAACTTTCAAACCATTTAAGAGCATGGGTGTCAAGGCCTACGTGGAAGAGTTTTTGGAGTAATAATCTGTGATCCACCAAGTCAAAGGCCTTGGAAAGGTCTAGGAAAACCACACCTATGTTGGAACCAGAGTCAATTTCTCTAAGCACATCGGTGGAAAATTTGGTTAAGGCAGTATCAGTCCCATGTTTGGCTCTAAAGCCATGTTGCGATGGGGAAAGAAGCATATGTGCCTCTAGATACTCTCTAAATTGGGTATAGACTAGTTTCTCCTGGATTCTTGCCAGGGTACATAGCAGGGAGATAGGCCTATAGTTCCCTATTGGCTCCTCAGGCCCGCCCTTATGAATAGGGACCACATGAGCCTGCTTCCACAGATCGGTGACAGATCCTTCAAGAAAGGACCTGTTAATGAGCCAGGTGAGTGGCCTTCCGAGTGCTGAGGCACTATCTTTAAGCAACCTAGATTGGATACCATCCGGGCCTCCTGAACCTCTTGTTTTCAAGGTTTTTAGAATGGCCAGGACCTCTTTCACCTTAGCCAGCCGCATGTGGAAAAGTGGGCAGTCTAGGTTTGGGGGAACCTGAGAGAAGGACTTGTTGTTGGGCACCGAGGGCCCTGCCTTATGATTATCTGGGTTCGTGAAGTATGTATTGAGGGCTTCAGCAATTAGTGCCTCATCCTGCAGTTCCTGCCCATTAGCCATAATAGGGCCAATAGCTGTCTTTTTATTTCCCTTAATCAGTTCATTTATGTGGGACCAGAAAGTTCTCGGGTTGCCGAGGTTAGTTTTCTGGAGATGATTGAGGTAAGCCTTTTTCGCTTGCTTGACGGCCTGCTTACATTGGTTTCTGATTGCTCTATAGATTACCCGGTCAGCTAGGAGTGTACAGCCCTTAAAATTTTTCCAGGCTTTGTCGCGGCCAATCATGAGGGCCTTTAAGGAGGGAGTAATCCACTTATAACAGCTGCCTTTTACTCGATATGTCTTCATTGGAGCCAGGAGGTCTGCAGCCCACGTGATATATTCCTCCTTCATTGGCATAATATTATTCAGATTTCATTTGGAATGAAATTAAATAAATTTAAGACAATGTTTACGTGAAATACTCAAATGACGCACTTGTTCTTTTGAAGATATGAATACAAGACTGATATTTAGAAGGAGAATTTGATGAGAACCAGGAGGAATAACAGGTCACATTTCATCAAATGTCTAAAGGGAAAATCAATTATAATAAGGGTTTCTAAGGAAACAACACTAATGGAGAATAAAAAGGAAAATAAGACACATAATGAGAAAATATAAATGAATACAGTACACTCCACTTATAATGGACATCATTATAGTGGACAATTGGTTATGGCAAACAAGAGCTGGTTTCCCAAAATAAATATATACAAACATATGAAAATGCCAGCAGATACAGGCCATACCGTCTATCAAGTCTGCTTGAGTGTGCAGCTCCCAGTCTAATCTAATACAGCTACCCCCACCCCTTTCCTGTCCATCTTATTTATTGCCCCCTTCTGCTGACTCCCCGTCTTCAGCTTTCTCCAGTTTTGACCTTCCCTTTGACCCTGTCCCACCCACTCTTAAAACTGTCCACAGATTTCAGTGATATCACCTCTTCTGGCAGTGTGTTCCACCTCACTACCACCCTTTCTGTGAAGTAGTGCCTCCTCATTTCCCTCCTGAATCTTCCAGCTTCCAGTTTCAGACTGTGTCCCCTTGTGTCCCCCCACCCCCTTTAATCTAAACATGACCTTAGTACTAACCCTATTTCTGTCATTTAAGTATTTGAAGGTTTCAATCATATCCCCTCTCTCCCCCTTCTGTCCTCAAGGGAATACATGTTGAGCTCCCACAGTTTTTCCTCATATGGTTTGTCCCCCAGCCCAAGTATCATCTTAGTCACCCGGTGCTGGACCCCTTCCAGTAATTTGACATCCTTCGTTAAATAGGGGAACCAGAACTGTACACAGTACTCCAAGTGAGGTCTCACCACTGACCTGTACAGTGGCAGAATGACTTCCTGTCTCCTAGAGGTGATTCCCCTGGCAATGCACCCCAGCATCTTATTAGCCTTGGCCGCCACCTTCCTGCCCTGCATTTAGTGATTTATATCCCCTGTGATTAGTACCCCTAGTTCCTTCTCCTCCAATTAGGTGGATAACTGCACTCCCCAGCCAGTAGCAATTCCCAGGGTTCCTGGCTCCCAACTGCATGACTTTCCACTTCTTAGCATTGAACCCCAGCTGCCATGTGTCTGACCAGTGCTCAAGTCTTGCCAAATCCTCTTGGAGTACCTGCCCCCCTTCCACACTATCCACCTCTACCCTGATCTTTGTGTTGTCTGCAGAAAGGCTAATCTTACTCCTAATCCCATCCAATATGTTGGCAATGATGATGTTAAATAGCACCAGTCCTAGTACCGAGCCTTGTGGCATCCCACTGGTTACAGCTCTGGGAGTCGAGAGTTCTCCCTGTACAACTACCCTTTGCTGTTTGTTCTGTAGCCATCTCTTAACCCATCCAACCAGTTTCCCTCCTGCTCCCAGGTTTCTCAGCTTACTAGTCAACCTCCCATGTGGCACTGAGCTGAAGGCCTTACTGAAGTCCAGATACAGGACATCCACTACATGGCCCCTATCGAGTTCCCGTGTCACCCAGTCAAAAAAGTCAACAAGCTTTGTCTGGCAGGATCTTCCCCAAACAAATCTATGTTGCCTATCATCCTGGAAACCATTCTTCTCCAGAAAAATCACCAACTTCTCTTTAAGGATAGTCTCCATTAGCTTCCCCATGACGGAAATAAGGCTATCTGTAGTTACCCAGTTTGTCATACAGTATATATAAAACTATATCAAATCCAATCCAATACATTTTCCCTGGTTATAACAGAGAAAACTTTGCTTATAACTGACATTGTAACACTTTTATGGCTATCTGTATTGCTTTAAGGGGGTAGGAGAGTTGGCAAGTATAGCACTGAGATGGAGGAGTTTTGGCAATTTAATTTCTTACAGAGTCATTTTCCACAAGCTGCATGAATGAACTGGTGAAGCTAGTGCAGCTTTCAGGAACTTTGCAAAGTCTTGCAAAATGTGAATTACCTGACATCGCACCTTCTTTGCCAGCAACGTTTAAATATCTTATATCACTTGCTATTGGTGAATAAAAAAAGGTCTCACATAGCATATTTGTAGGGATTTGCAACATTCTAGAACTTTTAAACCACTGAACTGACCCTTACTACATTTAAGTGATAGAGATGTCTTGCCCCCCAACTACACACATGCTAAATTCCAGGAAATCTCTACTGGCCTCCAAGGCGTCCTCGAGTTACCAGAGAAATGGTTCACCTACAACAAATTGATTTTGAATTACTAAAACACTAAAACCATGCTATTTTCAGGCCCACAAATTAAACAATAGGGTCCCACCACTGATCATCCTCAATGCAGAGGGTCACAAACTTGAACAGGTGGAATCCTTTGAGTACCTCAGTGTTGTTCTGGATTATCCCCTATCATTATCCCCTCATGTGGACAACAGCGTGTTAGCATGGGTAACACAAGACTAGGCACACTGTTTAGAAACCACCTTAACCTTACCACCAAAGCCAGGTGTTTTGTTGAAATCCAGCATTGTCCATTCACTCAGTGATTACAGCCTTACAGTCTATGCTTCTGCGTGTGACTCTGTACTAAACAGAGTCAAGGTGATACACAGAAAGGCTTGTTACCTTGTACTGGGGGCTGACAAACTGGTCCATAGCTGCTTCTTGTATTTTCTCTCCAACTGGTTACCCTTTCATGGCAGATTAAAGTACCAAACCTGTCTGCTTGCAAAAAAGGCACTGTTGGGACTAACCCCCTGGCTATACAAAATTACCTAGGAATGCTATTCCAGATACTGTAACAAACCAGGGAAAATACTCCTTTGCTGTAAGGGCAGCCAGCTGGCTAAATGAATTACCTCAGTCTCTACTAAGTCTTCTCAAAACTGCCCACTTCAAAAAAGCCCTGCGACTAGTCCTCACATTCCAGATGTACCTGCTTCAAGTAATCTGTATGCCCAAGTTGCACTGTAACAATGCTATTGATATTGTAATTGCAGACTTCTGTTCTTTCACCTATGTATCCTGTTGATTGCTCTGGCTACATTCCTCTGGAATTGCTGTCATGACTAACCATACTGTCAGACTCAGACATGGAACCTTAATAAATGAGCACCTGTGCTCAAAGGTTTTTCAAATTAAATAAATAAAAAAATATCAGTTAATTATAGTATAAGAAAATTATTTTATATTTCAATTAAACCTCACAGTAACACTTGCTTTTGTTCTTATTTTCCTGGAATCCAAACATGCAGCCATTAGGATTACTATTTTCTTGTTACCTTCTGCTACTTCCTTTTGAAAAAAACTCATATTTTCTGACAGTTAACTAACTTTAAATAAACATATACTGTAGAATACAGAAACATATATGCTGGGTAGGAATTCAACTAATCTGTTAAATTTTGTAATAGATTCTCATTCACCCCAAGCCCATGCTCACAAACATGGACACACCAAACATATAGGCTCCACCTCATTCTCATACCATGGACACTGGACATAATGGACAAATGTTGCTTACATGGATGTGTCCATTATAACAGTCTTGCACTACACTATTAAATGGTAGGACCACTGGAGATTCAAAAGGGAATGTATAGATGTGTCAAGCCAGGATGAAGAACAGAAATGCTGCAGAAAATCACAGACTACTGCAACTTACTGCAGGAGCCATAGTACATCAATGGCAATTAACCCCTTTGTCATGCAGGATTTTGTGACATGTCATTATTGCAATTTACTGCGCTTCCTCGTGGCTGACACATCTGTACATGCTAAGGTTCCAAAGGAGCATCAATAATAGATCAAAGTTGGGTTAATATAGATAGGCTTCCATTTACTGAAAATTCTGAAGTTTGCCCAAGATCAGAATCAGAACACTTTACCATTAATATTAACTCTGGGAACACCTCTTGGAGAGTATAGGCAAGATTCTCATGTTAATATAAAACTAGAAATTCTCAATAAAAGAAGATTTTTTGGAGTTTTGATGCTGAATTTAGGCAGAGCATTGCATCTGAATTTCTTGTAAAGCTTAGAGATGGAGAACAAATAATTGCTTTTATGCAAATGTTGTATTCAATGCTTGATTCTTTATTATACAAAACAAATGAAAATGTATAGAAACAAAATTATGGTATAACAAGAGATATATAACCTTAGAAAGAGCTGAACAGAAAAACTAATTAGATTGAAAAGGAAGAATAAAACAAAGTAAAATCTTATTTTTATTTTATTTTTATTGAGCATATCAGAAGACCTTTGAGTCAAGGACTCATTTACAAAAGCTCCACATCGGAGGAAAGTACAGTGGCACAGCATATACAATGAATAAATACAGAGTTACAGTGATGTACAGGAAATATAAAGTTGCACAAATAGGAGGACATAAACAGGCATTTGCATAGCAAGAAGCATGAACAAGGGTGTGTTATAAAGAGACGGTTACAAATTAAGTTATACACAATACCCAAGGGTAGCTGAAATAGACTACTTAAACTAAGCTGATGAGGCCACAGAGTGGTAACAAACAGGAGGCAGGATGAGATATCCTTTGTCAGGGAGGAGGGAGATGGGGGGAGGCAGTGACCAGAACTAGAAGCAGTCACAGGTGCTACAGGCAATTTGATGACCACTGAGGAGGGATTTAAACCTGCCAACCTTAATTTCAGAGTTAAATTAAGGGACGTGGCTGGGATAGGCTAACACCCCTACAGGTACAGCGGGGGGGGGGAGGCTTTACCTTATCCGTTCCCGTGGAGCTTACGCTGAAGTGTGGCCTGTTTATGCCCCTGGAGCTTCTTATCTGTCTCCATGGAGCTCACACTGCAGGCTGGCTGAAGTGTGGCCTGTTTGTGCACCTTAACCTTAAACCTTAACCTTAAAATTAAAAGAAAACTATGTCAAATGATTTTGCAGGATGAAAAATTTAAATACCATCAGAACGCATTTTCTTCACTTAGAAAGTCAATATAATCACAAAATATTTAGGCAATATATTGCAAAGCAGCATGATGATTTTGCACAAAATATAGAGGCTCATGTCCAACTGCAAGTACGGGAACTATACTATTATAAGTCATTACCAAATCGATGTAACTGCTGTGCATAACTTTTATAATAATTCCTTGATCTTGTTTTTATGTATTTTTATATAACATTTTACATAAGTGTTTGTATATGTTGTATGTTTCTGAGTAGTATATGAGGCATTCTTTGTAAATAGGGATTTTAGTTCCTAATGGTTTGTGCCTGTATAAAAATAAATTTTATTATCATCACCATACCATTCACATTTTTTGTTTAGCAGGGAAGAGCTGAATTAAAATACTACTGGAACTAAAATACTGAAGAACATACAACAAAAATCCATTAAAAGTAATAAACCCCCCCCAGGACGTGATAAAATGCCTTCTGACTTGTTTAAACAAAATTTGACATGATGGCTACCAGAGCTCTCTTATGTGTGCATTTCTTTTGTCCAGGATAGGTACTTTTCTTCATGCTGGAAAAATAACAAAAGAGTCCATGATCTAAACCATCAATGTACAGACCAATTAGTCTAATAGACTTCACCCAAAAAAATATATTTTGCAGGATTATACTTTCAAAATTAAAGAACTGAGCATATTAAATAAGTTAATTTTCACCCTGTTCACTAGGGAGGGGGATGGGATATCTACAAAGCAAGGCAAGATGAGGATAGAAGTGGTAGTGATTGGGATCAGGGGAGCAACAGAAATGGAGCAAGAGGGAGGGAGAGGTACCCCAGGGGTGTCACATCAGGATAATGATAAAAAGGCCAGTAAGGTGGAGGGATGGATGATGCTATCTCCACTGAAAGGGTGTGGTTAGCCCTCAAGCCCTAAAGAAAGATAAATCTCCTGGGCTGGATGGCATTCATCCGAGAGTACTATGGGAATTGGTGGACATACTGGCTTCACCCCTGGAGGAGATCTTCAACAGGTTGCTTGAGACAGGGAGGGTACCTAGGGATTGGTGAGAGGCACATGTGGTGCCAATCCATAAAGGGGGGTTGAGGGAAGTACCAGGTAACTATAGACCCATCAGGTTGACCTCGGTGGTGGGAAAATTAATGGAGAGTATACTAAAGGAATGATTTGGGGTGTACTTGGAGGTGGTAGGAGGTTTGGATAGTCGGCAACATGGGTTTGTGCCAGGTAGATCATGTCAAACCAATCTTGTGGAGTTCTATGAATGGGTAACATCAGAAATGGATAGGAGAAAGTCTGTGGATGTATTATTCTTGGACTTCAGCAAGGCGTTTGACTCTGTCCCCCACAATGGTCTGGTGGAGAAACTGATGGGGTTGGGAGTAGGCCCTTTGATGGTCAGATGGATTGAAAACTGGCTAGCTGGATGCACCCAGAGAGTAGTGGTCGGTGGGGAGTTCTCAAACCCTAGAGAGGTCAGTAGTGGGGTACCGCAGGGCTCAGTCTTGGGTCCGATCCTGTTTAATGCATACATATCGGACATCAGGGAGGGTATAGGGTGTGAAATGAGTCTCTTCGCTGATGACTCCAAGATGGGAGCAGTGGTTGAGGGGGAAGAGGGGAGGTTGCCCTTGCAAGGGGACCTGGACACCCTGGAAAGCTGGGCTCACACATGGAAATTAAATTTCAATATCACCAAGTGCAAGGTGTTACATCTTGGGCAGGGAAACCCTAAACACAGGTACACCCTGGGAGGAGGCGCCTGGAGACTTCAACAGGGAAAAAGACCTAGGGGTCATGGTGGATGCATGTATGAATAACTCTGAGCAGTGCAGGAGGCGACTAGCAAGGCAAACAAGATGTTGGGATGCAGCGTGGGGATCACCTCTAGGAGTAGGGAAGTGATTCTGCCGCTGTACAATGGACCTGGTTAGACCACACCTTGAGTACTGTGTACAGTACTGGAGACCACACTTGAAGAGGGACATACAGCTGCTGGAGAGGGTACAGAGGAGGGGCAACTAAGATGATCGAGGACTAGGGGGATTTGGACGTATGAGGACAGACTTGAGGGAGCTCTGCCTGTTTTCATTGGAGGAGAGGCAGATGGGGACATGATTGAGGTCTTGAAGTACCTCAAGGAATAAATAGGGGTAAACATGGAGGGGATCTTAGACTAAAGCAGGAAGGTATCACCAGAAGGCATGGTTTGAAGTTGGAAGGTGGAAGGGTGAGGGGAAAGGAGGAGGATTTTCACTGAGAGGGTGGTGGGCCCTTGGAATGCACTGCCTGGTGAGCTGGTTCAGAGATCCACAGTGGAGAACTTCAAGAGAGGGTGGGACAGACACAGAAATCAGATGTATCAGATGATGGCCTGGCCCGGGGGGTGGGGATGGATGATTGGGGTTTCTGGAACACAAGGGGGAGGAGGGTCTCAGCACCCAACTAGGGATCTGAGGTTCGAGCAGACTCAATAGACCATAAGGCCTAATCTGCTGGCAATTAGTATGTTAGTAATTGAAAGAACCAAAAACTGTATTTCAAAGTAATTGGTTAATATACGAACATACATATAAGCATACAAAAACAGCCCATGATGGTCTATCTAGTCTGTTGAGTGTGCAGCTTACTTTAGATCCCCTTGAGCTGCCCCCCACCCCACTTCTCCTGGAGTCATCTATAACCTTCCCTATACACTCTCCCTTCCCCTTCCCAGAACTGACTCCTCCCATTCTAATTTTCTTTTTCACCCTGTCCCACCCCCCTTTGAATCTGTGTACTGTATTCGCTACTACCACCTCCTCCTCCAGCTACTCACTCTACCCCTTTACTACCCTTTCCATGCTAAAAATGTCTCCTCATTTCCTTCTTAAATCTACCCCACACCAGCTTCAGGCTATGTCCCTTTGTAGTAGTAGTAGTATTATCCTCCTTTCTTAGATTGACTATACCTTTGTTTGTGCCTTAGAGGTACTTGAAGGCTTCTATCATGTCCCCCCTCTCTCTTCCATCCTCCAGGGAGTATACATTGAGCTCCCTCAGCTTCTCTTCATATGTTTTGTCCCCCATGCCCTGGATCATCTTCACTGCCCTCTGCTGGACCCCCCCAGTAGACTGATATCCTTCTTTGGATAAGGGCACCAGAACTCTACACTGTACTCCAGGTGTGGTCTCACCAGAGAACTGTACAGTGGCAGAATAACTTTTTCCCTCCTAGAGGTGATTCCTCTGGTGATGCAGCCCAGTATTTTATTTGTTTTGGCCATGGCCTTACAACATTGCACAGAGTGTTTCATGTCACCCCTGACCAACACTCCAAGGTCCTTTTCCTCCTCTGAGAAGGCTACCTGTACCCCCCCCAGCCAATAGTTGGCCCCTGGGTTCCTTTGTTTATTTAATATACGTTATTAAATTTTCAGAGAAACATAATACTTAAAAAGAAATACGAAAACAAACAATGAACAATGAACAAAATGCACAGACAATAAAAAAAGAACCAACATGGCCCCTAGAGCTCCCCATCCCTCACCCCAACCACCCAGAGCAAGCCACTATCAAACTCGATTATATAGAGAAACAACAATGGGGCCTGATATGCAAGAATTGCAAGAAAGGAATGCAAGAAGGTGTAACTGGGGAGAATAAAGAAATAGCCAAGCATGTAATAGATGACTCACACCAATGTGCTCCAGTCTAAGGTCTCACCGAGACTAGGAGAAGAGCATAAAGAGGTTTTCATCTATTACAAAACTGCTGTGTCCGATGGTTCAAAGCAGCAATTTTCTTTTCACCCATCAGAGTTTGTAAAATTTCCTGATGCAGTTCCTTAAATGAGGGGGTGACATCATCCTTCCAGTGACATAAATTACAGTCTTGGCCATGATGATTATCAAAGCCATATAAGCTTTATGAGGCCCAAAAAGACTGGGATGATAGTATCCTAGCAAACAAATATTCAGAGTAAAAGAATCCTCCAGCCTTAAAAGAGGGCCTAGAGAATTCTTAATAGTGTTCCTAAAGGGAGTCACTTTTTTACAGTCCCACAGCATATGCTTGAGATGACCTTCTGCAAGACCACAATGGAAGCAAGTTGGGAAGGGAGCCTTACCAATCTTACACTGCTTCTATGGGGTGTAATACATATTATGCAATATACGACATAGAGTCTAACAATAATGAGCTTGTTTGACATATTTCTATAGATTACGCTATATAGACTGCCATTACTTGGAATCAAGATGAAGACTCAAGGCCTGTTGCCCAAAATAACATATTCCCACTGGGCATCCAGGTCTATTGACTGGAAATAACCATAACATTTTGAGACAGAGTGAACTGTTCTGCAAAGGACAAGAAGTGTTTAATAGTCGAATCTTCTTGTGGGGTCCAAGGGCCAGGGACAACATAAGAGGCAATTGACTTTCTGAGCTGTAAATACTTACAAATATGAAGTTGGGGGAGTTGGGGGATAGAGAAACAATCTTGTAAAACATGAATGGGGGAGACTTAACCACATCTAGAAGGGACGCAATGGTAGCAACTTGGAGTTGGGGACAAAAATTGATTGGAACCGGGCGGCCAGCAATTTGAATATTAGGGTTGCCAAGCACTGGCTGAGCAAGATCTTTAGACCAATCATATCTTATATAGCTCCTGAGTTGCCAGTGTGCCTTTAGGAACCATATAAGAGGAGTCATTTTAAGCTGGGGGGAGGGGCAACCGAGAAGACCTTGAAAAAAGCAGACAACTAAGTTGTAACCCTGACTGTTTACATAAGTTGGATTCTAATGAAAGCCATAAAGGAAAATAAGGGCACATTGAGGACATGGGACTGCCACTCTTCCAAAGAAAAAATGTACTGCTGTGTGAAGCACAATAACATTGAAAGAAATTATGAAGCCACAGACAGCCTTGTTTGTTTGGTATTATCAACTTGAAATATGAGTGACGGACAGCCCCACCACTACATAAAAGTTCTGTGAGCATACTCTGCAATTGTTCAAACCAAGATTTAATAATACTGACTTTTCCCCAGAGAAACAAGTTTAGGGCTGTCCATCACTGCAAATCACCTTTAATCTGTTGGATGAAAGGTGTAAGATTCTCCTTAACTAAACTGGTAGGAAACCGGGGTAAACGGATACCCAAGTAAGTAAGAACCTTCTGCTCCAATAAAGTAAACCAAGATCCAGATTTGCTTGTTTGGAAATGTACTGTAGGTATTTAGTGCTAGTACCTTGGTCTTAGACAAGTTAAGCTTGTAACTGGAAATCAATGAAACATGTTGAATTTTGGCCAAAGCTGCCAGAAGCAATTCCAAGGGATCCTCTACATGTAGAAGAAGATCATCTACTTAAGCAGAGGTCTTATATTTGTCCCCCAACAGCCAAAATATCCTTGATGTCTGCATTATGCTACAAGTTAAAAAAGGGTTTCAAATATAAGTTAAATAAAAAGGAGAAGAATGAACATCCCTGACAAGTGCTTCATTGTAATTGCAACAGAGCAGAGGAGATACTGTTACACCTGATTCAAGCGGTTGGATTACAGTATATCACCTTTACCCATGAACAGAAATTAGAGGGAAAACCACATTTTTAGCGCACTGCAAACAAATATGGTCAGGAGACTCAGTTGAAGGTTTTTTCTGCATCCAGGGAGACCATGGCAGCCAGAACCTTGCCCTCCCTGGAGGTCCCCTGGGTTCCTGACTCCCAGTTGCATGATCTTGCATTTCTTGGCATTGAATCCAAACTGCCAGATGCCTGACCATTTTTCCAGCCTAGCTAGAGCTTCCTTTAATTCTCGTCTCCCTTCCACAGTGTCCACCTTCCCACAGAGCTTGACATTATCTGCGAAATGGCAGATCTTACTTTTGACACCCTCTGCCATGTACCCAATAACGATGTTGAATAGTACAAGTCCAAGTACTGAGCCCTGTGGGACCCCACTGGTTACAGGCCTAGGTTTTGACAGCACCCCTTATCACCACTCTCTGGTTCCTGTCCCACAGCCAGCTCTCAATCCACCCTAGCAGTTTGTCTCCTATACCCAGGTCCCCCAGCCTGCTAGTCAGCCTGCCATGAGGCACTGAATCAAACACCTTGCTGAAGTCCAAGTACAAGATGTCCACCACCTGCCCCAGTCCAGTGACCTTATAATCCAGTTGAAGAAGTCTATCATGTTAGTTTGACAGGCTCTTCCTCTAACAAACCAATGCTGCCTGTCCTCCTGGAGACCATTCTCCTCAAGGAAGGACACCAGCCTTTCATTAAGTATGATCTCCATCAACTTGCCCATTATAGAGGTTAGGCAACAGAACATTGCTATATCATCTGATATTTAAACATGTGAATGTCAAAAAAGCAATGCTGTTAGGTAACTGACCAACATGGTGGTAGTGCTACCGTTTGCAGTGTTGATGACCCAGTTGTCAGAGGGCCAGCTGGGAGGAGAAGGCAGAGCATCCATCAGACTGGTCACCTTCTCTGGGGCAGGAGGCCAGTGACAGTTATGAGTAAGTGAGCCTATGACCAGTACTGAGGCTGGATTGGCAGAAATGGTAGATGTCTGCACATCGGGGGGGAGTGCATGCAGCCATGTAGTGAGATCATAGCATAAGTGTGTGATCCTTGTGGCGCCCCAGCTGACTGATATGTGGCATATCCCCAAGCTGAAGCCAAGGAGAATAAACAGACATAGAAACATAAAAAGTGATGGCAGAAGGAGACCCAGTGTCCATCAAGTTTGCCCATGAGATGCCCAGGACCTAGCGATTGGCCCAGGGGGCTATTCCCCATCCTAATTTACTATCCCTAGCTGTAATATCTATAAATTGTGCTCTAGCTCTGTCCCACCCATGCTAGAAACCCATCACAGTCACTGCCCCCACCACCTCCCACAGCAGCCTATTCCATGACTCCGCCACTCTTTCAGTGAAGTAGTGCTTTCTGATATCTCTCCTGAATGCCCCTCAGCTTCCATTCATGTCCCATAGTTGTCATGTTGGTGACCCTATTGAACAGCTCCTCCATGTCCAGCACTTTATTTATGCCTTTTAGGAACTTGAATGTCTCCATTATGTAGCCCCCTCCCTCCTGGTTTCCAGTGAGTACATAACCAGTTCTGCTAGCCATTCCTCATGGGGGGTCCCTGTAGACCCTGGATCATCTTTGTTGCTCTCCTCTGCTCAGATTCCAATCTGTCCCTATCCTCCTTCATGTGTGGCCTCCAAAACTGAACACAATACTTTAGGTGTGGTCTTACCAGTGATCTGTATAGGGGACAATCACTTCCCTCCTTCTGCTATCAATACCCCTGTCTCTACACCCCAGCATTTTGTTCGCCCTGTTGTATGCTTTGTTGCATTGGTCCATCTGCTTCAGGGTGTCGGTAATAATGAGCCCCAGGTCCCTCTCCTCCTGCTGATATCATACCACCACATCAACATTTCTATGGGGAACATCACCACAGTGACAAATCTCGCCAGGTCGAGACTTCATTTCATTTCATTTTGTTTGTTAACTGGGTAGGGACACTGGGCCAAAGCCCTTTTTCAGGTCCAACCCAGACAGATATACATATAACAAAGGACAAAAAAATACATAGTGCAATAAATAGCACATCCATCAGAAACAACAATCATAACAAGTATAGACAGGAAATGTTAATAAATACTGTTGAAGTCTAAACTTAATGACTGAATAGGAGTTAACTAGTCTTAAAGAAAGGGGTAAGTCATTACACACACTAGGTGCTTGACATTCAAATGAGCAAAGACCATAAGTATTTTTAGCAGGTTGGGTTATTAACACAATTCCTTGAGTTGATCTTAACTTAGCTTGAACTTTGCAAACCAAAATCAGATCAGATAAAGGAGACAAACCCTCAGCATAAATAGCCTGGTGGACCATCTTACCTAAGGCAAACATATATTTATTCTGAGGAGAGAGCCAACCCAATGAAGAATACAACAGACAATGGTGGGTCATAACTGGAACATCCAAAACAAAGTGGTAAATGTTATTATAAACAACACCCAGAATCTGCCTCTCCCTAACTCCCAATTTATTGTACAAGTGAGAAACATAGTCCAAGTGAGGCACAAGGACCCCAGTGGCAACCATTCTTCGAGACTCAGAAGACAAATAAGACTTGAATTTTGTAAAGCTGTCCCAATTTACAATGAATTTTCCTTTTTACTGACTTTACTTGAGAAAAAAAGTCAGGGAAGGATCAAGGATGACACCCAGGTACTTAAACTTGGAAACCTGATCAAGTGGATTATCTTGGGCATCATGAATAGTCAAACAAATATCTCTAAGCCTGGCAGTGGTACCAGACATCATGACTTTAGTCTTACCAGTATTCAAGACCATCAAATTTGAAGACATCTAAACACATAATCTGTGAAATTCCACTTGCAAAGTAGAATTTATATGTTCCACAGATCAATCCTGACAATACAAAACCAGGTCGTCAGCATAAAGTAAGCACTTACAACTGTCAAATATTGAGGGAACCTGATTTATGAACAAAGAAAATAATAGGGGACCCAGAATAGACCCTTGAGGTACACCACAAACAATAGTACAAGCAATTGAAGAAACAGAACCAATAGAAACATATTGTGAGATTGATCGCTGTTGTGGTCCACTGTGACCTGACACCATAACTCTTGGTGTTGTGTCCCACCCCGAACCAACTCCAACTTGGAGTTGGTTATTTAAAGATGGGGGGTGCAGGGGCACAGCCCCCCACATGGGAGTACGGGGGGGGGGCAAAGCCCCCCACAGAAAAACACTTCCTTTTGTCTGGAACAATGCTGACTGTCGACATTGTTCCCGGCACTGTCAGGGATGTCAAAAACATAGAGCCAGGATTCCATTTACTGAGATGCATCAGTTTACTCTTTTTTGCATTGAAACTCAGTTGACACAGTTAAGACCACTTTTCCAGTTTTTGGAGGTCTTCCTATAGGTCCCTAATCCCTTCAAGAAAGTTGAAAGTTTATTGTTCAGTCATTGACCATTATATCAGTTAAAACAGCAAACATAAATAAATATACAAAGTTCAGCATCATATAATTTATAATCATCTTGAAATACTCAAACATATGGGTGAGAACTATTAGGATGCTGACAGAATTAGAATGTATAGGAATTTTGGACTGATTTATCAATCCACGACTCTGCAAGGGTTAATATATTGTGACCTAGATTTAAATTACATCATCACTTTTATAGCCATACACATAAAAATACAAGGAACATAGCTACTGGTGTTACAAAGCCAGCATTTAAGATTAGTACAATAAAGTTGCTACTGGAAAAGGAACAAGCCATACAAAGACAAAAGTTATGGACATTAGGAAAGCAGACTTCATGAGGAAGAAGATCTGCTTAGCAGCAAGTCTCAGGAATATGCCAGATAAGATGGATGTTGAAACCAGGTGTGCCAGGTTAAAAGAAGCCATACATGATGCAGCTAGTCAATGCTCAAAAATGGTAAACAAGTCTAAAAGAAAGAGAAAACCACTCTGGTTTACAAAAGAAGTTTCAGAGATTGTAAGAGAAAAACAAAGGGCATCTAAAAAATGCAAGGGTGAAAAAGCTGAAGAAAACAAGGAAAACTGCAAAAACATAGTAAGGGAATCAGCTATAGTAATCAGGAAGGTGAAAGCACTCGTGGAGGAGAATACAGTGCAATAGGTCAGTAGTGGGGACAAAACCTTTTTCAGATACATCAGAGAGCTGAGAAAGGTTAAAGGAGGGATCACCAAGCTGGCGAGAGACACTGGAGGACATGCAGAGGAAGATCAGGAAAAGGTGGAAATATTGACCAAATATTTCTGCTCAGTTTTCACTATAGAAAATGAAGAGAATGGACCAGAAAGAAGCAAGGAAACAAACTCAATCATAGAAATGGATGCCAGCCCTTTCACTGAGGAAAGGGTCCTCAGGGAACTGGATAAATTGAAGACGGACAAGGCAATGGGCCCAGATGGACTTCATCACAGGATCGTAAAAGAAATGAGGGACGTCCAGGCTGCACCTCTGGCAACACTATTCACTGAGTCACTGGAACAGGGATTAGTGCCAGTAGACTGGAAAAGGGCAAATATCATGCCACTTCATAAAAGTGGGAGCAGAGAGCATGTAGAGAACTACAGACCAGTCAGTCTCACTTCCATAGTGGGAGAACTGATGGAAACCCTACTAAAGGAAAGGCTAATAGAGTTGCATGAATTAAATGGGTTACAGGATTCAAAACAATACGGATTCACAGCAGGCAGATCCTGCGAGACTAATCTGATAGACTTCTTCAACTAGGTGACATGGGTTGTCGACCAAGGAGGAGCAGTGAATGTGGCCTATCTCGACTTTAGCAAGGCCTTCCGGCTCCATCCCACACAGAAGACTCTTAAACAAACTCAGTAATGCCGGGGTAGGGATCAAAGTTGTTAGATGGGTGGAAAATTGGCTATATGGAAGGTCTCAGAGAGTAGTGGCGAATGGAAGTGTCTCCAGTGAGGGCAAAGTGACCAGCGGTGTGCCACAAGGATCGGTGCTGGATCCAGCCCTCTTCAATTTGTTCATAGGCAACATCGTAGAGGGCTTAAATGGCAAGGTGTGTCTGTTTGCAGATTATACTAAAATCTGCTACAGGGTTGACACCATTGATTGGGTAATTAAAATGGCAACAGACCTGAAGTTACATAGAAACATAGAATTTGACAGAAAATAAGGACCGTATGGCCCACCTAGTCTGCCCATTTCCTTACCTAACTGATAAGCTGCAGATCCTAGTTAACCAACAGCCTACTTCCTCCTACCCCCGACTAGAACTGTTTTATGTCTGTCCCATGCATTCTTGAATTCTCCCACTGTTTTTGACTCTATGACCTCCTCAGGAAGGCTGTTCCATGCATCTACAACCCTCTCTGTGAAGAAATATTTCCTCACATTACCTCTGAGCCGTCCCCCCCATCTTCAAATTGTGCCCCCTTGTTCTTGCACATCTCTTTTTCTGAAAGATGCTACCCTCTTAGACTTTGTTGATTCCTTTGAGGTATTTGAAAGTTTTTATCATGTCACCCCTCTCCCTCCTTTCTTCGAGGCTAAACATCTTAAGCTTCTTTAGTCTTTCTTCATACGTCTTTGGGTGCAGACCCTGCACCATTTTGGTTGCCCTTCTCTGGACAGCCTCCACCCCATCTATGTCTTTGTGGAAATGGGGTCTCCAGAACTGTACACAGTACTCCAGATGTGGTCTTACCAACTGTCTGTACAGAGGGCCAACCACTTCCTGTTTTCTACTGGTGATGCCTCTCCCTATGCATCCCAATATCCCCCAGCCCTCCTTACTGCCTTCTCACATTGCTGGCCCACCTTTAGGTCATCTGATATGACTACCCCCAAGTCCCTTTCCATTTTTGTTGTTGCCAGTATCTCACCCCCCATTGTGTACTCTTCCCCTCTGTTTCTGTTTCCCAGGTGCATTACTTTGCACTTCTTTGTGTTGAATCTAAGCTGCCATACATTTCACCATTCCTCCAACCTTGCCAAGTCCCATTTCATCCTTTCCACCCCACCTTGCTTATCAACCCTGTTGCAGATCTTTGTGTCATCTGCAAAGAGACATACTTTCCCTTCTAGTCCCTCTGTAATGTCACTTAAAAAGACATTAAAGTGGACCGGCCCCAGTACTGAACCCTGCAGTACCCCATTAGTAACCCTCCTTTCTGTGGACTCCATTTACTATTACCCACTGTGTCCTGTTGTCCAGCCAGTGTTTTACACAGGCTACCACCCGGGGACCCACTCCCAGGCTGGCTAATTTGTTTATTAATCTTTTGCACGGGACTGTGTCAAATGCCTTGATAAAGTCTAGGTAGGCCATGTCCACAGCCCCTCCATGGTCTACTACTTTGGTCACCCAGTCAAAGAAATCAATTAGATTTGTCTGACATGAACTTCTTGCTGTGAATCCATGCTACCTTGGGTCCTGTGCCCCACTGACCTCTAGGTACTCAACAATTCTTTCCTTCAGCAGTGATTCCATCATTTTCCTTACCACTGAGGTCAAACTGACAGGTCTGTAGTTTCCTGCCTCTGTCTTGCTCCTACTTTTGTGAAGAGGAATCACATCCGCCCTCCTGCAGTCCTCAGGCACCACAGCATCCTCCCATGATTTATTAAAAAGGGTAGTCAGTGGTGTTACTAGTCCTTCCCTTAGTTCTTTCAGAATTCTGGGGTGAATCCCATCAAGCCCCATTGCTTTATCCACCTTCAGTTTTAAGAGTTCTTTCAGAACCCTTTCTTCTGTGAAAGGACTAATATCAACCCCCTATCCAGAGTGCTTCTATTGACCAGCTTATGTATTTCCCCCTGCTTTTCCATTGTGAATACTGAACAGAAGTACTTGTTCAGTATCCCTGCTTTTTCACTGTCACTTTCTGCCCAACCACCTTCCTCTTTATTCAGCCTCAGTATCCCTGCCTTAGTCTTTCTTTGCTCCCTAATGTACCTATAAAAGGTTTTATCCCCCGTCTTAACCGAGTTGGCTATCCTTTCCTCAGTTTGGGCTTTTGCTATTCTTACTGCCTTCCCTGCTTCCTTCTGCTTTAACTGGTACAGTTCTTTGTCCTGCTCCTTCTGTGTTTCATTATACTTACTGAATGCTATCTCTTTCTCCCTTACCTTCCCCGCAACTTCTTTTGAGAACCATAGAGGTTTTTTTCTTTCATTTTGATTTGCTTGAAAAATGGTTGGAGATCTGGCAATTGAGGTTCAACACAAAAAAATGTTAAATCATGCACCTAGGGGACAAAAAGTAACCCCAAGGAGCAGTACTTTATGAATGGAGAAAAAAATCACCTCCAACCAGGAACATGACCTGAGAGTCATCATAATTGATGACCTAAAGGCAACCAAACAATGTAAAAAGGCAACACTGAAAGCAAGTAGCATGCTTGGATGCCTTAGATGGGGCATAACCAGTAGGAAGAGGGAGGTAGTTATGCCACTTTACAGGTCCTTGGTGAAGCCCCACCTGGAGTAATGCATACAGTTCTAGAGGCCCCACCTCAAGAAAGACACAGACAGAACGGAGGTGGTCCAGTGAAGAGCTACTAAGATGGTGAGAGGGATGCACACAAAGCCTTACAAGAAGAGACTGAGAGAGCTGAATATGTACACATTGGAGCAGAGAAGGGATGGGGGGACATGATCGAGACCTTCAAATGTCTCAAAGGCATTAATAGGGTGGAAATGACCAACCTCTTTCAGATACACAGTTAAACTAGAACAAGGGGCCATGAAATAAGACTAAGGGGTGGCAACCTAAACACAAGGAAGTTTTTCTTCACTGAGTGAGTTGCGGACCCATGGAACCAGTACCCAAAAGAGGTGGTGGAGTTGAACACACAGACACAAAGAAATACTGGTACATGGTAGTATAAAATAAATCAGAGGGGTAGCTTAAAATACAAACAACATGCAGAGACTAGATGGACTGGAAGGCCCACTCCTGCCAATATGTTCTATGTTTCTATGTTAAGTGCATTTGAGCAGACATGTATAACTTTTCCTTACTATATTTCATTCAAATTATAGAAATGGCTTAAAGATAGCCCACAACTTTATTATTAAATCATCTTCTACAGTAAACATTAAGCTCAAAAGAGCATTTTTATCTGAGGTTTGAATTGTTTCCCATATTGGATATAGCCAGTATGCTTTTGGCTTGTGGTACCAGAGGCAGTTGAACATAACATGATGTAAATCTTCAGGCTCCTGTATGGTATATGAGAAAATTTTTTTTGTTAGGTCAGTTGACTGAAGATATCTAGTTTTCAATATATGATTTTGAAAAGTTCCATACAGTATTTAGTGTATAATCTCCTTAGAAGATGATCTAATAGCACATCCAAATAGTACCTATAAAAGTGTCTATTGTCATAATGAACAAGCCACATAGCAATTTTAATGGATGATATTACTTCCAAATCTCTTCTTTTATTCATGTTAATAACCTTCCTGGTAATCTATAATTTGTATTTAGAACTAATCAGGATTCATTTCTTTACATATTCCATTAAAAATCTAAACCACAGTCACTAAGTTGCTCACAATCCTATCCAGCCATTTGAATTTCTTAGAGCCCAGGGTTAGCCATCTGCTTACTTCCTCTAGGCATTTGTCAAGCAATCTGTGGGTCCCTAAACTGTCACTCTGGCCCAACAGTTAATTTTCATGGCATCTGCTCAAGCTTTAAGGCTGGTTATACCTAATGCTTCTCTAAAGAGGTCAGTACAGAACTACCTACACCCAAGGCTGATTTATGAAGTTTATTAAAAGGGTATTCTAGAGAATCAATTTTGCATAATGCCCATACCTCTGCTTGATATAGGGCTAACCCCTTTAAGAGTATCCACCTGCCCTCTGAGCTTGTTGTCATCAATGAACATGGCTAGTTTACCCTGGATACCATTGCTGATGTTACTCATGAAGATGATAAAGAGAACAGGGCCCAACACAGAACTCTGTGGAACCCCACTAATAACTGCGCCCATGACTGACCTCACCCCATTTATCACCACCCTTTGCTTCCTGTCTGTGAGCCAGTTGCCCACCCATCTGACTATGCTGGCACTCAAAAAACAAAGCTGTATTGTTTATGTATGGATTTATAATCACAATTTGATAGCATGAGCAGAAATGTATTATGTGAAGAACTCTTTAGTAAAGGGATGGATCCAACCTTTCTTGATATTTTCATTACTTTTCATAATTCTGCTTGGGTTAAGGTCAGGTATTCTCTTTTGGAGAACGTATCCAATAATATTTACATGAACACTGAAATTCATTAGGTCTGCATCTTAATGCCAATCTTTTTTAACATTCACATGAATATGATTACAACTAAACTTTACCATCAGGATTTTCATTCTCCCAGGGTTGCTGAAACCATGATTAGTCATTTGAAATATGCGGATGACATAGTCTTGAGTTCTACATCTTTATTGGGTCTGCAAAGAAAGACAGATAAATTTGCAGCCCTCTGAGAACTTGAAAAATTGTCTATCAATATGGAGAAAACAAAACTTATGATATTTAGAAAAAATACTAAACAAATTCCAAACCATTAAACAGAAAATTGAAAACACAAAAGTTTTGATTACTTAGGACTAAAATGTACATCAAACTATTGTTGGGTGGACCAAACTGAACAAACAGAAAATATAGTTAGGCTATCCTTTGCTGCTTTGAGAAACTTCAACTATATTTAGTGGGGAGTCAGTAACTGGTGTACTTAGAGTGATGGATGCCAAAATGAAATCTTCAATTTTGTATCAGGTTTAAATATACAGCCTATATATTTTAGCAAAATTAGAAACAGTCATAAAGAAAGTTTAGAGATATACAGTACGTAAAGGGTTCCACAATAAGACAGTTCCACTATCCTGAGAGCTGAGTTAAGGTGACACCCTATAGAAGTATCTTTTAAAGAGAGAGAGTTTCTGTTTTCCTCCTGAATGTCCTACCTGTCTACAGCTTCTACAGGATATATATAGATGACCAGGTGAAGTATTATTAAGATGGTTTTCTTTCCCTGTATATGAAATGTATTCAAAAACAAACTGTCACAGCTGGTTTATTGGGCAACACACTATAGAAGTCCTTTCTAAAGAGAGGGAGTCTCTGTTTTCCTCCTGAATGTCCTTCCTGTCTATTGCTTCTACATGATTTGTATAAATTACCAAGGAAAGTATTGTCAGGATGGTTTCCACTCCCCATATATTAAATTTATTCAAAAAGAAATTATCACAGCTGGTTTATCCCATATTTTTCATGACAGATACTAGAGACTCTTGTTGGAGATTGTAACTGGAATTAAAAGACAATTCAGGGAAATTTCTTCACAGCAAGATATGACACCTTTGAAAAAGTCAAAGATTCATGAGTGGCTAGTGAATAATAAAGAAATTCAAGTTAAAGAGCATTAATTAGAATTACTGTTGGAATACATTAGAAAGGAATGTGTCAGGTTTTAGTTTTAAAATACTTCAGCTTATTCTAAACAAAAAGGATTTAGATGAACATCTTCTTTGTATATCTTCAATCTTTACAAAAGGATGATTTAAAACATGTGATTCCTTCTGCCCTTATTTTAATGCACAAAGGCAGACAATATTATTGTAGATGGAACTGTAGGTCATCTTAGAATGAAACCAGATGAAATAATTACCTGGCTGTTTACCTTATCATAATATGTTTTAAAGAAACTGTGACAATTTTTTAAATGCATTAAATACTAACTTAAAAACATCATAGCAATATGAAAATTTGACACATTTAATGTGACGTAAACTGAATGGGATATCATGGATTCATTTTCAGCTGAAAGTCATCAACTATAAAACAAATGGAGATACTGTACCCAGAACATTGATCTTAATCCTCCATTGGATTTGGTAACATAACTGTCATTTTCAGTCATTTTCTAATTGCATTTATTTATTTATTTATTTAGCTTTTGTTGACTGGGAAAAAAGGACTAGACAATACTGCCTATTTTCAGCCTCATCCCAAGGGGTGGGGGATACAGATGCACACCAGCTGAAACTGAACCAGGTAAAGTTGTTGGTGGTGTTTTAAATAATGGGACATTTGGTCAGGAGTCCAGGGAAATCCCTCACTCTTCATGAAGTGCCATGAGATCTTTAGCGTCCACCTGAACAACCACTTGAAAAGGGAGACAGGACCTTAGTTTAACATCTTGTCCATAGGGTGATGGCACTTCTCAACAGTACAGCATCCCCTTAGTGCTGCACTCATGTGCCAGTGTTTATGATGTGAGCCCAATCACAGTGAAAGATCAGAACCCATGACCTTCTGGCCTAAAGTCAGATGTGCTACCAGTTGAGCAATGCTGCCACCTTAATGGCTCCCTCTTGTCCAATACTGTGCCTAAATATGGAATATTTTGAAGAAACATTTAATATATAGATTAATGACTAGACAGGCAGGTAAAGGTGAGCACAGGGGTTGTGGTGCCTCGTCCCAATAAGTAGTAGTCTGAAGGAAGGTAAGAGATCAGCACTCACCACTTTAAACCACAGGCAAAGTGAAGAGCACTTATGCAGGACTAGATGCCTTTCAGTTTGTTTTCTTCCAAGTAAATTCATCAGGTGCACTGTACAGCAGCAAGTAGCAGCTTTCTGACTTGACTTTTCACCCCTCTTACTTGGAGGCTTAATTGGAGGTACCTAAAGTGGTGGGGATGACCTCTACCCTTTTTCAGACTTCTATAGATTAATGACTGTTTGAATTCATAAATAGCTGATTTAGTTATTGAGTTGATTAGTTGATTGTTTTAAGAATTGTATAAAATACATAAATGTTTTTATACAATATACAGTATGTATGAGATGAGTATTTTTTTTTATTTGCTATAGCTTTGGCTAAGCAAATACAATATTATTACTACTGATAATTAATTTGTCTTTTTGAAAGTCAACTCAGATGTTTCATTAGACTGTCTTCTAACAAACCACACAACCATCAGTCTTTGGACTTAAATATTTGTTTTGCTTTCAGCTTTTAAAAGTTTTGTTTGTGACCAATTTTAAGTCAGAAAAAAGCTTTGTGTATTTTCAACTATTTTTTAAAATGTAAAAACATGGTCCGCACCCCTGCCATCCAGTATTCTGTGTGTGGATTCCATCTCCTTAGGTGTACTGTATTGCAATTTCTGGCATTGAATCTGAACTGCCAGACCTTAGACCATCTCTCTAAATTCTCTAGGTCCTTCTGCAACTTCCCCGTCCCTTCTGCATGACCCACCCTACTGCATAGCTTTGTGTCATCAATAGAAAGACGCAGCTTTCCCCAGATACCTTCCCCTATATCTCTTATGAACATATTAAATAGGTCCTGAAGCACTCCACTCATGACATCCTTGTCCCCTAAACTATGCCCCATTCCCTGTTACCCTCTGTTGCCTCCTAATAAACTAACTTCCTACCCACCTAACTTAACCTCACTGTACTCCCAAGTCCTCCATCTTCTTCAGTGGCATCCTGTACAGTACTGAATTGAAGGACTTTTTGAAGCCGAAGTAAAGCACATCTATAGCCTCTCCTCTGTCAATTGCCTTGGTGATCCAATCAAAAAACAATATCAGGTTGGTCTGAGACAAAACCATGCTACATGCTGACCTGCATATCACTGTCCTCTAAGTAGGAGATCAAGTTTTCCTCGACTGTGGTATATATCAGTTTATCTATAACAGAGGCAAGGCTGACAGGCCTGTAGTTGCCTGGATCCTCCATGTAACCTACCCTTGTGGAGTGCTACTACGTTGGTGGATCTCCAATCTGCTGGCACCTCTCTGGATGCCAGTGAGATATTAAATAGATGGGTTAAGGGTACTGCCAATTCTGCTGCAAGTTCCTCTGGAATGGTAAGATCCCAGTCATGGTACAGTGTTGGTACTGTGTGGCCCATATTTCTGTAATCACTACTACACCCTACTGAGCTTCTGCCACCACTGCATCCAAGCCACTGGCTTTGTTCCTTGGGCTCCTGGCATTAGCACACATAGCACTCCATGTCACTTGCTTTATCTCTTTCTGAGACTCCTTTATATCCATATTTCCCCCTGTTCTCATCCTTATTTCTGCTTCTATGACACCCATAGGTTTCTAAGGGTTTAAATGATCTTGGAATGCAGCATTGGCTTTATACTAAAATTGGTACCTTCAATCTAAGCATTACTTTGTCAGTATTTTACTTTGATAAGACAATACTGAAGTTAGGGTAATGTCAATGCTACATCAGGTGATCATTCAAACCCTGAGGAACAGTGCACCACAGATGCACCAATGCTCTAGGGATTTTTTTCCATAATGTTCTATTTTACTACTTTTTATATGTTGTGCTCTTTTATACTGTTTTATTTATTTATTTACTTATTTAAAAGAGATTTACCAGGAAACACATACTGAGCTGTGAAACTCATTTCCAGATGCATCCTGGGGGAAGAGATAAATACAAACAAGTACAAGCACAGTAATAGCAATACACAGTATGTAAAATAGTATACATTACCAGAGCAAATAATAAAGCAGGTTAAACATCAGAATTGTGAAGTACCTGGCACACACAAGAAAGTAACATCACAAATATAGGAACGGGTAAGAGAGAGAGAGTAAGTAGAGGAGGGTGAGAAAGAGAGGATGGGGTGAAAAGATAAAGTAGTGGTGGGAGTAAAAGAGAGATGAAAATAGAACAGATTATGGTGGGTGGGGTGGGGAATAGAGTGTTGAGGATTAGGAAGGGGTAGAAAGGGTGATTACTGTGGGTGGGAGGGAGTGAGAGAGAAGTGAATGAGTGGGAGAAAGTGGTGGAGGGGAAGGGGAGAGGAAGGGGTATGAGGTGGGGTGGTGAAAAGTATAGAGGTCAGAGTAGATATGGAGAAGTGTAGGGCAATGGGGTTAAGGACATTTACAGGAGGGGGCAGTGTGACCTTGGAGAACAGAGGAAAGAGAGCATTTCAAGGTGGCAGAGTGAATTGTTAGTGGAAAGGAGTTCCAAAGATCAGGAAAGTCTAAGGAGAAACCAGACTGGCCATCTAGGGATTTCCGAGAAGGAAGCAAAAGAGAATGATAATCTGAGTAACCTGACTGTTTGTTCCCACTCCAGTTGTCTGTCTTTCTTCCTGCCCATCAGTTTGTCTGTTTGTTGTATGCCTATTTATCTACAACTGTAGCCAGTGAAAAGATGCATTATATTTCTGGAAATATTTTGACCTATCACAGAAATCCAACTGAAATGAATAAGGATTTCCTGTGATATAGAATGATATATTGTATCTAGCTATTATATATCATTTTATTTTATTTATTTTTTAAAAATTGGTAACCAGGAGAGGCACACTGAGCCAAAGCTCATTTCCAGTTGTGATTCATGGGAACGGGGAAGGGGAGAAACACAATTACAAACAAAATACAGCCAATCAGGTGATGTGGTTATGATGAGGGTGACATAAAGAGCATACATTGAGTGCAGTACAGACAACATGACAAACCACTGCATATGGAGGACAAATGAATTTGCATACAAATTATCTGTGCAAGCCTGTCAAACTCTGAATGCATAGTGATTGTCCCTGGCAATCAATCTCTCTCTCTCTCTTTCTCTCTCTCTCTCTCTCTCTCTCTCTTTCTCCAATTTATTTAAGCCTATGCCTCTGACAAATCAAAAAATGGTGAAAAACATGTATCTGAAGGTTTGGTATATAATCAGCATATATTGAGAATTTAAGAAAAACACATTGTATGATAGCCTGATTCAGAATATGCCATTTACCATCACTTGTAAAGGGACAGGAATGTCATAACTCTATTATCAAGTTCTGCCACTCATGAGCTATTTTCCTGCATCTTCACACATGAAAATAAATGGCACATACAGAGTCAAGCAACTGTGTATTTTACATGTAAATTATAACAAATGACAGGCTATGCCATTATGCTGTATTATCTGACAAGCATCTATAGTAAGCCAATCAGAATAGAAGAAAACTGTCATTTAATATCCCACAAACTATTACCACTCCATTAGTTGATTGTTCACATTTCAAACATGCCTATGGACGTTTGTCTGCCTTTAAAATTCAGCCATGATAGCTTATCCACATTTTAATCACATACACAATAGTATATTCCCATTTAGTCTACAAAAAAGGTGAAAAAAGGCACCAATGACTTTGCCCATTCTACCAAATCATTCAACCACAAAGCTTTCAAAATCCTGGTTTCAAAGCTAATTGTCACTAGTGCTGTGCAAAAATAATATTTCACTGGTGCAATTAGTCACTCTTTTGCTTCCATGAATGTTTGGAATACTTTTTGGCAACTCCCATGGAAATTCCAACTTAGAATGGCAGAAAGAATGTATGAATTGCAAATGAATGTTTTATACTGTGGAAAGAAATTCCACAGAAATGATCACTGAATTGTTGAATGATTACATGTATTGTAGCTTGATGTATTAAACTGTGGAATGAAATTCCTCAGAACTGTCATTTCAGTTTGTGTGTATTATTCCACAATTTAGCCAGAAATTTCATGGAACAGGGTGAAATTTTGCCAAACACATTTGGAAGATTCGGGTTCGCAAAGTCAGAATTTCAGAAAATGCCAAGAAATTTGACAAATTGTGCAAAATTTCTGCAAACTCAGAATTCGTAGACTCTGCCCAGCTCTAATAGTCATTTAATACTAATAACAGTCAGTCAGCTGGAGTATATTCAGAATAACTGGCTTCTGTGGTTAATACATGCCTAGTCCTTCAGCCTTGGGGTTTTATTCTCACACATCAGCTAGTTATTCCTTCATAAAGTCAGCTAACTAAATATTATCACTTAAATAACCTGATTCACCTTGTGAGTTCGGAGGCCTGAGGTGCAGTAAAGGAGTGCCCTCAACCACCTTGGAAGTGCAGTTAATACTGCATAACCAAATACCATGGAGTAAGTTATTGTGCTTACTGTATAAAATTGTGAAAACAGCCCCAAAAGCTCAAAAGGAAAGACATTTTAACTGACTGATGCAGTTGTACTGAAATAACTGCACAGTCATGTGACTGTACATCACAATCACAGTACAGCATGTTTCTTACCTATTTTATAAAAACATATATCTATATATTTATTATACTGGTGCAGTAGTGTCAGTATAGTTATGGTTGAATAATGTGTTTAATGTTAAACCCCAATTCTGTACCTCAATAACTTTGGAGGGGAAGTAAAATTGGGCAAGATCACCAAATCCAATTTCAAATTTTCTTTTATAGCCCTGCTAGGCTGGAATCCAGGGCTTATCCAAGAATGGTAACTGTTGGAGGGGTGGTATGATACATGCCTATTTATGTTATCTGCTATGGGACTGTCCTTCAATAAAGACCTTGTGAATGGAAATCTATATAATTTGCTCCAACATAACCTCTGTAAATATCCCCTTAATCCAGAACAGTGGGTATTTGGCAACACCAATACTATTTCTTTAATTCATTACTATCATAGAATCTGGATCCTGCTAGCACCTTTATACATAAAAGACATCCTAAGTAACTGGAAAAATAGAGATCTTACACTGATGGACAATTGGTGGTGCGATATGAGCACATTAGCACAGAATGAACATATCAGCTACTCCATAATAGATAAATTGGACAATGTTAACAAAATATAGTCATCCTTCTAGACTACCTGAAGAACTAATGATAGTTTATCTTTCATGAGAACAGTTTTAATCTTACTTGTTGAATTCTTTTACTATATGTATGATTTTAATGCCTATTGTTTTATAATCAAAAATGTTCAATAAAAGCAGTAATTTGAAAGAAAGATGGCGTCTGACTAAAAATGTATACTTTAGCAAGTTTGAAGTTTCAAAATTGCCTAATTTTTGAAATATCAGTTAGAAACAGCACTGTTTGCTGAGCATGCCCCATTCAAAAAAGGAGCATTCTAAGGGTGAACTTTCTTAAGTTAGCTGGATTTTTATGTTAGTGAAAATAAAGGAATAAAAATCACTTTTGTCACTCAAGAATCACTTCTGACCATTTTCACTAATTAACATTTTCACTAATATGAGAATCACATACATAAGAATCACTTTTCTGAAACTCACTTTCATGATGCAGTACTGAAAAATGCAAAAGTGAAAATAATGTTCCTGAAAAACTATAGAATTCTGAAGTTTCAAACTTGCAAAAGCATTTACCTTGTCTGTCCATGGGCTCTGTGATTCCATGTAACTACAGATGCAGGAAAGCAGGGCCCTCAGGGCCCTACACCACGGCAAGAGTCCATCTGGCTATGGTGCAGCTAGGAATGCAGATTTGCAGGGATCAAGACAAGCATCTGTGGTGATGTCCATGGGGTTGGGCCCTGCTCTTCCATGCAATTATGACTGAAGACAAGCAGAGCCATCCAGGCACTGCACCAAGGGAAGAGTCATTAAGCCCCTGCACTTCTGTGCAGCTATGGATGGACCTGAGCCAAGAGAAGAATCCTTTTCACTATGTGAATACTTATGTTTTTTTCCAATAACCCCCAGTGCTTTTCAGCAACATTATTTTCTATTTTGTATTTTTCGCTACCAAATTTTTCACTAACAAACATTGACTTTTGTGAGAATCACTTTTGTAAAATTGCTTTTGTTATGTGGTTGCAACACATTTGAAAGTGAAAATACTGTTTCTGAAAACTATATTAATGGAAAAAAGAAGTAACCATACAGTGAAGAAGATTCTTTTCTGGGCCCAGGGCTCATAGGGCCCTGTGAACCTATATGCATAGCTGCACTAAAGCGCTTGGTCCAGAAGGCCCTGTATTTCTGCAGCCAGATTGACTCTTCCCTTGGCACAAGCCTTGAATTGACCTTCTTGTCTATATCTGTAGCCACAAGGAGACCCAGACCCAGGACTGCCACACAACATATGCATCCCTGCAAATTCTTGTCTAGAGACCCTGCACATCTGCATCCATAGCTGCACTGCAGCCAGATGGACTCTTTTCTTGGTGCAGGGCTATGTGGCTCCACTCCCAGTGTGGGGAGGGATGGTGCAGTGTTGACCATGCAGGCAATAAGAAACCACATAGTGAAGAGAACTCTTCACTTGGAATATTACCCAGAGGGCCATGTGCCTCTACATCTGTAGCTGCACAGAAGTGTAAGGACAAGAGGGTCCTATGCTTTTACAGCCAGATGGACTTTTTGCCGTGCAGGTATGTATCTGTAGCAACCTGGAAGTGGAGGGCACATAGGGCCTTGTGCTTCTGCAGCCCACCAGACTGCCTCACAGATTCTTTGCATTCATAGCCATATGGAAGTGCAAAGCCCAGAGGGCCCTGTAGTTCTGCATGCAGACAGATGTATGCCTTGGCACAGATGCCAGGGAGCCCTGCACATCTAGATGTGTTCAGCCAGGTCCCAAAGCGACCTGTGTGAATGAGGATACAATTCTACTATCACAGAAAGAAAGGAAATTAATTGCAAAAAATTGATGTTAATGCAGATGACAGGGTTGAGCAACACAAAACATACAAACTGAGGAAATGAAAAACATTAGGGTTTGGAGTCTTTGGAGTCTTGGCCACTCAGTGGTATTGTGTTCCTTGGGGGTTGTCAACCCTAATGCTCACCCCCTCCCCAAGCACACAAGCATAATCTTTTGTTTTACACAGGACCCACAGGGTCCTGTGTGAAGAAAGTCATGATTGGTTCTGTAGGTCACATATGGTAGAACATCACTTTTTACCACCAAAGAGTATATGCCTATGAGGCACTGGCTTTGAACTGTACTTTGCTTTTCAGACAGGAGGCTATGAGCTGGAGGGAGGTGGTGGTTATTAGGGTTGACAACCCTAAAGAACACAAACCCATTCAACAGGACCCCTGAGACTCCAAACCCTAATGTTTTTCATTTCCTTACTGTTTCTGCTATGCATTCTTCAACTCTAATATCTGCATTGACTTATTTTATGCAATGAATATATATTAGATATAAATATAATATTTGATATAGATAGAGACATAGAGACAGATCTCTGTAGATATACATTATATGTGTGTGTTTTTCATGAGATAAAGCTCAGGTTTAGTTTATGATCAGCTTAAAAGTTCAGTACTAAATGGTGGCAACACTAAATTTAGGACAGCAGTGCTAAAGCAGGATTCTTTTTAAAATCAGTGTAACAGATACCTGATGCCATTTTTCAGTATTGAGACATACTGTGTACACCACACTATTGCCACCCTTTGAGGTAAAAAAAGAATCCCGAGTATAAAATGAATTTAGGCTTTACATGGTTTGCCATGCATTACTTTATATAAATGTTACCCATGCCATCTGTTTTCCTGCAAAGGTGGTATTTGGCGTGTGCTAGCAGTAATTGGGCCTTTTCTTTTTGTCAGTATGGTATTATTATATAGCCACACTTTGATTCTCATAGTGCAATTGTAGATATTAAAAATGAATGATTTAGCTCTATTCTTAGGGCACTAAGACCATACTATAAATATGGTACTATTAATGATGGTTCTGTAATGCTCTTCACCCCGTGAGCTGTTTCTGTATTGATGATTAATTACAGCACTAATCATTAAAATGTCAGACCTTGATATGCATACTCAATATTGCATGATTGCTCTGCTGGCTGGAACGGTTAAATTTAGAATAAAAGAACTTTTAATGTTGTGATACAGAATTCTTTCACATAATGAAACAAGGCTCGGATAAAAATAATATAATTTTTTTTTTTTGTGGTTAATAAGTTTTATTGATCTGACTTATTAAGATGATACATACATTTAAAAAAATAATATTACATTTTAAATAAGGAGGAAATTAATTTACTAAACATCCCTTGGTAGGCACAAAGCTAGATGACATGCAGCAACTAGAAGAAATATTGATGGACAGAATGTAGATCATAAAAGCAACAAACTGCTTATTCAAACTGTTTTAAAAACACCTTTAAATACATAGCTATCCTATAAGCCCAAAGGCAAATGGATTTATGAACTCTTCGGCTCCCCACAATGGAATTAACATCCCCAGAAAATAATTAATTAAACAATTAAACTGTATTAAAGACAAATACTGCATGAAACAAACTTACAGTAGAAAAATATTAAGCCACCTGACCAGATCCTTTTACAACAGAGGCCAATTTTTCCATTAACAAAAAAATAAAGAAAGTCTCATTTTAAAAACAGCTCTTGACACGCAGAAAACCTATTACACAATTCAAAGAACCTTGGCACAAGAGCAATGAGGCAAAAGTCAGCCCTGAAAGGGCATTGGCAGTAAAGCCAGGTTTTTAAAGACATGTAAAAGTACACATATATGCATAATGCAAAGCATGACGGGGAGTATATGCAAATCACTACTGAAGAGTTTGGACTGGTTCAGTCAATACCATTCTACTGATTTTGTACTCTGCCACTAGGATTCTATGCCCCAAGTGCATTATTTCACACCTTTCTGCATTAAAATCCAGCTGTCATACCCTGACCACTCCTCTAGTTTTCTCAGGTCTCTGCTCATCCTTCCCGCCCCACCCTTGGGGTATCCAATCTGTTGCAGATCTTGGTGCCATCTGCAAAGAGGCAGACCTTCCCTTCCAGCTCCTCTGCAATGTCACTTATAAAGACATTATAGAGTACTACTCCCAACACTGAACCCTGAGGTACCCCGCTGGTCACCATCCCTTCCTCAGAGCCAATGGTGTATCAACCAGAGAGTGACACCACCACTTTGAAGACCTGCACAGTGACAGATTTTGCCTAAAATCATCAGGTCACTTTACCAGGTGTTGTGCCCCCTCTCCAATACAACTCTGACTCAAAGTTGTATATTTAGAGACTGGGTGGAGAGGGGCAGAGCCCTCAACATGGGGGTTCAGAGGTGCAGCCCCCCCAATAAAAACAATAAGACATCCCGACAGTGCAATGCAGACACTCGGCATTGAGGCTGCCATTGTCGGGGATGTTGGCGTAGCGGATATGGCACCACTATAGGTAAACCGGAGCCAACTCCATTCATCACTGTGATCTGCTGCCTAGCCCCTAACCAATTTCTTATTCAGTTTGCCAGCTTGTTACCTAACCCTAAGCTACCCAGCTTGCTTACTAGTCTCTAATGTGGAATGGTGTTGAACGCCTTACTGAAATCTAGGTAGGCAACGCCCACTGTTCCTCCCTGATCTAATTCCCTGGACAACCCGTCAATGAAATCTATCAGATTTGTTTGGTATTACCTCCCCCCATGTGTATCCATACTGCCTTGGATTGTGTAACCCATTATATTCAAGATATTCCTCAGTTCTTTCCTTTAGCAGTGTTTCCATTAATTTTCCCATGACTGATGTCAGACTGACAGGCCTATAATCATCAACCTCCTCCCTGCTATCACTTTTTTGAAGTGGGATCTGCCCTCCTCAGGTCATCCAAAACTACTCCAGTCTCCAGTGATCTAATAGCTTTCCTTGTAACCTCCCGGGTTGTGCCTGAAAATAGTCATGTTTATGGCTAGTGCACCTACCCAGTGAACAAAAACTAAATAAATAATAAATAAGACTGTTAGAGGTGCAGCCAGTACTTCCTTGAGCTCCTCAATACCCTTGGATGCATACTGTCTGGTCACATAGCCTTGTCCCCCTTCAGATTAGTGAATGCTTTCTGGACTGTCCTCAGAAAAAGGATTAGTGTCCTCTTCCTTCCCCTCGAAGCTCCTGTTATATTTTTGTGGTCCCTAACCTTTTCCTTCCTCTGTGAACACTGAGTAGAAGTATTTGTTCCAGACATCTGCCTTTTCCTGGTCCCCCTACATGCACAGTCCCCCCATCCCTTTTTAACCTTACAATCCCTCCCTTTGTCTTCCTTTTTTTCTTTTGCTTTTTTGCTTACATACCTGAAAAAATGTCTTGTCCCCTTTTGTTACTGCTATTCTCTCCTCAGTTTGTGCTTTTGCACTACTAACTGCTTTCCCTACTTCCCAAAGTTTCCCTGACATGTCTCTCTATTCTCCTCCTCCCTCTACATCTCCTTGTACTTTTTGAACACAGCCCTTTTAACCTTTACCTTTTCCACCACCTCTCTTGAGAACCATAGTAATCTCCTCTTCGTCTTGCTTTTGCTCATCTCCTTGATGCAGAGGCTTGTTGCTCTCACAATGGCCCCTTTTACTTTGGCCCACTGTTCCTCCACTCCCTCACATGTCAACCCCCTTGCCATGTCATCCCAGAGGCATTCACCCACCTTTATAAAATAGAAATCAAAAATATTATAGAAAACAAAAACTTTCTTGACTGTGTAAGAGAAGAGTCAGTTATTTAACCCATGTGTGTAACAGGCTGTGAAACAACAGTCCCATTGTGCAGCTTAGAGGTTTGGTAGTGCACATTTTCTGCAACTAAGAAATTGGAAATATTACAGAAAAAAATCAGGGGGCCTGAATGAGACAAAAGTCAATTAGAATAGTTGTGTAAGGCTATGAAGAGAAAATCCCTATTGTGCAGCTCACTGTTTGCATCACTTATTTAATTCACTCAGCCCCATAGTGCATATGTGCATCATCAGAAAAATTCCTCTAGTCCCCATAACGCATATGTGCATCAGGTATTCACTTCATCTCATCCTTCAGAGTGCATATGTGCAGCATGCACTTCTTATGCACTTTTTGGATCAACCAACCAGGGATAAGGTTATTGCAAAGTGCAGGTCAGTAGGAAACATTCCTACCTACCAGAATACCCTTGAGTTAAATAGAGTAAATTACTTTGTTTTAGGTTTTAATTTGGGTTGAAAAGTGAAGAAAATGCTATTTTTTCTTAATTACTAGAAACGTGTGATCCCTGATTTGAAAGCTCTTTTCACTGTGAAAAATTAGTATGCTGGTGTCTGGGAGCTAGGAGGTGTACTTTTTTGTTTTAGTTTTTTGGGGATAAAAAAAGTATAAAAATGTGATTTTCCTCCATTTCAGGTATTGTAAAAAAAAAAACTGTAAATGCTAGAAACATGTGTGACCCATCATTTGAAAGGTCTCTTTAATGTGGACAATTATCATGCTGCTGCTGTCTGGGGTCTAGGAGGTGTACTTTTTATGACGTAGGTTTTTATTTGGGAACAAAATGTAGAAAAATGCTCTTTTTTTATAATTTCAGGAACTGTAAAAAAAATCTGCAAATGCCACTAACATGAGTGACTCATCATTTTAAAGCTTGTGTAATTGTGAACATTTTCTGTGCAGGTATCTTGGGGCTAGGAGGCATACTTTTTCAGTTATCGTGGTTTGTGCATCCTGTGGGCAGTTATGCAGAGCATTTTCCAGAATTCAGTTGGTTTACTGGCGTTATGTGTTGGCACATGCCTTAGTTTATGGTCTATTTTATCACATAAAACAGCTCAGAAATACTCTAAACTGTCGCAGTGTAATGCACAGATGTTGGTGTGATGGAAAGCCATCATACAACAAACATTTTCCACTTCTTATGTGTTTTTTTTTTTAAAGAAAAAAATGTAAATTTTCATCACTACATGCTCTGTAAAAAAAAAAGTTAATGCTACTAACATGTGTGACCCCTCATTTTAAAGATTTTTTGTGAGCAAACTTTGTGCTGTAAGTTTTGTGATAGGAGTTATACTTTTTTTTTGTTATTTATACTCCAAATTGCAGTGTTACCATTTTAGTTCTGAACATTCTAACTATCCAGGAAAACAGCCATTTTTACACAGGAATACAGCACTCACTCAATATTCCATTCTAGAGCTGAGTGAGTTAAGATACATTGAGGTATATGAAGTTGGAGACTCAAGTAAATTATAGAGGCTTGAAAAGAGCATGGTGCCCATCACCAGGAACAGGAGAAGTATAGATCATCACCAGATGAGGCAGGTACCAGCACCATTCAGCATCTCAAGGTAGAAGTAGAGTGACAGCAACTCGCACAGATAATAAACTTTCCAGACAAGGATGGTATGAAGAGTGAACCCCAGATTACCCTCACACCAGTTTCAACACTTAAGAAGGGGGAGGCAGTTAAGTACAAATTTCAAGGATAAGGGGCTAAGTGAGTCCAAGGAGACCAGCGAACAAGACATAGAGGTGGATGGGCGAGGGGAGATTTTTTAACCAGGAAAGACACACTAAGCCGAACAGTGTTTCCAGCTGTGACCTGGGAGCATAAGGAAGTTAAGTGACTTGCTCACGGTCACATAGTATGCAAATGGGGGCTGTGGGATTCAAACCCAGGTCTACAGGTTTGAAGCTTAGAGCCTTAAACCGCAGCACTGAACTGCCTCCTAAGTATAAGTGTCTAATGAGGGTTATGAGGATGTAAGATGCAGCCTGAAAATCTCAACTCAAAACAAAACAAAAGTCAATGGAGCCTGTTCATGAAGGTGTGGAGTGGGCTACACACTGGGCACCTCGAGCATATAGCCCACTCCACACCTGCCAGGCCCCCGTGCGCATTCACAGACCATATACCCCCCCCATGCACCTGATCCCCTGGCCAATCACAGATCTGCACACGGGGCAGGCCTGGGTGAAGTGCGGGGGGGCAAGCCAGCAGTCTGCACATTCATAACAGTGCGGAGTGCTGTGTGCAGGGGCTGTGGTTTTGCATTTGAAAGGCAGTTGTAAACCAACGGGGCCAGTTATGTGCCCCAAGGAAGCTGCTGCTGGATGCGGCAGACATGGCGGGAGGTCTCTGCTGTCAGGGCACACCAGGAAGTCAGGGATTGGGTGGCCAGGGTACTCCCCCACATCAGCATGGTTGGCACTGTGCATGCTGGCTGACAACATGGTGCCCCATGGGTGCAAGGGATCCACTGTGGGTCCATGCCAGGGCAGCTGATTGGCTGCCCACTCAGATCCGCTGCTCTTCACCTGCCTGCCCCCTGGGGACCTGTATGCCAGGGGGGCAGGGACATGTATGAGAGCTGGGCAGGGGCCAGTGTTTGTAAATGTGGCCCTCACATGGAAATCCCAAAAGTGCAGAGCTGCACACCCGGTTATGTGCCTTTGGGGTGCAGTTTTGTGACTAGGGCCCAATAAGTGCAACTTTGACAATAAGTGTCTGGTCCCACTACGCAACATAGGGGTAAAGGTCAAAAATGTGAAAAATGACTATGATACAATGGGCACACCCAGTCAGTCCAAGATGTTCAAACACAAAAAGAAGCCACAAGACACACAACCAATCAAAGTTGTTGAGGAGACATAGCAACCCCCATTGCCACCACAGATAACACTGCCCATCCAAATCCTTTGTGTGGAACTATTTTATTACTGATCTGTTGGCTGAGAGAAAATGAAAATGCCAACTCTTGGCTCTATACACAAAAGGATCAGGTTGCCTACGTGCCACATATCTGAGGGGAGAAGGCAACCCTATGTGGAAATGCCACACTGTGGTGATCCAGGGGACCCCCCCATGGCATTCAGAGCAAGTGCTCAAGCCCATTGCACACTGGATGCTCCGGCTGCCTGCACAGCCATCTGCATAGGTAGTCCAAGGGCATGCCAGGGGAGTGCCTGCACTCCACACCGTGCACTAAGGTGCAGAGTTGGTGTGGAGTACTGGGCAATGGAGGTGCAAGTTATGCAGGGTGAGACTCTGCCATAATTATTATGTGTCCCCACTGATAACTCCTGCCAGCATGGGCAGGGCATGGATTCCCACCATAATGCTGCCTCAGCCCACCCAACTGCATGGTAGGGCTGGTGGTAGCTGTCTGGGCACTTACTCATACATACAGATTTCCTGGCACCCGTGCCTACCCAGAATCCTCTTTTTGTGTGGATCAGCAGATCCACTGAGGGACCCTGGCTGGGCATTTCACTGGATGTCCACCTGTGCCCTGTGATCCACTCCCATGTGTAGCTGTGATCCACCCCCATGCATCTGTGCACTGGGGGGGTGGGGCCACAGGCAGGTTCCATGTGGGTGCTCACTGTTTTGAATACTGTGCATCCTCTGGCTGTCCAGAGTCATGTAGCTACACAGGCATTATACACACATTTTGTGCATATAACCCACACTGTTGTGAACAGAGCCCTATATGTCAGTGGTTGGAAAAGGGGATTACACCTGGGAACTGGTGCACTGTATGCCCACCTTAAACACATTCATCTGTCAATCTGGGAAAAATCTCATAGCTTGGTGAATGAGGTATATCACACATGGATAAGGATGGCAAAAGAGGGAGAGGAGGCAAAGAAGAAACTTGAAAAAAGTGGCACAGCTAAGGCTACTAGCACTACAGAGAAAGCAAGAGAAAATTCCCTTATTGTCATTAAAAGTGAAGATTCCTTTGGATGGTGATGGCAATTTTTGGTCAATCACTATGGTCCAAGATAATTTCTCTTCCCTGCCAAAATCACTTCCTTCACCTCCCCTCATCCCAAACAACAAGCATCATTTAAACCCCCCAACCTTCATCATCCTGCTGCCAGTAAACTCCCACTTTCCCCCAAACATCTAAACCCCATTTTCAATTATCAAGATACCCATAAAAAAGAAGACCATCCTCCAATGGAGTGAGCATCCTAACTCTTCTGTGCTGTGCATCCAATGAAAGGTACAGTAAATGATGTACATCCTAGTAGTAACACTTGATTGGTGGGTTATCACCTGCACTCCCCTCCAGATGGTATCCTGTGAGAAGGGCAATTACTATTGAGCACCTACAAAAAGGGTGACTCAATAGAAGAGCCTGTTCTCAGGGCTAGAGGATAGGGGGCAAATGTGGGTATAGCGACATCCTGTTGCTATATGTATATTCGCATGTGAGGGGCAGCGAGTACACCGTGTGATGGGCGGAAGGGTAGGGAGGGTTTGTGAGGTGTAGCATGACAATGAGTTACTTAGCTGGCCATGTGGCATGGTGGGTTCATGGCATGCTATGGTTGGGAGGGTGCCGGGTTCGGTGCTGGGTGGGTCGGGATTTTTGCACCGATCCAAGAAATACCTTTTTTCTATTTTTCACCCCCCCAACATGCACCCCCCGGAGTTGAGAATCTTTAGTAGGGGGTGCAAAACTTAAGTTCCCAGCACCCTTTTGCTGTGTGCCAGGATTTTACATTGGTGAAATGGATTTTCACCGATGTACATTCCCCTAATGGTGATCGCCTTTCTGCTATTGCTGTTATCACATAGACCCCCTCTAGATTGCTACTCCTAACCACAAGCCATGCTGCTTCCCATTTTGAGCATGGTAAGGAAACAACCACCACAGCCACACCTCTTTTTAAAGGAGGTCAGTATACTCTTTAAAAACTACATGGCTAAAACAGTAACTGCCCCCGAAAGCACCACTATACTATGGATAAATGCCACAACTCTGTAAAAAACACTACCCAGGTGTACCACTACACTACAGAAAAAACACTACACTATGGAAAAGCCCTACGCTAACACTGATGCACCCAGAAATTGTCACAAATACTTTAAAATGACCAAACAAATGTAATATATAGAACATCTGATGGCAAGGTGCCATATGCTCATGAAATATGACCATCTCTAGTGGCTTATTAGCTCATAATCCCACTTGCCTTTTGTGTTTGTGGATTGTTGAGCTAATTAGCCCCCCTAAATGGTAACATTTTTTCATACATAACACTTTACCATCAGATAGTCTCACACTCACTCTCTCTCTCTCTCTCTCCATATATATATATATATATATATATATATATATATATATATATACTGTATGGATGAACAGATTAGATAGACAGATAAATAGACAGTATACAGATACACAATACATACAACAGTGGGGATAAAAATTGGAAGATAACAAGTGATATATTTGTATCTAACCTCAAGATATCATAGTAGCATGAAGATTATGTAGGGCACAGTGATACCTTGAAGGTTAGGTACATTACGATACCCCTGGCAGCACTGAAGGCGACTGCTGAAATTAATGAGAAACAGCTAGATTTTCACATCAGCAGCATGCTGAATAGTTATAACTAGTAAACGGATGTTGTATAAATCAAATATGCAATGGCCTGACTCAAAATATGCAGTTTACCACCACTTGTATATATTATCACCACTGAACTTTTTATCACCCAAATGAAGGACATTATTGCAAATGCAGGAGAAAGTGGCAAAATGTGTGACACATTATCAAACCTTAGAAATAGAAGCTATAACACTGTGAAAACAAATGCTTCATGGTCACCAAATGTGCTGTTCATGAAACCATACATATCATTATGATATTTTGCTTTAAAATATTAGTGTAAAATATGGGATAGCTCCTTCTCCACCTAGATAATAGTTTTAACAGTTTTTTCTATAGTCTATACAGCAGTGTATACACTCTATTTAATTTCTGTCAGCAATCATAATCCTCTTCAAAAACATAACTCTACAAGACAAGTCATTAGTATGTGATATAAAATTCTATGTAAAAATACTTTTTATACATTATACAGTAACGAAGAAAAAAATTAAATCAGATTTTTAAGTCACAGTCTAATGATGCTCTATTATAAGTAAAATGATCACAAAATTATGTAACTGATTAAGCATGTCATATTTTTAATTATTAATAAGTTTGATAACATTTTAATTATGCCTTGTTGGGTCAAGTATTCAGCACGGCATTGATATAATAATTATGTATTTCTGTGTCATATATGATTGGTCTAACTGGGAAGCATTGACATTCACAAAAGCATTCAGCAGAGCTATTGCTCTTTGCAAGAAATCAGGGAAATGGGATGGCTGTCTGACTGTGGGTCTTACTAAAAGTTCAGTGCATTAATATTCACTAAGTGTTGAAACTTGGGTTTGCTAACATACCCAAGAATTCCAGTCACCTGTACTAAAGCCAGTATCTAAGGGACTGCATTGAATTGAACTGGCAAATGAAGAAACATGAAAAGAGCTGTCTGAAGGTTTGAACCAAACATTTCAAGATTTCCCAACCCTTCAGTCTGTATTAGATTTTCTTGTATTTTATTAGGAAGTACCCCAAATCCATTGAAGCCCTTGAGAAATATCTGCATGCACAGGCAGAAAACATAAACATCGTCAGACAGAAATATATCCAGGTTTCAACCATAATAACAGAGGTTAATTCAGAATATAAGTGGAAACATTCTCGGATAGATCTGGTTATTATTTGATATTACTTGAATTTTAAAGACAAAGTAGGCAAAAGCCCATTGAATTGTCTCCCTCCCATAGTGGGTTTATTGTCTGAACACATTCTGGACCAGGAATATATCAAGCTGTTTTTAAAAGGTTTCCAGGGTTGGGGCATGGACTAAATAACATGGCAGAGAGTTCCAAATTCTAGCTATTCTTACTGTATAAAAATTATTTTGTTTGACTGTATTTACCCTGGGAACAATTAGCTGTTTACTGTGTGATCTAAGGTTATTTGCCCCGGGATTAAATTTTATACCACACTGAGCCATTAAGGTTTGGTTTTGCAGGATTTTATAAGGAAGTAGTAAATTCCCTCTTTTTCATCTGTTCTCTAAGGTGAATAACTTTAATTTATAAATTATATTCTTATATTCAATAGATTTTAACCCCTTGATTGACTTACTGACTTTCCTTTGCATTTTTTTCTGTTAGATTTTTATTGCACCTTATGTACAGGTTCCAAATAGGTGACCCATAGTCAAGGTGCGGAATTACATAAGTCTTGTATAGTTTGACTATACACACACTATCCCTTGTTACAAAGCTTTTTATGTATTGAATGAATCAATCTGTTAGTTACTTACGTAATGTTTCTACAGTGAGTAGTTGATGAGCAGCCCGTATTAACCCATATACCAAGGGTCTTCTCTTTGCTGGACGTTTTCAAGATTTTACCATTCAATTTATATTGGACCCCAGGGATTCTATGGTCAAAGTTCAATACGGTACATTTGGATTTGTTAAACTTTATTTTATTTATTAATCCCCATTCTTCTAATTTTTTGAGATCCTGGCTCAATACAAGATGTTTTTCTAGTGAATTAACCTCACTTCCTTCCTTTGTGTCATCCAAATGTGGACATTACGCTTCTTAATCCTAGTCCCATGTCACTGATGTAAAGTCCAAAGAGAACCTTGCGGCACCCCACTAGTGACAAGGCCCTCGTCAGACCATGATCCATTGATACTGATCGATTGTTTTCGGTCGGTTAGCCAGTTATCAATCCATCTAACAATGTATTTGTTAAATGCCCATCAAAGATATTTTGTTAACCAACAGATCATGAGGAACGGTATCAAAGGCCTTTCCTATATCAAGAAGGATAACATCAATGGATATCCCTTTGTCTAAACAGTCACTTATTAACTCATAAAAGGACACAAGATTGGTTATGCAAGAGAAGCCTTTTTGGAATCTGTGCTGGGTGTGGTCCTGGAGCCCTGGTCTTACCATGCCTCTATCAATTTTGGTTTTAATCATTCTTTCCAAAGGTTTACCACCAACAGGTAAGGCTAATGGGCCTATACTTGGTTACATTTGATTGGTCACCTTTTTTATGGATTGGGACAATTAGGCCCATCTCCAACTAATAGGAACCTGGCCTGTATGGTGGGATTTGTTAAAAAGTACAGTAAGGGGATATACTAGGATGTTGGCAAGGTTTTTTAGTACAAAGGGATTTATATTGTCTGGTCCAGGTGAAGATATAGTTTTTAGTTTTTATAGTTCAGCTAGTGCCTCACATTTTTTTAATTGAGAAAAGCATTGTATCTTCCATACTCAGCACCTGTTTATTATTTGATTTGGTATTGAAAACTAAGCTGTATTGCCAGTCCAATGGTGCTGAGGGCTCAGACAGTCATTAGTGCCTAAATGCGTGATGACTCTTGGGTTAATTATATAATTGATGGTATTGTTATTATGAGATCTAATGTATTTGCCTCCCTTGTAGGTTCCAAGATCAACTGTTCACACCTGCATGATGTTAGGGTGTCTAAAAGTTTTTGGTTTTTTTTCAAATACGTTGTTGCCTTTAAGTGAGTTCCAGCTTATGCCTGGAGCATTAAAGTCCCCTATTACAAATATGTCACCCATATCAGAGGCAACATCAATTTCATGTAGTAATGTATTGTTGTACAGTTCATCACAAGATAGGGGCCTATAGCAAACTCCGAGAATAATTTTAGGTGAATTTGCTAAGTAAAGATTAAGTCACAACATCTCAGTTTGGACATCATGTTGAATATTTAATGATAGTTTGCCACATTGTGTGTTGTTGGATACAAAGCAGCAAGCTCCTCCCCCTCTTTTGTTTGTCCTATTTTTACAGAATAGCTGGCACCCTGGGATGTTATTTAACCAGCTACAAGTATCACCCCACCAAGTTTCAGTTACACAAGTGATATCAGCCTTGTTGTCATTTAGGTACATCCCAAGTTCAGTGAGTTTCTTGGAATTGAGGCTTCTAGCACTTATGTTTAGAATAGTGTAGTTACTGGGTTTCCGTAAGTTGGCAGTTGATGATGGTGAGCCCTTGTCCCCCCTTTTTGATTAGTTTAAACTATGACCAATTATGTTTTCAAAGGTTTTTTCAAGTTTGTATGCCTCATCTTTACCTAAATTTAATCTATCCTGGGAGAACAGTGCATTGTTATTTTGAAATTATTCCCAGTGGGTAACAGATGAATAGCCATTTTGTAGTGTCCACTTCCTTAACCATTCATTAACCTTTTTTATTTTATTTTCCTTTTTGATAATTGCCCCTTGGCACTGGGAGTATCTCAGAAAAATGTATTTCACAGCCTAAGCTCTTTAGTTTATCTCAGAGACTAACAAATTCATTTTTATTTGCTCTATGGATAGTTTGTTTATGTCATTAGTTCCTGCATGGATTGTAATGAGGGTGTTGGGGTTTGAATTGCTGAGGATATCTTTTGTCATATTGTGGATATCCTTTATACCAGCACCTCTGAATGATGAGCATGCAGTGTTATGTTTATCCCCTCTGCAAACTATTTTGTTGACATATTTAACTGTGGAGCCCCCCAGGACAAAGTACTGCCATGGTGGGTTTTGATTATTCCCAGTAGCCATGGAAGATGGATTTCCTTCATGCATCCTTGGGCATGTAGTAGTGCTGCCTTCATTTGTGCCTGAGGAGGACATATTAGGTGCAGAGTTTGTGATAGAATTTTTCATTTTAGATAAGTGTTTGCAAGCAATATAGTCCTTGGCAGAAACATCTGAGGCATTAGCAAATGTACTTGGGGTTTTGATTCTCTATACTGTCATTCGTGGATTGGGGTTGAAGGGGGGTTTGAAGTGGTCTCTGTATTGTCACTCACACTGGATGTACAACCATGGTGGACTGTTTCACTGATGTCCCCATCAGTTAGATTAACTAATGGTTGATATATATTTTTCTTAGTTCAATTGGGTTTCCAATTGCTCTGTGCCTTGTTTTGGATTTATGCCCCTAATTTACTTGAATCCAGTCATCTGGGTCAAGTACCTGAATATCCTCCTCCCCAGAGGGGGCATTTTCTTTTTTCAGAATGACTTGGGGGGGTAGGTGTTTTTGCAGCAAAAGGTGGAATATGCTGATTCATCTTAGGGCATCCATTAATTTCCTTACTGGCGGGTGATGCTTTATTCATACTTTTAAGTTTATTTGACATGGTATTCTGTTGTTTTTCAAATTGATCCCATTTACTGTACAATGTGGCTATGTCTTCTCTTAAAACACTATTATTGACACATTTTTCACATACATAAAGGGAGCTAACTGGTAGCTTATCAAACAGGGTATACATGAGGCAGTTGGAGCACCTAAGCCCAGTCTTCCCATCCAGTTTCATGATAATATCACAGAGGCCTTTGGTTTGGGGGGGGGGGGCATGGTGTAGTCTTATGTAGGTCTACAAGGGGGTCTAGGGAAATTAAATCACTTATGCCTGTTAGGTTGGTAATATCACACACGTTTGATGGTTGGTTTGATAATCAATGAGGTTAGAACTTACAGCAGTTAAAGTACTTGCACAGCCCTGACAAACCCAAATAGAATTTTTTCCCAGAGCTAAAATTGCTTAGTTATTTATGTTGAACGAGCAAATGCATGATCCTTAGTCCTCCTTTCCACCCTTGACACACCTGACACATGCATAGATGTGCGTGTCTCTGCATGTGTGGATGTGCACTCACCCCACTTATACTCGCCTGGCTCTCACGGGGCTCAAGATTTAAGTGCCGAGGACTGGAAGTATGGCTGGGTCACTTACAGCTCCTCACTTGCAACTGTGGTGAGATAAAGTAATATTAAGTGCACATTTTTAATGACACCTGATGCAGTAGTCTTCTAACCTAAACTGGAGCACTTCCCTTGACCCAGCAAACTAATTTTGCACCAAACACACTTTTGCCAACATAAGCGGGCTGTGGAGCAAGGTAAGCTTCCACAGTCCCACAGTGCCACACCACCAGGAAGTTTTAGGTGGACTGGACGGTTCCCTTGGCAACAGCCAGGAAAACCCAACCCTCTCACCAGAATGATGACTAAAAACAGCAGACAATATATATTTCAAAACTACAGGACTATGATGCTCAAACCACAGTGTCCTGAGCTTCAAATATAATCCCAGCTTGCATAGGACTCAAGATTTAAGTTCCAAGGACTGGATGTGTGGCTGGGTCATTTCCGGTTCCTCGCTCGCAACTGCGGTGAGATAAAGCAATATTAAGTGCACTGTTTTAATGCCGCCACCTATTGTGGTGGTCTTCTAACCTAAACTTGAGCACTTCCCATGCCCCAGCAACCTACTTGTGCACTAAACAGTAGATGACTCTAGATTTAGATTTAGACTGACTTTGATATTTTTAAAGTGGTCCCTGTGTTTCCCAGTTATGTACTAGTAAGGGGCTAAAATTGCATAAATAACCACTTAGAAAGCCTCGCATCTGCCATCTGATCTGCCATCTGACTCTTCACTATCAGCTGCCAACCTCCGTTTCCTGTGTTTGCACATTCCAAATCCATGTACAGTATAAGCAAATGCTTATTTCTTCTTTATCACTTGCACCCAGTCTCAATATAGGCACATTCCCAAACTTCTTTATTTGAAGTCCCAGTCCTCCCTCGCATCTGCCAAAAAAAAAGCCTGCCTGACTACACTGTCCTATTTTTTCTGAGCATGGGCAACATACATGTTTATATTAGGCAGAATGTTTCTCTGTTTTATCTGATGGAATGTCAGGGTATATTGTACAATTTCTGTGTGATGCATGTAATGAACATCAACCTGTCAGTTCCTTGAATAGATTGCAGTTGTGTAAAAAAAACAACTAAACTACACTAATTACTGAACATGCTGTTGCTGATTCATGAAACAAAAATGGCACTGGAAATGTTACTAAATTAATGGGCTTGGGATGGCACAGCAGACATATGGCCTGATGATTCAGCATTCTAGGTGCTGCTTTAATGTTTTCAATAGTTTAGGGCAACAGGCGTACTGGAAGTAATGGACGGTTTCTGCATATGGGGAGAGGGGGATCGTGGTTGGTTTTTGTTGCATTTTAATGAAATGACTATAATTTGGAGTTGTGTTGGAAGGTCTGCAAGGGATTTGCTCTTTTAATATCCAAGTACAGACTCCATTTTTTGGGGCTAGGCTCAGTTGAAGTTAACATATAGAACCCCCCACACACACACACATACACACACACACACACACAAATTCATAGGGCTGGATAAATAACCTAATGCTTTTCCTGTCTTCTTCAGGATATGTAAAAAAACATTACTTCTGGAAAGCAATGGACAACACTGTACAATAAAAAGTGAATAAACCAGCAAGCTTCTAGTGTGAGTAACGGTAGTGCTGGTCAGAAAGCTAATTACCTGGGTTTTTGTGCCATACCTTGTTACTAGCCATGCCTGAAAGAGGAAGCAGGAACATCTCAAAGAATACCCTCTTCCTTAGAGAGAGGGATGCAACATCTCACTACTGACCTGCTCAGCTGTTCTGAACTGTGGACAGATTGTGCAACCCATCCTGTCTACAGCTCCATAGAGTGTTTTCACAATTACAGTGTGATGAGATTGCTTGGTTCTTTGCTGATAAGGTGGCTGACATTAGGTCAGATGTGTTTGACACGTTCTATGCTAGTTGCAAGTGGCCAGGATCGGGTCACTACCCCTTCATTTTCCTGGAGCACCTTTGACCACCCGGAAATCGTGGATGTTATGCGGATTGTCCAGGGGCTGCATCCTACCTCCTGTAGTTTAGATCCAGGTCCCACTCCCCTAATTTTAGGGTGTGGAGAGTCCATTCTACTGCCTGTAGCACAGATAGTCTGGTCTTCCCTTGACTCAGGTGAATATCCCCATTCCTTGAAAGAGGCAGTGGTGGCACCCTTGTTGAAGAAACCATCTTTGGACCCAGACTGTCTTGCCAACTACAGACCTATGTCGAACCTCCCCTTTGCAGGGAAGGTGATTGAGAAGCTGGTAGCAACCCAGCTGGAGAACCACTTGACCATCCATAGCATCTACGAACCTCTCCAATCAGGTTTCTGTAAGAGGCATAGTACCAAGACTGCACTGGTTCGGATGCTCAATGATCTCCTGATGGCAAGAGACCAGAGAAAATGGTCCATTTTGGTTCTATTGGATCTGTCATCAGCATTTGACACTGTCGACCATGGGGTTCTCTTGGAGTGCCTGAGATGTATTTGTGGACTCTCTGGGGTTGTGCTCAGATGGTTCACATCATACCTCACCGGAAGAACTCAGAGGGTGGTGTCAGGGTTTTTTTCCTCTGATCCCATCTCTCTATTTTGTGGGGTTCCTCGGGGCTCTATATTGTCCCCCATGTTGTTTGCGGTGTATATGCTTCCCCTTGGAGACATTGTGAGATGGTATGGGTTGGGATTTCACTGTTATGCAGATGACACCCAACTGTACCTGTCTTTTGCACCCGACCAGGAAGGAGCTATCTCGGTATTCAATAGCAGCCTAAATGAAATCCAGGATTGGATGAGGTCCAGTTGAATTCTGGGAAGACCAAGGTGTTGGTTTTGGATCCAGATCACCGGATAGGGGGACCTGTGGCTGGCTCCCCTTCTGGGGTGTTCTGTGGGGATGTCGAGTTACCTATCTCTGAACAGGTGCGAGATCTGGGGGTGATCTTAGATGCGGGGCTGACTCTGCGATCTCAAGTGTCAGCAGTGGTAAAATCCTCTTTTTATCATCTGAGAAACATCTCCAGAATCAAGCACCTCATTCCATCTGGTGATCTACCAACTCTGATCCATGCCTTTGTGACTTCATGCCTGGACTACTGCAACTCACTTTACCTTGAGCTTCCGGGGGTTGATATCTGCTGCCTGCAGCTGGTGTAGAATTCCACAGCCCGAGTACTTACAGGTACTCCTAGATCTTCTCATATTACTCCAGTGCTGCGGGGTCTGCACTAGCTGCCAGTTCAATGGTGGATCACCTTCAGAGTTGGACTACTGACTTTTAAAGCCCTGCATGATCTGGGCCCTGACTACCTGAAAGATCTCCTGATACCTTACCGCTCTGTGAGGTCGCTCCACTCAGCTGACGAGGGGTTGCTAGAGATTCCTAGGGTTATATTAAAATCAGCTGGGGCCCGGGCTTTTATGTTTGTGGCCCCATTCCTTTGGAATTCTCTACCCCATTGGATAAGGGAGTGTACGACCATGGGGAGTTTTAAACAGGATCTCAAATCCTTTTTATGGGAAAGGGCCAACAGTGTCTCTGATTGATGATTGTATTTGTTTTTAACAGGTTTTGCATTACTGTTTATATACTTTGTTTGTATCTTATCTTCCTGGAATGCACCTTTGTATTCGAAAGGTGCAATATAAATAAAGATTATTATTATTATAAAAAGGGTCTGAGAAATGGAGCTTTCTGATTGGCTGCAAACATTCCAACAGCCTTATGTTAATCTTTTATTAACATACATGTAGAGCTTACCCATATGCTGAACAAGGTTTAACACTGCTTAAAAACATTTTTTATTATAATAGCAATAAGACACTCCCAGGAATTATGTTAATGGTCAGTTAATCATCTTTGAGGGGCATGTGGCACTCGGCTGCACCTCATGCCACAGTACACCCCTAGGAGGTGATTAACAGACCATTAACATAACCCTTACCCATGCTTTATTGCTTAATTATATTATTACCCGCCCACTCCCTGGTGTTCTGCATAACTGGTGGTTCTGAATGGGAGGAGGAGGTACAGTGAAGTCCTGTACATCTGTCATGACACAGCAAACTCACCCATCTTGACACTTTGTGGGGAAAGAAAGAGAAAAAGGCACTACTCTGGCATTTTAAATTGTTATCCTCCCATCACCACTGCCAAATAGTGTCATCTACCACCAGCTGACATGGACTAATTCCATCCTCCCATGTTTGATATTGTCTTCTGGTAGGGTTGGCAACTGTACTGGGTCATGTTATGGGGCTCTGTTGGCAGGCTAAACTATAATACAGTGTTACTGGAAGCATTGGGGTCTAGTGGTTGAAGCACTCACATGGGGAATCAAAACAAATCACTGGTTCATATCCCACTAGATCCAAATATGATGCAATATATGAGCCTTACAACTTTTATACTGAATAGTTGTGTTTTGTCTGGGCATCAATGTCAATTACTTCTCATATGACTTGCTCAAAACTACAATTTATTGTTGGGCAATGAAAGCAAAACACTACATTTCCTCTACATGGGCCACAGTTTTGCTACTATCTCTGACAGATTCAGAATGAAAAGCTTTAAGGACTTCATATGGCATGTAATTACTTTCTAATTAAATGAGGGCCTTTGGATAAATAGTGCCCATTTTCAAAGACACCCAACGTCAAGAACAAAGACAAAATATTGAATACATACAGTATAATGTAAAGTTACAAAATGTACAGTGTTTCAGAAGAATGTACATTATTCTTAAATTAAGATACATATGGATAAATGTTTTAAACATCCCTTAAATATTTTGGCATAGAACTCCAATATGAGGCTATATGATAATAAAAGGATTTTTGTCCCACACTTTGTTCATATTTAGGCAACCTAAAAAGAACATCTGTTGATTATCTGGTAGAGATTCCAGTATGAATGGGGTAATGACTAGAGAGACCAGTTTAGAGGGGGCATCATCACTTTTCAATTTCCAAACCTAATATCCATATTGATAATGTGTATGTTGGGTCAACTTTAACCAGCATGAAACCTTATACAACTCATGAGTATGTTTATCCATTGGCAAATTGAAAGCAAATCCACCGGCTCTGTTCATAAGTATTTCAGCATGATGTTATAATCACCGGCAAGCAGAAGAATAAATTACCAGGCCATAATCTATCATGGGAAATATGTATGAAAACATTAAACATTTTTGGGGGTTCATGACTGAGAATTTGAATGATTTTACATTTAATTGATGGGAGACAGAAAGCTTCATAAAATCCATCAATAAATCCAGTATATTAGAACTGAGGTGGATACCTCTATATTTGTCTGGGATCTCTAATATATCTAAATGGTTATAGTACTAGGCATTTTCCACTGCTTCCCATTTACCGCAGAGGGAAATGTTTTCATTACTCAGGTATCTGTGGCACCATTTTCCATATCCCTGATGCTTGTAACAATATGTTAGCCATCTAAACAGCTGTCCATCTCATTTATACATGCATCATGAGTTGCTACATTACAGGTGCTGCTTGCATTAAAAAAAGTGATACATGTATCACTTTTTTTTTCCTCCTCGCAAGTTGCCGTAAATCAGATAACCTGTCACAGATGCATCAACACGTTTGAAAACAGAAAATAACATTCAAACATTTTGGCCATTTATTTTCATGCAGGCATCAGAAACTGTGCCTGTGCCTGGCTCAAAACTTCTGAAAATCCTGGTCTAAGTATTTTATCCTGGGGCTTCAATTATGATCCCATTATCTTTGTTGTGAAGTCTATAAAGCCTGTCTGTCACATTATTTTCTACAGAACTTTTTAATTTTTTTTTTCCTTTCTCATCATTTTTAATTTTTTCTACAGTCCACACAAGTCACAGAAATTAATACTGCAATGAACACTGGTCATACAGAAGTACCATTCTATAAATAAAACTTTTTTTTTTTTTATCCGCCTTCCTACCTCGGTGTCCACTCCTTCGGACTCTGCTCATTCCTCCGGGCCGCTGCTCCAGGATCTGCCCTAGAGTGCTTTCTTTCTCCTCCCTCCTTATCTGCACAGCGGGGTCTGTCTGGAGTTGGTGGTCCCTAGGTGGAGCTGTCGTCATCTAGGACCCCCGAGGGGCTTATCCGTTTTTCTGTGCTCCCTTGATCCCGCCCCTTGGGACGCCGCGCGCTAGGACGACGGCCCAGAGAGGGGCGACGTGCTGATGCACATCTCTTTTGTGTGCCCAACAGTGTCCCCCACCCGACTCTGTGAACGGACGTAATTCCCTCGAGAGCCCGTGTTCCCACGCACTGGCTCTCTCAGGAGCGTCGGGTGCAACTTACCCCTAGGCATCCTCCCTGAGGGAGAGCATCCATTGAGATGCTCAATCCTCCCTCCCCGGCTGACCCCCGCTGACCCGAGTCCGTTCCTGAACCCGGGTCACCGACGTGGCTCGAGGTGTGGCATCTAGTGCCTCTATAAATAAAACTTTGACTGGTAGATGTTGACAGACTTTGTTAAGAAGGCACACAAGGTATATGCCACAGACTGCTTTCTAAAGTAAGATGGACCAGTGATGATGTTATCCTCCTAGTAAGTATATGATGATAATGTTAAACAGAAATCTCCTGATTCTTGGTTTCTAAGCAGGGTGTACAGTCATCCCAAAAACCACTTTGTTCCCATGTTTACTTTGCAACCCCCTAAAGGCATGTTCTACATATACACACACTTATCTGGTGCATGCAAAGTCTTTTGTGAGCACCACCCCTAAATGGAGATTGGGGTGCAATGCTAACACCTACTGCGTAATTCACATAGCATTGCAGTCCTCTCAGCCTGGATCATATGCTGCTGCATTACCCTGCATTATCATCTAATAAAGGCAGGTATGAACTCAGGGAGAGTGCTAGCAGTAATGTGAGCTGGAAAAGGCCACCACAGGACATGGGATCAGGAAGGAACAAGCCAGGGATCACTAGACAATGGAAAAAAATAACACTAGAACAAAGATGGGGGCCTGCATCATTAAGGGAGGGGGCCTACATTACCAAGGAGAAGGTTCTGCATTGATATTGAATGTAGTATACTTGGGGAGATTGAAAAAAAATTATGATTGCAAAATGCTGTGCAAAAACATTTATTGTTGACAAATGAGGCCAGCTAGGAGAACACCAGCCTAGAACCCCAGTATTGACCTTTTTCGTGGGGCAGTTAGGTTACTGTCTAGGGTGCTGAAATGTAGAATCTTAACACAGCGCTAAATTGAATAGCACTATGCTAACTAGACATAGGGCATCCAAACTGGATGGGGGTCATATTCAAAGATATCCCCAGCATGGCACTCAGAGGATAGCACAGTCACATTAAATACATTATTGTGTACATCAAAATGAGGAAACAATCTTGCATGTAGGATGCAGTGGTATATTAGGTGGATTTCTGAAGCACTGAAAGGCTGCCATGGCAGCACTATTTGCTGCTTCCAACACCCTACCCTTAGCATGGACAGTGGTGCATGACCCCACCCCACATCCTTTCCCCCAGCAGCACTGGTGTTGGCGACACCATCCCCTTCCAGGGCTGTCCCTGAGAAAATAGCACAACATCTCTGGCAGTAATTGTCTGATCCCAAAGTAAAAAGTTAAACTTCCCTGACAGTCCAGTGGTACCCTCCTCCTGCCCATCCCTGAGTAAAAAGATAAACTTCCTTGGCTGTCCAGTGGCACCCCATCCCACCCAATGCCTAAGTAAATGAACACACTTCCCTGGTAGTCTAGTCCCCCCACTTCTGCCAGATCCCTGTTAAAGTATGTAGTAGAACCCCTAGCCACTTCCCCCCATTCACCACCTGACCCACTCTCTAAAAGATGGCAACCAGTACAGACCCTTCTTTCACCACTGTTCCCATTAGCCATCTGAATGACAGGGAATGACTGTGCACCTATCACAGAAATGACACTACACACTAACATGAATGGTCTTTCCATGGGTGAGTCAGGTGGCAGATGGGGGGGTGGGAGTGGTGGATGCTGGCTCAGTGGGCCAGACAGGAGTGTGGAGTGTACTATGTACTTTAAAGAGGATTGAGACTGGAGGGGATTTGTGCATGGAGGCATGGTGCAGAGCTGCAACTGCCCAAATAATGATATGCTAATGGCCTCTTAGCACTTTGCATGCCATATGTGATCATTAGCATGCTGGCCTCTAAATATAACTTCAAGCAGCAAAGGCCATATCTCATTTGAGATGCACTATCCCCTTTGCTCCTGGGTTCCTGTTGCCAGCAGGGGTATGTGGTAGTAGTACCATGCATATGTACATTGTGTGGCACTAACAGCCTAACCTTCATACAGGCAATGCATGCTAGTGAGGACACACTGCCTGTATAAATATGGCACCCTGATGGTCGCATGCTGTTTCATGCATGGCACTATCTTTTGCATGGAACAAATGGACCCTTTTGAATATCTGAGCTCAGGTCTTTTATACACAAACTGACAAAGTGGCAGTACATATTAAACATACATCACACTGAGCCCATTATTTCACCTTCAGCATTGTCTCAGTCAATTCATACATCATGACAAGGGTCATATAGAACCACAGTATTTTTTCATATAAAGTCCATGAAGACAAATGCAAACTAAGACAACAGACATCACATGGTAATAAGGTGCAAGATTCAAAAAATATGTAACAAGTTCAGGTCAGAATAATTTAGAAGTATTTCAAGCAGGCATGATGTACCCTTAGTTGCCAAAACTCAGCACCTTATTTTTAAAGGTGTGCAGGTTTCTGTGACTGTTTCCACAATTTATGGCAGCTTGCCTCAAAAAAACTTACACTCAAGGTTTGGATGCTGTTTGACCACCTTCTAGTGGGTCTAGCAGTGTTCATAGGAATTTTTTTTAATTTACTGTTTTGGCCCCTTCTCTCCAGTGCTGCCCCCTTTCAGTGGCTACCACCTAGCTCAATACCTTGCCATCTCCAGTGTTAACCCCCTTTTAATCCTCCCTTCAACTCCTCAAGGCAGGGTATGCTAGGCTGGTCACACCAGGCAAGAGAATGACCATCCTATGAGGACCTCCAGTGTAGGGAGGCAGGTCAGTCAGGCCAGGGCCCAAGTATGCCCCATCATCTTGCTGCATGATGGGGTCTTTTCATTATGTTCATTAGTCCCAGATCCAGAGAATGCCAGTATGCTAGGGAGTCCAAGTGCATGGACACACAGAGCATGGCAAGGTGAATATTGGGAGGTCTCCTCACCTTCCTCAGAAGTATCTCTACTGCACTACCACCTCTGGTCACCCAGGTGACAGTGTTATGGCACAGGCAGTAACCATCCCTCTCAGAGGAGAAGAGCTTCTTTTCAATGCAGGATCCTCCTCTTCTGGCCAGTCCCCAGTGATCCTGGCTCATTGTGAACTCAAGTGACATGCACTGCAAGCCATGATCCTACCGCTGCACTGATGGACCAGCTTAAAGGGGATCTTTGCAGTTTAGTCTGTCCTTTACAATTTAAAATTCTTACTTCCTGGTTTAGTTGCTGTTGAACTCACATAAATTGTTCTGATGTTGTAATATGCTTTTTTTATGTTTTATAAACTGCGTTAACAGACCGTACTGTACCATTTTCTTGTCTGTTATGACATACTCTAAGTATTTACTGGGCAATTAAATCATTTTATTTGTATGTACAGTATGTTAACATTTTTAAGACTGTCCTCTCCAGAACCTCCTTGCAAATGAACATTGCTCAATGGAGCTTTCCTGGTAAAACAAACAAATAAATAAATCATGAGCCATCTCAGTATGTGCTGTACATGCCTCATCAGACCTGCTTACACTGTATGATTCCCATGATAGTAGACCAGCTGCCTGCAGAAACACATGTAACGGTGTGAGGCAGATCAATATTTCTGCAAATATAAATGGTCTGATCAGGTACTGCATGCATGTTTTTAATTCCTTTGTGTTTTCTTCTATTTTGAGGTCTGGTCTGTGAGGTGTGCCATGTCCAAATACTCAAAAAGCAAAAAGTAGCTACTGTTGGCAACTGGTGCAATATTCCGGAGATATTTATGCAGTGCAAGCAACTCTGTTGAGTCACGTACATCAAAACAAAGAACACCGCGCACACCAAAAGCAGCGAATGATGCTACCCTTGCTGCAAGTAGCCAAACTTGGGGAAACAAAAGAAAGGGCACACACACCATAGCTCAGTACTAAAAAGTATTTATTCTACCAGAAACAGTGGTTGTTTCTGGTAAAATAAATACCTTTTTTAGCACTGAGCTATGGTGTGTGCACCCTTTGTTTTGTTTCCCTGAGTCACGTACATTACCTGCTGAAATAGAGTATGACAGAGGGTGCAGTGGCAGACAAGAAAATGGCATGGTGTGATCTGGCTAACATGGTTTATAAAACCTTTAAAAAAGCATTTTGAAAAAAATCATAACTACAACAGCAGCTACTACTTGGGAGGCAATGATAGTAAATTGAAAAGAGCAGGCAAAAAATAAAGATTTCCAATTTTGCTTTATTGCACCACAAATGTGATGCATGTATTTGGAAATATTGCCCCTACTGTTTAAATGTTGTTCCCCATCCCCCAAACAAAGCCAGGCTGGTTATGTCAGCTGACAACAGGTTTGAAGGAAGTTATCATTAATTTGCTTTATTGTGCCAATTTGCTGACATTTGAACAGGTTGTAACATAATCAATTTGCCACCTGGGTGGCTGGAAGGGATGTATCTTTGGAAACCAAGCTTAACTGGGATTTTGTTGTTTAAATGACACTGTATACTGAATGTGAAACACCCAGTGCTAAACAAATATATTGTAACAATTCCACTAATCAAATATATCTTAAAAATTTAAAGTGTGGAACTATTGTAAAGTACCACTTAGCTTTTTAGATATGTTTACTCCATGCAAATCATCTTTATTTGAAAAGTGAATCATGTCCTCTGTATTTAGATCTAGCAACTGTTCTACTGATGTTTGAAGCTTTCTTTTCTGAGTGATCAAAGTGCCAAACTGAATAATTGGCCATGTGAAATATTGAGCATTTACTAAGCTGCCAAGGTCAGACTTCAACAGTAGGAAAGTGTCCAAGTCAGTCTCACTAGAGTATGTACCTTCTATGCTGTAAAATTAATGTTTAATTCTAATACTGTACAGCATCAAGTAATTTTGGTATACAGTATTTACAGTATATGAAAAATATGAAAGCTTAGGGTGTCTCTTTAAAATAAAGGATTTCTCCCATTATGTGCCTGTAGTAAAACCTTTTTGGAAATAGGGCTCAGGAATGGGGGTGGAGGATTTACAGGTGTGTGTGTGTGTGTGTGTGTGTGTGTGTGTGTGTGTGTGTATGTGTATGTGTCGCATTTTAGATGCAACTGCAAAGGATGTTTGGACACTTCTATCAGCATCTGAACTTTGGATGCAGTTGTGCTCCAAAAGTGAGCCTTGTGTCAAGAAATGATGTGTGCATCATATTGCAAAATCTAAAAAGGTGGTACTTAAACAATAAATACTTTTGTGCAAAAGCAGTTGTTACTTCATGAATTCAAAGGCATACAAAACAACAAACCGTGCTCATGCAGCACCAGGAGATGGACAACGTACCCCAACATTGCACACCTCAATGGGCTGCTACAGAATGCCAAAGCAACAGACAATTACAATTACTACAGTTACTTTTCATTATTCATAAATTTTCTTATTTGCTATTTTTGACTCTACTACTGTAGTTCTTTATGAGTGCCACATACTCTTTTGGTGAGAGAACCACAGTCTCAAAGTGAGCATGCATGGTTCTGGCACCCTAAAGATGAGTGAAGCATACTCTTATACTTGAAAGAGGCACTCTGACTCTCCTTATCAACATATTATAAAGCATCAAATTATGTTTGATGAACAATATATAACAAGCACTGGTCAATTGCAAAGGTTTTCTTCATTGTATTTGTTGTGTAGTTGTTGGGCATAGATAATGCAGCAGTTAAAATTAACAATTCAATAACAGGCAGAGCTGTAGCCAGGAATTTTAAACATGTACTTGACAGTTGGCAGCAGTATTGCCCTTCCTTCTACTGTTGCCCAACCGAACATAATTAACCTTCCTGTGAACAGCCTGAAGAGTACATTAGTTATCTTAATAGGTCCAACCAATTAGGACATCCTGTCCCACTACTAGTTTCCTATTAACGATTCTGCAAACAAGTTTGTGGAGGTCAAAATACAGCTCAAGGTTAACCAATTGTATTACAGATTGTCATTTTTAAAAGAAACCCAAATGGCTTTCTGCATTCACTTTAGCAGTGTAATGATATACAGTTGCAAACCAGGAAATCCCAGTTTCACATACAAATGCATACATAATTTTTAATCACAGAGAAGCAAGGAACGAGTATAATGATATACAATTTTGCTTGTACATGCTTATACATTTGCTTGCTGCTGGGGGAGGTAGGAGATGTGAGTTTGAATGTCTTTAAGTGTTCTAGGAGGCATCTTGTCTGTGAGATTTTTGTTTGAATCTTTCTTTAACGGTTTCTTTAACTGTTGCTTGCTGCTGGGGGAGGTAGGAGCTATGAGTTGGAATCTTTCTTTAACTGTTCCAGGAGGTTTTGTCTGGGGGAGCATTCATTTAAATGTTTCTTTAACTGATTCTTTAAATGTTCCTTGCTGCTGAGGGAGGAGATTTTTTGCCTATTAACAAAGGAGCCAATCATTTAAGAGCTGTGAGTTTGAATCTCTTTTTAACTGTTCCAGGAGGCATTTTGTCTGTGCATTTTGTTTGCTGCTGGTGGAGGTAGGAATGGTGGGTTTAAATCTTTATTTAACTGTTCTAGGAGGCATTTTGTCTGGGGGAGCATTAGTTTGAATCTTTCTTTTACTGTTTCTTTAACTGTTGCTTGCTGCTGGGAGAGGAGATTTTTGCCCAGTAACAAAGGAGCTAATCAGGTAGGAGTTGTGACTTTGAATCTTTCTTTAACTATTCCAGGAGGCATTTTGTCTGCACTTTGCTTGCTGCTGGGGGAGGTAGGAGATGTGAGTTTGAATCTTTCTTAAAGCATTCCAGGAGTCATTTTGTCTTTGAGATTTTTGTTTGAATCATTCTTTAACTGTTTCTTTAATTGTTGCTTGCTGCTGGAGGAGGTAGGAGCTGAGAGTTTGAATCTTTCTTTAACTGTTGCTTGCTACTGGGAGAGAAGATGTTTTGCCCAGTAACAGAAAAAGTCAATCAAGTGGGAGTTGTGAGTTTGAATCTTTCTTTAAGTGTTTCAAGAGGTATTTTGTCTGTGATATTTTTGTTTGAATCTTTCTTTAACTGTTGCTTGCTTCTGGGTGAGGTAGGAGCTGAGAGATGGAATCTTTCTTTAACTGTTCCAGGTGGTTTTGTCTTGGGGAGCATCAGTTTAAATTTTTCTTTAACTGTTTCTTTAAATGTTCCTTGCTGCTGAGGGAGGAAATTATTTTGCCCAGTAACAAATGAGTACTTTCTCTAGCTGTTCCAGGAGGTATTTTGTCTGTGCATTTTGTTTGCTGCTGGGGGAAGTAGGAGTTGTGAGTTTGAATCTTTCTTTAAGTGTTTCAGGGGGCATTTTGTCTGTGAGATGTTTTAACATGCTGGAGGTAGACTGGTCCATCCCAGCAGGGGCCTCAGCTAGGACACAGGACTTTGTGGACTCCCTTGAGGGGGCTGGCCTTAGGCAACTGGTTCAGAAACCTAACAGGGACTGGGCAATCCTAGAGCTGGTGTTTACCAACAGGGACAGGGTAGTAGATCTTAGGGTGGAAGGTCAGTTAGGGTCCAGCGACCACAATATGGTGTGGTTCAAAGTGGACACAGGGATCCAGTCAACCCATACAAAGGGAAGAGTCTCAGATATTAGATAGGCAGACTTCACCAGTATGGGACTACAGCTAAAAGAAACCCTGGAAAAGAGGGGGATAGGCAGTGACATTAAGGAGAAATGAGCACATATCAAGGATGCTATAGTGGAGGTAACAAAACAATGCATTAGGTCAATAGACAAGAGTAAACAGAGAAGAAAACCACTTGGGTTTTCGGGGGGGGTGGCAAAAAAAGTAAGGGCCAAGAGGCTAGCCTTCAGGACGTATAAGGAGACACAAAGGGATGAGGACAAGGAAATCTACCAGAATTGTCTGGGAGAGGCAGGAAAGGCAGTGAGGAGTGCTAAAGCGCAAATGGAGGAGAGAATAGCTCAAGTGGTTAAAAAAGGATATAAGACATTCTTCAGGTACATTAGTGAGAGAAGGAAGGCAAAGGGGGGAGTAGCAAAGCTTTGAGGGCTGAGGGGAGATAGTGGAGGGAAACGGGGGAAAAGCAGTGATTCTGAATGAATATTTCTCTTCAGTCTTCACTGTGGAAAGGGATGGGCAAGGCCCACAGCTGGACTTCAAAGGAGCTAAGGATAAGGAGTTAAACACCAGTCCATTCACAGAGGGGAGGGTCCTAGAAGAAATGGCAAAGCTAAAGGTGGAAAAAGCCATGTGTCCAATTGGCATACATCCCAAGGTCCTAAATGAACTGAGTATTGAACCGGCAACCCCTTTGGCAGCCCTGTTCAGTGAGTCCTTAGACACTGGAGTGGTCTTAGAGGACTGGAGAAGGGCAAACATTGTCCCTCTTCACAAGAGTGGCATTAAAGAAGAAGTGGATAAGTACAGGCCAGTTAGTCTAACCTCTGCAGTCAGAAAGATCAACAAGGCAATATCGGTTCTCTGCAGGCAGCAAAGGGGGTAGCAGAAAGGCAGGGAGCAAGGAGGGAGTGAGGGCAAAAATCCAATATGGACAATAATCCATGATATAGGAGAGGGTAAATCTGGACTGACTGAATGGACCAATGACCTTTTTCTGCAGACCTTGTCAAGGTTTTAATTTTTGTTCAGTTCTACAGTCCTGAACTGCCAGTATCAGCTGCAGAAATGATTAGATTCATATCTCTCAACTGCCCCTGATTTTATCTCAAATATTTCTTTGCATTTGAAGCCTAAATTATTGCCTGGCATCCAGTTCTCTTTCAGATGATGCATTTCACATTTAGCATTACAATACAATACAGTACAATACAGCAGGCATTTTGAGCAGATTATTTCCATTTTATAAATGTGTGCCTGAAGTTTTTTCTCTGCCCTTTTCCTGTGCCTTCTTCTCCTTGACCTACCTCTTCCCTACCCCCACCCTCCCTACCCTCCTCCTTCCCTCATTTATCTGCCTCCTACTCTACCCTTCTCCCTACTCCCTACTCCCTCCCAATCCATCTTGATCTCCTTCCCTCCCCTCCCGGTCCTGGAGTTCCTCTATCAATCTATCCTGTCCCTTCCCCAGCCTTCCCTCCTTTCTCATCCCAGACAAAAGAGACATAAGTCCTACTTCATCTTCTCTCTCTTCCTTTCTGGCAATGTGGAGACTAACCCTGGTCCCTCTCCTCCCTCTTCCCTCTCCTATCCTCTCCTTCTAGAGACCTTAGTGCTTTCCAACTTAATGCTAAGAGCCTTCTCCCTAAATTGATATTTTTAATGTATGGGTTTCTCAACACTCTCTGGACCTCCTCTTTATCTCTGAATCCTGGTTGTCCTACAGTATTGCTGATTCTAGCCTGGCCTTCCCTGTCTACCATTTCTTTAGGCAGGGCAGGGGCAAACGTAGTGGTGGTGTTGGCCTTTATGTCTGCCGGAGCCTCTCCTGCTACATTGCCTCAGGGAGGCTGTATCCTACTCCCATGAGTTTCTCCTTGCTTAACTTTCCTTTCCCTCCACCTTACCCAACTTCAGTGGTGGGGTTTATGCCTCTCCAAAAAATCTCCCCCTTCTCTCTGGTTGATTCACTCTCTGCCATCACCTCATACTCCTCATCTAGTGAAGCCATCCTCCTTGGGGACTTCAATATTAATTTCTGAGCCTCCCAACCAACCTCCATCAGAACTGAGCCACTATACTTCCCCTAACTTACTAACAAACCCACTCAGCTCAATCCACTTTCCTCTTACCACACCGTTCTTTATTGGGTTCTTTCCTCTCACTCCCACCACATCATTGTAGCAGGTATGATGCTGGATGCCTTCAGTGACCACTGCATGAAATTCTGCATCAAGAAGATCCAGCACTCTCCCTCCTCCCCAAATACATCTGGTCCAGATCCCTCTCAACATAAATGTTCTACTGAGCAACTTTGCTGCAACTGATTGGTCTCCCATCCTCTCCACCTCTGATATGGATGTGGCCTTCTCCCTGTTCCATTCAAAATGTACTTCTATCTGGGACACACATGCCCACTACCTCAGAAAGTCCAGGGCTAAATCTTCCTACTACCCCTTGATCACAGTTCTAATTGTCCCACTCCCTGCCTGACCACCTCTTTATAGGTCACTTTGAAATACATGCACAAAGGCTATGCATACCATCAAATCCTTCTATGTTAAGGCCAACCACCAGAACAACCTCAATTCCCCAGCCAAATTTTGAAAGGTGATTCACTCCCTTTGTGACCCTCCTGCCCAGTCCATTCCCCAAGTTCTCATGGTTGATGGTTCACCTGTCTCTGACCTTCCCTCTGTAGCTGCTCACTTCTATGAGTTTTTCACCACCTGTGCCCTTCACTCGCCCTCTCCTCTTGGCTTCTGTCCCCCCCCGTCTCCTCCCTCCTCTTTGCCCCACTTCTCCCTGGGGTTTCAGTTCCCCCTGTTACTACCTAGGAAACACTGCTTGCTTTTTCCTTGCTTAATCTGTCTACATCTACCCCGATGGCCTGAACTCAAAACTGCTCCATCTCCCAGCTCCTGCCATCACCTTCCCCCTTACTCACCTCCTGTACCTCTCCTTCTCCCTCTGTGCTCCCCCATCCCCAATTTCTCTACCCTGGATGGCACTCTTCTTGAAGTGGTTCCCTCCTTCAAGGATCTTGATGTGTGGCTTGATAGTAGACTTGACTTCTCTGCCCACATTGATGCCATCCAAGCCAAGCTCTGCCCCAAACTCGGTGCCTTATATCGCAACAAAGACTGCCTTTCTTCCCATGTCCACCGAGAGCTGGTTACCAAAATGGTGGTCCCTGTCTTTGACTATGTGGATGTGGTCTTCAGCACCACTCCCACCTCTTCCCTTGCTAGACTGGACACCCTTTATAATTCCTTTTGTTGTTTTGCTACTCCCTCCGTACTCACCACTGCTCCCTCTACTCTTCCCTATCCATTGATGCTAATGGTTTGCTCAACCCCCTCTGAATCCTTCAAGACAAGTTGCCATATTGTTGCTCCATTCCTCATGAATGATCCAACATCACAACAATGGTGCTCCTCTATGTACTATAATGAAGATAAAGCTTGCATTTTAAATATCCTGCCAGCTGGCTTGCAACACACAAAGCAACCAATCAGCAAAGAAGTAACCATTCCTTTCCTCACAGTAGCCAATAAACAGTTTTACAGATTATTTCTTTCAGGCCAATCAGAGTGTACTAGCTGCAGTCATTCCAAGAGTGAGTCCAGAAGAGGCTCCAGACCACCAGTACACATACACGCTCCTCTCCCACTGTGACAGTCTGACTCAGTATGTTGTGTTCTACGTAGAAAACAAAGGAAAAAATCTCTGCATGCCCTGCCCTCCCCATTACTCAGTCAGATCATGTTCAGATTGTGTCACTTCCAATAAAAAAGCAGCAGTGGCAAGGGACTTTAAATTCTATACTCATTGCTTGCTTCTTTTTACATTTGTTCCCATGTTTTGTACCTCTTTCTCAACATTTGCACAGTACATTCCAACATACTGACCGTGTGCCTACCAACAACTTTGATAGCAGGAGTTATAATAGGAAAATTGTCATGGTTGGGAAATGAAGAAGTTCACACATAACGTTGCTGTCTTCTTAGATTGTGCTCTTGAATTTCAAGATAGTAGTTTTTATTATCCCCAACATATGAATATGGCAAAAATGTAGACATGGCACACACACCGCAGTTGGAGTTTTAAGTATTTATTAGAACCAAAACTTCACCATCCAAACACCACTACACCAATAAACATCTTCATCAGAGCATAGTACTTGGTGATTAAACATGTGGTTATAAAGCCCCATTCATTTCCATATTTATGATTTCATACATACATACAACCAGATCCTCTTTCATAAATTAACAGGGCCGCTGAAGGATGTCTATTATGGTGTAAGAGAACCCAAGTGTGAGGTCTGTGAGAGAGGACCCCAAATCAAAGCTGAGCGGTTCTGTCTGCCCAAACCTCACAAGTAGAGACTCTTATGCCATAAAAGACATCCCTCTCAGGCCCAGTTATCTTATTATAAATCACTCTTGGGCTCAAGTGATTTATAAGTTTAGAATATTTTATTTATTCTGTTGTGCTGTCCTTCCCTCTGGCACTGCAGTGGAGTGTTCCCTGCTAACACTCCTGCATGAGAACACAATGCATGCAGAAGAAGAAGTACGGGGGTTCTGTATGCTGATTGGCTGAAATCACTTTAGTAATTTATAGTGGTTATAAGAAGTCCACACAACATACTGTAGCCCAGTCTCAGCACTTAGTGATCAAATCAGTGCAAATTATACTACATAGCCACTAGAGGGCTACAACAGCTGTCTTTTCTGTTAAAGAGGAAACACATCGTATTTTCTACTTCCTCTAATGCTCTAGTGGATCTGGGATACCTCTCTTTCTAAGGAACATCCTCGGGGGTTTTATGCCTGTTTCTCAGTCCAAACCATGCTCATCCACTAAGGCTGCAAGACTTGAATGCCTGTCCCCTCTCCCATTTTGTACTGTTAGAGCAGGGCCAGAAACAGAAATGAAAGCTACAGACCAATCTAGCCACATCAGATTACAGCCTTGAACCACCTCACTGGCTCAGCTGCAAAGAGTTGCTCCACAGGTACGTTCAGCACCAAAACCACCTCTCAGTCAACAAAAGGATTTTGAACTTATGACACCTGATCTCCGATTGGTCTAGGCTTCTAGTGGCGTTTACTGCTGGCTGTTGTGGCGTTTAGATCTACCATGGGAAATTACAGCTGGTTCCTCAGTGTGTCACTAGCTTTACTAGTGCTCAGCTCAATTCTTCAGAACCCTCATCCCTCCTTAAAGTGGAATGACCCTTGCACTTCTCCCTGTCCTGCATCCAACAGCTCCTTTCAGGTAGCCATTCTGGACTATTGGGCTTCTCAACTGTCTCTGTTGGGGAGTGGGACATCTCCCGAGCTGCCTCTGCAGACTACTCTCCCATCCAGACTTGTGACTTCCTACTCATGGCAAATTTCTGCCAGGACACTAGTGGCTGCAACACTAGGCCAGTATAACACCAGGAGTGGGTACAGGCCTACCCATCAACACCACCTCCCCTATCGCCCCAAAAATAGTGTTTACAAATTACAGTTCGCTGCCTTAAAAAGAATCCTGCTTCTTTTACTATTGTGTTCAGGCAATGTCGAATTCAACCCAGGATCATTAGACACCCTTGCTTCTCCATTAGACCAGGCAGGTATCAAAGGAATGTCTTTTATGCATCTTAATGCCTGTAGTTTGCTGAAAAAGTTCAATCTTATCCAGGCTTGGGTGAGCCACACCCTACCTGATGTCCTAGTGATCACTGAGACCTGACTTAGGCCAGCCACCCCAGACAATGAAATCAATATCCCAAATGATTTACTCTTCCGAGCAGATAGGCAATCAAGAGGAGGTAGGGTGACAATTTATGTAAGGGACAAATACTCAGCCACATGCATAGACACATCATCCTCCCCCAAAGAATTTGAGTGCTTGACCCTAAAGATCGAACTTTCTCCTTCCAGTTCACTCTGTGTAATAGGCTGCTACAGGCCTCCTTCTGTCGGACCTCATCTCCTGTCTCACATCAGTTCCATACTGGGGCTCAGATCCTTGGAAACCATTATTCTTGGCGACCTGAACTTCCATTGGCTATCAAGTGCATTAGCTCCCTTGAAATCCTTTTGTGACACTCTAGGACTTGTGCAACTCATTGGCAAGCCTACTCACCCAAAAAAAAAGAACCTTAACAACAGCTCCCTCTTAGATGTAATTTTGGTTAGCAAGCCACACCTGTTCTCTCATGTCGGAACATTTTTCTCAGACATTGTTTAATCACCACCATTAGATCCATACAAAACCCACAGTTTGTGGCAAAGTTCTCTATCAAGAGGTGCAAATGCAACTTTGATTTGTTTGCTTTTGTCCACGACTTGAAACATTCACCATGATGGCAGGAATTCTTCCTAGCCAAAACAGTTAACAGGGCATATACTATTTTTTACGATATTTTAAGTGAGGCTTTAAATAAGCATGCACCCTTGGTTAAGGTGCCGGTCAGGAGCAGCACCTACCGTTGGTTCTCGCCTGACCTCAAAGCTTCCCTGTTAGAAAGGGATACTTTATGGAAAAAAGCCCAAAGAAGCAAGAACGACTTGGATTGGTGTCTTTTTAAGAGAGCACGTAACATGTGCACCAAGTTGGTCAGAGCAGCCAAGGCTGCCTACTTTCATTCAGAGCTAGCCTCTGCCTCAAGAAATCCTACAAAGCTCTGGAAAACATTAAAAGACATGTCTGAACATGCACATGGTAATTCCATTCCAGCAAAAATTAAGTCTGGTGGCAGCATTATTGCTAACCGATCAGAGATATTGGAAGCCCTCAATTACCATTTTGCAATGGCAGAGCTAGCATTTGATACTTCTCCTGCCAATGACCTCCGCACAGCTCAGGACCCACCAACCCATGAGTCCCCCTCTACCGAGCAGGCCTTCTACCTCCTTCCTGTCTCTCTAAAAGAGGTGGAAGACCTACTGCTGCAACTGGACACCAGGAAGGGAGCAGGCTCCAACTTCATAGAGCCATACTATCTGAAATGCGCCTACCATGTGCTTGTGGTGCCAATCACCCACCTATTCAACATGTCACTCTCCCAGGGTAGCCTCCCCCCTCAATGAAAAATAGCCCATGTCATCCCTCTATTAAAAGCAGGTGACCCCTGCGATCTAAATAATTACAGACCGATCTCCCTCCTCCCCATCCTGTCTAAATTACTGAAAAAATAGTGTGTGGCCAGCTAGCAGTATACTGAGAATGCAGAAGCCTATTAAACCCAGTTCAGTCTGGATTCAGAGCAAAGCACAGCATCATAGCAGCCCTAGCTAAGGTGACCAATGATTGGCTCCTAAACCTTGACAAGAAGAAGCATGTCTGTGCTGTTTTCTTGGATCTTAGTAAGGCATTCGACACAGTCGAACACAGCCAGTTTCTTTCCTTCCTAAGCACCTTAGGCCTGGACCATAAATCTATGTGCTGGTGTGCAGACTACCTCGGAGAACGGAAGCAGCAGGTTAAAGCTGAAGGTGATCTTTCTCCATTAAAACCTATGCTGAGGGGCATGCCCCAGAGCTCTATCCTTGGTCCCCTACTCTTTGCAGTCTACATTAACAACATCAATGACCCCATCAAAAAAGCCAACATCCACTTATTTGCGGATGACACTGTACTGTACTTGAATCATCCCATGCTGGAAGCAGCCTGTGAAGGCCTCCAAGCTGAATTTAACCTTCTACAATACCAGCTCATAAACAAAAAGCTTTTGCTCAATGTGAAAAAGACAAAAGCCATGCTCTTCTTACCCTTGTTGCATGTGGCAATTCCTGCTGGGGGGGGGAGCTATCCCACAAATTACCACTGTTCTTGGAGAAACACTAGAGTATGTAGCTAAATTCAAATATCTAGGAGCTTTGGCTCGATCATAAACTTATCATTGACCATCTCAAGAACGCACAGAAGAAACTAAGGCAAACATTAGGACCATTCTACAGAATTAACCACCTGCTCACAAAGGAGGCCAAGATTCAACTGGTTCAAGCTACCTTCCTATCTTTAATAGATTACGTAGATCTACTCTACAGCCACTGCACTGCCTCTGCACTGGCTAAGTTGGAAACCCTCTTCCACAGAGCTATCAGGTTCATTACTGGCCTTCCACTTTCCACACACCACTTGTTCCCTGTACTCCTCGTTAGGCTGGACTTCCCTTCACTATAGAAGGAATAGAAATGCCGCCCTATGGGCCTTCAGAGCGGGGACCAACAAGCTCCCCTCATATCTATGTTTCTATGTCTCAGATTGTATTCCCCGGAGTGTGTTAGGCACCTACGCTCTAAGGAGCTATTCCCTAAATGCCCTCCAAGTTCCAAGGGTCAAAACTCATTTTGGCATAGCTGTTCTAAGCTTCTCTTTGCCCACATTGTGGAATGGTTTACAAAGGAACTTGAAGCTGAGCTGCCCTGTTAGCCTGAATATCTTCAAGGCGCTCTACGATCACTATATGAAAGCACCTTACAAATGTTTTCTTCACTGCTAGCCCACTAATTCCACAACTCCCCCTTTCCATCCTGACGCTCACCGTGTTTCTATCCCTGGCTCTCACTCTTTCCCTATTAACTCTTCCTGCTGCACCCACCCTTCCCTGTCCACTCCAGCCTGGCTAAAGTCCCACCCCATCCATAAAGTGTCCCAATTATCTACCTCTCCTCCGTCATTATCATAACAAACAAGTACACGACAGCCATCGTCACTTTCTGTGGTTTTAGCTCAATTTTCCCTCAGTCAGATTGATTGATAAGGATGATAAGAACAGCTCAGTGATTCCAGTTGTACAGTACATCTAAATCCCTTCATTCTCTTCCTGGAATAAATGGTTCCCAATCTGGCCAGCAGGCAGCTGAAACTAAAATGTATTCTACATTCTGATTGTTTTTGGTTTGGGTTTCCCCTAGAGAACTGCTGTAAAACAATGTTAAAGACATATACACCATATGAGAGGCTTTAAAGTGCTGGCCATTCAATAATCAATACTACAGCTAACAACAAGGTTATTTAAAGACTCTTTTTCTTATTTTATTGTTCAGTGTCTATTTGATTAGAACAGAACATTTTTTTTTCAAAAGCTAAAAACATGATTAGGGCTTAGTTTCTTTTCTGAAGTGATTTGTCAAGTCTCACTTTTTCTTCTGATTATTAAGTTTTGTTTTCTCTAGGTGATAGAACCAAGGACTGATTTTTGTCCCTGTTTTCTAAAACATTTTATAATAGCCCCAATGATGTTAAACATAGTATGTTCAACTAAAATTCCACTCAGGAAAATGCAGCAAAAGAAGCTGCAGCAGAACTGTTTAAAAATTAGCTAGGATTAACTTACAGTACATGTGCCACGAGAAGTGCAAGCCACCCAACCACCTCAGCATAAGTGTCTAGGAAGCAGATTGCAGCCCCCACTTGTTATGTTTGCAGGGCAGCAGTGTAGAAAGAACAAAAGAAAATATGTTAAATTGATATATTAGATTAAAAATCATTAAAGCTGTCTTCAAGGCTGAAGATTCACAGTGAAGCAATGCTCAGCCAGATTCCTGATTTTATTCCTGAATATACTGGAGGAAATTAACCTATACCCCCCTTCCAAGAAAACCTGTGATTTTCCCAACATATTAAAGACCCCAAGTTTGACTAACTCAGACTGTTATAATGATTTAGGTTGCTTGCCCAGTGAGATGAGCCTTGAATAGAATTCATGTTTCAGTATGCACAAAAAAATCACTAGTAATATATCAACTGTGCCAGCAAAAGGTTTAGTGTTACTGCATACACAGCTAAAAGTGTATCATGTCAGTGCAGAAAGTGAAATTGTTTTAAATTTTATAGAAAACAATATTGGGTTGAAGTGAGCCAAAGTCCAACTTTAGTTATTGTGGTGAAGCTCCTTTCTGTCTCCCAGTAACCATTCTCACTTGATATTAAAATAGAAATGTGGAAGAATAATTACTGGAGTCGAATAGCACTGTTTCTTCCTTGAACGTCAAATCTGTTTTGCTATGTCACTCTACCTTAAGGGTACAGAGAACTGATCTCTCTCTCTCTCTCTCTCTCTCTCAGGTTAAGGTGTTTGTAGTTATTGTTTGCTGTTTCTGTTTACCCTGGGTTGTGCTTTATTGTTCCCTTTTTAGAAGAAGGAAAATAAACTGCTGGGAAAGGAGAAGGAAAACCACAATGTGCTACTTTTTTTAGGCTAGTCCATTTCAAGCTAATGTAATTCTAGTCTCATATTTAAGTACTGTATCAGAAAACAATAACAGGAACAAAGGGGGAAACATTTCTACAATCATATGTTGAAAAAATTTAGTTTGTAAATACCATGATCTCAAAAGTATGGAAGCCAAAATATGGCTGCAGGTAAGGGAAACTTCCAACTCTAGGTTGTTGATTCAAATCTTTCCTAGGTCAGCAGAGATTGAGAATCACTATCCTTGAAGATGCTTTTGTTTTGATGTTCATTCTGCCAGATCCACAACAAATCTGGTTTTGATTTTGGGTTCTGGTTTGGACACAGGGTTAATAGAAGAAAAGTTTATGTTCTTATATGCATTTCATTGCATATATGAAAGTGAAGTCTGTATGAAATACTAGCAAGATGTGAGACAATGCAATCAATCAATCTTTATTCAACCAAGAGAAGCACCATTGAGATAAACTCATTTACAAAATGGTCCTGGGTGGACAAAGTACATACAATTGACACTTGAAAAGAACAAACTTAGGAAAATAATATGCAATAATTAGATGCAAGGAAGCCAGAATACAAATTATAAAATGTACAATGAACGATATGTAACATGAGATATTCAATAAACAATATGTGCAATATATACAGCCTAGCCTGGTAGAAAAACAGGGAGAAAAGAAAGTCTGGGGGCAGCAATTTAATAGGGGAGCAGAAAGGAGGGGAGGAGAGAAGGTAGATGAAGACACCAAGCTAGTAGGTGATGCTTGGGAGAGGGAAAGCCAGGAGGGGAGGGGTGAGTCAGAGTGAAGGGGGCAAGGAGGATGTAAGGCTATGTGAGGGTCACTGAAGACTTGAGTCCTTCCTAGAAAAAGTAAGGGAAGAGGGCAAGAGGAGATAAAGCTCATGAAGGACTGCAGTCTAACCTAGAAGGATTGGGAAGTGAATGGGCTTAACCAATGAGCATACTAGAGTTCTATGGTTTGTGGAAACAGTTGCAAGTTTCTTTCAACAGATGGTGAAGCAGTGTTTTGAAGGTAGACATACTAAAAATTTGTGGGAGATTTAGGAATTTTTGGATACTGTTCCAGATGGAAGGAAGCAAATAATTTAAAGAAGAGATACCATGCTGAGTTCTGACTCTGGGGATGTTGAATGAGAAGCAAGAATATCGTCTAATTGAATAGGATCCCTTGGAGAAAACTAGGAGTTTAGAAATATACTGGGGGAGCTTACCCAATATGGCCCTGTAGATCCAGGTTAACACATGTTTTGTTCTACTCACTTTTAGGGAATCCCAGCCAAGTTGGGTGTAGAAGGTATAATGATGGGTGTTGTATGGCACATTAATGATGAATCTGAGGGCTCTGTGGTACAGGGTGTCCAGTTTGGAAAGAGAAGTGATGGGACAAGTGATGGGACAATGATTGTAGAGAAGATCGGCATAGTCTAGGAGTGGAAGGAAAGTTGTTTGAACTAGCCTTGTTTTTGCCTCTACAGTGAGAAGATGCTTGATTCTGTAGAAAATTCCTAATCTTTGTCTAAGTTTTTTGGCTAATTCTTCATTGTGTGGTATAAAAGAGAGCCTGCTATCGATCCAGAACACAAGGTATTTGAATTTATCTACTGGCTCTAGAGGTTCACCAAGGAGGGTTGTGATTTGGGGTCTAGCACCTTGAAGATGGATGACTGTGGAGTTAGCCTGGGGGAAAGGAAACATGACTTTATTTTTTTTTGTAGCATTGAGCAGCAGTTTGAGGGCCAGTAGGTTGTCCTGCAGCAGGCAGAACTCTTGCTGTAGGTCTGAACAAGCCTGAAACTGAGCTATCCGTTGGTTGAGTCACTCCTGTTTAATTAAAAAGGGATATTTACAGCCCATCGACTGACTGAGGAGCTTGGGCAGGATGACAAATTCATTTTATTTTTTTATCTGAAATTTAGTGAACGATATATATAGGAAACTAGTGATCAATCAGCCGGTTGCTATACATAGTACAAGCACGCTTTCATTCATTAGATGGTGGCCAGTCAGGTAGCAGGAAAGGTTGTGCTGGCTGTTCAGTATTGTACGTTCATATCCTTTTCTATGGGTCTCAAGGGGGAGAAGGGTGGGGAGGAAGGCAACATCCAACTACAACTCTCTAAAGCCCTATCTATGTGAATGAAGGAGAAGCACTGCACAGCAAATTCATTTGGTCTGCAAGTGTACTCTTTTATTATTATTATTCTCTTTTTCTTTTGCTCAGGGACTAAGACTCGTAAAACTATTTCACCATGCCTGTCTTAACTGGCAGGGTGCTGGGAAATGAAAACTGGGCGTCCTTTTAGTTTACAACTCTGCCATAGTACAGATCACATGAAACATTACTGAAACGTAATCTAACTTGCTGGGAGGTGCACACCCCTCTAAGCCTGTCATGCACAGGTTATTTCTTGGACTTGAAAAACTGTATGTTTCATTTTTCTACTTTTTGATGACAGGTCAATGCTGGGTCTGTAGCTCTCCATTTTAAGTTACAAGCCCTGTTGAAAATATGTGATTGGTGGCGTGAGGTGATACTTATTTGAAGCTCTGGGCATTCAGACACCTGTCACTCATTTTCATGTTGTGTGTTTTGGAAATATAGTGATCTTGCTGGCCTCATCATACTTTATGGATAATGTGGGACCCTATTTCAGGCCTCTGCAGTGGGACTGGCCTATCCCATTGAGCAATTTTGCAGGGATGCCAGGGGCCTCAATGCACTACTCCTACAAAGGCCAGAAGTTATAGATGAGGCTTGGAGCTCCAGTATCTCACCTTACTTTATACTGCTGCATCCAGGGTGAGGTGGAAGCCTGGAGGGAGGAAGATAGGCTTTGGTTACATCCAGGGATGGGGAGGCAGCATACCTGCTGCTGAGTATTGCCAGGGGAGCTATGTTGGCTAGGTGCCATTCTACTTTGCTGCATTGTCCACTCCCATCCAAGGCACCTATGGAGTGGGGAAAGGTGGAAATGTTGGAAGGTATCCAGGTACCTGAAGAGGAGAAGTGACCTGGCTATCACAAATACTTTCCACCATGCTGGTTACAGTCACAGTTACTCTTGTTAATTGTTTTAATTGTTTGTTCTAGTTTGCAACACTGCCCACTGTTTGGGCTTTTGGTTCATGTGCACACTCTTATGACCAGGCTACAAGGGAGAAACAAGGAAGGGGATGGACATACCACTCAATCTAGAGATGTACTTAAAGGGGTTAATTTATCAAATTATGGCTGGCCTCATGGTTATTTCATACAATGTAAAGGGCCTAAATAGGCCAGTAGAATAAGCCAGAATATTACAGGAACTTAATAAGCAAGGAGTGATGGTTGCCTAGCTACAGGAAATGCATTTAATGGATCGTGAACGTAGTAAATTAAATAGGTACTGGGTAGGTGAGGTGCATGCAGTCTCCTGGACAGTATACCCCCACCAAAGGTCATGGCCATGCTGATTCAAATGGCAGCCCTCTCCAAATTCAACCAACAGAGGTAGACCCATATGAAAGGTGTGTCCACTTAAAAGGGATATACATGGATCAGAAATTTACCTTCTTAAACCTATATGCCCCAAATGAAGATACAGAGAACAAAACATTCCTTAAAAAAGTTATACTGGAAACTGTAACATATACAACACCCATGTATATTATTGGGGGAGACTTTAACACAGTCTTCTCTACACACATAGACAGATGAGGTTCACATGCCTATACAGGGAATAGGGCAGGAGGTCTGCACTTACTGTTTTTGTTAGAAACTGGCCTAACAGAAATCTAGAGATTGTTACACTCAAATACAAAATATTATACCTACTTCTCAAGGAGGCATGGCAGTTATTTATGTATTGACATGTTGTTAATATCCACCAAGTGGTTGCATTCAGTGTCAGCCTGCAGGATACTGCCAATGACCGCTTCTGGTCATGCCCCCTTACTCCTTGACCCAAAATAACCCCAGCCATAGATACCTCAAACTGGAGGTTCAATGCTGGATGTCTTAACTCTTCGTATTTCAAAGAATTAATAGAGAAGACAGTCAGAGACCATCACTAAACCCTAAAGGGACAACACCATTGGTTTGATAGGACACCTTAAAGGCAGTGCTTCAGGGAGTTATAATAAATTACTGTTCAGGAGTTAAAAATACAGAGGCAGGGCCAGCATGCACAGTTAGAAGCTGATCTGAAAGAAGCAGAATTTCAACACAGGCTAACCCTCAACCTCAGGCCAGACAGGAGTGGAAGTCTAAGAAACAGAAGTAAATAAAGGTCCTCAATAACCAGACAGAAGGTAACCTCCGAAGAACTTAACATAGATACTACAAGGGGGTACCAGGGCAGGGCACCTGCTAGCATTAGCCCTGTGAAAGCAATAGAGTAGTAGGGCAGTGTTGCTTCTTAGTGACTCAGGTAGGGGAGGATGGCATACAGTTAACCCCCTGGATATTACAGTCATGTTTGCAAAATAGTGCTCTAACTTATATACCCAAGATGCAGATCCAAATATATTGGGTAAGATGGATGAGTTTTTATCTCAAATCACCTTTCCATCCCTGACAAACCAGAACAGGGAACCATTAGAAAAGCAATTTGGTTCAATGGAAATAGGGGACAAAACTAAGCAGTAAAAAATGGCAAATCCCCAGGTACTGATGTGCTCATATCAGAATTTTTTAAGACCTCTGTGGGCCTATTATTTCCCCCAGTGACAGACTGTAACCAGGACATTTTTTTGGGGGTGGTTGCAAGTCCCTGACTCTTGTAAATTTTCACAAATGTTCATACTGCCAAAACCAGGAAGGGACCCATTATGATGTAGCTCATACAGTCCTATATATTAACTTAATGTTGATCTTAAAATATTTATAGGGCTGGCCCAGTGGAGCTGAGGGTTGAGGCGCTGGATGCCACACCTCATGCCACGCTGGTGACCCAGGTTCAGATGTGAGCCCAGGCCTCCAGGGGTTGGCAGGGGAGGGATAGGATCGAGCATCCAGAGGACTGCTTTCCTATCCTGGGAAGGATCCAGGGAACCAGCACTCTATAGAAGCCCCTGTTGATGACCGGGAGCACTATTAGAGCAATGGCAGCAAGGCAGGCAGAATGCAGCAGACATCAGCACGTTGTGCCTCAGACGTCATTGCACATCCGCACTCTGCAAGGGGTGAAAATCAAGGTGGAAACATAGCGGAGCAATGATCTCGGTGGCTAATGGTCACGCCCGGCACCCCCCAGTTCCTGAGAAGATCCTGCCACAGAGTACATGAGCAATAATGGATGGCTCTGTGGGGGTTCTAGACTGGGCCTGGGTGGTGTGGATGCTGGCGGCCGGAGATCGCAGAGATCCACAGCACTAGGAGGAGGTACAAAGAAAAAAAAGATAAAAAATATATATATTTAGAGGTATTTTGGCAGATCGCATCCAGCAGGTGGTCCCCTCTGTAGTGCATTCAAACCAAACAGGATTTATTTCTTGGTGTGTTTCTTTTGAGACAACACCAGAAGGATTTTTAATATTATGTGATCACAAAGGGGGTAGAGAGCATTCAACTGGCAGTCTCCATGGATGCAGAAAAGGCATTTGATAGAGTTAATTGGTTGTTTTTGCAAAAAAAAAAAAAATAGTCAAAATGAAATATGTCCCTAAAATAAAAGTAGTTCTTTCATGCTTATACACAAACCCCCAAGCAATGGTAAGAGTCAATGGCATCAATTTGGACTACTTCCCTCTATCTCGATGAACCAAGCAGGGCTGCTTCTGTCTCCACTGTTGTTCATTCTGTGCCTGGAGCCGCTGGCAGAAGCAGTGCAACAGGATGATAATATCGGAGGGTGATGGCAGGTGGAGTTGAACAGAAAATATCATTATATACATATGATTCTGTCTTTTCTTTGAGTCACCTAGATGAATCAGTCCCATGTCTTGCTCACTTATTGGACTCATTTTGCCAGGTCTCAGGGTACAAAATACATTTTGATAAATTGGAAACCCTGAAATTAAGTGGGACCTGCCCGATGGGATTCAGGGCCACTTTTCCATTTACATGGGCTAAACACAATCAAATTCACTATCTGGGAATACAAATAAATATTGACACCTCAGACTAATTTAATATCAACTATCAGAAATTGGGGGGAAAGATACAGCAAGACAGAGTGAGATGGAAGCTTCTCCCTCTGACAGTCACAGGATACATAGATACTGTCAAGATGAACTTACTCCCGAGGTATCTTTTTCTGTTTAGCACCCAGCCACTACCCATACCAATCTCATACTGGACATTCCTGCTTAAAAGCATGCAGATATTTATAGGAGGAGGCTGTAGGACCCATATCAAGCACAAGATTTTGACATTGCTGTGGAAGCAGGGGGTGACTTTCCTTATTAGACCTGCACCACTACTACCTAGCGGGAAAATGATGCCTGCCTGTGCCTGGGCTAAACAGAGACATGCCTCAGGCCAGTACGAGATTGAAAATGAGGAGGAGGGCTCAACTGCTGTTTACCCTGGCTCTGGCCCCAGTGATTCAGACTATGCTAAAAACATATCTAGTAACTGGGTTAGCAGATTTTACATATGACAAAAAAGGTCAGAAAGTTACTACACTCTAATACGCCACTGGAACCAACATCTTTAATAAGACACAATTCAGAATGTATTCCTCCCAGACTTGACAAGGTGTATTCCAGATGGGAAAGAAATGATCTTACACATTTCTCTCAAGTTGCTTGAAAAGGGGTCCTGTATGGCATTTCAGCACTATAGAAACATAGAATTTGACGGCAGATAAGGACTTCTTGGCCCACCCAGTCTGCCCATTTCCCTACCTACTGGATAAGCTGCAGATCCTAGTTAACCAGCAGCCTACTTCTTCTTACCCCAACCCCCCAGAATTGCCTTATGACTGTCCCATGCATGCTTGAATTCCACCACTGATTTTGACTCCACAACCTCCTCCGGAAGGCCGTTCCATGCATCCACAACCCTCTCTGTGAAAAAATACTTCCTTAAATTACCTCTGAGCCGACCCCCCTCTATCTTCAAATTGTGCCCTCTTGTTCTTGCACACCTCTTTTTTGAAAGATGCTACCCTCTTGGACTTTGTTGATTCCCTTGAGGTACTTGAAAGTTTCTATCATGTCCCCCCTCTCCCTCCTTTCCTCGAGGCTATACATATTAAACTCCTTAAGTCTCTCTTCATATGTCTTCCGGTGCAGACCCTGCACCATTTTAGTTGCCCTCCTCTGGACAGCTTCCATCCTGTCTAAATGAATGAGTCTAAATGAATGACCACTGAATGAGAAATTTAATTTCATAATCAAAACTTTAGCGATTCCTTCATGTCAAGCACTTCATTACCAGCGAGAGTAATAATGCACAGATAGCTAGATCCATGACACCCATGGAAGATTTTTATCTACTGGGTAGTGGGAAAACAAATATATCTCTAGGGTATATAGGTTATTGCTGGCATCTAAGGGAGATTTCCTGTCCAAAATTAAATCAGCATGGGAAGCAGAAGCTCTATGCTCCATCACAGAGCAGGAAAGGAACAAGCAGCTCCGGAGAGGCTCGAGGGTGACTTCTACCCCAATCTGGAGGAAATACTTCTGCAGAATTCTGATCAGGTATTTCAGAATCCAGCCATTACCAAACACTGTAATACCACTAACACAGCAGAATGCTGGAGGTAATGTGGCACAAATTCTGGAATTTCCCAAGGTCACATCATTCTGGAGGGACATTTCAGCTGTCTGCCCAACAGATCTTGAAAAAACAATTCCCAGCACCTTCATTGTTTGGGTTCTGGGATTACACACCATTGTTAGCATGCCTGCAGGCCAATGTCAAATTGTCCCAATACTCATAATGGCAGCCCTGAAATGTATCACTTCCCACTGGTTGCAGGCAGAGCCACCAACTTTGACCGAATGCCATAAAAGAGTATGTCAAATTTATGACATAGAATAAATTATAGAAACATTAAACTTAAGAGAAGACAAACACCATGAAAGGTGACTTGCCTGGTTCCAGTGGGACTCAGGGGGCATAACAGTGGTAGGGGCAACCTTAGAGAATGAATAATAAAAATTAAATATCCATACATGAATGTGGAGAACCCTTGGACATGGTGTCTCACCTCTAGCCCCACTCCCAATACCTAACTCTTAAGTAAAGAGTGACTAATGAAGCAAAACAAAAGAGATACAGACAAGAAAGTGCATTGTTGTAATACTATTTCTTTATTGTGCTGATTCAATGTTAGTGTTACAAAGGTTTTAATGTTGACCAACCAGCAAATCAGAGAACGATATCAAATGCATACTGTAATTTATATTGTAACAGACTCATATACTGTATTTACAATCTTCTTCAGAATCATACCAATGTACTGCAGAGCCTAAATCGCTTTGTTGACAGAACCCTGTAAATCAAATGCACGTACTCACATTTTTCTGTATGTCCTATGGCAATGACACATCTAATGTGGTGTTACTGTAATGTATGTTATTCATTTCCTCTGAATAAAGCCAAACTAAAAAAAAATATTCAACTTTTAAAATTTTGTAATTCTGCTATAAACGGAAATCTGTGGCAGAATGTTATGAAACTCTGATTGTTCTGTTCCATCAGAATTTGAAAATCCCACACAGCCTCAGCATTTCCTCAGATGAGGGCATTTCCTTCATGGTGGGCTCTTATGGGAGAGTCTTCAGCTATGTCATCCCTTGGGCCTGTATTACATGTGGGGATCAGATGGAAGTTGGAAGTAGTGGTGCCCAAGAGTGCTGGTGTCATGCTGCCACACACTGGGGGTTTTCCACTTTCCTGTTTTGCCCTACCCTCAGGATGCAGCCACGCTTCATGATACTTGTGTTTAAGCAAGTGTATTGTCATGCACAGAGCCAGGCTATGCCCGCTCCACCACTTGACTCTCAAGCTGCACCACCACTTGTGGTCACCCAGGTGAGGGGTGTTGCAGTGGAAGTATAGCCCTCCCTCCCCTGGCCTCTAATTCTCAAGGCTCAGTACAGGAACCTGGTAGCCCATGATGATAGCACTATAAATGAGCGACTGTAGAAACAGTGACTCATTTATAGTGCCACATGATCCGGTGCCCTGAGAGGGTAGAGAAGGAATAGCGTACAGAGTGACCGGAATGGGAGGAATGGGGAGCTGGTACAGGAGGGATAGGAGGGATAGTTAAGGAGGATAGCTGAGCCTGCTGTAACCAAGCCAGCCCTGTGGTGTGGTGGTGAGGGGTGCTGGCTATGGTGCAGTAGGCACTGGATTCTGAACTTGCTGGGGGTAGTAGTTTTGCCGCTGCTTGCGGCTATGCATTAATTTTTTTATTTGAATGAATTTCACCCCTCCTCATGTTACCCCCTGGAATTGAGAATCCTAAGTAAGGATGGTGCAGGGGGTGAAGCCCTCCATGAGGGGTTGTGGGGTGCACCCTCACGAAACACTTGCCTTTGAGAGTTCATTCGCTGAGAAATCTATAATGCTGAAATGCTTTTGGCGATATACATTCGTGATGATAGCGATCGCTGTTTTTGATTGCTATCATCACATGGGTATAGGAACAGTTACTGGTGTCATGAGCGGTAATGCTCTGGCTGCGTCATTTGCCCCAGTGTTATGAGTGCTGACCACTGCCTAGCTAAAACTAATGAAGAATGGAGAGGCTGGAGACAAAATGACAGCCACCACTCACAAATGGTACCCACCTTGCCACAATTGGATGCTGTCTCTCCCTCATACTAATCCATAATATGGGGAAGGGGCTTGCTGGGGGGCATGGATCTTGAAATGCTTGGTGACAGGCAAATAGAGGTTTTTGCCTCACGCACAGAAAAATCTGGATGGCAACAGAATAAGAGATGGGCCCACTCGATAACCATGTTTGTCTTGCAAAGTAAAGCGTATATATTTATTTTATCCAGTCTTATAGTTTCCTCTTAAAACTGGCTTCCTCACAAGCTGTGAGTTTTCTCATTATTAATTGGGAGTGATGTGTGCCTAAATGCTGAGTGCCAAAGATACCAATGTGCACACACACACACCCTGCCTTAATGGCTTAAATAAGGTTAAGGGGTCTGGGTCATTGAAACTCCTGTGGGGGATCTGTTTCCCAATAAGAAATTATTAAATGCATGGTGTCACTACCAAGACAAAATATGTGGGCTAAGTGACAAACTAGTCCTACCCCGGACCCACTGTATCAACTGTTGGCACACCCCACTCAGTTTTCACACAATACAGTAAACAATCCTCAAATTAAACAACTTAACATTTTCAACCAATGGGGCTATGCATCAAAGATGAGTGAATCACACATACATGGCCCATGTAACTCTGCACCTGCAGACAGGTGCGAGGTGACCAGCAAGCTTGAAAGCTGGCCCCACCATTCACCTGTCTGTGGCCCCCTCCTTGGTGCACAGATGTGCAGGGGTGGATCAGAGGACATGGGTGGGTATCCAACTGGATGCCTGCCTGGCTCCCACAGTCACTCCCCAGCTCCACACAAGCAGGGGATTCTGGGAAGATGTGGGAGCACAAAATTTTAAAATGTTGGGCAAATGCCCGAATGGTTACCCACAGCCCTCCTTGTCAGAGCAGTTGGCTGGGGCAGCACGGTTGGGGGATTCCCTGTCCCACCATAGTTGGTAGATGTTATTGGGGAATCCACAAAATATATAACAGGGTCCCCCTGCCATATTCTGCACCCAGTTGTCCAGCACTCTGTGCCTTCATGAATGATGCAGAGTGTGAGCACACCACCAGACATGCCCCCAGACTGACCAAGCACATAGTTGCATGACAGGCCAGGGGATCCAGTATGGGAGGGACATGTGTTCCTTCCATGAATCCTGCCAAGGTTCTACCAGACCCCCCCTGAGCTGCATTGAGTTGTAAGGCTGCCTATGTGCCGTGGATGCACAGCGCATAGGCAATCAGCATGTTAATGAATAGATCCCATTATGCTCAAGTTACTTAATTCAACAAATTACAAAAGGTGAATTACTGGGGTCAGGAACAAGGATCTGTGAGGGAAAAATGTGTGTCAAAGCAGATAAAACACACACAACAATAACAAGAGTTTATCTCTGGCTCACTTCTTCTACCCACTGCCTAACACAGTGCTCTGCCCAGCTGTACTGTTGGTACTGTTGGGCCACTGCCCCATTCACTCTGGTACCAGTTCCCCTCTACTTCTTTAAGACTTTCCCAGATAGGCCCTGGGTATAAAGGCATGGAACTGATGCAAGACTGCTGGTCACATTGCACGTGCTTGGAGAGGTGGTGTCTAGATTTCTTTGACTGGGTGGCCGAAGTAGTAGACCAGGGAAGAGCTGTGACATTGCAGAGGGACTGGAAGGAAAAGTATGCCTTTTTGCAGATGACACAAAGATCTGCAACAGGGTTGATACACAAGAGGGTGTGGAAAGGATGAGAAGGAAATTGGCATGGTTGGAGGAATGGTCAAAAGTATGGCAGCTTAGATTCAATGCAAAGAAGTACAAAGTAATGCACCTGGGAAACAAAATCCCAGGGGAAGAGTACACAGTGGGGGAGGAGGTAGTAACAACAACAAAAATGGAAAGGGACCTGGGGGTGGTCATATCAGATGACCTTAATGTAAGCAAGCAATGTGAGAAGGCAGTAGGGCTGGCTGGCGGGATACTGGGATGTACAGGGAGAGGCATCACCAGTAGAAAACAGGAAGCTGTTATCCCTCTGTACACACAGTTGGCGAGACCCCATCTGGAGTACTGTGTGCAGTTCTGGAGACCCCATCTCCTCAAGGACATAGATAGGATGGAGGCAGTCCAGAGGAGGGCTACTAAAATGGTGCAGGGTTTGCAACAGAAGCCATATGAAGAGAGACTAAAGGAGCTTAATACATATACCCTTCAGGAAAGGAGGGGAGAGGGGGGACATGATAGAAACTTTTAAGTACCTCAAGGGAATCAACAAAGTCCAAGAGAGTAGCATCTCTCAAAAAAAGAGATGTGAAAGAACAAGGGGACACAATTTCAAGATAGAGGGGGGAACAGCTCAGGGGCAATATTAGGAAGTATTTTTTTCACAGAGAGGGTGGTGGATGCATGGAACAGACTCCCTGAGGAGGTTGTGGGGTCAAAAACAGTGGGGGAATTCAAGAATGCATGGGACAGACATAAGGTAATTCTTGTGGGGGGGCAGGAAGAAGTAGGCTGTTGGTTAACTAGGATCTGCAGCTTATCCAATAGGTAGGGAAATGGGCAGACTAGGTGGGCCAAGCAGTCCTTATCTGCCATCAAAGTCTATGTTTCTATGGTGTGCTTAAACAATAATAAAACCCAAACTGAAATCCTGGCTGGATGGCCTAATCCATAAAACAAGTAGGCCCAAACTCTTGACCTAACTAAACTATCCATGGATGGTCGGTTGAAATACTCATAGACCCTGACAAGTTATTCTTGGTTTTCAGGTTATAAAGCCTTTACCTTCAGAAGCCTCATCCTTACTGGATATATTATCACATATTTTCCTCCAAAGCATTTGTGCAGCTTCCTCTCACTTACACAGATGGTAGGTCTGTCTCTGAGCTAAATCTTACACAAACTCTAGCAGACTGAAGAATTGCTGGAAGGTTTCTCAGTAAAGAAAAGAGGGAATAATCTTCCCGATACTCAAGACTGTCTGTCAGTCACTGGGTAGGGTCTGTCTGGCTCCTCAGTGTCTGAGTGGTTGCCCATGTCCAGGGTGAATTTATGTTTCCTGCTGTGGACCATGAGTCTTCTTGGCTCTGGGTCAGGCTCTGGGCAGCCTGATTGTTTTTTTGTTTGCTTTTTCCAATTGTTTAACCAGGAATGGCACACAAAACTGAAAGCTTGTTTACAGGTGTGACATGGGATCACAGGGAAGTTAAGTGACTTGCTCAGGGTCGCACAGTATATAAGTGGGGACTGTGGGATTCAAACCCAGGTCTCCAGATTTGCAGCTCAGAGTCTTAAACCACTGCACTATACTGCCTCCCAGCCCCTGCTGTCATGCCGAGTTGGGCTCAGAGGTGGCAAAGATGGTGGCAGCCATCAGTCCTGAGCAATCAGTTCACAAGAGGTCATCTGCCCTTGTCTTGGAGGTGGTTGATGCTCCTTCACTGGCTGCTTTTAAAAGATATTTAAAAACTAATTTTTTTCATTAAGTTTTGGTCTGGATACCAGCTTTAAAATTATTTATATGCCTGTTCTATGTTGCTTTCCTTATTTTCTTTATTTATTGTTAGGCACCCAGAGCTTCCAGGATTGTATGCCATATAAATAAAATTGCTTTGCTTTGTGCATATACACAGTGTCTTTCAGTCAAGTTATTTTTTTTTTTCGTTGACTTTTCCATTAGCAGATTATATCCTCTCACCACTAGAGGGCTATATCTCTATCTCTTTATCTAGTATGTAAGCCATGTGGGCTCTCTCTCTGCCTTTCTCTTGCCTCTCCTCCTTCTCCTTACTCTGGCCCCCCTCTTCTCTCTCCCTGGTCCTAGCCACCCCCACCCCACCCCTCCCTCGCCACCCTCTACTCTGGTTTCCACTGCTACTCCAAGGAACTCTCCACTTCCACTCGAGTGTTGTGCTTGGTGCACCGAATTGGATATTCTGGTCATTTAACCCAACCATCACTCTCAATAAGTGTGGCCACCTCTCTACACTGTACCACCTTGCGGTCCATATGGGACACCGCCTGGAACCTTGCAACCTCTACTCCAGGAAAAACAACCAAAACTATCTCTCAAAGTGCTGCGACTCTGCTCCTTAAAACTTCTCCTCCTCCTTCTCATCTCAGGCAGCATCCATCCCAATCCTGGTCCTAGAAGCTCAGGCCACACACAAACTCCAGGTGCCCTTATCCTTGCAACTATTAATATCTGCAGCCTACTACCAAAGCTGCATGCACTCAAGCCTTCAGATGCCAACACAACCCTGACATCCTTGCAGTGGTGGAAACTTGCTGACACCTTAAAGTTCCTGACTCAGCAGTAACAATACAGGGCTACAATGTCCACAGGCTGGACGGATATCCAAAAAGGCGGTGGTTGCTAATCTATATCAAAGACTCCTGTCTTGGCACCCTGTAACAACTCCATCACTTTCTGCCTCAGCCCAGATTCTGCCAATAAAATCGTCCTAGGTCCAAACCATAAAGCCCTGACTATTGTCTCTGTATACATCCCACCCAGGGACCCTAAACATGGATTCAATGACGTCCTAAACTTTATCAACTCTCATCCTTCAGAAGCTGAACTTATTCTACTAGAGTTTCAACATAAACTGGTTAGCATCGAGTGCCAGTGCCTATAAAGACTCCATCTCAGCTGCTAACCTCATGCAAATGGTAAACTCCCTACTAGGATTAACTACAAGACTGGCTCCAGTACCCTCTTGGATTGGGTCCTCACTACTCACCCCACAAGGTTTCTCAGACGACCATTCTCCCAGACTCACTCAGTGACCACTCCCCAGTCATTTGTGCATGGTCTAACAAATTCCTTAAGCCCCTCCAAAATTATCACTAGCAGAGTCCTTCCTCGTGGAAAACTTCCACATCTCAAACAACACCTGCTTCTACAAGACTGGCTACCAATTTATGAAGCAACAGATGTTAACTTGGCTCTTGATCACTTCATCTCAATTTTTCAACCTGATATAAGGCCTCTTTGCCCCTGCTAAAAGCATAAACAAAACTCTCTCTCTCTAACCACATGGGTCAGGCGGCTCTTCTCTACAGCTGAAACTAAGGGATCACCTCTGGGCAGTTGCCAGGGCCACTGGCAAACAACTGGACATCCAAAATTACAAACAAGCACGAAATGCCTGCACAAAAGCCATCACAGCTAATGAAATCCACCTATTACAAAGAGCGCTCTCACCAATACATGGGAAATGGTCGTGCTTTCTGGGACAATATCAAGGATGTCACAGGGAAGCAGCCAAAAACCTCTCCAGCCATGTTAATGGTTGATGGATCTCAACCCTTGACCCCAAGGTGATCGTAAACATCTTTAACATGGCTTTTTCTAGACTTTAGTGCTGTCCTACCCCATGACTTTTTTGAAAATGGGGCCTACTCCCCGACCACCTCAGCCCCTCAGTCTAACCATCCCTCTTCTACTTCAGGAAGGTAAGGCTGAATGAAGCTGCCGCTATATTACTGCAGCTATCTCTAAATCTAGATCTAGTAGCAACACCCTGGACCTTAAGCTTCTGTTGCTCACCGATGAGGTAATTCTTCCATTAACAAAAATCCTAAACCTCTCTCTCAGCTGTGGAAAATTCCCGGACCTATAGAAAACAGCCACCGTGACACCTGTCCATAAAAGTGGGGACAAGACGATTCACTCAAATTATCGCCCTATCTCCATACTGCCCCCACTCTCTAAGGCACTTGAGCACATCGTAGCTGATCAACTTACCGACCACTTGGATAAATACAATATACCTTGTCCACAACAACATGGCTTCCGGAAAGGTCACAGCACCACCACAGCCCTTCTTGAGTTCACTGGAGCTTTGCACAAATCCCTTGACAACGGCCTTCTCACAGGGGCCGTTTTTGTCGACCTCTCCAAGGCCTTCAATACAGTACACCATGGACTACTAATACACCAACTACTGAATGCCGGGCTATCACCTGACTCTTCTCTCTGGTTTAAAAGCTACTTAGAAAGCCGGTCACAGAGAGTAAAAATTGCGGACGGTCTTTCTAACACCCTGCCTGTTCGCTCAGGTGTCCCACAGGGATCCATACTGGGACCTCTCCTTTTTAGCCTTTTCTTAAACTCCCTCCCTTACCACTGCTCTGAGAAGATCATACTATATGCCGATGATGCTGTTGTATTCTCCACTCATAAAAATCCTGCAACTCTTCAACACAACTTTCAACTTGGTTTCAGTTCTGTAGAGTCATGGTTTCTAATCATAAACTGGTCCTCAATGACAAGAAAACCAAATCTATGCTCTTCTGCAGCTCTCATAACCCACACAAGCTACACCACTTGGCTATCTCCACCACCCAGGGCAACACTCTAGATCAGGTGGTGTCCTTCAAATACTTAGGGATTCAGCTTGACCCTAATCTCTCCTATGGACTTCATGTAGATAATGTAGCTAGAGCTGCTAATACACGGCTTGGTCTCCTCTACAAACACAGACCACACCTCATGCCAGAAGCTTGAAGGTTGCAGTTCTGAGCTCTGTGATCTCTCTAACAGACTATGGTCTCATCATTTATGGCCTGCCACAACCACAACCCTTAGACGCTCTCAACTGCCTTTTAAATAAAGCATGTCGGCTCATCACTGGTGCTCACCATCTCACCACACATGTGACCTGTACACTCAGACCGGCTGGCTCCAACTATCCAAACCGCATAAAGTTTCTCACCTGCTCCATGGTCAAAAAAAAATCTACCTTGGCCTTGCACCTTCTGGGTCTCAACCTGTTACAACACCGAATTAACAAACGGTGCCTTAGGGAGATCCACGCTACAGCTACTGAAAGTCCCCCACTGTCACACTTCACAGGGACAACGCTCTTTTGCTTATCGAGCACCACTCTGTTCAATGGCCTCAGTCAACCATCTCCTCTGCCCCAACTATTGGTATGTTTAAAACTAGGCTCTGGACTATCTCACTACCAACAGTTCCTGTGACTGCCCAACTTAACCTTGTTCTTCACTTCCCTTTCTGCTGTAGTTGTCCCCCCTCTCCTCCCTCCTCACTGCATCTCCATTCTACTCCTCACATCTTGGTAGTATACCTAATGCTGCACTTTTCACCCTCTTGACACCATTCCTACATTCCTTCTCCCCTTACCCTCTTCCTTTCCCTATGACTGTGGCACTTCTTATTCTATTGTCTGTTTTCTCTGACAAATGCCACGCTGCCTTGTTACAATGCTACCCTTGAACTGTATTTAACTGTATTAATCTGTACTCTGTTTGCAATGTCCACTTTGTTGTAATGCCTGTCTTGATGTTCCCCATAATTTGTATTTCTCTGACGTGGAACCTTTGTAAAAGAGCCATGGTTCAAAGGTATTTGTAATCCTAGACTTGATAAATAAGTCAATGGATTGATGGGGAATGTCCCTATTTCCTTGAAAGCTATCTACACTACTCTGTGAGTGGCAGTGAGAAGTAGTTCTCCATGGCATGGTAGGTGCTGAATAAAAGGTAATCCTGTTCCTTTCCTCTCCAGGTCCCTGACTGGAAGTCCAAGTCCTGGGGCCTGGAGGAAACATTGCAGCAGCAAAGCTAGGCTGTGGCTCCACAAAGTCATTAAAGTAAGCCCAGTGAATGCTGGTGAGAAGGTTACAGAAGCATTACAGTTTCTTACCAGTTAAATCAAAAACCTCCAAAAAGGTGAGAATCATTTGATTTGCATCATATGTTCAGGGATAGTTGTGCCTGAGGCCACTGACACCAGTACTTTCACAAGTATTGAGCCTACTCAGAGCCCCTCGCAATTTGATCTGGTGCCCAAGTGATGTACCTGTATACTGTAATACTGCACTAATGCACTTTGTTCACTTGATCTTTATGTATAAATTGTTATGCCCATTGTTGAGGGATACCTGTTGAACCAATTTTTATTTACTACCATTGTTCACACTGTCTCAAATGTGTTTTTCATGCCTGAGGTTGTTTCAAGTGCCATTTGTTTTACATAACTTATTTTAGGTCACTCCTGAAAAAGGGACATCAGTCTCAGTGACCCTACCCAGTTATCAAAGCCCAATAAATAAAAATAAATGAATGTTCTCGGATGGCTATCACCAAGGTAACTAAGCTAGTAGGACCCCGCCATTTGACTGTAAAGAAACTGCCTAAATTGGTCCCAAGCAGCATTCTCAAAGTTTCAACACCCTATGCCCCAACGGACAACAGGACAGCATTAGAGTACTGCAGGAACACTAGTAGTGGAGAAGGCACTGGCAACTGTAGTCATATTGAAAATTCAAGGGGGACCATTGCAATACAAGTGCCTTGCAGGAGTCACCTCCAGGAGAAGCAGCAGAGACATCCCCACCTAGCAGTCTACAGAGCAGCACACAGGCAAATTGCTCAGTGTAGCATCTGGAGAAATTGGCAGCAGCACAACCTGGAACCAGCAAGGTGGTGGCAGGGATAGTAACTGGGCAATAGTGTTGGTTGGTGGTACTCTAGCTTTATTTGTTCTCTAGATCCACTGTCCTGGCCCTAGCACCATCATTAACTATTGTTTCCAAGTCTGCTCTATACTGCATCCCCTGACACTTACGCACACTAATAGAAATCTCAAAAGCAACATCCAAAGTGACATCTGCAGTGCAGACCAAAGACCAACAAGGTGAGTGGTAGAGGTATTTAGTTGTATCCTATGTAATTGGGTGCATAAACACACTCTTAGTTTACTTGCTATCTGTGTTACCCTTCTCCCACCCTATTCCTATGATCACTCAATCTGTTGAATAGCAGAGGATGAGGGTAATATAAATAATGTCCCAATTGCCACCCCCTCTTCACTCTCTTTTGCATCTTTTTTATTCCCATGTTTCTAATCCTTTTGGATCATAATTAGGTTTACCTCATCCAGCTCTTGGTGCTCTTGGGAGATTCCTTCAAGAGGTTAACCAAATTAAATACATATGTAATAAATAATGACTGTGTATTGTGCTAACATACTGTACTTACATATGGGATCTTGAACAGTGCACACAGGGATAGATTTTACTTTTCTAAAGACTATTTAATGTGTTCAGGTAAATGTAAAATGCTTTTTCTGCAGTTGTTTTGATTTTGACGAAGCAGTGTGGTCTAGTGGTTAGAGTACTTGCTTGGGGACAGGGAGATCACCAGTTCAAATCCCACTAGAGTCAAATACTCACTGTATGACCTTGGGATGCCTCAGTGCTCCAGTACACCCTGCTGTGAAAATGGGTAGAGAAGGACCCCACTAGAAATGACATGTTGCATCTTAGTTGGGCCACCCTGGGTAAATAAATTGTATTTAAAAAAAAAATGTGCTCCAGAGATCAGATAGGGTCTACAGTGACAGTACAGGTAGCGACACAATGGGCCGACTGGGTGGGCCAAGGGGTCCTTATCTGCTGACAAATTCTATGTTTCTATGTAATGGCCACAGTCAATCAGTACTGCTACTATGATAGCTACAATTGGAAAGTGAGGGTATTGTGTTTTTGGTTGGAATGATTTATTCTTCTTATCCAGCTCATTCCCCCATCTCATGCATAAAACATTCTGCCACCTTCATGTCTGAAGCAGCCACCCCTCCATATAATCAAGGTCTTCCCAACACTCACCCCTTCATTTCAGGCATTTACTGCCACTGAATATTTGACACCTATACTTACTGTAGCTACAATACCCAGGTAACAGCAACAAATCCCTAAACATTTATTTAATTTGCAAATGTTAATTATTAGAATAATAACTGTAATATTAACAATTATAATATTACATTTATTTAAAATCAGATGATGTGCATAGCCAAGTGAGCTGAAGGTTAAATGCAATGGTTTCCCAATAGTCTAATTAATAATTTCACAAATAAATAGTAAATTGCAAAAATACAAACCATTAAGTATTTGTGTGATAATAGTCCCAGTTCATATTAGATCCAGAGATTATTACAGTTATGTAATTTGCATCCTGTACAATACTGGTCTGAGAGCTCAGCTGTCTTCCACTATCACAGGCCCCATATCCTTGCAGATGAGACAAGTTACAATAAAAGTGATAACCAAAGAGTCCAAACCTTCAATTCATAATCTGAACCACTTTAGCATGGCATCAGGTGGCATCATTTCTGTCCCACAATACGTCAGTATGGTTGCCTCATTGTGCTCAAGGATCCCACAGGAAACATGTAAGGCATATGTTCCTTAACATAGAAACATAGAAGCTGTCAGCAGAAAAGGATCTCTTGACCCACCTAGTCTACCCTAAAGTCCCTACCTACTGTGCTACCATAGACCCTAATTGATCTCTGGCCTAACCCCCTTGCCCTGTTACTAAGGTCCTTCTATGTCTATCCCATGCATGTTTGAAACCTGTTACCATTTTGGTACCCACCACCTCTGCTGGGAGGCTGAGCCAGGCATCCAGCACCCTTTCCTTGAAGAAATATTTCCTCACGTTCCTCTAAGTCTCCCCTTCCTGCTTCATATCATGCCAATTCATCCTTGAGCATCTCTTCCTGTGCAATGTGTCACCCTCTTGTACCTTATTGATACTATTGAGGTATTTGAATGTTTCTATCCTGTCTCCCCTTTCTCTCCTTTCCTCCAGAGAGTACATATTTATTTCCCTTAGTCTTTCCTTGTAGGGCTTCTGATGCAGACCATGCACCATTTTGGTTGCCCTTTTCTGTACTGCCTCCACCCAGTCTGTGTCCTTCCTGAGATGGGGCCTCCAGAACAGGACACCGTACTCCAGGTGTAGTATCAACATTGATATATATATAGGGGTACCACTACCTCCCTTTTTCTGCTGGTGATACGCCACCCTATGCACCCCAACATCCTTCTACCTTATCACTCTGCCTTGCCACCTTCAGGTCATCAGATATGATGACCCCAGATCCCTTTCCTGTTTTGTTGCTGTTAACACCTCCCCCACAAATTATATGTTGCCCTTGGGTTTGTGTGCCTCATGTGCATAATTTTTGACTTTTTGACGTTGAAGCCTAGTTGCCAAACCCTTGACCAGTCTTCCAGTTTTTTTTAGATCTTCCTTCACTTCCCCCCTCCGCCCGGTGTGTCCACCCTGTTGCAGATTTTTGTGTCATCCACAAACAGGTATGCCTTTCCTTCCAGCCCCTCTGTGATGTCTCTAATAAAGACATTGAAGAAGACTGGTCCTAGTGCTGAACCACATGGCACCCCACTGGTTACCTTACTTTCCTTTGTGCCCCTGACAAGAATGCAAGCATTTACAGGTCCAGGTCTTTGCTCCTGCTAAGATACTGGCCACAGAACAAAAATGGACAGAAGGACAACTCCACTGGTGAGTGGAATTGTGACATATTTGCTATGTTATATCCATCAAATATTCACTGTGCATTCCGAATACTTCCACTATGTGAATTCCTCAGTTCATGAGAATACTGGTATAGTACTACAACACTCACCCCATAACTATTTGAATTATATTTATTTAATTATAGCAGGCCACAAATGGAGGCTGCCAGATACACCTACAGTCAGACATTGCACCTGGCAGAAACAGGTAGAGTTTCTTGAGAATCACATCTGCAATATTCTTGACTTACATTTGAAAATGTGAAGAAGAACCACAGACCATAACAAAGTGGCTTACTAGGCTGTGAAATGTCAGTTTTTCATATGAGGCCTGATGTACTATAATTAAATAAATAATAATTAAATAGGTATAGGGTGAATGTTGCAGGTCTATACCAGTATCCTCACAAATTGTGTGCCCTAGTAAAAACTACCACTTGGCCCATGTATATTTTTCTCCATAGGGAGAAGCTTGTTTCTGTGGTGCCACTCTGCATGCCTTTAACTCCTTAGTTCATCACAACACACAACACAAAACTCATGCAAAAATGAGAGAAACTGTGGCTTTCATCAGAGCAGAAGGTAAGTCTAGCTTTGACCTTTTTTTATGCTTAAGATGATATGTGTAGCAATTTATGTGGCATAATCTAATAGCAATCAGTTAGTCAGGTAGGCTGGGAGTTCAGAACCACAGGGCAGGATTTTCAAAGCATGGCACAGGGCTAGACGGCACTTCGGTTCTGGCAGTGTGCCACACCCATTGCCACAACTGCAGCCAATTTTACAATTGCGGGTGCAGTTGTGACAGTTTATGTGAATTATGCCAGCTTGTGCCAGATATCTGGCGTAAGGTTCTTAAAAACAACCCAAGGATTGCCATAAGGCAGACCAGAAAAAGTTGGTCTAACTTGTGGCAATTGCCGCACAAGATAGAAAATCCTATTAGATTGCTTTAAGCTCAATGCACTGTATTGTTGGTGCACCAGGACTTGCGTAAATCTAAAGCATTTGAAAATCCTACCCACTGTTGTTCATAACACAGTAATTTAAAGTAGAAAGAGACTTTTAGTCCATCATGTGCCCCCCTTCCCACCTTAAGAAACAGGGATGAAATAAGTTTGCTATCCAAACATGCTTCAATTTATAGGGATTTTCTACCCACTATACTACCTAGGGTTCCAAATAATTACCTTGGAAAGCACTAAGCAGAACTCTGTCCAGACTTACTTTAAGGCCTGCACTGTTTTCAGGTCCAGTGTCTCTGCTGGTAAACTGGTCTAACAATTCACCATCCTCTGGGGAAAAAGTGCTTCTTTATGTTACTAAGGTTACTTTGATATTCATTTCCCTAAATTGATATCTAGGACTTCAGTGACAATTTAGGCTAAAGGATTTTTGGATAGAACTACTGAAAATCATAAATCCCAAATATTAGAATTCTAAATTGGAGGGCAGGTTGGCGTCGGACCACCTGCGTAAACTGTCTCATGTCTTCTCAGTTTCCAGGGATTGTAACTTTCCATGTGTTTTGACGTCTGTAGATGCAGAGAAGGCATTTGATAGAGTGGATTGGAAATTTTTAGCTATTGCTATGGAGAAATTTGGTCTTCCTGCCCAGTTTATAAATTACGTATTTGCTTTATATAGGAATCCCAAAGCTAAGGTATATTGCAATGGCGTATTCTCTGCAAGTTTTCTTCTCAACTCGGGTACTAGACAGGGTTGTCCCTTATCACCTCTTTTATTTAATTTATATCTGGAGCCTCTCCTCTCCAAATTGAGATTAGATCCGAGGGTGGTGGGTATCAGAATAGGGTCACAAGAGCTCAAAGTTTCAGCATATGCAGATGACATTCTGTTGCATGTTGCTCAGCCAGGTAGCTCAATTAGAGCGGTGATGGCTATAATTACAGAATATAGTAGATTGTCTAATTATAGAATTAATGTGGAGAAAACCCAAATTTTTCCGTTAAATATGAGAGTACATAAGTTTGAGGTTTCAGAGTTGGGCATGCAATGGACTCCACATGTGTTGAAGTACCTTGGTATCTACCTGGCCAGATCTGATCGGAAGCTGGTTAGACTTAATTTGGATGCCATTAGAAATACCATTAAACAGGACCTGCAAAGGTGGAATGGTCTGCCGCTCTCTCTGGGACAGGGTCAACATAGTTAAAATGAATATTCTTCCTAGGGTATTCTACCCACTTAATATGCTTAATGTAGTAATACCACTAAAATGGTTCAAAGAATTACATTTATTGATAACGGAGTTTATTTGGAAAGGAAGAGGCCCATAGAGCTTATAATAAGCTGGCTGCTCCTAGAGAGAAGCGGGATTGAGACTTCCACACTTTGGTTTATACTATTGGGCAAGTAACCTCTGTAAATATCTAAAATTGCTGGCTCCTGCAGACAAGCTTGAATCTTTGCCTATGTTTCCTCCTGGGTTGGATTGAAATGGGCGATTAAAGAGGCAGTATAAATCCACTAGCACTACTTTATTCCGCTCCCAGAAGGTGCCTCTTAAATTAACTGTTAGCAATAGCAAATTCTTTGCGTATTCATGAACAGATCTGTAGCAGATTAGATTATGTTCGGACAGGGACATGCATCAACCGATATGTAGTAATACCAATTTGAAAATTGGGGAGAATGATATGGGAATGGTTACCCCAACTAGAAGGTTTACGTGCTGAGGATTTGATGGGGATGGATGCGTTCTCCCAATAAGGAGATTCTGGAAAAGTATAACATAGATTCGAAGCAAGTTTTCAAAGTATTCCAGGTTACTCATTTATTAGGACAGAGTGGAATGAAGTTTGGTGGGGAGTGTGGATGGAAATGGTTTAGTCGTTAGCTCAAGTTGTTTGGGAATCACATGCGATTTCTTGGGTATATAAGGTACTTCTTGACCAGACTCTAGTCGACATGGATTTTGAACCCAGGTATTGGACTAGATGTCTGGGGGCAGGAGCGGGACTGGGAGACTGTTTGGAGTCACGTGTACAGATATGTTAAACAGGATAGATTGAGGGTGATGCAGTTTTTTTTCTTGAATAACCTATTTTGGACCCCTTCCAAATTACATAAAGTGGGTAGTAGACCAGATCAAAAATGTTATCGGTGCCACCAGGCAAATGGAACTTGTATCACATTTTTGGGACTGTCCACCGATAAAGCGGTTGTGGACACAGAATAAACAGAGGGCAGACCCTTTGCTGGGTATTGATCAATATTTCATGCCGGATATGTTTGATAGGTGACTATTCTGGCATCACAGTCAAGGCGTAGATTTTATATGGCTCTGATTTCTGGTTCATAAAAAGGTTGTCTTGCGATACTGGATGTCAGACTCCTTATGCATTACGGAATGGTTACAAGAGATGTTGTTTAATTTAAACATGGAAAATTAGGAGCGGGAAGGGATAATCGGTTTCATACATATGAGAAGATTTGGAGCCATTTCCAAGCATTATACCTTCCCAGGAATAGGCTATAGTGGTTATGTAGGGTGGAAAGGATGTTGGGTAGTGGATCTTCCTAGGGGGGTTGTAGTTTGGTATGGGGTGGTAAAGTGGGGGGGAGGGAGATTCTCTTTGGGGGTAGTGGGGAAGGGGGTGGCTGCTGGGTACTTGGTTTAATTTAAGTCATTTGTTGAGAAGTTATAAAATGTTCTGTGTATTCTGTACCATGCTTATGATATGTGCGTTGTCGTAATAAACTTTAAATTTCAAAAAAGGAATTCTAAATTGGATTCAGATATTAAAATCCAGACTAATTTGGAATCTGTCAACTGTACCTTTAAAAAACTCTCCCACCCTGTGTAGTCCCCAATCCCAATGCTGTTAATTATCCACCACTCAAACCACCCTCTAAGACCAACCTCCCTTCTCCCAGCCAAGCCCCCTGTGAGCACATACTTTTTATTATAATAAATACTTGTACCCTTTTAATAAAAAAGTCCCCCCCCACCCATGCCAAATCAGGAGCCTCCTACTTCCTTCTACCCTGTCACAAGTCACAACACTAAAATTCAGTGAATGACCCCCTGCCCAACACACCCACAAGTCAACAGTTTCCTTACCACCCGTAACTCCCAGTTTAAAAGGATATCCAAGATCAAACCACGGTGGGTAAGATCCAGTGAAAAGATGATGGTTCCATGGCAAAGTAGCTTACACTCACCTTCAGTCCAGGTATGAATGAAATGATGACATCTTCGTATAGTAAAACCTAATTGGCTGATAATCTACCAAACAAGTGTTACTATAGGATGATGCCATCATTATATTCATATCTGTCCTGGACTGAATACAACCTACTCTTTGATATTGTTGATGCTTTTTAGTACGCAAAAGAGTGAGATTATGCTAAAAAATATGCCTTATATGTCACATCTGCAGGAGGAGAGGGAGGGAGGGGAAGCTGCAGTATAAGGGCTGCTAGATGCACAATTGAGCAGACTTGATAGACCTTAAGGCCTTTATCTGCTGGCAATTTCATATGTTCGTATGTGCATATGAGTTCAAGCCCACCGATATGCACACGCTAGCTGCACCATCTGACTGCATGAAAACTTTGTTTGAGTTGTTCCTACTTTTATTGCTCATGCCATCTGATAATTGCATGTCAGCCCATTTACTATCTACTACAATATAGTATAACATGTATAGTGTATATGCAGTCTGGCAACTGTATTGCCATCAAGCAAGCTAGTGCTATCATCCATCCATCTCTGTTCAATTTTCTTATTGCAGTTCTAGCATACAGTAGTTGTTTGCTGAAACATTTTTTTTCTGGTCCCTTGGCCTTGGTCCCTCTGGGTACCTCCACCTTGCCCTGGTACTGAGCTGGGTCCTGGCACACCGGGATCCCGGCATCACGTTGCATGACACCAGGGAGTTTTTCTTGTTTTTCTCCTCCTTTTTCTTCTGTGGTCCCAACCCCTAGAGGGTGCCAGGATGAAGGACATTTGTCCAGACTGACATTGTACTGATGCACATCATAGTCAAGCACCTAACAGCACCCTCCTCTCCCCTGACTCATGAGAGCTCTGTTCACCCCACTGCCTGTGCGGACAATGGGTGCTAGCGCTGCCTGGAGTGTCCTTCCCCCCCCCAGAAGAGGAGAGTATCTGTTGGGACACTCAATCCTCCTCCTCCCCCGGCCGGCTCCCAAGGCCCATTCCCATACCAAGGTTGCTGACGTGGTGCAAGGTGTGGTGTCCAGACCCTCAAACCTCAGTGTCACCAGGACAAGTTGAAATATTTTATCTATAATAAAGTTTATACAGTACATATCTCTGAAATCTTCTGGAACATTGGATAGCTTAATGGGCTATGTTACAACTTTACTCTTAGCAAAGATTAATTAAATTGCAATGGTTTACTCTGTACAATGGCACTTGAGTACGGTGGAATCAGTATGAGTGCAGCTGATTGTGGATGGAGGGAGGAAGGAACATTAAAAAGGGCTAGTTTGTTGGACCCCAAAGCAGTCAGAGGAAGAGCATAAAGTCATTGAGCTGGAAATCAGGACATCCACAGCACTAGTAGATGTCATCATAGTCAAGGACCTAATATGGATTAGAGCTTTCAGAGACAAGGAGTGCTAAAAGTGAAGCCTTAGTTTATGCTCTCCAGGGCTGCTTTCTCCACAGAAATGTCAGGGAATGGACAAGGAAGGAATCCATACTAAACCTGGTGCTCACAAACCATGACCTTATGGAAGAAAAAACTGTGGCAACTTCCCTTGGCACAAGCAACCACGGCTTGGTGTGGTTTAGGATATCCCTTAGAATCATCACCAAGAATCCAAGAGAAGGGGCTTAGATATCAAAAAATACAACTTCATAAAAATTGGGGAAATTCTGGAGACCAAGTTGGACATGGTAGAGCATCTGGAAAGACTGGAGAAAAATTGGGAGATCATAAAAAAGGGAATACATGAGGTCACAAATGGATGTTTAAGGGTAGTTAGGCAAAATAGGGAAATGAAAAAGGCCTGTGTGGTTCTCACTGAAAGAAAGGCAGGCACTAAGGTCAAAATTGTTATTCTTCAGAAAATATAAAGGAAATCAGACAGCTAAATATACAGTAGGGTAAAGTTCCGAGGAAGGTTAAAGGCAGCCATTGCAGTAGTCAAAAAGGCTAAGGCAGAAACCAAGTTCAGAAATGAGCAGGGAGTAAAGCTAAATGACAAAGCCTTTTCCAGGTACAGTAAATTAGTGAAAAGAGAAGGAAAAAGTAGTGCATAGGAAGGCAGAAAGGTGGACAGGAGTGGGTGGTGGAGGACAAGCGGAAGGCATTTGTGCTAAACTACTTCCTCTGCTCCATTTTCATGAAGGAGAAGAAAGATCCACTGCCTGATGTGGAGTGGTAAAGGCCAAGGGGACATGTCATGAGCTAGAGGTGGGACATGTGTCAACTGAGAGGGTCTACAAAGCCTTGATGGCTCTGAAACTAAGCAAATTACTTGGGTATAAACAGCTTCCCTCCTAGGGTGCTGAAGAAATTGAGTGGGCAGATGGTCATGGCCTTGGCAGATGCATTCAATAGTTTGCTGGCTTCGGGTATAGTCCAGATGGACAGGATGAAAGCACAGGCAGTTCTGCTTTGCAAAGGGGGAAGAGGTGACCTGGGAAATTACAGGCCACGGAGCCTGACTGCCATTGTGGGTAAACTACTAGAGACCATATTGAAGGAGAGCATAGTAGAGTATCTGAAGGGAAACAGGCCGATTGATCCAAAGCAGCATCACTTTGTTAAAGGGAGATCCTGCCAGATGAACCACATTGATTCCTTCAGTGTCAGGACACAGGTGGCTCATAGAAACATAGAAGATGACAGCAGATAAGGACCTCAAGGCCCATCCAGTCTGCCCATTTTTTCTATCTTATCAATGTGCCATAGGCCTTTATTCTGTCAATGACCTATCTATTCATACTCATCTGTATTGCTCCCTTATGCCTATCCCATACCTGTTCAAGCTCTGCACTGCATTCATAGCCACCACTTCCTGAGGTAGTCTGTTCCATGCATCCACCACCTTTTCTGTGAAAAATAGTTTCCTCACATTACCCCATAATCAGCCTCCCTCTAATCTCATGCTGTGTCCTCTTGTCCTGCTATTTTTCTTATTTTGAAACATGTTAAGACTCTTTCACCGTGTTAATGCCCTTAAGATGTTTGAATGTTTTGATCATATTGCCTCTCTCCCTCCTTTGATCTAGGGTATACATATTGAGCTTCATTAATCTGTCCTCATATGTTTTCTGATGCAGTCCCTGCACCATTTTGGTTGCTCTTCTCTGGACTGCCTCCATTTTGTTAATGTCCTTGTGAAGTGCAGCCTCCAGTACTGCATGCAGTACTGCAGATGGGGCCTAACCAGTGTCTTGTAAAGAGGGATGATTACCTCCCTCTTATGACTTGTGATACCCTTACTAATACACCCCAACATCCCACTAGCCTCACCTACTGCTTTAGTGGTCTGCTTGTATGATTTCAGGTCATCTGTGATGATGATGCCCAAGTCTCTTTTTTTCCCTTGTGATTGCCAGCAACTCTCCTCCCAACCTATAGGCGGCTTCAGGGTTTCTCTTCCCTATGTGTGTGATCTTGCACTTCTTTGTGTTAAACCCCAGTTGCCACTCTTCTGACCATTTTGCCAGTTTATCCAGATCTCTTCTCATTCTGCCCACCCCATCTGGATCATCTACTCAGTTGCAGATCTTGGTGTCATCTGCAAGCAGACAAACCTTATACTCCAGTCCATCTGCAATTTCACTGATGAAGATATTGAAGAGGACTGGCCCCAGGACTGATCCCTGAGGTACTCCACTTGTGACTTGCATCTCTTCTGACTGTATACTGTATACCACCACTCTTTTTTCTGCCCGCCAACCAGTTTGCCACCCAGTTGACCAATTTCTGACCCACTCCAAGCCTACACAGCTTATTAATTAATCTTCTATGTGAAACAGTACCGAAAGCTTTGCTGAAGTCAAGGTAGGTGACATCAACTGCACCCCCTTGGTCCACCACTCTGGTTACCCAGCTGTTGAGACTGAGAAAGCAGCCAAAGCTTCCTTAAATCAAGGAAGTTATTTACTAGACTACACTGCATTCAATTATTACTTTTTGAACCTGTTTAAGTAACTAGTATTTATTCTCTGTTTTGGAGGTTGACTTTTCTTAGTTTAACTTTAATTTGCCAGGGAGGAACTGTAGCTGGGAGATATTTGCAGTCATTTGTGACTAGACCTGTTACTTAGCCTCTTTCAAATAGGTGTCTGTTAAAGGGAGGAACTGAAAGGGGCCTAGTTGAACTGTAGATTTTAAACAGAAGTTGTTTGTGGTCTCTGTCTGCTGAGACAGAGAGAGATAGAGAGAGAGAGAGAGAGAGAGAAAGCAGCAAAAGCTTCCTTAAATCAAGAAGGTTATTTACTAGACTACACTGAATGCAATTATTACTTTTTGGACCTGTGTAAGTAACTAGTATTGATTCTCTGTTTTTGGGATAGACTTTTCTTAGTTTAACTTTAATTTGCCAGAGAGGAACTGTAGCTGGGATATATTTGCAGTCATTTGTGTTTAGACCTGTTACTTAACCTCTGTCAAATAGGTGTCTGTTAAAGGGAGGAGCTGAAAGGGGCCTAGTTGAACTGTGGATTTAAAACAGGAGTTCTTTGTGGTCTCTATCTGCTGAGACAGAGAGAGAGAGAGAGAGAGAAAGCAGCCAAAGCTTCCTTAAATCAAGGAGGTTATTTACTAGACTACGCTGAATTGAATTATTACTTTTTGGACCTGTGTAAGTAACTAGTATTGATTCTCTGTTTTGGGGGTTGACTTTTCTTAGTTTAACTTTAATTTGCCAGGGAGGAACTGTAGCTGGGAGATATCTGCAGTCATTTGTGACTAGACCTGTTACTTAACCTCTGTCAAATAGGTGTCTGAACACAAGGAAGGCACTCCCCGGGGTGGAGGGTCAGAGTTGTAGTTGATTGTTTCTGGAGGGCACAGGTTTACTCCCACCCATGCTGCCCCTCACCCCAACCATCCCAAGTGAATAACTTCCTTTATAGCAGAGGTTCTGACATCACTTCCCCAAAACTAACAACATACACCTATTCATATCCTTAAAGGCACAGCACACTGAAGAGGGGATAGAGACACTCACAATCTTGCACACACTAAAACAAGAACAAAAAAAAAAAGAAAAGCATCTATAACAGGAAGGGACAAAGACATGTGGGGAGTGATGCAATGCACTGGCTGTGGAGCAGCAGTCTTCTGGGAGACATTCTGGGGGCTGCATTGCTACCCTATTTGCAGGCACCTCTCTGGTCTGAGAGAGGAGGTTGTTCCTCTCCATGATGACCTGGCAAGGATTCCGTAAACCTGCTCCCCCACCCAGGGACCACCCAGGCCACTGCCACCACCTTGGAGGTTGCCAAGAAACAGGAGTGGTTGGACCATGGTGGGCTCAGGGAGGGTGAGGGTGGTGGAACAGAGGTGCATCCCTCCAGTTGTGCCTCTCCACAATTTATTTGCCACTCTGGCAAAGCATGGTTCCTCTATGGAGGCACTCACAGTGGAGACCAAGGAGGATGCTGGGAACCTCCACAATGGAGACCCACAGGAGGGTGTCACAGGACCCCACAGGGGAAGGAAACAACTCATGGTGGGGGACTCAGTTGTTATGGGGTAGAACTTGGGGAGGGAGGGGAAAGGGAGTTAAGGTGCCTGCCCAGCACCATGGATTGGAGGGACAGGAAATTAATCTTCAGAATTGTGGGAGCAACTGCAAGGGGGAGTGAGCTGGATGTCATTATCCTCCTGGGGATAAATGACCAGGCTGAGGATGGGATCAGAGCAGTGCAACAGGAGTTTGTGAAGGTGGGGAGGGGCCTTAGACAAGTAGCACACATGGTAACTTTCTTGAAAGTGCTACCTGTCTATGGCATGGATGAGGCTAGGGTGCTCTGCACCATGAGATTCAATGACTTGTTGAAAAACTGGTGCAGAGCTCAGGGATTTGGATTCATTGGAGACTGGGGCTCCTCCTGGTGGGATGCAGGCCTATACTGGTATGATGGTCTGCATCTATCCAGGACAGGAACCAGGATCCTAGGTGATAGGTTGAAATGCTTCATTGGCAAGTGTTTAAACTAGCCAAGGAGGGAGGCACTGTAAAGGAAAAGGGAAATCCTAACCCCCCCAAAAAAACCAGGGAAGTTAGTGAGGTAAACACCATGATAGAGCAGTTGATAGGGATAAGGGCAGGAGTACATGAAGAAAAAGACAAAGGCAGTAAGGACAGGGATGGGGCAAAAAGAAATAAAGCCATAACAAAATGGAGGGTAATGAGTACCAATGCCTGTAGTCTAGGTAAAAAGCTCCCCAAAATGGTGGCCTTGATGGAAGAGGGATGCATGGATATTGTGGCAGTCACAAAAGCATGGTACACAGAGAACCATTACTGGGATATCAACATACCAGGGTACACAATCTACAGGAGGGACAGGGAAGGAAGAAGAGGAGTAGCTCTCTATGTAAGGGAAGGGCTCAAAGCAACTGAACTAAAGGGTAAACAGGGAGGAGAGGAGGCACTGTGGGTCACCCTGGAGACTGGAAATAGCACCAGAATCCACACAGGTATTGTATACAGACCCCCATCTCAGGGGAAGGAAATGGACAAGGAAATGATAGAAGGCATCCTTAGGATGGCAGAGAAAGGGGAGATATTGCTGATGGGGGACCTGAATATGCTAGATGTTAACTGAAGCACCTTTGCTGCAGCCACATCCAAAAGCAGGGCCATTCTCGATGCCCTACAGGGGGAATGCCTCAGACAGCTAGTTTTAGAACCCACTCAGGAGGGAACAATCTTAGACCTCATACTCTCAAATGGGGACAGAGAGAGGATCTCCGATCTTGAAGTGGGTAGCCATCTGGGAACAAGTGACCACCAAACAGTGTGGTTCATGATAAACTTAGCTATACAGTCAAGCCATACAAAAGTGAAGGTACTGGACTTCAGGAGGGCTGATTTTATCAAAATGGAAGAGTGCCTCAGAAAAGCACTAGCAAACAGGCAAAAGGGTGGGGTGGAGCATCAGTGGAAAAACATCAAAACAGCCATCACAGAAGCAACAAGCCTTTGTGTGAAGCAAATAAACAAATCAAAATGAAAGAAAAAAAACACTATGATTCTCAAAAGAAGTGTCAGGGAAGGTTAAGAAGAAAAAGATAGCATTCAGGAAGTATAAGGAAACATAGAAGGAGCAGGACAGAGAACTGTACCAGTTAAAGCAGAAGGAAGTGGGGAAGGCAGTCAGACTAGCAAAGGCCCAAACTGAGGGAAAAAATAGCCAACCCAGTTAAGAAGGGGGGATAAAACTTTTTATAGGTACATTAGGGAGCAAAGAAAGACTAAGGCAAGGATACTGAGGCTGAATAAAGAGGAAGGTGGTTGGGCAGAGAGTGACAGTGAAAAAACAGGGCTATTGAATGAATACTTCTGCTCAGTATTCACAATGGAACAGCAGGGGGAGATACCTAATCCAGTCAGTAGAAGCACTCTGGATAGGGGGTTGATATTAGTCCTTTCACAAAAGAAAGGGTTTTGAAAGAACTCGTAAAACTGAAGGTGGATAAAGCAATGGGGCCTGATGGGATTCACCCCAGAATTCTAAAAGAACTAAGGGAAGAACTAGTAACGCCACTGACTACCCTTTTTAATAAATCATGGGAGGATGCTGTGGTACCTGAGGACTGGAAGAGGGTGGATGGGAATCCCCCTTCACAAAAGTGGGAGCAAGACAGAGGCAAGAAACTACAGACCTGTCAGTTTGACCTCAGTGGTAGGGAAAATAATGGAATCACTTCTGAAGGAAAGAATTGTTGAGTACCTAGAAGCCAGTAGGGCACAGGAACCAAGGCATCATGGATTCATATCAGGAAGGTCATGTCAGACAAATCTAATTGATTTCTTTGACTGGGTGACCAAAGTAGTAGACCAGGGAGGGGCTGTGGACATGGCCTACCTAGACTTTAGCAATGCATTTGACACGGTCCGGCACAAAGGATTAATAAGCAAATTAGCCAGCCGGGGAGTGGGTCCCATGATGATAGCCTGGGTAAAACACTGGCTGGACAACAGGACACAGAGGATAATAATAAATGGAGTCCACAGTGAAGAAAGTGGTTATTAGTGGGGTACTGCAGGGTTCAGTACTGGGACTGGTCATTTTTAATGTCTTTATATGTGACATTGCAGAGGGACTGGAAGGGAAAGTATGTCTCTTTGCAGATGACACAAAGATCTGCAACAGGGTTGATATACAAGGTGGGGTGGAAAGGATGAAAAGGGACTTGGCAAGGTTGGAGGAATGGTCAAATGTATGGCAGCTTAGATTCAATGTAAAGAAGTGCAAAGTAATGCACCTGGGAAACAAAAACCCAGGAGAAAAGTATACAATGGGGCGTGAGATACTGACAACAACAAAAATGGAAAGGGACCAGGGGAAGTCATATCAGATGACCTAAAGGTGGGCCAGCAATGTGAGAAGGCAGTAAAGAGGACTGGGGGATACTGGGATGCATAGGGAGAGGCATCACCAGTAGAAAACAAGAAGTTGTTAGCCCTCTGTAAAGACAGTTGGTAAGACCACATCTGGAGTACTGTGTACAGTTCTGGAGATCCCATTTCTGCAAAGACATAGACAGGGTGGAGGCTGCCCAGAGGATGACAACCAAAATGGTGTAGGGTCTGCACCAGAAGACATATGAAGAAAGACTAAAGGAGCTTAAAATGTATAGCCTCGAAGAAAGGAGGGAGAGGGGAGACATGATATAAACTTTCAAATACTTCAAGGGAATCAACAAAGTCCAAGAGGGTAGCATCTTTCAGAAAAAGAGATGTGCAAGAATAAGGGAGCACAATTTGAAGATAGATGGGGGACAGCTCAGAGGTAATGTGAGGAAGTATGAAGGCCATCAACAGGATTTACAGCCAGTAACTGTTCAAGCAATGTGAGGAACCCACCACTAGGAGGCATGGTTACAAGCTTAAGAGTGGGAAGTTCAGAAGGGATGTGAGAAAGCATTTTTTCAAAGAGTGGGTGGTGGATGGGTAGATGTAACAGTTTGTTTGAGCAGCAGATTGAGATTAAAAACTGTGGAGATCTTCAAGAGGGGATAGGAGAGCAACAAGGAATTGATGAAAGTGGAATGTGTTTGAAGGGGTTATACTGCCAGGAGGTGGAGCAGTGAAGCACGCACAACATTAGGATAATGTCACTGAGGATGAGGCAGCAACATCAGACTGGATAGATCTCAGTATTTTTTTTGCCTGGAAATGTTAGATGTTTCTATATTAAAATATCAGTCAAAAAAGTATGAGTGGGGCTTGCACATGGAAGTAACATACAGCAGAGTGAGTCAGGTTGCCACACTCTGTGATAAGCATGTCACACTTTCCTGCATGACAAATTGAAGTGATTGCCTTTGGATTACATTGCATTACTGCAGTATTCTGCAGCATGTCACGAGAAGAAACTGTGATAAGAGCATTGTATGGCTGTCTCCATTGCACATTGGTACAGTATAAGTGATTGTAATCATATTTTATTTAAATGATTATATTATGAAGTCTCCAAGATATACAAAGTTTTCAGAATATAGCTTTATGGTTTCTAGGCAAAAAGTGAGATTTTTACCGTGAAAATCCCATGCAGCACTAGTAATTGGCGGAGTACTATACCCTGTATAATAATGTCTCTTCAGAGTGCCAGTGTGCCCCACAATTAGTCACCCTGCATATCTGAAGTACACCTGGGCTAGTGTCAAACTTGAAGGAGATATTTTTTCTGTGGATAATTCCGTGGTCAATGGATGCCTTGGCTATTGGCTATTTGCTGGCTATTTACTTTTTGCCAGGTCCCCTTCATATTGTGAATGAACATCTTTACTAGGGAAGATCTGTTACTGTTGTTTCTGAACAGCCACCTTAACAAAGATATTAGCCTTTCAGATGGATCTAAGGTTTCATTGCCAGAACAGATATAGTTGTCTTTGAAGACAGGGTACAACTTTCTATACAGCTTTTTTTTTTATTTACAGCTCAAGCTACAGCTGATATATTTGAAAGCAGTCCTTCTCCACCTTTGCCCTGGATAGCATTCTCTTTTTATTTTGCTAGTGAGATGAATCAGCATCACGCACCACAGGGACCAGCTCAAACAGGCAGTGCTGCAACTAAGCTCACAGGCTGCTTTTAAACAAGCTCTGTCTCTATTTAGTGAAAGTCCCTTACGAGCATGTCAGACATAGTCATGATAAATAAATTCTCTCTCTGTTGTAACAGGTTTTTTGTCAAGTAGGAAGACAGCATACTTCACATCAATGGATTCTGTCCCTTTTTTGTTCCCACTGGAACTGACAGAGAAATGATGTTATCTTAACAGAGCAATAAAGCAGTGGTAGCGATGTTCTTTTTAATGAAGTAATTTTTTGTGAGTTTTGGACAAATAGGCATATGGTCTACTGACAGCAATAAGCACTAAAGCATTTAGTTCGCTCGCTGTGTTTAACCATCTTGGCCTGGTGTCAGTCATTGTTGCTCTCAGTTTTCAGTGGTTATTTATTAAGGGTAGCATGCTCCTCATCTGTTGGCTATATTGTACTCGCAATGTGTATAAATTCAGCATTCATCTCAGCTTTGCCCCTAAACACTGTTAGGATACAATGTAGAGAAGGCATCTGTGACAGGATTAAGACCTAATGGATCTGCTGGCACCGCATGGCTAAGCACGTCACTGCTGCCAGCTATAAAAAGTGTTGGTGTCATTCTATCAAAAGAAAGAGCTGTCTCCTCAGAGATTTGGTTTCTGTATACAAGTCTCGGACTACAAGTAAGTAAGGAGAAAGGCTGAAAGAAAACAGCTGTATAACTGAGATACAGATGAGCTATGTCATCCCTTATGTACAGAATATTTCATGTCACTAATAGAGGGCCCCATTACATCCCATGTTAAACATTAGAAAAAAATCTTATTTTAGATACTTTTCAGCTAATATTTCATATATTTTCTGTATTTAATGTTCCCTTTTTCTATCTACCTACTTAGAATTCAGTGTGTGTACACAACTTAGTGATGAGTATATGCTTGTGCAACTTCATCGATAGACTGATAGTATTTGAATGCTAATGCTGTTTACTGTGATAAATAGGAACTTTGGCCATTTGCACTCTCTATCCCATGGGGAACTATCACCCTGTCTGGGTACCATTAAGGCAAAGGAATCCTCTTGAGGAGGGTTCCAACCTAGACATGCTGTGGAAAGATAAAGGCACTTTAGGAAGGAGCCTCCAGGGACAGAGGTATGCCACTAGATGAGGGGAGGATGGTGGGGCAAAGAAAGAATGCATTGAATAAGACTGCAGGAAGTTGACTTAAATAACTCAGGCTGGGGGTGTGGCTAATTGATCCCACCCACTGACCAACTTCATTGATAGACTGATAGTATTTGATTGCTTATGTTGTTGACTGTGATAAATATATACTTTGGCCATTAACATTCTCTGTCCCTTGGTGAACTACCACCCTGTCAGGGTACCATGAAGGCAAAGGAACCCTCTTGAGGAGGGTCCACCCCTAGAGGTGCCACAGAAAGATAATTCCTCTGGGCTAAAGGTACCTTAGGAAAGAACCCCCCAAAAAGTCAAGCAGGAAGTGGTGAACACAAAAACTGGATGAGCAAGGATTAAAAAGTAGTGATAACATATAACAGACATAGGAGGACTGAGCAATGACTGATGATTTTGATATTGATAGCAGAAGAGCCTTGACTTCCATAAAGAGAGAGAGGGAACAGCAAAATAGAAAGAAGGCCACCATCCAACCCCAGCTCAACAAAGGAAACCTACCTAAGTCAAAATGTACTACTATAGATATACTACATGATAGAGTATCTAACCTTTATGACCTTCAGCATGGAGGAGGGGGAAAAAACCCTATGAGGAGGAACCTTCTGGGGATCCAAGGCCTTGGTCACTTTCCCTCCAGGCTTGGAATAAATTAATGATGGCTCACTACTGCAATTTAGAGACCCAATTCAGGGGAGATTTTTAGAGGAAGGGCTCTCACTCTGTCCCTCTAATGGGAAAGCTGTAGAGGTGCTGTGATTAGAGGCCTCTGTAGCTAAAGGGAAACCCTGCTGGAGTCTACCCCCCACTGAAGAGGATTGCAACAATCCCTGAAAGGCACTCACCTGGCCTCCAAGCCAAGCCTAGGGGGAGAAGCCAAACCCAGGAGGGATAAGACCGGGGGCCCCTGGAGGGGTGAGAATAGGAGCATTGAACAGTCTTCACCATTAGGGGGAAGGAAGAGCAAGTGAGAATATAGAATGGAAACCAGGTGAACCATAGGTGGCTGTAGGGAGAATAGCTCCCAAAGGTGCTGCCGACACTGTCAGCAGCTAAAGGAGCACCCTGGGACATGGAGGTACCACCCTCTGGCAGTTGAAGTCTTAAATGCTACATCAAGAAGTGCCACTGATGCTGTCCACATGGCCAAAGACCTCTCCCAGAGCAAAGGACCTTCTCATTCTAATGGTAGAAGAGAATGACCTCACCCCAAGAGAGGAACCCACTCTCAAGATGCAGACTTCAAGGGGGAAGAGCCGTGCTAGGTGAAGAAAGGCAGGGATGCAAATGAGAGTGGAGAACCGGTAGTGCAACTGATAGAATTGAGAACAGCAATAGACTGCATGAGTAGGCATGCAACTGTTAGCATTGAGTATATGAAACTGAATGAAATGAAGTGCATCTGTTAGCACTGAGGACAGGAAAACAGCATGGATACATCGAGACAGCATGAGGTGGAGTGCAACTGCAATTGGTAGCATTGAGTATGGCAAGGAGGCATGCTGGAGCAATGGAAAACAATTAGTACTGGAAGGTGATACAGTAGCATGGAGAATTAAACTAGGAAACAAGTGTACTGCTGGAGTGAGTAATGAAACCACTGAACCAAAAGGGAGTGGTTGCTAGGCTATGAGCCAGGTGTAAGCAATTAAGGAGTTGAGATGAACAGGAGACTGCAAATGGTATAAACAACAGTGTAGGTAAGCAGGGAGACTGCATTTTTTACAAAAAGACAGCAAATAGGAGAGCTTGGAGGAGCACAGGCAAATTAAATGAGCAAGGGCAAGGTACTAGGAAGACTAGAAGCACACAAAAGAAACAGAGCAGAGAAAAAAACACAGAACCTGAAAAGAGGAGGGCAGCACAAAACATCAGACAGAGAAGGACAAACTGCAGCCAGGAGGCAGGAGCAAAGTACTGACCTAGGAAGGAGGCAGAAAGCAAGCAGAAATCCCAAAAGCACAGAACAAAGCAGGAGACAAAAACTCGGGGGGGAGGTCAGAACTCCAGCAGAGCCTCTAGCTGTAGCAAAGAATGAATGCATCTGAATGAGACTTCAGGAAGCTGACTTAAATAGCTTAGGCAAGGGTGGAACTGCAGTCATAGCCTTTGATTAATATGAAAACAGACCCAAAGACCCATCGAGTCTACCCATTTTTAGCTGTACTTTGGATGAGACATTGAACTGGGGTCCCTTCTCCCCTCCTGATCACTGTCCAGGTGAAAGTAAAAGATCCCATGGAACTTATCAACAAAGGGAAGAGGAGTCTCCCAAGTGTCATGGCTATCATTCCCCCATCAATAAAACAGGTCCATGCAACCAACTCCCGAGGGCACACTTGGAAACAAGCTGTATTAGTTTAGTGTGCCTTTCCTGGTCAAAAATGCAACTAAATTCTGCCTAGCATTTGGCCAAGCATGGAGTTAGGCAGCAACACGTATTTATTCATGAGATCTGCTATCTCTAGTGGGTGATCATCATCCCTTCCCCAGGTATCTCTTCCCTTCTTCTGCCTGTGGGTCCCATTATTCCTTTGTATCCTTTACAAGTTTAAACCCCATCACAGTCTCTGCTTCAACCACCTCTCTAGTCAGTCTATTCCATTCATCTACCACTCACTCTGTAAAGACTTTCTTTACATTTTTCCAGTATATTCCCAACAGTCTCCACCAATGTCCTCTTGTCACAGTGCCCTTGTTCCTAATGAACAATTTCTTACATTCCACCACAACCCCGTTGATTCCCTTCAAGACCTTCAATGTCTCAGTCATATACTCCATTTCCATCCTGGCATCCATTGTAGGCATGTAAAGATCTGCCAGCTCTTCATCATATGACTTCCCCTCTTACCCCTGTATTATCTTTGTGGCCCTGATTCATATGGTCTTTATGCAGTCACTGTCTTTCCTGAGGTGTGGAATCCAGAACTGCAAGCAGTACTCCAGGTGCAGCCTTATCATGGACCTTCACAGAGCAGTATTATCTCCTTCCTCCTATTATCCTCTTCCTGTGCATCCTAGCATCCTGTTTACCTTCCTGTATGCTTCATTGCACTGGGCATTGGACTTGAGGCTGTCCTTAATGATGACACCGTGGCATCTTTCTGCAGTTGTCTACACCACCCTTACTCCCCAATCCAGTAGTAAGTTTTACAGTTCCTCCTACTAATGTGCCTTACTTTGGACTTTTTGCATTGAACTTCAGTTGCTACATGCTGGACCATTTTCCATTTTTTCCAGGTTTGTTTTTATTTCTCGAACTCCCTCCTCAGTGTTCACTCTGCTGCATATCTGCATAAGACACACCCTGCATCCTGAATTCCTGCCCCTACAGTAGATCAGTAATGATGATATTGAAGCGCACTAGATCCAGAACTAATCCCTACAATACCCTGCTTGTGACCTCACTTGGCACCAAATGTGCCTCATTGACAGCCATCCTCTGTATCTTGCCCCACAGCCTGTTCTCTATCCGCCTGATCAGTTCATTACCTATGCCCACTTTCTGTGTGGAATAGAAATTGAAGGCCTTGCTAAAGGCAAGATACAGCATGTACACTGCTGGCCCCTGTCCAATGTCTTTTCAGACACAATTATAGAAGTCGATCAGGTTAGTCTGGCAAGATATCATTGCCACAAACATGTGTTGCTTCTGTCCTGCAACACATTTGCCTCCAAGAATTCAGCTCAGTTCCTTAATGGTTGTTTCTGGAAGTTTGCCTACAATCATGGTTAGCATGACTGGTCTGTACTAATTTATCCAGTCATCCGTATCCCTGCCATCCTAACCAGGTGCTTTGTCCACCATCAGGATTTTGAGTCCCCTCAGCACTTTTTCTTCTTACATTGGTCCTAATTCTAATTTTCTCACCCCATCTCTTTGGCCTACTGTGAACCCCAAATTTTGGTATTGGTCCCCTACTGCACAGTGAATACTGAACAAAAGTATTCATTCAGTATATCAGCTTTTTCCCATCTTCTTCCTCTATAGCTATGCCCCTAGGGCTGTGTGAAATTTATCTTCTGCCAGCAAAATTCTGGCAAAATTAAGATTTTATTTTCATAACATTTAACATGTTTTCCTTGAAAATATCACAAAATGTTGCCAACATTTAAATTTCAGTTATTTTCATCTAATTTGAGAAAGGCATTTCCAAATTGTTCCAAAATTAGAATGCTGCATTCCCCACACATCATGGAGAAGTCTATAAAGTTTCAGAGCTTTAGCTTTAGGTGTCTGTTTTGGCATTTTTCAAATTACATTTCACAAGTGCGTAAACTGCAGAACTTTCAACCCCTGTAACTTTAATGCCACCAATTTTGTAAGTTCATTAACCTAAACATGAGGCTTGTGTGTGTGTGTGTGTGTGTGTGTGTGTGTGTGTGTGCTGTGCATGCATGCATGCATGCGTGTGTGAACTCAATCTCTTGCTCAAAGGCTGGTAAAGTTATAAGCATTTGAGCGATATTCGTTGCCAAAACACAAAGAATGCTTTGGTGCAACATATACAGCAGAGTTCTGGTCGGAATGCACACTGTTATTCATTTAGTGCAATAGAAAGAGTTACAATTGGACCTCGTGGGGGAGACTTGGACATGAAGATCTTACGGAGGGAGGCTTATTGGATTTATATTTTGGATGCTTTGCAATATCCAGGTCTAAATGATTTATTTGATTTAGGTCCTTTTTTAAGGTGAACATTTTTATTTATTTTTTCGGTTTAAATTCTTTAAATGGCTTAAGGGTATGTGTAGTATTATCAAGCCAGAACCCTGCTATTTGTTGTTTGGAAAAATGAATTATGACTAATAATAATATATTTTTGTACATTTTATAAGTTTTTTGGGCTAAAATGTAAATTAATTTATTCTTTTTTTATTTAGATAGGTATATTGAACCTTGCCAATCTCTGAAAATAATGTTGAATTTACACCTGTTGCACATTTTATTATTTTGGTGTTATGTCACTTTAAATGATTCCTTTATTATGTGGTGGTTACTATGCTGTGTATGTGTCCCTGAAGAGGCGCTGTTTTTGGCGCGAAACCGGTCGGACGTTTTCTTTGTTTAGGGAGCTGTTATATCCTTGCATGGCGTTACTGCATTGTGATACAAATTTTTTTCACACAAATACAGAATTATTTTGGAAGTGGTTGGTGCCGTGTTTTTCTTGTTGTAAAGTTATAAGCAGCCAAGATTGCAAAAATGACATCAGTAAAGAAGAATTTCATTAGCTTTTCTGAAAATTGTGGAATTTTGTGATAGTGTCAAAGCCATATCCACACATTTTGCCCGGCCATAGACTTGAGCTGTCAATGTGGAGGAAGGAAAAGGCTGGAAGGAGTGGCAATAAGGCAGCATTGATAAGGGATACACTAGTAAAAGGACAGTGGTGCCAAGTGTCAGGTCAGTATCTGATGTGAAGAACTATCAAGAATAGTGAAGGCCACCACTGAGCACTAGCCTATCTTTTGGCAATATGCCAGCTAAGCATTAGAACTCACTAGCTAAATGACTTTTGGAGGCACATGTATGTGAAGCATTGATTCTGTACATTGCCAGCTGCTGATTCTTTAACATCCTATAGATAACAATGTATATTTTTAGCATTTTTAGCATTTAAAAACAGATGCACCAAGTGACACATAGCATCACAACTAGTTGTGACTGAGGCCACTGTGACAGAAGTATCTGGATTAATACAACGGCTCTGAGAACAAAATTAAAAAAATGCATTTTCATGTATGGCACGCCTAGAGTGGAAACAAATTATTTATTTCAATGCTAGGTGGGTCATCAGCATGTATTTCCACTTTAACTTGGTCACAAAGGAGCTATTAACCAATGGGAGAGCAGCATGCAGAATGCCTGATGGCATCATAATGGCCTTTGCTACAATCAAAACCAGAGCAGTGAAATCAATCAAAACAATTAAATCTTCATTGAAAGACTTAATCTTGCCAGAGAGGTGCTATACTTGTATAAACTGTATATACCATACTCCATCGTGGCTAAAGACATATGGGATATGCCATGGGCTGACTTAAAATATAATTTATTTTTATCTGCAGAGTTTGACCTCTGTGGACTTCATCCATGGCTTTGCCACTAATGAGGTCAACAGAGGCTAAAACTTGCAGACAAAAATAAAAGTTATATTTTAAGTCAGCCCATGGCATATCCCATATGTCTTTAGCCATGAAGGAGTATGGTGCCATGATGTTGGGCATCACTGTCACAGGAGTGTTGGAGAGGTATTGTGGGGCCATGATGCTAGGGCAGGTAAGGCGATTTGCCTGCATGCAGTACAAGTCAGATGAATGTGATTAACAGACAAGCCAACATGGACAGCAGTTCTACAAAGAGGGAGAAGATATGGTCATGTCAAAAGAAACCAAAGTCAAGAGGACTGGAACTATAGGACAGGGAAGATAGCTAGTGCAGAGGTTACCAGTGGCAGAAGTTAGATGCATGGGTTTGGTGTGCCATTACTATGGTGACAATTTTACTGTGCCCAACACTACAGCAACAACAGCGGCAGGTCGCTGTAGTGTCGACATGGGACCCCGGCACTGCTTTCTGGGGGTCTTTCAGCCCCTCCCCGAATCAACTCTGACTCAGAGTTGATTACTTTAGTTATGGGGGTCCAGGAGCAGAGCCCCCCACATGGGGAATTCAGGGGCAAAGCCCCTCCCCAAAGAAAACACAGTCTGAAGTGACCACCTTTATGCCGACCACAAATGCAATTGACATAAAAATGTCACTGTAACATGATTCAACAACAAATTTGTTGACTGACTGTCATGGATCCCATGAGTTCATCAAGGGGGGCAGCTGGGTTGCCTAGCAAAAAAATAGTAAACTGACAGCTGGAGCAAGGAAGCACACAGAGAAAATTCTCACTTGAAAGCAGGATGTATAAGAATCACACCCAGCAAAAGTTGACTGGTCTGAGCACCAGATGCACTAGGAAGTCCAGAACATAGAGGAACTCACAGAGACCTGGTGAGGAAGAAAATGACTATGGAAACAATGAGAATGTCTATCTATTCCAAAGGGTTAGGTCCTACAGGAAAAGGAGTAGTTGGCTCTCTGAAGGGAGCATGTCTGTGAAAGACAAGAAGGAAATCAGTGTGGCAAGCAGGTCCATTGAGTCCATCTGGTCAATCTCAGAGAAATAAGCAGGTTGTGTGGACAAAATAGTCACTCAGAAAGGAATGACAGAACTACAGACTGTTCAGCCCAGCTAAATGGATTTAGTGGCATTAAGTGCTTTGTGAAAGTTAAATTCACAAGTGGAATTCTCATGACATTGTCTATTATGCAGCCATGAATTTTTGAGCAAATGTTTCCAATTAATCATTTCTGACATTTCCACAATAAATTTTAACCTCTAAACCACGTTTATCTACAGTATCTCTGTTAGATTCCAGAATCCATTAACATTGGGTATCCATGCCTGATTTTGGGTGCATACCTGCATTAGCAGTCGAGCTACAAACATTCAAATATTCTAAACCTTTCCACAAAATGTAATAAATAATTAGAATGTGAAATTATGAACCACTGTAACTTACAGTTTACTTAACCATCTACTTCCTCATTTAGCAGTTTCTATGACCATTCCAAGAAAGTTGAGTTGTAAGCTGAGTAATATTTTTAGAAATGTTCACAAAAATAATAACTTGCCAGGCTTTGAGCCCCTGTAAATCCCACATCACTTGTCCAAGTGTTATGTAACTTAACATCATCTTAGGATGCTATACGATGAGTACATATGGGCAAATGTCAGATCTCTAGTTATGAGGATGGCTGTGTAATGACCAGTTAAAGAATTTTGAAAAATTCCATGAAATTCCTTGAAATTTTATGAAATTCTTGAAATTACTTGAACATTCCATGAAAACAGAATTGACTAATTTTGTACATCCCTATATGGCCCATCCTTCTTTAATCTGACAATGCATATCATAGTTTAACTTTTTTCCCTAATGTACCTAAACAAGGTTTGCTCAACCTCTTTGCTATCTTCGCTATTCTCAGCACCATATCTGTTTTATTTTTTTATTTTAGCATCATTCTGACCTTGTTCAGCTTCATTAGATGCTTCTCCTGGATTGACTCACTCTGCCTCCCCTTGTTTTTTTTTTCAGAATGCTATCCTTTTTTTGTCCTTACTGCCTCTTCCATGCTGCTGAAAAAGCAGATTTGCATTTTGGCCATTTTTTTCTTCCCAACCTGTTTCATGTATGATATGCTTTCACATCTGTTACACCCCTCTTTATGACTTCCAATTTTACTTCTGCCCCATCACATCTTGCTGAAGCCCACCCTTCTGAAGTCCTGGGCCACAGTCTTTGAACTGGTGTGCTGTGCTTCTGCGGTTGTGTTTAACCGCACTGTACAGTGATCTCTGTACCCCAGTGGTTCTCTCACTTCTGCTTCTTATTTAGCTGCCTGACTGTGGAACAAAGCCAGACCAAGAGGGGTCTCCTCTCTAATAAGTTCCTGGACCCACTACATGAGAAGCTGTCTTGCATCACATCTACCAGCATTTGACATCTTGCACTGTTGGCTGCCAGGATTTACCAGTCAACATCCAGCATATACAGTGCAGGGCTTCAGACAGGCATGGGATAGGCATAAGGGAGCAATACAGATGAGTATGACTAGATAGGCCATTTGTCCTGTACATTGATTTCGCACACCAACTGCGCCATTCTGCGCTACATGGGCAGAAACACATTTTGAGTGAGATATGAAAAATGACAGCTGTACTACTCATAAGAAGGTGTGGTAAAATGGCAATGTTGAAAATCTGGAGTGAAAATATTGAAATTTCGCGAATTTACGAGCCTGCGTAGGAATTGCGCAACGCACACTCAGAAACAGTCATTTTTTGGAATTTTGGCACCAAATTTACAACACGGGGGTTTTGGGCCCCTTCTCATGAATGATGTCACTGTCATGGCGGTATTCAGGCCTGAAGGGTGATTTCACAGTCACTGCACGAAATCACCCTTCGGGCCCGAATAACGCCATGACAGTGACATCATTCATGAGAAGGGGTCCCAAAAACCCCATGTTGAAAATTTGGTGCAAAAATTCCCAAAAAGGCTGAGATATGCATAAAGTTGAAACCCCCTATCTAGCCCATTATACAGCTTACCGGCATTTCCTCAGTTCGCGGTCGGCTTTGAAGAGTGCAGGCGTGTTCCTGGTCCACGAAGATCGTCGGCGCCGGAGTCCGGGTAAGTATGGGGTGAGGGGGTGTAGGAGGCTGGGTGCACAGTGGGTGGTGCGGGTTGTGGGAGGAGGGTCGGGAGGCCTTTGCGGACCGTTTTGTCTTACAGGTAAAAAAAAAAAGCGTGAGTGGGACTGTTTGCCACTCTGGGTGGGCTCCCAGTGTGGCACAAGGACGTGGGGGTGTTCCGCTGACAGGGGATTGGGCACCCCTGTTGGCAAAGGACTGATTGCCACGCTGGGGTGGGCTCCAGCGTAGCACCAACTACTGGGGGGGGAGACGACGCAGTTCAGCTGACGGGGATTGGGCACCCCGTCGGCTATACAGTGCATGCGGGGGCGCGCACACCTGCGGGTGGGGGGGAGCTGCATGTGAGCAGCTTCTTATCACTGCTCACTCAAGCGTAGCTCCCCCTTTCAACTGTATGCCACTACATTTTGGAGCATGTCATAGACAGCTCCAAAATGCATTGGCTTACAGGGGCCGCACCTGCCAGCACACTGCCTGAATTGGAGGGGGAGGTGACACACCTCTGAAATCTCCGATGATGGCACTATGTTTCTTGCACATGCGTACAAGCAACATAAAAATGACTGGCATATCAGTGGTTGAAATTAATTGCCTTTTAGTATGTATTTAGCTTTGGATTGTAATTTTAGGTCTGCCTTCATAGCATTAACTTTGCTGGCATCTTTAGATTAGTTTTGATAATTTTGATAATTGTGTAACTATTATAGTGTATTTAACTTTGTATGTTTAGTTATTTGAGTGACTTGTTTTTTATACATATTGATATGACATATTCTTATTGCACATACTGTATTTATAAAATTAAGACTTTTCCTAGTTCCTTCCTCCCCATTCCTCCTTTTTACCTTGTTTATAACATATTTTTGTGCATTGCCACTTTAAATAAGGGCACTATAAATGTACAGTATAAGAGATACTCATAAACCAGTGTTACGAGAAACGTTGGTCACATGGTGGGATTCAGGGGTGCTGATGATCTGTATGGAGCATTTTAAACTTTGTAATTTAAGTTTTTTGTAGCCAGACCTAGAGTGGGGTCTCCATGTAGTAGGTCATGTAGACCGACTTTCAATGTGTTTCCATATTTTGAGTTTATGTCACATATCTGCCCGAGTTCTTTTGAGTAGCCACCTCCAAGGTGAAATAAACACCCCACCTTTAACCAATTGTTGACATGGAAGATTTTCAGCTTTATTGCCTCCTCTGCCTGTACACTGTGAGGACCTCTGAGAAGGTCACAGTACCAGCCAATACCTTAGTTTGGAACCCAGCATTCAGATGTTTATCTTCACTGATCCCAATGGTCTTCCTGCCAAATCATTCATCCCAAGATGGACAATAATGTTTGGCCTTCCATGCACTACCCTGACCAGCCAATCTACCCTGGGGAGTACCTTATCTGCTGTAGCTCCTGGGAGACAGTGCATGACCCACCCCTCCTAGACTGGGGCATAGACCAAAGGCTTGGTACTCTTAACTATGGAATCCCCACTAAAAGAATCCTCTTTTTAAGTCTGCCTTCCTAGCTGTTATTTCCCCTAGTAGGCATCACCCCTGGTAGGGCCCTGGTTACAACTGGGTGATCCCTCTTGGAAGGGAGATTAGCATGCACCACTCCATTCCGTGGAGAGAAACACTTGTTGTGATTCCAGGGTCCCATCCATCCTCATTTGACACCACTGGCTGTCCCCCTCTTTGCGTGTTACCTTCCAACTGCCACTGCAAACTCCTGGAGGTTGCTGAGGAATAGGAGCAGTAGTGACATCCCAGATCACACTCCAACCTGCTTCACAGCTGATGAATTATGGCTCATGACTTGTCCAGTTCAGAGAGGAATACCACCAACCTCTTGCAGGCACAGCAGCCTCCACACATGTACAGTGTACCCTTGAGGAATGCAGCAGCACAGGTCCTACACCCCTCTGTTATACAGTACCTTTAATTTGGCTGGGAAACCAAGTTTCAAAGACTTACAAAATCACACATACCCCCATAATGCAAAGCATCATGGGCTGTATATGCAAATCACCACACAGTATTATGCTGGTTCAACTTTAAGCAGAAATGCACTGTCAGGGTTGCTGTGGACTGCACAATTCTGTAGGAAATTTTTTCTATTATTTTTATTTAGTTATTTTTATTCAATAGCAGAATAACTATGTAACATTTCTTCTAACATATTCACTTGCTTCCTGGAGTATATGAGTAGAGTGTTGTTTATTTATATTGTAGTGATGTGAATACTTCCTTTTAGTGTTCAAAACACAGGAGAGCAAAGTAACACAGCTCCGTTCCTAAAGTTATCAGTAAAGAATGTTAGAACATCTGTTTTACTTGCTTTTTACCTACTTCCATGACTTACAAGCACTGCATCAAGGGTATCTAAATAATATGGGTTATGCAATAGCTCTGTCATTCCCTGAGAAATAAACTTCTAAACAGTAGCTCACATACCCATGATGCAGTGCTTGCAACTCATGGAAGTAATGTATTGTCATACAAGGTAAAAAGCAAGTAAAACAGATGTTCTAACATATTCCTATACTTATTTATTACTTTAGGTAAAGGGGCTGTTTTATTTTGCTTTCCTGTCTTTTGAATACTAAAAATAAGTATTAAGTATGTTGGTCATTATAATATAAATAAGCAAGACTTCTTATATACTTCAGGAAGCTGTGTGGGTACATATATGCTTTTATTGGGGTAATACTGTACAAATACTTGGTTTGCTGGAAGTAGTGTAGGTCACCTAACTGTGGATTAAAAATGAAATGTAATCCATGGTTACCTGATGGTGTTTGATCTTTCAGCAGCTCACCTTCATGCAACCCATATTATAAGATTTAAACTACTGTATGCACTGCTAGTGTTTGATTGGCACTAGGCATTACTATGGCATAGCCTTCTAGAAGAATTATATCAATTCTGGTTTATGGCACCAAAATGCAGGAATCCCTATCATACTTACAGTTATTAATGCTGAAATAAAAACGAGCATGTTACATGCAGTTGAAATTTGGGCTTCTGACAAATTAAACTTTTTAGACATAGTATTAAAGAAGATATTTTGCTATGTATTGTCAGTTCCACAGTCAGTTCCAGCAGAGGTCCTGAGACTGGAACTAGGACAATTATCAGTTTCTACATTTGCTATAGAAAGGTGCTTAATTTTTCTACCTAAGGAGAGGCTACCCAGAGTATGTCTGGAAGAAGAAACTGAATATACAATGAAAGGTTTTACCTGTTCAATGGCTGAAATTATTAAGGAAAACTTATTCCCATTGGGTTTGGAACATTTATTGTATGAAATCTATTACACACCCAACTATGAAGTTATCTCCCAAATTAAAAAAGGGTTGGAGACACAGCTATGATCAGGGACATTGCAATGGTCTCTTCACTCAAAAATTTGAAATGGTATAAGCAGATAAAGATCACACACAATCTTACATTTTATTTGACTAGTCTATACCCCTCAGATAGAAAAATACTAGGTTCAGAATCAGAATGGAAATTTATGATGCTAATTATGTCCATTTCAAATAGAAGCAACCTGGTATTAACACCCCTCATTGTAAGTGTGGGATGAAGGTTGAAGATGATCTCAAGCAAATTATGTTTTTGGCCCCTTATATTCAAAGAAGAGAGGCTATTGGTTAGGCCCTATACTTGCTAACCTCAGTCTCCCATTGGACCAAATAATTCCAGTATTGTATACTTGTATACTACTCGAGATATAGCAACTTTATGCCGATTGTCTTGCTTTTTTGTGATCTTTGAAATTGTAAAACGTTAATCTCTTGATTATTCATATGTACAGGGGACATTGTTGGCTTCTTTTTTTTTTATGGCATAACTTGGCCTCTCTTCCAATATTCATTAAATTTTGATTGTTGAGATTATGGGCAAGATTCTTGGCTGGGGTGTTGGTAGCCAGACCCAAACCCATTCAAGGCCCATTTACTCTTGTTGCAGGATTACTAAAGATTGACATCTACTCTGTCCACTTACTTTTACTTATTTGGATGTTTTATTGTTCTTTTAAATATAGCATTATTACATTAAGATTGACTTCTCTGAATGTTGATGTGTCATATCAGGATAAATGTTCAATTACTTTGGGGATTGTTGTACAAATCTGGTTAATTCGTTTCCAATTACGGTAGATTACTGTGTTCTGAACTGCTTGCTGGGTTCCATTGCACTGCCTTCAGATTAATAATGATCTTGAGTAAAGTCTATGCATAACTTCACTGTATTTTATACACACCCTGTACTTTTCTAATCTTCTAATACTGAATTGCAATTAATACTGCATTTGAAAGTGTTTCTTAAGGTTACCATACCTTACAAATTTAATTTGTTGCTATTCTTATGACATACAGTATTAAGTCACTGTATATATCTTAAAAGTCTGCTGATGTCTGTAACTACTGTGGTGCAATTTATGTATGTTGGATTTTAAAAGATTTTATGCAAAGGCAATAGCCGAACAATAAACTTGAACTTGAAACTTGAAGAATCCCTGTATGTACAGTGCAGTATATTACACAGTCTTATCAAACCCAGTATTCATTGGTAAGCCTAACTAAAGCTCTACATTTTTCATCCCAAACCATTCTGCTTCCGCATTCACTGCTTTAATCTTAAAAAGCACTACTTTATATTTTGATCTGCTTTATACGAGTGAGCCTCAAGTAGAAATTATTGCACCAGAACTGCCATTTTAAAAATACACTATTTAGCTCCATTTTAAGGATAACTTAAGTTCTGTGGAATCAGTACTGAGTGCTGTAAATAAGTACAATTTTCTTGAAATGTGTACTATATAGCTCTGATTCACAGTACCACTTATGCTTAGATGGTACTAACAAAATGCAGATACCATATAGTTCTTAGAATTCATAGTTTGCACCAACTAGAAAGCAAATCTACATTAGCCCCTGCCAACACAGCACTAATTCCCAGTACTTTTTAATTCCTAGTCTATCATTTTGACTTCTTAAGCTTTCTTGAATCTATAAAACTGTTAAAGTCACCCAACAGCATTCTCCTTACACATTTGTGTTTTCTCCATGTAGGATGAAGAGGATATGTGGGAAAGGGGCAGATAGGGACAATGAGGCAAGCTGATTGGAACTAGGATGTGGAAGATCCACATAGGACCTGCCAGTGCTAGACTGGTGAGGACTGAGGTGGGGCATGTGCAGATCAGATGGACTGCCTGTGAGTCTTATCCAGTCCTGAAGTTTCTGTTGCTATGTTTCTACATGCCATGTATCTTTCAATGGAAAATGTTTAGTTTTATCTTGCTACAGTTTTTTTTAAAATAATATCTGTTCCTTTCTATTGCTTTCCTCCAATCTTTCTGGCAGGAGCTTATTGCTGTTTTGATATCATATCTGATGAATTCCCTCTATACCACCCCCTCCTAGAAAAAAATGAGTATAATGCATTTAGACCTTCCAACTCATATAACACATCTTGGAATGGACCAGGCTCAGTACCTCATGTTAAAACCACTCCCTTCCTGAATTGGGCCTCTCCTCCCACTAAGACTGAAAGAAGTGGGCATGTGGCTACCTTGATTTGGCTTCAGGTGGGGGCCCAAACATTTGGTTCAACTTTGAAAATGTGGCCAAACCACTTTGGCCCTTAGTGCAGCAGCTACCATGGAATAAAGCATGCTACAGATGGGTGGGGTATAAAAGAGCCTTGAGGTCAGCAGTGGAGGTTATTTACTGTAATTTACTTCTAGTAGGTGCTACTGAGATTCTTCCACTGTGGATTACTGCTTGTGGTGTTATGACAGTGCCTGCAAAACCCACTAACTCTTCAACTGTCCAGTGTGAGCTATGATAATAGTTACTATTCATTACTGACCTCAAAGCATATCTCCCTGTAGTCTTTGCTTTACCTCCATGCCAATTAGTACTGTATATTCTCTCAGGCACCATTGTTTTTCATAGTCTGTAACACTACCCCTCAAAAAGAAACAAGTTACACATCACAACATAAAAAGCATGAAAATAAATTAAATGAAAACGCCTGTCCTATCAGCACCCTATCACCCAAACCAACCCCCCCCCCGGCTTTTGAGCCTCCAAATTAATGTTTTCATTACTTTCATGTCTTCATGTTGGCTCCAGAGTAGCAGTGCTAATGTAAACAAACCTGGAACAGCGCAGCGCCATTTTACACACTCAGCTTGACTCCACACCTCTCCACTATATCACTAACAGTAGAACAGCACAGAACCATGCTGAACACATTAAATGGCACTGTGCTGCTCTAGGTTTGTTTACCTTAGCACTGGTGCATCAGAGCCATTATGAAAATACAAAGCTAATGAAAAAATGCATTTGGGGGCTCAAAGCCTAACTGGGTGTTTTGGCTTGGGGGGGGTGGAGTGCTTAGATGACATCTGTTCTCCTTTAATAGATGGTTGGATATTTGTTTGTTTGATTTTTCTTTTTTCATATTTTATTTTGATTTATTTACTATTTTTACAATACCCAAACTTAGTTGAAACACAGAGTCTGACACTGCCAGCTAGCAGCCAAAGTTATAGTAGTTAATTATTGACTAGAGATCAGAATAAGAACATGGCTGTGTGTGGCCGGGCAGGTAATTAATTCCATCACCATCCCATTCACAGTGGGTGTTGACTGATACGGAATCTGTATGGTCAGTAGCACACCTGATCATTCCGAGCTTGTTGGTGATGACAATGTGAAAGTTACTGTAGTGTCAACAAGAGGAAGAGCTGTACCACTACTGTTGGGAGTGGTGAGCTGGCTGGGATGCCAGTGATAGTGGTAGTCTGGGAAGACTTGCCACCAGGAGGTGTAGCAGTGGCAATAGTAGTTCTCCCTTGTTATAACGAATCTCGTTATAACGAATCCCACTTGTTGCGAATGTTGATTATGGATCCCAATAATAAGTAGCACTTCAAAAATACTAAACCCAAACCATCACTTTTTTTTTATTTGTGAAAGGCATTGTGAAACAATTAATCTGCACATAGTCTCCCAATAAGCACAATTAATCAGCACGTAGTCTCCCATTAAGCACAATTAATCAGCACATAGTCGCCCATTAAGCACAATTAATCAGCTCATAGTCTTCTGTTTAACATAGTAGAGATTAAAAAACAAAAGGTGCTCGATGTCCACACAAAACTAGTCATAATTGACGGGCTGAAGAATGGAGAAGGCATAGCTAAACTAGCCATTGAGTTTGCACTCGCAGAGTCCACCATATGTACATTCAGAAAGCAGGAAGCATCTCTGTGGGCTTTCGCTGACAACTGCCTGGAAAAGGAGGGAATGAAGCGCAAAAAACTGCGGCTCACCAGTAATGCTGAGATGGACCAAGCTGTCAAACTTTGGTTTGAGAGTCAGTGAACTTCTGGTGTACCACTCTCAAACTTGGGGTTGATAGAGGGAACCGGGCCAGAAGCATAGGATCAGCTCTAGCAGTGGTTTGCACATGATGACAACCTGCCAGTTTCAGATGGAATCACAGATGAAGAAATCATCCTGGAAGTAAAAACTGGGTCTCGATCAGTATGTGAACCAGAGGAGGATGGAACAGAGGGTGTAGGGGAGACAGAAGGTGTCCTAGAAAAGGTACATTCAGCCGAGGGTATAGCAGGACTTGAGACCAGTTTGCAGTACTTGGAGTGGCAGCATTTCGTGTCCTCTCTTCAGCTTTTACACTTAAGGCAGCTTATTGTGCAGTCTAAAAATGAAGTGCTGCTAAAGCAGACTACACTGGACTCATTTTTTAGTAAATAGATACAGTACATACAGTAATTCATTGTTAATGGTAATAGCATTTTTTACACTAAATCTTTTGCTACTATTAAATGCTCTTTTTTACATGCTCAATGCAGCATTTATTGTATATTAAACCTTTTGCTACTATTAAATGATTACATGCCTCATGCATCTTTTTTTCAGAAAACTCAGTAAAATTCATTGCCTCTCGTTATAGCGAATCCTCGTTAAAAAGAAACTTCTCAGTCGGCTCCGGGGGGGTTATTATAACAAGGGACAATTGTATATCACTTGTTGAACATGTCAACAATCAAAAGAATAGTTAAAGTTGATCATTTTAAAATTTGGTTTGAGGAAGGCTACATGTTTAATATTTTTAGAATCTAACCTTGAGTGATGTGGTGAGGCAAATGCTCTAGTTGTGCTAAAACATTTTTCCAGTGTGTCTAATGTTTGTGGGCATCCAAGAAAATACACAGCCACTTTACCCGGTGCAGAAAAAATGACTTGCCTGTCATGCCAGAATCCGCATTTCTGCTAATCAGTGGCTTTGCTTGATAAGTCACCACCATGTACTCTAGAAACATTTCTGAACCTTCCACCAAAATGTCTGAGCAGTGCTTGCATTTGGTATAGAAAGCATCCACATGTCCTCCGTTGTCTCAGGATCATCTCTAGAGTATTCAGGTCTTTTTCCACATCATACTGAGGCCTGACACTGGCACCACATGAAATCAGCAGAAGAGGAGGAAGAGAAGGAAGAGGAGTATGACCACGAAGGTGGGTATAAATACTCTTGTCGATTTATTCAAGCCATATTTGCTTCCCCACCATATGTACCTGCAACAGTTCCTGCTCGATATAGTCTGTGCACCCAAGGGGAATGAACATGTCTTTACATTTGGGATCCAGCAATGGTGCCATGCCATACTGAGTGTGTGATCTAATGATGTTAAACCTGTCTACAGTTTGTGCCATCAACAAATATTGCAGAATGAGACTCATTCACCAATTTTATTTTATAAAAATTCATTGATTTTATTTTTATAGAACAGCATATGATTAGACACTTAACTAGTATTTTATAACCCCAGTTACTTCATTAGGGCCTAACTAAATATCTATAATAAAAATTAAAACATATACCAGTAAGCTTGTTAAATGATTAAGTATTGCACCAAATGACAATGTCTGAGCAGTAGTATTACAAAGAATATTCTTGATCTTATCTGTATTGTCTACTTTGTAAATGTCACTATCACACAATTTATTGTTTGCAACACGTTTTTACATACACATGTACGCTGACGACACTGTAATTTTTTCCTCCAGTCCATCCTATAACAATGTCTTCCCCAACCTCCAACATGATTTTGATAGAGTACAATCTTGGTTCCAATTAAACCAGCTAAAACTCAGTGCCAAAAAGACTGTCACCATGTGTTTCAGCTCAAAGCAGAAGCTGGCATCCCTCCCCACGATTACCACCCTGGACAGCTCACCCATTGAGAGGGCCCCACCTTCCAATACCTAGGCGTCCGGCTGGACAACCACCTCGACTTCTCCACACATACTGATTCCATCTGCACCAAGCTCCACCCCAAACTTGCAGTCCTCTACCGCCATGAAACCAGTCTTCCTCTCCACACTAGACATGAACTAGTACTAAAAACAATCTTGCCTGTACTAGATTACACTAACATTGTCTATGGCACCACCCCCACCTCTTCTCTCTCTAAATTAGACACCCTTATCAACTCCATTTGCCATTTTGCCACTGCCTCTCCTTCCCTTACTCACCACTGTCTCCTCTATGCTCCCCTCCCCTCTCCCGTACCCCCCATCTCACAGGAGAACCAGCCACTGCACCTCCCTAATTGCAAAGTACTGGTTCAGCTCTCTTCCCCCTATCTCTCCTCCCATCTCTCTCCTACTGAATCCATGTCATACTCATTTCGCCATAGAAACTTGCGTATCTTCTCCATCCCCGACCCTCACTCCACTGCTGGCCGATTTGCCTTCTCATACCACCTCCCTCACCGCTGGAATAATCTTCCTTCTGACCTTTGTCTGGCCTTCCCTGTCTCATCCTTCAAAAGACTCCTCTGCCTCCTCCCCCCTCCCCAGTGCCTTCAGTGCTCCTAACCCCTGCATCTTCCTTTTGATTCCGAGCACTTGTCCCCCTTCATCCACAACATGTTCCCTCACCCCCCCATTGTTTCTTCATTTCCCTGTTAGCCTGACCTGTTCCACCCTGCATCCCATACTCAGCCCCTGTTTTCTCCAGATCCCTTATGAAGGGACCTAAAGTTGTCTCTAGGTATCCCAGGTAAACCTAGTAGATTTTTGTTATGTTTTTCATGCCTGAATGATTGTAGTTCTCCTATGTTACACTGTGCCAAAACTATATTTAATCTCTGTAGATAAGTTGTAAAGTTCTGAAATGTTACTTACACTGTAATTTTTCTCATACTTCCTGCTTCTCTCTGTTAACCATCTGAATTTGTAACTTGTACTGAAATTCTTGTTCAACCACTGTGTAAACAATCACCCAGGTCGCACCTGGAAACAAGTTTCATCTCAGTATGCCTTTCCCAGTCATCAAATTTTAAATAAATAAAATGTATATCAATAACTGTATGAGTGACAAGTTTAATCTTTATGTATTCACTTTTTTATCCTTTATATCTTACATATTAGATCCTCAAAATAAATACTTTCTCATCTAGATATCCATGCTATCATATCACCCTGAAGGCATTTGATAGAAAGTGTTAGAATTAATAACACATAGAATAATGGCTGGGTAGGTTGTCCTTCAGCACTCCCCCTTCACCTTTTCCAGTCAGCTAAATTCCTTCTGCCCTTCTCCTACTTCACATGTCAAAAAAATATAGATTTTTCTGCCTTCCACAACACCAACATTCAGTAAAAATATTTCTCAAATAAAGTCTTACAAAATTCTAAAGGGGATGGACATGGGTCTGATTCCATCTGTAATTTTTGGCGAACTCACCAAGTCCTTCAGCACTGTGGTACACTCCACTATCTTCACAAAGCTTAGTAGGGCTGATCTCTGTGAACTGTCAGTCAAGTGAGTCTTCTTCTATCTAGCTAATATGTCCCAAGTGGTCCTTATAGGAATTGGAAAACACACAGTCATGCTTGGCTGCTCTTCCTGACTCCAAGAAAATCCCTAAGACCTTGGAGTGGATTATGAAGCTTTAAATGCAAACTGCTAAAATCCACCATGGCCCCGATTAGAATCAATGTTTCATGTTACTCTAATGGTCTTTCAGTCCTTAAAAAAGCATCAGAATAATGTGAAATGTTGATGCATATCTGAGTGTGTGGGTGCTACCATGGTGGAATTTTAGCATTTTGCATTGAAAGCTTTATAATCTACTCCAAGGTCTTGGGGACATTCTTTGAATCAGAAAGAGCAGCTAAGCATGAATGTGTGTTTTCCAGTTTTTCCAGTTGGGTTTTATACTCTTGGCTCCTTCCCTAGCTGTTCTGAGCAACCTACATTTTCTGCATCCTATAGGAAATTCCCTGCCCATCCATCAAATCAGGTGTTCCTCATGGCATTGCCCTAGGCCATGTTCTGTTCTTAATATCATTTAATGACCACCAAAGGCCTGTGTCTCCTGATACATTTATTTGTATGGTGTCAACACAGTGCTTTAGCCTATAGACTTTCAGCCCCCAAGCTGGGGCCTTTGCATTATCAGGGCTTTGATAACACCCAATGCTGGTTCTGCGGTAACCAAATCACTTAGTGCCAACCAAAGGTCTCCATGACCATTTGCAACAAGCAGCAACAGGTCAAGCTGCAACCCACCTCATCCTGTTCTGGATGGCTTGATACTGAAGGAAGTTACCTCCTTTAGATACCTTAGTAGTTCGTTGGATCATGGTAAGTAAGTAAGTAAGAAAGAAAGAAAACATTGCTGACATCCACAGGAAACACCTCCCTAATTTAGAAGTACTTTAACACATTAAGGCTTGCATTCCTTTTTACCCTGCATGAGATATTTGTCACAATGATCTACCTGACATTTGACTATAGGTCTGTGGTTCATAGTGGTGCTGTCAAGATAACCCCAGTAAGACTGGGCCTCCTGTTCCACTCTTTCTCCCACTTTGTTTTTTTCTATACCCTTCATACCTACCACTGCTCCATTTACTCCAGCCTTTCGCTCACCTCCCTGGAGGGCAGGCATCTCTCCCACTACATCTATCTCATCTCCAAATTCCACTATGTCTACCTCAACTCTTGCCTCACTTGCTCACCCAACTACCTACTTCCTTAGATTTATCAATTGTCCTTTCTCCTTTTCCAGTCATAATACCCCAGATATTCAAGCTGCTTTCACCTACTGTCTCCTCTGGTTTTACCACCCTCTCTCTCTCTCTCTTTTTCCACTCTTCCTCTGCCTTTACTGGTGTAGTGCCACTATACATAGTCTTTCAATGAGAAAGTAGGCACTTCACTATGCAAAGAACTACATGAAGTCACAATACATCACAAAGTCAGGAAAACATTGTGAATTACTGTAGAGGACATATTTTTCACTGAGACAAAATTTTCACTATATTCGCTGATAAAAAAGTCAAGCGAAATTTTTGTCTCAGTGAAAATTAGTAGACATGCAATTCTGATTACATGATGCTTGTTATGGCTACCTTGGTAACTTTCTTTTGGCTAAGTTCACTTTTTTACTTATTTAGAACTCGTATTTGTACATTTTTGTTTGCTTGTTATGTTTTTTACTTACTCCATCTTTCACTTTCTTGGTCCACCGATCATCAGTCACAAGTCAAGAGTGGCTTATCCGAATGAAAGACATAGTCATTATTCATGACAAAACAAATAAACATTTATTATAGCATTACTGCATTACACAGTACACACTAATCAATTTGATTTGATTCAAATTGTCCTTTTACTTTCTACGACTTCCTCATCCACATTCCAATCCTCCGCATGGCTGGGGTTGCCATCTGACGTCACTGCCTCGCTGGACTCATCCTGTAAAACAAATGTCAAGCAGAACTTTACTGGGCATGGAAAACTGGAGTAAAATAACCCGAACATACAAGTAAGATCAGACTTACCCAGTTGCTATGAGCATGCAGGATACCAGCCTCTGCAAATCCTCTTATGCAATCAACAGTTTGAGTCGATAGCTCCACGAAACTCTGCACCAGCCAAGTGGCATGCCTTTCCTTAAGCTGGTGTTGCTTAAAATCGATCTTCAACTCTTGGGATCCCCATGCCACATTATCCACCACTAGTCCTGCATACCAATTGGTAAAACATCTGCATAGATTTTCCTTGTACTGCTTATTAATAGCAATGTCCAGAGGTTGGAGGAGTGGAGGTCAGTGCATGATGGGGGTATAAAAACGGGAAAGATACTAGCATCCTCAAGGCATTTTAGGACAGCAGCTGTAGTATGTGCTCTGAAAAGGTCCAGAATAAGAAAAGCCTTTTGTTCAAATGGGAGTTGTTGCTGAAATTTAATGTCATGGAAATAAGGGACTAACACATCTTTAATTTACGTAATCATTGTGGCTTCATTTGCCCAGTGGTTTATAGAGTGTGTTATGCTCCAGCAGCTGAGGAGTTTGTGTGATGGGTGACAAGCGGGGGTTTTACCCTTGTAAATCACCTGCAGTGACAGAAATGTACCAGCAAGGGTGCAAGCTGACAGCATGGAAATCTGCCACTTGTCAACTACTGTAGTCCTGCCACTGAGACTTGTCTGGAGCCTGTTGCAGCCATTGTCCACTTGGACACAGCTCCGATGCATACTGCAGTTTCATCAATATTAATGATCAGCTCAGGCAGTACTAGCTCTTGGACCGCACACTTTGCAATTCTTGTTAGAAATTTAGCCTTTAAGTTATAAAAGTGAGCGGGGGGGGTTGTGAGCTGGTTTGGTTCCCTTACGCTTACTGTACCCCATTTTGTTTAGAAAGCACCATGCCCACTTAGGAGTAAGCTCCGTGTACCACGAGAGCATTAACAACACCATCTTCTGCCCGTAGGGTGCGCACAATTTTTTTCAGCTTGTCTGTGAATCCAACAGTACCACAGTAGGACATCCTCTGGGTTTACATGGCAAGGCTGTGGAAAGGTGTGCAGGATCTGGAGTACCTTTTAGCTTGGCCATGTAATCTTTCTTAAAAGTCCTGATAGTGCTTTCATTAATGTGGCATTTGTTTTTTGTTTGGTAAAACCTTACTGCAGACATCACTCCATGATGAAGAAGAAGAATCTGCATTTATATAGTGCTTTTCATACACAGTGTATCCCAAAGTGCTTTACGAGCAATGCTAGACTGTTAGTGAAGTGACTGAATGTGTAGTGGTGGCCATATCACACATCAACACTCACACACAACCTGGACAACTGCATGAATTGGTTTTATGGGAAGGGGAATGTTGGAAAGGACACCGGGAATGTCCCCTACTCTTTGTGAAGAGTGCCCTGGGTTCCTTTACTTCCACCTGGACACCCACCAGGATTGGCAAAATGAACTTCAGTTTAACATCTCATCCAAAGGACTGCACACCCCAGCAGTACAGCACCCCCTCAATACTGCACTCAGATGTCAGCGTTTTTTTTTAGGTGCAGTTCCAATCTCAGTGTGGGATGAGAACCCACAACCTTCTGGTCCAGAGGCGGATGTGCTACCAACTGAGCCATGCTGACACCTGACCTGCCACATATTTGCATACTCAAAATGCACCTCGGGGATATAGTGTGCGTATGTCTCCAGGCACCTCTTCTTGGCTGGTGGAGGAACAGAGGCAAGTTCACTGGCAACAGCAGCGGAAACAGGAGTGTCAACCCCAGAAGAATGTGCAAGTTCTGCAGGATCGATGTCAGTTACATCAAGAAGGTGATCTCACTCCCACTTTGCTGGCTTGCTTTTTAACCAGGAGATTAAGGACATGGTGCACACAACTTATTCACTGAAATTATTGCTAAGCCAATGCATGATTACAGTGACAGCTAAATAACACTAGGAAGACTAACGCGCTTGCGCCAAAACTTAGACCCATGAACCAGTCTGGTCAGATGACAATGCAAACATTAGCAGGTGTGAAACTAATGTCCTCTACAGTATTTTGCAAAGCAAAGTTTCCCCGACTTCACCCTTTACTTATCACCAGTGACTGTGCATTATGTGTATCATCCGACTGCAAAGAGGCCAGCACCAGTAAATAAGTACTGAAAGAAGTTCACTGCATGGATATTAGTGATCAAAGCATTTGATTGCACTGAGATATGCACATGTTTCTTTAACACCTTAAGAAAGCACCCAGCAGTTTGGTGTGAAATGTTGGTGGTTCTCTGTGGGGTCTCCTGACCAATTTTATCTCAGTGCAATAACATGTTTTGATTACTTATATCCATGTAGTGATCTTCTTTCATTATTTCTTTACTGGTGCCAGGCTTCTTTGCTGTCATATTGTACTTAATTAGTTGGTGGTACATAACAATATGCAGCTGTTTAACAGCTCTGTTTGTTTGTTGTTATTATATGTATTGGTAGTCATACTGCTGCAGCACTGTACCCATAACTAATTATTGCATTCTTCAGGCACCTGTCATTATCAGTTATTCAGACTCATTTACATAACCACAACCTATGTCTTATTCAGTGTGCTCAAACAGTTATAGCACCAGTGCTCCCCTTCTAAAACTGCTTGAAAGTCTACAGTTCATTGAAGTCAGTTCAATTCTCTTACCTGGATTTTATTCCATCATTTTAACATTTGGAGGGGTTCTTGGTCTCATCATTCATCCGAATCACGATCAGCCTGACCACAGACAGTAAAATGACCCACTCATCCATCAGGAAACTACACTTAACATTTTAAGATGCCAACATGAGCTGAGGTCCAACTGCCCTCTCTCCTTTTTGTATGAAACCGCAATCTAGACTTTATCTTTTAACTTTACATTTTACTATGCCGATATGAGCTGAGATTCCACTGTTTTTTCTCTTTCTTCTGTGGAAACCACTGTCTGGCTTCATCATTTATATAGTGTTCCCTGGCCCATAAGAGGCTCATAGGTGACCACTGGAGAGTTCACCAATTAGGAAAAGGCCACATCACTCCTGTCTGCAATGTAACGTTTAATGTTTAGCAAACACAACCCTGGAAAATACACAGAGATTTTATCACAGTTCTCATGTATCTTTCTTAAATATTTAAAATGTTTACCAGGGTCCACCTGGTATGTGGCCAACATCAGAATCAAATAGCTGTAAAACCAGTGCTTCCCCCTAAAGCTGCTAGAAATCCTGTGATCCACTCACATCATTACTTTTTGCAACAGTCTGTTTATTTACAGCAAATTACTTTGGTACTGTAACAAGAAAATCATACGAGTAAAAAACAGTAATAATGTTACAATTTATGAATAAAAAATATAGTAATCATATCAATAAAAGCATTAATAATAACAATAAGAGCAGATAAAATGTAATGCTTACAATAATTATAAAAAAGTTCTGAGAAATAGAGCTTTCTGATTTGCTATAAACATTCTAACAGCCTTATGTTAATCTTTTATTAACATACATGTAGAGCTTAATCATATGCTGAGCAAGGTTTAACACAATTTAAAAAACATTTTTTATTATAATAGCAATAAGGCACTCCCAGGGGTTATGTTAATGGTCTATTAATCACCCTGTAGGGACATGTGGCACTCGGCTATGCCTCGTGCCACATCCCAACTCTAGAGGGTGATTAACAGACCATTAACATAACCCCAGGTCATGCTTTGTTGCTTAATAACTACTCACCATCATTACCATCCAATGTTAGCTTCACACTGCACTGTAAGCCACCTTTTTACATAAGCCAAACATCTTTGCTATTTTTCTTTTGTGTCTGGTAGTGAGTGAGGCATTACATTAGTTCATATTTTGTGTATGCCTTGTGTGTGATGTCCTTTGCGCCATGGATCTCTCCAATAACTTTATTTTTGAAACACTTGTGTGTACTCTATTACTCCTCCACTCATGCCAATTTGTCTAGTCATGAAACTACCCTGAGTGCATCATTGTTGTCCTACTATGGTATGGAACTACCATTACTTGGGCTGCCAGCCAACTGCTCTGCTTGCCTTGACAGTTGTGCAGCAGCACATATAGTGGTTCCTCTTTGCCATGAACACTTCAAGAGCCAGATAATTTGTTCATTATAGTGCAGCTAGATTCACTATAGTGAGGTTTTAATTAAGCAATAAAGCATGACCAAGGGTTATGTTAATGGTCTGTTAATCACCCTCTAGGTGTGTAATGTGGCACTCGGCATAGCCGAGTGCCACAAGCCCCTAGAGGGTGATTAACTGACCATGTGCATGACCCCTGGGAGTGCCTTATTGCTATTACAACAAAATGTTTTTAAACAGTGTTAAATTTTGTTTAGAATATGGCTAAGCTCTACATGTAAGTTCATAAAAGATTAACATAAGGCTGTTAGAATGTTTACAGTCAATCAGAAAGCTCCATTTCTCAGAGCCTTTTTATGATATCTGTTGCTGCTTTGCCGTCCAGTTTTGCTCACTGCTAATCAATTTAGCATGTTTGTGGCCCATATGACTGATGCAAACAAAACCAGGATAACAGATAATTAATTTCAGATAAGGAAAAAAATTATCTCTAAAAATGTATTCTAGAACAGATCTACCCAGACAAGGTTTGCTTTCAGATAACTGAGAAAGCCAGCAGAGCATGAACAGTGTACTTTGTGAATTATCCTAGTAACTCCAGTATTAAAGCAGCAGTATTTGTTGGTCAGCAAACATTTTATCTTATAGTTGTTTTTAGAAAAAAATTATTTCTGGCATCCTTAGATTTATCATCAATATATTTTACATTTTCTCAGATAGTTTTTAACAGCTGTTATGGCTAATTTTGTAATTAATGACCCGAGACATCAAAGATTTTTTTTAATTATTTGGTCACCGGGTAAGGCCCATTAGGCACAATTGCCTGTTAGCAGGGGCAACCCAGGAGCACTGGGAAGGTTAAGTGATGTGCTCAAAGTCACACAGTATGCAAGTAAAGGTTGTGGGAATCAAACCCAGGTCTGCTGAATGTGCCAAGCTAATTCACAGCTTGTCACTCTAACCACTAGGTTATAACAGCCATTTGCAATTTTTAAAAATCTCGTCCACTGAGGCTACCTATTGAATGTATATAACATATTCATATAGTGAATGTACTAGGATTGTGCTACCACATGTTTCTAATGGTAAACAGCACAACATTGTACCAAAATATTTAATTTGTTCATGACAGGCCTGGCATGGGGAGTGTGGACTTTTAAAAAAACTTCAACATCTGGTATCTTTAATCAGGACTAAAAGAAAATGAAAAGAAAAATAGTAGTGATGGGAGAACCCAGAAAGGTTCTGATCCTTATTAATTAAGATCTAGAACACAATGAATTTCCGATTAGTTCTTATGAACCTGTGAATAAAATACTAAATAATGCAGAATAAGAAGTTTAACCTGCAGTATTAAACACCATGGGGTGAAAGGGACTGCTTTGAATCCTAATTTGTATTGAAAACAGCCTGCAGCTCATACATACAGTACTAAGGTTCAATTCCAAGAAGTGCAAAAAAATGCACCTGGAAAGAGGGAACCCTGGTGAGAGCTACAGGATGGGGGGGGGAGTTGCTGATGATCACCAAGGAAGAAAGGGACCTGGAGGTTATTATTTCTGATGACCTAAAAGTGTCTAAGCAGAGTATAAAGGCTGCAGGGACTGCCAGTGGCATGCTGGGGTCCATAGGCAGATGTATCACTAGCAGAAGGTGGGAGGTGGTAATGCCAATTTACAAACCGCTAGTGATGCCTCACCTAGTTACTCTGTGTAATTCTGGAGGCTGTACCTTTGTAAGGACATTGACAGGGTAGGGGCAGTCCAGAGAAGGATGACTAAGATGGTACAGGGCTTGCACCAGAAAACATATGAGGAGAGACTAAAGGACCTCAATATGTACTCACTGAAGGAGAGGAGGGATCGAGGGGACAGGATAGAAACATTCAAGAACCTTAAGGGCATAAACAAGGTGCTGGGGAAGACATCTTCCAATATAAGAGATGTGCAAGAACAAAGTGGCATGATGTGAAATTGGAAGGTGGCAGACTGACAGGAAATGTGAAGAAGTTTTTCTCACAGAGAGAGTGGTGGACAGATGGAATAGACTGCCACAGGAGGTGGTGGGGGCAAGCACAGTGGAGGTTTTAACATGCATGGGACAAGCATAAGGGTACTTTAGAGGTGAAAAAGTGGGATGAAAAGCCATTGACCAGTTAGGGTTAGAGGCCACAAACTAGTGTAGGGCTTTCGGGCAGACTGGATGAGCCTGCCAGTCCTTATCTGCTGACAGTTTTTATGTTCCTATGTACAATTAAGCAAGCACAATATTTGTTATTATTCATTTTGATTCAGAGAAGCTAGCACAACCATATTCCAGACTCGCACAAACACTCTCTCCCTCTCTCTCTCTCTCTCTCCCTCTTTCAGACAGGGAGGCCTTGGTGACCGATAGTGATTATACTACCCACACTGTAACAAAAATACTTACCACTAGTGAACTAAAACAGTCTTTTTGTTTTTATTTATTTATGAAATGCAAATGCCGCTCATTCAGCCCTTCCCCATTTCTCTCTGCTCTTGTGCCCATCTTTGCAGGTCTTTATATCACTCCAGAGATGTCAAAGACAGATTGGGCAAGGGTTATATATAATTTCTGTCAGCTATACTCTGAGAACTTTAAATATTTTATGTACACTTTTTAAAGTATTAATAATTTTTCACCCCACCATAGTGTATGACATACATGATGCAACATTTTTTTTCATTTTTCCCTTCTCTCCCTAACAAGAAACATACACACTTTCATATAAACACTGTCCCATACAGAGTGAAAGCTATTTTTTAACGGAATATCTGGTTCACAAATACCAAAATACCCCATTCACAATGTTGTTTAATAGAGATTTGGAGCTGTGATTTATTTCTTTTACCATAGCAGACTGGAGCTGATAGCTAGCTGAGAAGATGGAGCAGTTCACTAACCCTGGGTGTTCTTATTTAATCTCCATTTCTGAGCCAAGGCAGGCATGGCAACTCAATCTCCCCAAATAATGGCTGTCTTAATTTTACAGAGAAAAATACTTTTTACTAAACATATGTTTGTATGACAGGCATTTCTACCACTGTCCCTGACCATTCTTCCTGTATCCCCTGGCAAACTGTGATTGGCCCTCCAGAAAAAGAAACAGTTGCTTCTGCCAGGCAATTCAGCTTTCTGATGAAATCAAGACATCACTCACATGGCACAATATGTCCACTGGCTTAAAAAAACATGCTTTGCCATCGATGCCAACTGCATCCCTACCCCTGATTGCACATCAGTTCTCTAGCTTGCCGGTCACATGCAAAAATGAGAGGCAGGCAGGCTAAAAGATGTTCGTGCTGTGGCCCTCTCCTATCACTCACAAGACCACAGTCTGGCACACCTCAACATGATAGACTCATATCTTGCAAAATAGACTTGTATCTTTCAAGACTTTGCTGATCCTGTGTGATTGTCTGCCAGTTACTGCATGTGACTGACCAAGAAAACCTGCCACTAATGAACTGCTGCACTACTGTGCATAGAGAGGAGACGGGGAAGTGCCAGAAAACATACGTGCATGCCTACATTTCGATTATGAGGTGGAGAGTGATAAGGTAAACTTCCAGCTCCCACTCCATAATCCTTCCTGTGTTGCTTTTGTTGCTCTTTCCTGGACTCTGAACCCAACTCTTGCAGCTGAGTCCTTATTTATCCAAGTCCACTGACAAGTGCTGGACCCTGGGAGGGGAGGCTGATTTCAAACAGAACAGTCTATCAAGCACTAAAAAACAGGTATACTGATGTTTTGCCATAATAACATTATTGCTGAAAATACTATATGGTGACTAACAAATACTGCTACTTCAAATAGCTAGTACACTGCCTGAAGTTAATATATATATATATTTTTTTTTTGTGAACTTTCTTTATCTCCCACTGGATGGGGCATCTCTCAGAGGTGCCCATTTGATGATCCCGGCTACTTCCCGCCTAAAGCCTCTCTCTTTCCGGGACCCTCCACCAGTATCTTCCAGTCCCCTAGACCCCCCCGGGAGGGCCTGCCCAACCCACCTGGCAGTCTTTCTGGTATTAGAGTGTCGGTCTGGTGGAGAGTCTGGGGACCCTGGTAGAGATGGCTCAACACTGGGGATAGGGGGATGTTCCAGGAGCCATCGTCGCCTTTCCAATCCAGCGAGGATTTTTCTGACTTTTGTTTCCCCATGGAGCACAGCCATGCAATGGTGTTCATAGCCAATGCACCAACACCATCATCCCCCCCCCCAGCATCTGCTGGCAGCGCATGTTCCAGTGCTGCCTCTGGCTTCCACCAGGTGCCACACAGGAGCGGTGCCCAGGGAAGGGAAAACAGTCCTCCGGATGCTCGATCCCTTCTCAACCCCATTGACCCCCCGGTGGCCCGAGTCCACTCCCGAACCTGGGTCACCGGTGTGGCGCGAGTTGTGTAATCCGGTGCAACAACCCTCGGCGCCACTGGGCCGGACCAGCCTGAAATTAATATTAACTTATCAAAGTAGTTAGCTGTTACTTTTCATATCTGAAGTGCGTATAATTTCTATTATTCATAGTAGCATAGCGCTCCTCTTAGCTTGCTTCATTCATGTATAATAGTGCCATCATTTGGACTTTTCATTGTGCTATGGGGAGAGGCAAGCAGAAGCATAAGATGATTCCATTAAAGTCTGTGACTGTAGAATTCCATTAGAGTAGAACACTATGCTCTACGTGTGTTTGCTTTTAGTTCAGGACTCATCACTTAGAGTATTGTGGTCTGTATTGTTTTAGCAGTACATTATTTCTGATAAAAGAGTCATCTAAATGTACCTTGGTTGTTTTGACTTTATTTCCTGTGCTGCAACTCCAGCCGGTTAAGTCTGGTAAAACCTTGCATTCTTCTCCATCTAGGCATGGCTGCATTTGGCACCACCACTTCTGATGAACTATTGATGCTGGAAACAAAATACAAAACACTGAGGAAGGAAAAACATATAGAACTTGACCTATGACTTCATATCAAAGGCTGAGCATAGACTTTCATGTCCCTCAGACTCTGGAAATCGATTCCCAGCACTTGCATACTCTACTTCCACAGGGAGATATGAGATTGGTAGGTGCTAGGCATACCTCAGCCTCTTTAACCCCATTACTCAGAACCCATATCAAAGAAAACTGCAGTAGTTATGCAGCATATAGTACATTAAATGGCAACCAGACTCCACTAAATAGTACACTCCCCTAAAAATGAATAGGGCTTTTTTTTGTCTTGGGAAAGATGAAGCATCAAAATGTTCAGATGAAAAGTAGACTTTTTAGTTTACTGCATGAATGTAAGGAAATGGCTTTGTTCTTAGGATACATTTTTCTGTAGATTTATACATTTGCTTCACCATACAGCAAGGGTGTAGGCAGGCCTACTCACTGTACACATCTGTGTAGACCTGTCCTAAACCATATGTCTTTTTGTTACCACTGTCATTCTTATCTGTAGTATTTGAGTTGGTTTGTAGACCACTGAGTAGTGTCTGTATCTGTTTAAAGGTCTATTGTTTAGGACATAGATATGCATACAACCTGTTCAGAGACTGGACGAGACACAGGACAACAGTCTGTTTGTTTTACATTGTGTCAGGGGAGGGACAGCAGTAGTTGGAGAATATGTGCGCATTTTTTTTAATAGGGGCAGCAGCAGGATGAAGTGTGTAAAAAAGAGAAATTTCTGGGTACACCATTGCCATACAGAGCACACTGATAGTCCATAAAGCTAAAATAGGTGTTAGGGGTGAATAGAGCTCAGGCAGAAGTGTTGAGAGCACCGTGCACATGGAGGAGATTTGAGGGTTAAGTACATGAAGGCCTTGTTTAACTGCTATCATAACTTTTCATGAGGCTCAGTGTTACTCCACCTGAAGCAGCTAAGCATGCTAACAGCATATCAACTGTAGTTCAGCACCACAGGATTTTGTTTCTTATTTCAGTCATTTCATACTTGTAAAAATCAAGAAATCGTAAATCTTCTACTGTATTTTCAAACATGATCGTAAAGGATGGTTGAGAAAAAAAATGTAATAATTTTGCAATTGATTGTGTTTAAACCCAGAATCTGACCATGGGGCAATGTTCTTGCCACACACAGTAGATTTAAAATCATTGCTAATTTTGTACATTCTTATAAGAAATATTTTGCAATGACAACTACTGAAGGTGTTTCTAAATTATCATATGGTAGTCGGCCCATCGGCGCAGCAGTTGGATTTCCGCTTGCGGCGCCAGCGACCCAGTTTTGGGAATGGACCTGGGTCACTGGAGGGCCGGCCTGGGGGAGATGGATGGAGCATCTTTTGGACTGTTCTTCTTCTCTGGGGGGAGGGGGGATGAATGTCCAGTGCACTACGGACCCCTGGTGGAGGCCAGGAGCTCTGCTGCAGCTGGCATCTGGACATTAGGAGGGGGTGGGGCAGACGGGGGATGTCATTGCACATCCCTGCCCCAGAGGAAAAATAGCATCCTTTTGGGGACAGAAAAAATCCCCAGCCTAGCACCTCCATGATGCCCTCCTTGCTGCCTTCAATGTGCTCCCAGGCTGGCTCCCCTGACCCAAACTGATGTTCGCGACACAGGTATGTGCCGCATCCACACCCTGGGGGGCAAGCCAGGGGGCATGAGGGGAGCGCAGCTCATGTGGGTGCAGGAGGCAGTGGGGACCATGACCAGGGCTGAGTTCGGCACTAGGCTGGCACAAAAAGTACAATAAATATTAAAAAAAAAATTATCATATGGTATTAAGTTGGCAAACTAAAAACTTTAAGTAGAAAATGTATTTTTTTTTGACAAATATTTCTACTAAGCTTTCTTTAGGAATCAAACCTAGTAAAATGCTGAAATTTACCAGGGTTTAATTTCCCAGCAAACATTGTGCTGAATTTAGAAACACCTTCAGTATTTGTCATTGCCTGTTTATATTTGAATGTATTGCAAATACAAATCATGTGATTGTTGTGTATACCAGTTTATAATGTTGTTATTTTTTATCCTTAAGACTTTGTATTATCTCTGTTGTTTTGTATCAGTGTTGTTTTTGCTGCCCAGGTCCACTTTGTAAATGAGTTTCACTCAATGGTGTTTCACCTGGTAAAATAAAGATTGATTGATTGATTGCATTCAAGGTTCTGCTGAACTGCACCACCATTGGAGGCATATGTAGCACTGCTGTATTCAGGACATTGGCCCTGGGTGGTACTGTGAAACAGTAGGCAGTGTGTTGGGTGGCCAACCAGGCCATGAATATTCATCAGCTATATTACTGCCCTGCAGGTCCCTGTGTGATGACATCACATGGGGCCACGGTTACCTGCTATCCAGATGACCATAATTCTAAATATCTGTGGCAGTGTTAATGGAATACCAGAGTGTGTACATCACAGGTAATGACACAGTTAGCTACTCTCCCAATTTCTGGGATCCTTAAGCATCCCGCACAGCCATTCCCTTGCCATGCTGCATGGTGCTAGGGAGGTATACAGTTGTAGTTTGCCCATCATGGGTTACATCAGTTCCAACAGTCCCTGAATACAGGTGAGGTACTTGAATGCTGGAGATCAGCAATTGTTGTCCCAATATATAAGAAGGGAAATAAGATGGATCCTGCAAATTATATACCTATTAGCCTTACTGCCATACCCTCAAAGATTTTAGAAGGGGTGTTAAAGGATAGAATACATAAATATTTAGAGACAAATCATCTTACAGATGAATTTCAGCATGGCTTTGTAGGGGGTAGGTCATGCCAGACGAATATGTTGGCCTTCTATAACCTCGTTATGGATAGACTGGATAAGGGTATCCCTGTCGATGTGCTGTTTCTTGATTTTTCAAAGGCGTTTGACAGGCTTCCTCACTACAAATTAATACAACAAATGAGAAATCTGAGTATAAATCCTTATATTACAAATTGGGTCCAAAACTGGTTATATGATCGAAATCAGTGTGTGATTATTAGAGGGGAACAGTCCGACAATTTGGGAGTGACTAGTGGGGTGCCTCAGGGATCGGTCTTGAGCCCCTGTCTCTTTAATCTTTATGTATCATCACTTCAATTAAAACAAAAATCTGTATGGATGCAAAAGTTTGCAGATGATTGTAGGATTGGAGCAGAAGTGAATATTAGATTAAACATTTCAAATTTACGAGATGCAATAGATAACATTGACATGTGGACTAAAAAATATAAACTGACATTGAATCTAGATAAATGTTTCATTGTGCATTTGGGCAATAGAAATCCTAAATTACCCTACAAATTAGGAAATATACCAACAAAAATAACAAATGAGGAAAGAGATTTGGGCATAACAGTATCTAGTAATATGACATTTTCATCACATTGTCAGAATATAGCCAAAAAAGGAAATATAATCTTAAATTGCATACTGAGGCATATATCATCCAGAAGTAGGATGGTTGTTATGCCTCTGCATGTGTCTCTGGTTAAGGCCCATTATGGAGTATGGAGCACAGGTGTGGTCTCCCTTTAAAAAACAGGATTCAATTCTATTAGAGCGGGTCCAGAAAAGATCAACAAGAGTTATCTGTGACATGGTAGGAAAAAATTACGTAACTAGATTGATGGAGTTGAATATGTACTCTTTGGAGGAGCATAGAAAGCGTGGTGATATGTACTTGGTTTATAAGGCTTGGCATAATGATGATCTTTGAGACATTACTGGGTTAAAAGTAAACAGTAGTATGTACAATACTAGGTCCCATCCAATGCAGTTAACAGCATCTAAAAGTAATAAAGTACGAAGTACATGGTGATTTAATCAAAGGGTGGTGAATGATTGGAATACATTGCCATTGGAGATAGTGGCTAGTCAGTCTATTACTGAGTTTAAATCTAAATGGGACAGGTATATGAACCAGATTAGAAACTAGGAGATAGTGGCGAGCATATAGGACGCAAGTCCATTCAGCTCAGTATCATTCCTATGATTCCTATGATCAGGAGAGTTCCTGACTCTAATACTGTCATCCAGAACACCAACCAACCTATCCTGCAAGCCAGACTCTTGTATACAGGGAGCTCAGTGTGTATGCTAATGGGGCCAGTACCTCCCCACCACTCTGGTGCATGCACACCACCACCACCCTGTATCATAAGCTGCATCCTGTCAGTGGTACATTTGCAGTGTGAGGTGTTGAGCCAGACCTGTATAAGGCAGGGCTTACTGCCAGTTGGCATGCCACTGTCACACCATTGGTGGTAAGGACCCAAAGCTAGCCAATTAGGTCTTACTGTTCCATAGCTCCTGCTAATTCAGTGTTGTTGTGTCCCTCATATTCCTCCATCATAATGGAATCTAGTCAGCAAAATGTTTCTAAAAGCAGGTATTGCTACAGCAGTAAACTGTTTTATTTTAAATGCCAGGTGCAGCATTATTCAACTTCATAATACAGCAAAGCATGAAGGGTATAGCTCAATTGTGCAGTGGCTTCAGTATCTGGACTCAAAGGGCTGCAGATACTGTGAATCACGCCCCATATACAGTACATTAACTCAGTGTCACACTGGCCTGTGGGATTAACTGGCAATTTCCAGGTGGTCCTCCATCATGTGTATTAATCCGCATACTGCAAACACAGAATATCCTTTTATATCTCTATTCCAGAAAATAAATTGGATTATTCTCATCTCTGCAAGTTATACAAGAGGCAAACAGGAAGGTGGGCGATATGTTAATGAATGTGTGTCAACCCTAAGGCACCAGTACCCATTTTCTAGGTGAGCTCTAAATATCAATTTTACAGGTAGGCTCCCTGTACCACAGTCTGATCCCACACATGGTATTAACCATTATATCTGACCTACAGTGACACACAGTTCTGCTACTTTATGATAATTGTGACATTCAGATTACATCAAGTGTCCGAGGTCCCCTACACTGAGCTGATTACTGGTAGAATACTTTCATAAGTAGGCAGATGGAAGGATTCCTTATGAGCCAGTGAACACTTCCTCACCAGAGTTATTGACCATGTCTTAACTAGGGATACAGCGGAAGATGGATAAATTCTTTTCATTACGTAATGAGACATTTTTGGTTATTAACCAGTCAAAGACACAGGTAATGGTATTTGCATGTACAAAGAAGATAAGTATTTTCACAAAGGGTACAGATTTCAAACAGCAAACACATATGATTATCGGGGATTGAGATACACAAGCAATATATCCTGGCACTGGCATATTGATTATTTAAAATCTAAATGAACAAAATCTGCTAGTGGTATCATTAAATTTATGAGTACATATGGGGTCAGTCAGTAAAAGGATCATTTTATGTTATTAATGCAAAAATAAAGGCTGCTATATTATATGCACAAGAGATTTGGGGTTCAATTAATGACAATACAATCAAAAGAGTGTTAAATAAACTACATTGCTTTCTCCTGGGAGTAACAATCTAAGTCCCAGGATATATTTTATGTGCATAATTAGGCCAGTATACTGTTGAAACAATACTAAAAGAAAACATAATGGTATCTATTATGGACTTACAGACTCTTCCCTCAAACAGATTTCCAAAAATCTGTTTCGAAGAACAAATGACTTATTCTGATAAAGGTTTCATTTTCCGTTAAATGAAATTCTTGAAACAAAAGGTGTTTCCATTGAAACTGGGAAATGTACTGATAGACATACATAGACTCCGAGAACTGATTGATTTTGTTGAACAATTAAACCAGGTTGAAGCAGATGGGCTGCTCATAAAGATTTCCAGAACATTGGAACTTCAAGGATTCATCAGTAATATAAAAATATTAAGCTGCAGCATAAGATAGAATGATACTTATCAATACTTATAGATAAAAAAGATACAGTTATACTAGATTAAGACTGGAAATCTTTAAAAGCAACTTATTTATTTATTTATTAAATTTTGGTGACTGGGTAGGCCCACTGAACCCCAAAGGTCCCTTTTGTTGGGGCGACCCGGGATAACAATACAAGTTATAAGAATGAACAAGGACATAAGGAACATTTGAGGCATTGTGAGTTACATCATGAGGCAGTTACAGTAAAGAAAAATAATGGATACAGGCATGGTTACAGGCATGGTAAAAGAAAAGCAGTGGATACAGGCATGGCTTACAGGCACAGTAAAAGAAAAGCAGTGGATGCAGGCATGGGTACAGGCATGGTTATCATCATGACATGTAAGCAATCGGAGTACTTTGCATATAGTTTATTCAGGGGTTACACATGGCCTCTGGCGAGCAGTCTGTATAAGGCAGGTAGTAGAGAGGTTAAACTAGGAGACGGGAGTTGGAGAGGAGGGGAGTACCTTAGGAGCTTTAAGTGCCATGACAGTGGCATGCGCTTGAGGTCAGCAGATGGGACTTAAGTCTGGTGCGGAAGTTCATGAGTGAGGAGGAGGCCTGGACCTGGGGAGGGAGCTTGTTCCATTGGCAGGCAGCTTGGGAGGAAAAGGATCTTCTGCCAGTGTTTTTCCTTACCCTAGGGACTTCTAATAGAGTTCTATCTGAGGTCCTTAGGTTCCTTGAGTTGTGTTTGAGGGTTATGGTCCCGGCAATGCTTGGTGGAGCATGGGGTTTGAGAAGCTTGTAGGCCTGGACAAACAAGGGGTGTTGGAGGCAGGCGACCAATGTGGGCCAATGAAGATTGGCCAAAGTGTCACAGTGGTGACGTCTCGGGTGGTCTAAGGTTGTGAAATGAGCTATTTTATTATATTGGGGTTTGCATCCTGGTAATCTCTTGTTTAGCCATGCCCTGTATAATAGGGGCTGCAAAGGTCAGGTTGGGTAGAAGGACGCTGGTAGCTATGGAGAGCCTGGCTTCAGGGATGAGTTGGTCCCTGAGTCGGTACAGGGTGCCAAGTTTCCGATGTAGGATCCTGGTGACCTGGTCCATGTGTTCCTCGTATGTGATATTCTGATCCAACGTGAGGCCTAAGTATTTAAGGGAGGGGACTATGTTAATGGCTTTACCAGAGAGTGAGGTTAAGGAGAGGGATGAGGACCTGTCATATCCCAGGGATCTTGGCCCAAATAGCATTGCCTTGGTCTTGTCGGCATTTAGTACCATTCTGTTCTTACATAGCCAAGTCTCTAGTGAAATGAGATCCTTTTGGAGTAGAGGGCCTAGGGCAACCATGTCATGCAGGGGTCAGAAGATGACAGTATCATCAGCGTACTGCACAACCAAGATCTCCCCGCAGTGGGTACGTGGGTTGTTGGTAAACAAGGAAAACAGAAGGGGGCCTAGAATTGAGCCCTGAGGTACACCCTGGTTTAGGGGTAGTGGGTCAGACATGGTCCCTTTCCATGAGACCCTCTGTGCCCTGCCTGATAAGTAGCTCCCAAACCACTTCATGGCATGATTGTCTAGGCCTATATTTTGCAGCTTCTGTAGCAGCAAGTTGTGGTCGACTAGGTCGAACGTCTTGGATAAGTCTAGAAAAACTGCACCAGTGGGTATCCCTTTGTCCATTGCCCTGAGAACTTCATCCGTGAAGTTATTAAGGGCAGCGTCAGTACCATGGTTTGTTCTAAATCCATGTTGGGAGGGGGCAAGGAGCTGATGAGCTTTCAGGTAGTCCTTGAGTTGATTGTAGATGACTCTTTCTTGCACCTTAGCAAGTGACCAGAGGAGGGAGATGGGCCTGTAGTTGTTGAGTTTTTCCTGAGCCCCCACTTTGTGAATAGGGACAACATTGGCATGTTTCCATGGGTCAGGGACTGCTCCTTCCCACAGTGATCGATTGAGGACCATGGTTATAGGCCAGGCTAAGAAGGTATCTCCTGCCTTGAGTAGCCGAGGGTTGATACAGTCAGGTCCCCCTGACCCTTTCGGTTTCAGGTTCCTTAGGAGGTTTAGTACTTCAGTGTGTTTAGCTAGTCTCAGGTGAAATGGGGGTCTTTCCATGTGAGGTGGTTCATCTGAGGTAGGAGTGAGAGTCTGGGGAGACAGGCAGGTCTTGTAGGCCTTGAGGTCTGCGAAGTGCCTGTTAAGGGCAGCCGATATTTGAGAAGGGTAAGTTGAGAGCTGACCGTTAATCTCCATGGGACAGGACTCAGGCTTTTTGCTGCCCTTGATCAGGTCATTGATATGATTCCAGAATTGCTGGGGGTTGTCCAGGCTGGTTTTCTGGAGGTGTGTTAAGTAATCTCTCTTACTGAGTTTTATGGCTCTCTTGGCTTTGTTCCTCAGGGCTTTGTATTCAGCGAGATCTGCCGGGAGGGAGGAGAGCCTAAACTTTTTCCAGGCTTTTTCCCGAGTAGCCATTAGGGCTTTGAGGGAGGGAGGGAGAGATCCACTTGTAGCAGCTGCCTTTAGCCCTCATTCTCTTCATTGGAGCAAAGAGGTTGGCCGCTGTGGTTAGTTCATCCTGGAAGTATTGCACAGCCTCAGTAAGAGTAGGGAGAAGATTTATGGGGTTCCAGTCCAGACTACCTAGATAGCGATTGTATTGTAGTTCAGAGAACTTGGAGAAGTCATGGGCGGAGAGAATTCTAGGTTGGACCTTGGGTGGGTTCTTTTTCCATATACAGAAGATTGGGGAATGATCACTCAGGGAGTCTGCCATTGTGCCTGCATTCTGTATATTAGTGGGGTTAGACACCGGAGCCCAGTCAAGGGTGGTGTGGTTCCCAGTTTTGTAATTAAGTTTGGTCAGTTCAGAGATGACCTGCGTCAGACCTGCTTCATGGGTAAGTGACTTCGAAGCATGACCAGGGTCCTGGGCCCAGTTAATGTTGAAGTCACCCAGGATTAGTTGCTCCGTTGTTACCTTGATAGCAGTATCATTTGTGATGGCTTCAAGGGATTTGAGGGCTGATTTTGTTGGGTGGTAGACACAGTCAATTGTTAGTTGTTTGGCGTGCCCTAGGGTTATCCGGATGTATATGCTCTCTCCCTCAGAAGTAGGATTAGTCTGCAGGGGTAGAGGTGACACAGAGAGGTCATCCTTAGCATAGATTAGGACTCCACCCCCTTTTTTGGTTTCTCTGTCATTGCGGTAGCTATTGTAGCCCATGACCTGAATCTCGTGGTCATGGATGTGGGCTTTTAGCCAGGTTTCAGAGATGGCTAGTAAGTCCAGTTTGTAGAGGTCCAACTGGGCCTGGACTTCATGTATTTTTGGTCTAAGACTACATATGTTCATATGTGCTATCTTCAGACCCTTGGTGGCCACCCATTGATGGTCCTGGGGGGATGCTACGATGGTATTGGGTACATATGGGCCAGGGTTAGGTTAGATATTACCTGATAGGAGAAGTAGCAAGACTAGTAACTTGAGCAGTTTAGTGCTAGGTATTGAGATGAGGTGTCTTGACGTGTCCTGCTCATATAGTAAAGCAGGTCATAGCATACACCCTTTTTTATGATCTCATGCTCTGTTAAGAGACTAGATATACTTGAGATAGGGTAGCTGCTAAGGAAGTCGTGTGGGGGGATATTATGTAGATTGCTCACTGGTTCTGGGGGGGAATGGGTCTATGAGCCTGTCCACCCAGAGTAGGGTCAGTGAGTAGATTATGGCAAGTAGTACACCCATATTGGGGGAGGGACACTTGGGTCCCTAGCACACCAAGGAGGGCGGAAGGAAGCATATACTAAGTAAGGCATTATTATTGGATGATGTCAGCGTAGCGTAGGTAAGAATAGGGTGCTCAGAGTCTATCTGACTTGAGTCTGACGGGTGGATGGCAGACACTGAGGGCTTCCTGTTTTCAGCTGCAGAGCTGTCGCACAGGCAGTTTTAAGGAAGCTGTCAGCCTGTTCAGTGAAGCTTAGAGGAACCTCAAACTACAACCTCCCCTTGTAGCAGCACCGGGAAAGAAGTAGAATGATAATGCAGGCCATACTGTCCACGATTGAGTACAGTGATTTGTGTAGAAAGACTAAGAATCCCTCTAGTGGCAGGTCTGTATAACCTGCTAATGGAAAACTAGGCACTTAAACAGTTGTGGATCAATTGTGGATCCGCAGGTTACCCGCAGCTGCGGGTATTCACAAAGGTGGAGCTGGATTATGACCGGCTCCATGGATTACAGCAGCATTCGGGCGCTGTTGCCAGGGACAGCACCGCAGCTGCAGGAGGCTGCTATGGACAATAGGACCCACCGTAACACCCTCCACAACTGCTGCGGCTGTGAATCGGGTGCTCCACAGCTGCAGCAGTTTTGGAGCACCACTGGGGTTGCGAAGTGGGACTTAGTCCCAAACCACGTTGTGAATCCTGCTCCATGTCACCATTTTGCAGATGTGGTTCAGGAGACGTAGATGACATTGAACATGTAATCTTTTTTTGCTGTTTTTTTCATCCAGGAACAAGAAATTTGGTTAAGGAACATGCTGGGGAACTATTTTGTTCAAACTGTCTTTATTAAACCTCTTAGTTTTCTTATAAGATGTATCCATGATTCAAGGGGTTTCACAGTTCTTCTTTCATTTACTGGGCTATAGATTTATAAAGGGTAAATCTGATTCATTTATTATATGTAATATTAACCAAAGCTGTTCCATTTAAAATAGCAGAATTGGTTACGTACCATTTGGCAAAATATGATTTTGAATGTAGAACTGTGTTACTTTAATGAAACTTCACTTCAAGTATAAATAAGTGGCATATGTCCCTACAATGAATGTTATCCTCATAATTTTATACCCACTGACTATGACTGAAGTCTTCCTTTCTAAAACATGGTTTGTCACTCTCCATTCGATACTTAACCACTTCTTATAGGCAGGTAAGCACCCCGCAGAGCGTATGTGAAATTAACGCCTAATACATTGGTGGGTGGTTTGAATCTCCCAGTCATTTTTCTATATTACTTAGATGGTCATACAGCTTGTTTTCTTCAGTGGAAAGCTGCCCCTTCAGTTCTGGAAAATGCCCCCCCCCCCTCAGTTTATCAGATTATGGAACTTGCCCTCACCAAGCAGTATAATTTTGTTTTGGGTTCACTCATTGTAGCTCCCTTCCCCCTTACAGGAATCCCCTATGGGCATTTCACTATGGGTTAGTAGGCAACTACATAATTTCTTGGGCACCTTTCTCCTTCACGACTTCACACAACCATTGAGATTCAATCCTAATTTCTGGCTGGGTGGATTAAAGAGATAGGACATTGATTTCTTCCAGGGGTGGATTTAGGTCCCCTTTCTTCTTTTGTCCAGGAGGGTACTTTTATTTCTTTTATGGGTTTTAAGGCTCATTTTTCTCTGGCAGACACTGCCTTGTTTTCTTTTATATAATTGCAACATGTGGTTAGTGCTGTGCTGGGCCCCTGCCCCTGGCTGATGTGTACAACTCAGTGTTGGACTGCCCTTTGTGAGGATATACATCACAGACATACTATTTCTAATCTTTATAAGGAACTGCAAGACCGTGCCATCTCCAAACTGAATTTAAAGTTATCTTACTGGAGTGTGGAATTTCCTGACTGATATCAATGTGGCTGTTGTTTGGTGGAATTTGCATAAATTCCTTAAATCTGACTGCCTTAAACTCACGCAGTGTAAGCTATTAGGCAACCTTTATTACACCCAGTCAAGCTAGCTTATATGCAACACTTAGATTCTGATTTATGTCCCAAATGTAAAGGGAGGAGAGGGACTTCAAAATATATTTTTTGGGACCTTAACAGTGCACAGTCATTGTGACATGCCATTAAACAGAGGCTGGACCCCTTGTTGGGTTTAGACAAAGCATTTATGCCTATTCTCTGATAGACAGGCCTCAGTTTACAGTGGCTTACTGGCCACCAAAGGTTGCACATGGCCCTTATATCAGCCACAGCCAAGAAAATGATAGTCCACCACTGGGCAGAAGACCTGATGCCATCTTACAGAGAATGGCTGGCTACTATACTAGAGGCCTTATAAATGGAACAGATACTGGCTAACATGCATCACAGTAGCCATCGATATTGTACCAGATGGCAAGCTTTACATACGTTGCTTCATCTGTCCCAGTCCACTACTAGTTGAAGTTTCTCTCTTCTCCTTGCTGGCACAGATCCATCGATTCCAGTGCCCTATTTGTTCTGGTCAATTGTAGTAATGGAATTATTTTTCAGCTTTGTATGAATTAGTGTAACTGCGGTTCTTTGAGAGTTATAGAAGCCCTTATTTTTAGAGCACTTAGAATGACTCCTGCATTGTACAAGAGCTACTCTGTGTTTTAGCATGTATTCCCCTCTAGTTGTTTGTTGTAGGTTTTCCATTTGTTTGTTTATTTTATATTTGGGCTTTGACATTATATGGTGATGCTTTGCACTTCTGCTGTATGTTTACCTATGGAATTTCTTTATAAAGTTTATTAAGTTAAAACAAAAATAAATATGTGACTTAATTCAGGGATGAATATTGCAAAAATGAACAATGAGCTATATGTAAATCACTGAAATAGTAGATGCATTGAGCCCTCTGTATTTCAGGGTGGTAGAATATAAGACAAGCTTTTTACAAGTCATATAAAGCCAGTTTTCCAAATTTGGAGCGGAGAATGCAGGTGACATTATGCCTCCTGGGATTGTAGATAACCAGACCTGAACCCAAGGGTGTCCTGTTTAAATGCATGTAACTGCAAAATTAGCTAAAGCATTCTTTTGCATTCTACTATGAATAACAATTTAGTGGAAACTAAACTTGTGACAGCTTGCTTGTCAGGAACATGTATGTATAGAGACAATTAGTCTATGTAAGTTTAGCTTAGTTTCATTTATTTATTTTACCAGGATAAGGCTCCATTGAGTAAGCTCATTTTCAAGGAGGTCCTGGATAGGACAGCATACAAGATAAATTGCAAGGCAACATATGAGATAATTACAAGACAATAGTTATATAGTAAATACAGCTCAGTGGCTACATTTTGGCAATGTAATAGATAACAAAATACAATTCAACAAATACAGGATTTAGCATAAGGAACAAACAATAAAGATGATTATAGGAAAAACTAGAGTACTTAAGACAGTTGGGCAACAATGTAAATACATTCAATAGACACGAAGAAGAACCTGTCACTTATATTTCATGATGTCATCAAGTACAATAATCAAAACATCAGTCATGTAATTGTGCCATTACATATGCATGGTTCTCTATACAAATTTTCAATCAGTGATTTAAATACAGTATGGCTAGCCAGGCCAGTAAGTTTCAAAGATTCCTCCAAGGTATTCCACATTGTTGGAATGATGCTACTTATTGCTGCTTTACCATATTGGGTAGTGGCCCTCGGAATGTCATAGAGGATGTGATTGTTTTTCCCTTAGTAAGTACTGTGTGATTGTAAAAAGGTATATAATGTCAAGGGGGAAGCCATTTGTAGCTACTTTATAGGACCATCCGAATAAATTTTTAAGTCTTCTTGTGGGTAATGATGCCCAACCTACGGCTTCATATAAGGTACAGTAGTGTGTTCTTGGTGCTAGATTGGTGATGTATCTAAGGGCCCTATGATAGAGTATACCAGTTTATTTCAGTAAGACAAAGAGCCACAACCATAGATCAAACTGGCGTAATCAAATAAGGGAAGGAATGTAACTTGTACTAGTCTCTTCCGAGCATACTATGGGGAAACAATTTTTATTTTTGTAAAAATAAGCCTAATGTAATGCTTTGCTTTTTACATAGTGCCTCACTATGTGTTGAGAAGGACAATCTACTATCTATCCATAGTCCAAGGTATTTTAAGCTATTTTCTTCCTTCAGTATGTCACCTAGAAGGGTAGTTATGTTTTGGGCAGGGATAGTGGTTAGGGCCATATTATTAGGTGAGAACAACATAACTTTGTTTTCTCTGCACTGAGTAGCAATTTGTCCTGGTGAAGGTTTATTTGTAGTGTGTTTAATTCTGATTGTAGTTCAGTATATACCTCAGGTAGTGTGGGCTTTCAGGTATATAGGACCATGTCATCAGTAAAGAGATAAATGGAAGCCTTTTTGATGTTTCTGTTTAGGTTATTGTTGTAGATCATGAATAACAGGGGCCCTAGAATAGACCCTTGAGGTACTCCCCTTAATAGTGTTGTACAGGAAGAAAAAGAGTCCTTTGCTTTGACTTACTGCTGTCTGCCAATTTTGTGGTTTGAAAACCATAGTTGTACAGTATCACCTATTACTAAGCCTAAGAGTATGTTATGATCAACCACATTGAATGCTTTACTAAGGTCAAGGAATACAGGTTCCACTCATTCAGGGCACCGGTGGTAGTGTGCCCAGTCATTAGGGTGCCACATTTCCATGTCGCTGTTCTCTCTTTTTGCAGGGGGCTGTGCCCCCTGCACCCCCACCCTCCTGTCTAAATATTCTATATCTAGGGGGGCAGACCCCGGGGAGGGGTCAGCGAATTCCATTATTTGGCACCCTAATGACAGGTGCACTGAACAAGTGCCCTGATAGCCATAAGAGAGGAATATGGCTCCAGTGATGTGTCTATGATCTAGGGCTTAGAGCCAGTCATTTGTAAGCTTTGCAAGTGTTGTACATGTGCTATGTTTGGGTCTGAACCCTGGCTGCATGGGCATAATTAAGTTTAATTGTTCTAGGTAATCCCACAACTGTATGTTTACAAGTTTCTCAAGGAGTTTAGCCAGAACAGGTAGGATGAATATCAATCTATAGTTAGTTCATTTGCATGCATCACCAGACTTGGATAATGGTATGATGTGAGCTGTTGGTCAGATTAAAGGGACGTCACTGGTGGATAGCAATAAATTGAAAAGATGGGTTATATGTGCCTCAAATTGTCTGTAGCAAATTTTCAGGAAAAAAGGGTCTAGGCCATTTGCTCCAGCACATTTATTTGTATCAACATCTAACAAAAGATATTCTACCCCTTTGTAGGTGATAGGCTGGAAGGTGAACTGGCTGATCAATTGGCAAGTAGTGGTAGTACTTTCCACGGGGGGGGTGTAAGTACCTAGACAGGTGGATTATAACTCAACTCAGATAAATTAAAATGATTTAATGTCATCTTGCTACTAATATAAAAATGATTTAAGGTGAATGAGGAATTTCTGATAAAATTATATGTTTTATTTATTGTAATTTGTGTCATATGTATGTGTAATATGGAACGTAAACAATGGCTGGCAGAATACTCTAGAGATTAGAGAAAAATGTTATGAATGAGTTTGGTACATCCAGCCAACATGGGTTTGATTCCCACAACCTCCACTTGTATACTGTGTGACTTTCAACAACTCACTTAACCTTCCCAGAGCTCCCAGATCATCCCTGGAAACAGTCAGATGTACCTAATGAGCCTTACCTGTTTACCAAAGACTAAAATAACATACAATAAATAAAAAAATAATGTAAACAATTTGTATGGTATGTTTTATTACCACTTTTTATACATTGTGATGACCCTAAATGTCAATCAGTAAACTTAAATTGAATTGTACTGAACTGAACTGAGTGTCAGTGTTATGAGATTACTTGCATATAAATATAGTGGACACTGTTGAGATACTAATGGACAGCAGCTGAATTGCCACAGCACTTTAAGGTAACAGGTGTTACCAAACATCTCAAATGCAGATGCATGATTGCATCTTGTGATTTTACATGCATTGTCAATGCTCTCTATCATATTGCTGGTTTAAGCAAACCCTAAAACGATCTTAAGAATCACCAGGGTGGGTAAACTTCCAAGATGTAAATACTACCATCACAAATTTAGATTTGCTGGCTACTGCACACACATATTTATTTAGAAAACATGAGTATCTGCAGAGAATAATCCTTACAAACTAGTGCACAGTGAGTTGCTGGATGGGGCCTAAGGCAAGCTTTCATGTGGATGGTAGCACACTTACTCAATTGGTGAGCAATCTGAGATGACAAAAGGTTAAAAAATAAAGTAAGCATTAAAGAAATGTTTTCAGGTTTCTCAGTAACCAAAGCAGTATCAAGATCCTAAGGCATGGATAAATACCCCTAATACATGGTAGACAACTCAAAACTATGTTATATACCAAAGCATAAAAGTGTAGTGTATAATTAGTCATATTTAATAAGAACTGTCTTTAGCCGGCAAGCCTATCTTTTTTCTTGAAGCTTTGTTCAAATACTGTTTAGAAAATGGGCAAGTTAAATACTGTATTCGGATTGGCTGCTGCCATTCTATTAGCAAACAATTATGTGCCAATACCCCCTGTAAAACGGTCCAAAATAAGATCTGGAATTTGGACACATCACATACAGAATTCATGAGCCACTTCCTTCATTCTTGATTTACATCACAAACATGGCTGCCACCTTTACTCTTAATAGAAGCGTTCACCTAGGCCCTAAAAATAAAACTCTCTTAAAAATACATAAATAATTGAATGTTCTTAATATTTATGATCCCTATCGTATATACACAAACACATTTAAAGAAAAGTCAAGCACTACTCAGATTTCTATTTCTGGTATTTTTTGATGCTCATAAAAAATCCTCCTCATAGCCTGACCAGCTTAGAGTTATTACCTTTTAAGAACCCAAAGTGGGACATTTCTTACTGAAACATGATTCTTTGCAGAACAATATGTAACCTCGACCAATGCAACAGACTTGTTTTCTCTAAATAATCAGAATTAAGACTAAGTGTTGCAGTTGTTCAGTTGTTTCTAGTGTTTCTTATCATTTTAAGGTATTTCAGTTAAGGTATTATAGTTTTTTTGCAACATTTAGAGGAAAGCCAGAAAATATTTTTTTATACTATAATGCCAGGACATGTAGTATTTTTCATGTTTTTTTGCAGGACACAACATACCAAATAGGACTGCCCTGTGAAAATTGGGACAGGAGGTAAACCTAGACCAGCTTGACAGAGCAGTCTCTGCTGCTAACCCTGCTCCAGGTACAACTGAGATACATCTGAGCCTCTAGCTCTATATGAGGCCTGTATTTATCTGTGTGAGTGTTTGCCAGTGGAATTTTGTAGAATTTTGAAATCATGCATTCTATGTTAGCGTTCCATGCTTGGGACAAGTCAACATTCTGTTGGGGGAATACTGTACAATATTGAATGCTTGTGTTCCATGGTAAATAAAAAAGCTTATACTGCATATCAAGAAATATAAATGACTGACAGGTAGAAACCATCTGTGTAGGGACTATTTGACATTTTTTAAGTAATATTTTATTGTTTGCATCTTTTTTAAGAGATTTTCTTTTTATTTGTCTGACCCATTGCATAAGCGCAAAAAGACTCTTCAGGGTATGGGGTATTGGTAGATACCCACACTTCCAGGGGCTGTAAGGCCCTCCACCTGCAGCACTGACCCTCATTACACCCCTGGGCAAGTAGGTATCCACTAGTACTTCACACCGTGTCAGGTCTTATTACTTACTTCTTCTTGTGTTATTTTCCCATCTTTCCTGTCCTTTTTATAACTTCAGTGGATGTTGGAGTTACACAGTGATGGCAAGGATAATTTTAAAACTATATGATGTGCAGCAGTGTATTACCTTGCTAAACTATTCTATTGGTCTTACAATGTACCCAATTTTTGTTGTAGAACTCTGTGGACGAGGGGGACATAAATTATATCCTATGCATCTAAACTGCTACTGACTACCGGTGTATGAATTAGACATATGGATGAAGCAAATTGAGTGACTCAAATACGAGCAACTCAGATTGCGTGCATGATGAAATAGCAATAGTGCAGGAATAGTGATGAAAGGGAAGAGCAAGTGTGGTAGGACAGTATAGTGAAGGTGACTGAAGGGGTTGGGGGGGTGCTGTGACATTGGGGATGGTGTGACATTGTGGGTTGAGTAGTGCAGTGCTATGCTGCCAAGCTGGCCACCTGGGGTGCTGGAGTGAATCACTGTCTTGTATACTGATGGTTGTGGGTTCAGGACTGGCTGCAGGTATTCATTTTTATAAGCTGGATTGGGTGTTTGCCATTTTTTTTTGTTCTCTGTCCCCTGTTCCCCCAAGTGTGGTGCTCCAGGGATGGTAGCCCCACTCCCATGTATTCCCCTTCCCCCAGTGTCCACTTTTCCTGGAGTTGATTATATTAAATCAGGGGGTGTGGGGGCTTAGTCCCTGCATTAAATAGTAGTTCATTTTGTGGCTGTTTTACTGTCTGAAGTGCCATTGCTGATGTGGGGTTTGCTGTTTTGGATTTCTAGCGATTTTCAGATTTGGCAACATGTACTTGCTGTTAAGCGAGTCGCCATTCCATTTTCACTATTATGACATGGAACCCCCACTGTGTTTACATAAAAGCCAGTAAAGATGGAACCAATGGGCATGTAATGTATACTGTACATGCTCCCGTAATGTTCAGACAGCAGCTAGCCATGGTCGTGTGAGTAGGCTGTGCCTGTCACTGGGTCCAGCTGGGTTGGGGAGGAACAGGGTGATGAGTCCCTGACTAATGGGATGGGGGGGTGGCACTTGACTACCAGGGAAAGAGTTGCTGTCATTTGTGAATGGATTGGGGCTCGGGGGGGGGCACTAGACTACCAGGGAAATGGGAGTGAGAGCATCTCTGTTTTATTTTTACATCGATCAGAGTTGGGGAGAGGGTTCCCTACACTATGGAAACTGGGATTGTGTTGCTTATTATTTATAACAGTGATTGAAGCTGGGGAGTGGGGTCCCTACACTATGGAAACTGGGATTGTGTTTTCTTTATTTATAACAGTGATTAGGGTTGGGTATGATGGGTCCCTACACTATGGAAATGGGGATCATGTTACTTTTTATTTATAACTGTGATCCAGGCTGGGAAGGGGAGTCCTTACACTATGGAACTGAGGATGGTGTTGGTTTTTATTTATAACAGTGATCTGGGCTGGGGGGTCCTACACTATTGAAATTGGGATTGTGTTGGGTTTAATTTATAACAGTGATTGTGGCTGGGGAGGGGGGTCCCTACATGAAGGAAATGGGGGCCGTTTAGTTTTTTTATTTATAACAGTGATCAGGGCTTGGGAGGGGGGGTCCCTCCACTATGGAAGCAGGGATTGGGATGTTGTTTATTTATAACAGTGATTGGAGCTGGGGGTACTGTATACCCTGCCCTAGACTGCACGGGGCACCACCCAGCCCCACGCATAGTTAAAGAAGGGTTCCAAAAGCATAACTATGTGCTGGCACAGCCATCCATAGTTACGCTTGGAGGGGTTTCAATATTGTGGTGTGCAGTATATTCATGAGGAACCCCTCATTTGCATAGGCACATCACAATATAGTGTATGGCGGCACAGTTGGTTGTGCACAGCGCATCAGTGGCCTTTAAAAATGGCTACACCCCTGATGGACCACACAAGTCTGGAGATGTGCAGTGCATCGCACATCTTGTCTGAATATATGGCCTCAGTGCAGCTCTCCTTTAAGGAGATTATGCATCACTTATGTAATTTCAGCCAGTTAGGGCACAGAGCCACTGTAACTGGTATTCTGCCTATAGTGGTCTCATGCAGGAATGCTAGGAATGAAGTATTCCACTTCAAAGCGGGGGGAGGGAGGTGAAAGATGGCTAGATTCAAATTTTAAATATAAAAACAGTTGACTTCAGACTTTTACTAAATCACTCCAGCTAACTCAAGATATTGATTCATGATAAGTACAGTAAATATGGCCTTAACAGGGTGTTGTGTATGGAATAAGGGACTCCTCTCTTAAGGTTTGGTCAGTCAGAACTGTTTAGTTTATGGATCTCTCATTTTTAACCCTAATGCTCAGAGTCTCATAACATAAGATACATCCTGCAGACTGAACATTAATTTAGAGTCCATGTTTTGGCTAATTATCTGCAATCTTGTAAAATCGGTAGTTTTCAGAATTTGCAGCTGAACATGTTTTTAAGATTATTAAAGATGAACCCTAAATAAAGACTGCTACAGCCAAGGCTACTTATAGCCTTCTGCATCTATTTCATGATACTGTTACCAATGATATTATTAAAGTCACAGCCTTACCATCAACACACGAAGGAGCAGCTCGTGTCGTCCCTGCCACTTGCCCAGGGAAACAGGAACATTTTACTGTCTGGGACCTTTCTTCAATCTTGTTTTTATTACAACACCTGTGGGCTGCGATGACTTCACATGTGCCAGGTTCAACATGAACTAGGAAAATAAAAATGATATTTATAATGGCGACTTTCAATGAATGGAAAATTTAATTAGCTGACAGATGAGCACAGCTTCAGTAATACATCATATGTAACCAAACCAATACAGGTCAGCTGAAACTACACACTGTACAAAGCTCATGAAGCTTGCAAAGTTTCCTTTGTCCTCCATGAAAGTAAGGAATGTGAACAAATTCTGGTTCCATATAAAACCAGCTTTGAACTGTTTGATTATCCAAGTTATGAACGTATATTTGCATACTGATTATATGACAATTGCATTCCAATTGTTAAGTTGCACATTCAACCACACAAATGTAATGGGAGGTCATTTCTATTCTAAATGTTAGAAGTAGATGTGTTTTGGGAATTTTTCAACTGATTCTGTCCACCTCTAGGTGTAAGAGATGAGTAAGATAGGTACTGCTCTGCAGAACTTATTGTCCCCCAAGCCCGAAGTGGTACTTCAGCAGGATTTTTACAATATCCAACATTGGTTCCACTCTAACCAACTATTTAAATGCTACAAAATGATCTCTGTGACACTGGGAAGCCAGCTAGCCTTACCAAGCTCCAAACTTCCCCAGTCTTCAAGACTCTGGATGGTTTATCCTTTGAAGAAGTCTCCACCTTCTTGTGCCTTGGTGTTTGCTGGATTTAAACCTTCAGCATTATGCCCACATATCAGTGCCACACACAAATACCTTCTCTCTAAACTTTGTTGGCCAGATTTTCAAAGGCCAGAGAATGACGCAGAGTGCTTGCATCAAAAACAACTGACGCAAGGAGCAGGATGCGTCAAACCCTTGCACCAAATATGATTTTCAAATGGTGCTTGCATCAAAAACAGGTCTGCATGTGCAAAAGTGGCTTGCCCCATGCTAGCACAAAAAAAATGCCTGCACCATGTCAGAAGGGATGCCTGCATCACTGAAATGATGCACCATCCCCTTATTTGGGATTTTCAAAGAATGCAAGTCCTATCCTTGTGCCTAAGATGCCTGTCATTGTTAGACCAGCCAGAGTTGGTCTAAGGGACACTAGAGCACATAAAGTGGTGGTCAGGCCTAACTATGCTACTATTATGGGCCAGTATTCTCCTGCAAAACTAGTTTAGAACATTTTGGGGGTTCAGTGTTAGCCATTTCATCTGCCGTTTTGTTTTACTTAGCTTGCATCATTCTTGTCCTTTGTGTCATCTTTTACTCACTTGCACCATTTTTATTATTCAGCTTGCACCATTTTTACTCAGTTTGCACCATTTTTATACTCAGTTTGCATCATTTTCGTTCCTTGAGTCATTATGTTTACTCAACATGCACAATTTATTTTGGTGCAATTTGCATCATTCTCATCTCTTATGCCATTTTGTTGATGCAGTGGACCTCTTGCATCAGTTTGGGGAACTTTGTCACAAAGAATGCCTTTCTTGCAAAATATGGTACACAGTATTTGGCACACTTAGATCTGACTCGAGCTGGTTGTTTGATGCAGCTTGTGTGGATCTAAGGGCCCTTTGAAAATCCGACCCGGTGTATATCACAGCAAATCTTGCCTCTTACTCCTACTCTGTCATGAACGTATTTGCAGTGGGATTCTTCCAGTGTTTGCCTACAAGGATGTGGCATACAGAGCTGCCTAAAAACACCCTGGCCAGACTGGAGCTCCACCTTCATTCTTTCGACTCTACCTTAAACTGCATCCCCACACACTCACCATCACTCTCTATAGTTGTGCCAAATTTTAAAATTCTGCCTTTGCCAGAATTCTGCAGAATTTCAGAAACTCTGTGGAATTCCAGCATAAGTGGAATTCCAAATTTTTTAAACCATTTTTTAAACATCGGACTAGTAATGTGCAGTTTACATAGAAATGCTTTTCAGAATTCTGCAGAATTAAAAAAGAAATTCCCCAAAACATTTCAGAAGTGGAATTCCCATTCTGCATGAATTCCACTGGTAAAATTCCATGTTCTGCACAGCTCTGCTGCTCCCTCTATTCTACTCTCTCCCATTCAATGCTTGGATGCAGGCTCCACTCTCACTGTGCTACCTTCCTACCTAAATTTCTGTTTCGCTCCCTGCTCTGCTAACTCTCCTCCCTTCTCTCTCCCCCTCTCTCCATTCCTGCTATTCCCTCTGTCCTCCTAACCCTTGCATCTTCTCTGTCCCTCACACCTGTGCTGAGCAGACTGCCCTCTACTCCTGCCTCCCTTACCCTGCAAAAACCTTCCTCTTGCAGTCTACTCCTCTTTTCCCCCTCCATCTTTAAATCTCTTTTTTCAGCTCACACCAGTAACTGCAGCTAGCTTTTACCCTCTTTCCCTGCCTCCTTCCCACTTGCATAATTCACCTTCTATTCCTGCCACACCCGCTGATGTCTTCATCTACAGTTCTGCTACTGTGAATACTGTTTTTGTTTCCACTACTGTTATACCTATAATATTTTGTTCCCAACATTCCTTAATTTTGCATTTATTATGCCTTTTGCATTACTTTTACATGGATTGCACCATAGCTTGTTAAAGCAGTAGTGCTACAAAGAAAGAGATACCTTTTTCACCTGGTTCATATTTCTTTCAGTATACTGTGTCACAAATGCACTCAGCAGGTCAGACCCTCTGCTCCCGCAGTGCCAACCTTAGAGCACAATAGTGTGAACAGGTAACAGGCAGGGTAACCCTCTTGTCTGCTTTTGGGTCTGAATCACCTTTAGTCTCAAGTTCTGGGGGGATTCAAACTGTGAACCTTATGCTAGCGTACCCAAATGTACAGGCTCAGATAATATTCTCTTTGGGGATGCAATATATCTTTCGCCTAAGGGCACCTAACCAGGTATCCAAAATGAACCCTTTAAACTCTATAAGAGACCTTAGGTATATTCTTACCTTTTTCCAAACTTGGTAACACCATCAAGCTGTTGAACAGTTTTGTCAGACTTAACCCTCTATATGTCATATGCAAAAAGAACTGGCAGACACCCAGGCAGTCTTTCAAAGAAAAGGTACTTTACTAAAACATGATAAAAATATGAAAAATGTAAACACAGAACAATATATCAAAGAGCTAATAATCACATAAAAGAACAAGGGAAATTACAAAGCAAAACTCCTACCACAATCCATTTAGATCTTTGGTATCTAAGGTATTGCCTCTGGAAGTGTGTTTTAAAGTTAGATCAGAGAGTTGTGTCTCTCTAGAGTCCCAAGATGATATTACCTACATCTCAGACACAAGTATCAGTTTAAACTCTGTGTCTCCACACCCCTTCTGTGAGTCATCTAGCGCCTCCCTTTAGAATATAAAATTACAAAAACTGATTTCCTATCAGGAGGTATTTTAAATAAGGTGCCATCAGAAGAAAAAAGACATTTCCTATATATAACTCCTTAATTACACATGTATCATTTGTACTTAGCAATCCCACACTGGCACCAATGTGTTAAAAAGCTAACAGGAATCAGCCTAGTGACGTCTTGTTTCTGAAGTCAAAAAGTCACATTTGGTTTGCACTTCAAAAAGCCTAGGCATGTCATAAATGGTGATAACATGCCATTCTGAAGGAAGTCAGTTAAATAAATGGTCCGTGGTCAGTTTTCATATCCTGTAGCTTCACTGAAACCTGGGGGGGCACCAATAGAAGCATAGGCTGTCTTATGTGAGACAATCACATACTATATTTTTATATTACAAATATCATACAATAATCATAACCAGCTGGCCAAGCATCACATACTGCACTATCAGAAAATACCCTTGAAATAAAACTTTTATTGATCACTGCCTGATAGCCCTGTGTCAAGTGCATTTACTAAACATACCAGCAACCCAGATTAATGCCATGAAAACTGGCCTCTGCAGATTATTCAACAGTGACAGACTACGGCATCTGACTTGGATGTCTTCTGAATCAGGTGGGTGTGAGGCTCCTGCTGCTGTATTACTGCAGTCTGGTTGTTGAGGGGGAGGGAGTCATGCAGGCATGAAGCTGTGTCCCAAGATGCCACCTTGCTGCTGACATGGCTCGGGCCTCTAATGACATGATGTCCAGCTCAAGGTTGGAGCCATGTGTTTAGGAAAGAATGCAGGTGAACTTGGCCCCAACCATTGCCTAAGAGAACATGTCACAAAACATGTTTCCTCTTGGGAAGACAACTTTCCTGGGAGAAGAAGTCAGGTCCCAACAACTTAAAGATGATGATCAGAAGCAAAACTAAATTGCAGTTCAAATCCAAATTAGAGAGATATATACTAAATTATGGTGTTGCTGAGTATTACTTTTGAACTTCAGGAGTTATCAATAGGCTTTCACCTCCTCAGCCCCATTTGACCTTAGAATGAACCTTACTATGATAGGCTATCTTCCCAAGAAAGAAGTACCGGCTTCTCAAGTCAGACACCACAGCTATGTAGTTTCCTGGGTATTCTTTTTCAGTGTGTTTAGTCACATGAAGCAAGCAATGATGGAAAACAGATGCCAGAAGTTTAAAGTTGTGATGGCTGGGCTGGAAGAGGAAACCAGATTGTCACAGGAATGGGAAAAGGCACACTGTGATGGAAGGAGGCCCTGGTACAGTGCTGTAGGATAATTGGTGATAAAAGAGAAAGTATATAAGATGGTCATGAGCAGTAAACTCTGCTCCTACTACATCTCAGTAAGCGTGAGAGACGTGGCCCATTAGCATCTTTGCTTTAGCTTTGAGGTGGGGCACATATATTCAGCTCAGGAGGCAGTATAGCACTGCGGTTTACAGCACTGAGCTGCAAACTTAGAGACCTGGGTTTGAATCCCACAGCCCCCACTTTCATACTGTGCGACCCTGAGCAAGTCACTTAACTTTCTTGTGCTCCTAGTTTGCACCTGGAAACAAGCTTTGGTTTAGTGTGTCTTTCCTGGTTAAACAATTTCCTCTTTCCCTTCCCCTTGGTTCTGAGAATTCAGTCAAATCACTTTGCTCTCAGGCAGTAACTGGCATTAAAGAATGCCTTTCCCACATGTTTCCTACCTCATGCATAAAATCATTATGCTGCATAATGTTTCCCTGTGTGTTCCATTTTGCTGGTGCATTGTTCCATTTTGCATATTTTTAAAAATGAAAAACGGCATGCTTTCTGTGTCAGTTCACAGTGCTGCTCAGTCAGTGTAGCTGTTGAGTGTGACATCATAGTATGGAGTCAGCTGGACTGCAGGGAACACAGTACCTGTGGCTGCAGACTGAACTAATGTAAATCTTGAAGCCATCATTTATGTAGTGTACCTTTACTTGTCGCAAACTTTCTCAAAACCTTTTCCATCTTTTTCCACAATGTCATGTGTCAGTTTTGCTGTTTTTCCTAGCTTGGATATGCTCACACTGTATTTACTGAGTATACAAATGTTAGTAAAAGTTGGCATCTAAATGTGTAAAGTTGTAAACAGAACCAGTATTGCAAGTTTTATAGACTTATACCATACAGCATGCACCTTTTCTGCAAGCAAGACAAGTTGTTGATTTTTATACAGTAGGAGGAAGTGTTTATGCAAAAGACAGAGACAATCAGATTGGTTGCAGAGTCCAGTTGAGCTATAATCAACTAGTGAATGTGGGCAATTAAGTTACATCTCTGTGACTGCTGGGGTGTACCAAAAGCTACCTTTTATTTCTGCAGCACTGTTCTCATCCAGGTAGAATGTACTGTGGCACTTATTTAAACAACATGCACTTAAATGTAGACACATTCCTTATAATATCCAAGCCCCCGTGGTCCATGCGGGTCTATTGCACCACTTCCAATGTGTGATCACATTTCCAGAATGGTGCTAAATCACCAGCAGGATCATTCAAAGCTCTGCACACCCAAGTTCAGCTAAGCAGATGTTTTTGAAAGTATGAAGAAAGCTGAGCTCAGGGAAAGTGCAAGCCGACATGAAATGAGGGCTACAAGTGCTGCAAATCGGGTTAGTAAACACAAGCTGCATACCAGGCATGGCGCATGTTCAAACAGAGTTTTGGGAGTGAAAGTTCTTTAAATTTGATGGACTTCATCTGACTCAGGAGAGAGTCAGTGCATTGGGGCAGAAGTTTGATGTCTTTGCAGACTATTTAAACTAGCAAATGGGGAGAGGGATGCAGTACCCCATACGTCGAATGGGAAGAACACCCCTCCTCCCTCAGCTAGTGGTCAAACAGGAGTTCAGCATGTTTGTAGTTTATTTGCATCACCAGATAAGAAAAAAGGTCCGGCTCCCCATATGACGCACAGGGGAAATGACAGACCTCGCCCAACAACTAACACATCAAAATCTGGCCAATAGAAAATCATGTCCACAAATGCTCAGTCTGGGAAACAAGATCCCACACCTGCAAGCTGTAATGACAGAGGCTAAATTGGACAAATTAGCCATTAGTGAGACATGGTTTACCAGTAACCACACTTGGGAGACTTCAGTACCTGGCTATGTACTGTTCAGAAGAGACAAAGGTGCAAAAGTGGGGGGGTGGAGTGGCCCTCTATGTCAATGAAAATATCATAGCTACAGAAATTCAGAATATACATAAGGAACCAGAGGAACTATGGGTCACCCTGGAAACAGGAAATGGGACAGCCATACAAACTGGGGTTGTGTACAGGCCTCCATACCAGGGGGAGGACATAGACACATTACTGTTAGAAGATATACAAAACATGGCAGCAAAAGGGGAGATTCTGATAATGGGAGACTTCAACATGCCAGATACAGATTGATCAACACTAGTAGGGACATCTGCCAGAACTAGACACATGGTGGAGTCCCTGCAGGGGGAGGGACTCAAACAACTGTTACAGCAACCCACAAGAGACAGGGCTATCCTAGATCTAGTACTGACTAACAGGGAAAGGATCACAAATCTCCATGTAGAAGGTCACCTGGGACCAGTGACCATCACATGGTATGGTTCAGTTTGGCCACTAGAACTAAATCATCCCATTCCAAGGCAAAAATATGGGACTTCAGAGGAGCTGATTTTGATAAGATGGTCAACAGACTTAAGGTACTGCATAGACTTCTACAGTGGGGCATGGGAGTTTGTTCCCTCCACAGAACATCACTGCATGCAGCTGATGTTGACAGTGACTATGTCTATTCCTAGGGAGGAGGGAGGAACCAGAGAGAAACCAGGTCAAGCCTTACAGAAATACAAATACACAAGATGCATACTGCATGTTTAATAAGCATGCAGCATGCATGCTACACACATGCTGCGCACTTGTATTTCTGCAAGGGAACAATGCACTGGATGTCTGTATGATGACCTAGGCTCCAATGTCTCTTCTGGGTCCTAGTGCTAGCTGGCACTGGATCTTAGTCCACATAGTGAATTGCCTCAGGAGAGGATACCCCTGGGTCCCCCACCACAGCAGGGTAGACCTGTAGGAGATGCTAGACTGGGCTAGGCCTAAGGAGCACAGGGGTTAAGAGGCCTGACCAAGGTATAACCCTGTGAACAGGGTATATCACTGGCAACAACGGGGGCTGGGAGAAAAAGCAGAATTAAAAAAAAAAACAGGAGTGGTCCCATAACAGACACCTGTGGTACTCCACTAGTGACATCCCTATTCCAGGATGGGCTCCCCTAGAGAAGTATGCTCTGTTTCCTACTCTATAAACAATTTCTAATCTAACTATGTAAAATCCACTTCACCTACAATTTATCTAGCAGTTTGGTTACTCATTCGAAAAACCCTACACATTTAGCTTGACATGCCCTTCCCTTTAGGAACCCACAATCACTATCTCTCATGAAGCTGAAGGAATGCACAATCCTTTCTTGTATTATTCTCTCAAGAATGTTATCTACAATCACGCTTAGCTTCACTTGCCTGCGGTTTTTAAGGTCACCTTTTCTTCCTTTCTTACATAAAGAATGGTATTGGTCCACCTCCAGTCTTCAGGAATCACTCCCATGGCTAGTAATTTCTGGAACATTCCTACTTGTACAGCTGCTGTCTCATTTTACAGCTTCATTGGCATCCTTGGATTTAAGTCATCTGGTCCCTGAGACTTCTTCACCTTAATGTTCTCTAATTACTTCACTGCCATCTTTTTTGGTTTCTTTATGCCTCTCTGAACTGCATGCATACATTCTAAAGCCTAACATTCTGTGCAAAACATCATGGGTGTGAAAATCTGAGTATGAGGAATGGCTGACAAGGATTTAAATGTTGCCTTTTAAACATACTGTCACAATTGTGCCAGCCAGTCCAGACTGAGAATGACAAACTACAGATACATGTTTCATCATCTTAAAACTCCTCTGTGCAGTTTCATCTCAGCCAAGAACTAAGTCACCTCAGAGAAAATCAGGGATTTAGTATATCCAGAGGTAGCATACCTGAGAGACAGTCTGCAAGAAGGACAGTATGCAGGAACCAAAATGAATGCAAGAAGAGAGAGATACACCAAATGTTTGATTTCTGCATGTCTTCCACATGGAAGTACTCTAAAGCCACAAATCTAGAACAAAGCATCATGGGTATGCAAATCCTTGAGTGGGGACAAGCTGACAAGCCATAACCAGAATAAACTTCCTTTTTAAACAGGCATTTACAATGCTACCAGTCCAGACTGAGACCAACAACCTACTGATTTATGTTTCAGCCTGTTTGGACACCTTGGTGCAGTCAAGAACCAGATAGACACAGAGGAACTTGAACATTTAGTACACGCAGAGGTAGCATTCCTGAGACATCACAACATCTGTCCTCTGCTATGCCTGTGTATACCCCCTCAAATTGTCATCTGCCTCCTCCCTGGTTAATATGTAAACAAAGTACTTGTTCAGCAATTTTGCAACCATGCTATCCTTGGCTACCATAGGTCCACTTCATTTCATGCTCAGTAGACCTAACATGTCTTTTATTTAACCGAAAAAAAATCTGTTATTTTCCTTAATATTCATTGCAAAACTAGGACATACTTTTGCTTAACTTTCTTTATACTCTTTTAGCGTGTCATCTGTATCTCATTGCAAATATACATTATTTACCTCTGTGCTAATCTATCTGTGCTTCAAAAGAACTCTTCTTTTTTTAGTACTGCTGTATTCATCTAGGCTTGATACGTATTGATTCTGAGAGCTGTGTTACTCTCATGGTACTCATAACTTCACTGCTTCACAAGTGACTTCTTTGAAAGAGTTCAACAAATCCTTTACCTCACACCATTATTACCTTCCCCAACTCTTTTCTGATCATAACCCTCATATTCTCAAACTTGGCACCACTAAAATTCACAGTTCTGGTTTTAATTCCCTCCTTCCTCTGCTAATCTCAGATCTGACTATGCCATTAAAATTAGTTCTCAAATGCTTTTTCACCTCATACGTGTCACTGTAGTCATCTTTACTACTTAGCACTAGATAGAATACAACATTCCCATGCCCTCCCTGACATGCTGTTTTAAACAGCATTCATCTAGATTTTCCAGGAATTACTCATATCCCCTCTGCTAAAGTGTTTTCCTTGTTCCACTTTTACTAGATAGCCAATGTCCCACATTATAGTTGCACTGTCACTTGTTCCACCCTTCCCCACCTAACCCCCCAGCTCCTGCTTGAGCAATTCTATTGGTCTTGTTGCCTGTACCATATTCTCAACATTATTATTTCATGTTCCCTTCAGTTAATTCCATCCAAGTAGACTTTGTCTGTCCCCAACCCTCCCTCTGATATCCTCCCTTGCACTATCCTGTGCAGTGGCTTGATAGGTAGCACATTTCACCCCTAGAGCTGGAAAATCAGATGGTTGTGGATTCTAGCCCCACAACAGGCACTTTAGGTAATACACATAACTGACACTGTAGTGCAGTATGAGGTGGGTGCTGCACTAATGAGGTGCTGTCCTTCAAATGAGATGTTAAACCAAGGTCCCTTCAGCCCATGTCATGACTGACATTCCACCATCAATAAAACAGGGCAATTCAACCCACTTCCCAGGATGCACCTGGAAACAAGCTATCATAGCTTAGTGAGCTTTTCTAGATCAAAAAATGTACAAAATTATACAACATCTAGTCCTTTCTTAATGTACCTGCACCATTCAGTCTGGTCCCTACTGAATAGTCTTTACTCCTTACACAGAAACATAGAAAGGTAAGGCCAGATAAAGATAGAAAGTCCATTCCAGCCTGGTCTAAGACATTACTTTGAACCTAAATTCTTTGCTTCCTCTTTATTACTTCACAATAGATATAATGGGAGGGTTTTCAAAGAACCACATCTGTTTTTTGGACACAACTGCTGAAATCCTTTCCAGGAATTAGACCACAAAGAATTGGTCTAACTCCTGGGATGGAATTCTGCAGTTGCATCTGAAAAATGGATGTGATTCTTGCAGTTGTGGCAGAAATTGCTGTAAATAATGGGAATTGTCACAAATGCATCCAAATGTCTGTGACTATGGTGCAAACATATAGACACATCTGTGTGCATGCAGCATGCATCGGATATGTGGATACAAATACTGCATCCACCCCACTGAAAATCTGGCCCAGTATCTTTTAAGTTGTCCTCCAACAGAGAGGAATTATTCCACCCCATTTCAGAAATCTCAGTGATGTCAGACCTGTGCTACCCAGCTTGACTCCCGCACTCCTTGTACCTCTTTTGGTCCAGTATCACCCGAACCCCAACACAGTCCATCATACATTTAAAGCCCAATTGTCCATACTGTTGTTGCTCTACATATGTCATCCAGCAATGAATGATATTTTGCATCTTATTTGCTTTTACATTGTATTTCTTGGTCACGCTTTATTTTAAGTGTCAGTTTCAATGTGACTGCGGGGTAGGTAATCATTAATTACATACAACAGAGGTAATTACACTGTAGTTACATGTTTGTTGCATGCAACTACATTGCAACTGCACTACAGTTACAGTGTAGTTACACTGTAACTACAGTGTAGTTAACTGACAAAGTGTTACCTATTGCTTCTATTTGTATACTGTATGCAGCCACTTTTCTAATGTGCTATATTGTAATGTGGCCCACTGTTGTCCTCCCTGGGACCCCCATGCAAATTAGATGCTGCATGTCAAAGGGTTACCCAGGTTGAATACGTTTCAAATAAATAAATGTTCTTTGTAAGACTGCGCAAAATGTAAATATCTGGCAGTGGTACTCGGGTGGAAATTATGATTCCACTATTGTGAAATTTAGCTAAATTTCCACAAACATATGGCAAAATATTGTCAAAATTAAATGTTCTGTTATTTACATTTACCTTAAAAACTATACACCCTCATTTCACCATATATAGCACACATGCAGATCCATACTACAAAAATAAGTGTGCCAAGTTTCGGAGATTTACATTTAAAAGGGTATGATAAGCAGCCAAACATTTTGAAAAGTTTTAATAAAATTTTGCATGTACATAAACTGTGAAACTATAAGCTCCTGTAACTTTAAAACTAGAAATTGCAAAGTCATCAAGTTTGGCAGGTTTATGGACCCAAAAAGGAGGATATGTGTGCCAGCTTTGTAATCTCTTATCTAAAGTATGTCTATATTATAAAAAGCCAAAATTTACAAACTAACATAAGTATTTACAGTGGAATTTCATGAGTTGTTTTTAAATTGTGGAATTGTGTGATAATTTTGTGGAAGTCATATATTTTTTTGCCCCAGTCATACACCTAACCTGTGATGAAGGATGAAGGAAAAGGCTTGGTAGAGTGTTACTGAGGTTGGATTTATAGAGAACTCTCTTGTAAATGTAGCAGGAGAGTTGGAGGGGCTTCCAGGGTCATGATGCTACATACTACATGCTACATGCTACATATGAAGAAACCAGCAGAAGAAGGCTATTTGATCTATCTAGTCTGCTCATATTGCAGGGTCCACAGCTTGAGCTACTGTCTCTGGCCTCCTCCCCATGCCTCACATCCTCCCTACCCATGATCCTTTCCTCCCCCTTGCCTATCCCAGCCTCTCTTGAAGCTGCCCACTGTGTTCAACAAGACTATCTCTTTCAGCAGCGTATTGCAATGCTAGTAAAGGTAAGGTGAATTTTCAGCACGCCATTCAGATCACAAGTGTGATCCATAGCCAAGCACTTTAGTTAGAGGGAAGGAATGATTGTTGTATGCATGGTTATAGTGAGTACAATTTCTAAAGACATGAGGCGGTCATTTATCAAAATAGGTATGTTCCTAAGGGGAATGATTTAAAGGGATCTTCTCCAAATTCCTCATGGTGCTGAGTCTTGCGAGGAATGACCATGACAGAAATTGGACAAGCATGCATTTAAGACTTTTTTAAAAGAAGGGTCTCCTTTTTCTGGACAGCTACAGGGCAATCAGGGGCAAGGAATGTGCCCATGCTCAGGATGGGCTACAGTTGTTATGAGAGAGAGAGAGGAGGTACTTGTCATGTCATGGAACAGAGCAGTAACAGTGCATTTAAATAAAGGATATGAGTTGTAGGGGTAACTAGTGCAGGGGATCACTACTGGCAGGAGTTAGATGTATGGGTTCCTCAATGGAAAGACAGCTGAGCTGGGTAATACAAGAATAGTAGACCCCTGGTTGGAGCATGAAAATAGAGGGACAGCAATTCTCACTTGAAAGCAGGCCATACTCTACAGTAAAAGAATCCCACCCAGCAACACTGAGTAACCTGACAGCTTGATGCACTTGGAAGTCCAGGACTTAGTGGTACTCACAGAGAACTAGTGGGGGAAGACAATGACTTGGGCATCAAAATGGAGGAATTACAGATATTCCAATGGGATAGGTCTGGCATGAAAAGGGGTGGACAGCTCTCTTTTTAAGGATGTGCATCACTGTGAAGAACAAGGAGGATATCAGGGGGAGAAGCAATTCTACTGAGTCCATCTCATCAAGTTAAAGGACAAAATAGGGGACAAAATGATGGATCCATGACAGTCGGTTGACAAATGCATTGTCGACCGACATTATAGTGACACCTTTATGTCAATCACATTTGCAATTGGCTTAAAGGCAGTCATTTCTGACTGTGTTTTCTTTGGGGGGCTTTGCCCCTGAATCCCCCATGCAGGGGGCTCTGCCCCCCACACACCCCTAACTAAAGTAATCAACTCTGAGTTAGAATTGATTTGGGGAGGGGGTGCAAGACCCCCAGAAAGCAGTGCCGGGGTCCTGTGCTGACACTACAGCTACCTGGTGCTGTTGTCACTGTAGTGTCAGTCATGGTAAAACTGTCTCCGTAGCGATGGCATACCCAAAATTATTACCAAGAAAGGAATTACAGGCCTGCAGACAACTCAGTTTATCAGATGCAGCAGTGATAAATTCTTCGTGAAAGTTAAATTTCACAAGTGGAATTCTGTGGCATTACCTTTTACACTACCATTAATGTTTGAGAATAGTTTGACAGTTACAAAATACAGGCAGCTCGGCTTCAGGGTCTCCACTCCTCCTGAAGAAACCATTCCATTGATAGTGTATTGTAATAAAAAAGGCACTTTAATAAAAAAACAAATAACTATCATACATACAACTAGCAGTAGGTGACCACACCCCTCCTTCAAACCCACAGCCAAACAGCACTATTCAGCCTTGAGAAAGTGCAAGTACCATGGGAAAACATTTGTCTGCAGATTTTGAGGGAGGGGCATAGTCACCTACTGCTGGTTGTTTGTATGCTGAAAGATTAAGAGTGGTTTCTTCAGGAAGAGTGAAGACCATGAAGCCAAGCTGCCTGTATTTTGTTAGTACCCTCTTTGCTTGAGCTCTGGTCCAGTGCTATTTTTGTAGCCATCTTTGTGGTTCTTAGTTTACCAGTTAGTAATCTGATGCATTTTCAACAGTAAATTTAAAACTACTGGACCAATTTTCTCTAGTTTTGTTAGATTCCATGATCAACTGACAATCAAGATCTACACCTGCAATAGCAAGGAACAGCTACATTTTTAGAAAGCTTTCATAAAAATCTACAAAAAAAAACAACAGATTGAGTAATCATGAACCACTGCAACTTAAACATTACTTAACCAAATCTTTCCATATTTAGTAGCTTCTATGACCTTACCGTGAAAGCTATGAATACTAATTTACAGATCATGTATCTAGCCCCACAAGTATCTGAGTTATAAGAAGAGATATAGTTTTACTAAATTTCATAAAAATGTAAAACACCAGAGTTTGAGTCACTATCAGTGTGAACCTGCTCCTCTGAACATCATGATATTTGAAGTGCCCTTAGAACACATAACAGCAAGTAAGCATGCAGATTCTCAGGTTTCTAGCACACCAGCTGGTTAAGATTTAAGGCTGCCATTAGAAAAGCAAAAGTAGACTTTTTTAAAAATAAGCAATTACTATCCTTTGGTAATCCAAAACAAACCTGGCAAATGCTTGATAATCTTTTGGGAAAGAATACTGGTGAAACTGCAATAACTCTTTAAGATGGAGATCAGTTATGTAGTGACCCCACTCATATAGCTAAAATGTTCAATGAATACTTTGGGGATCTAGTAAAATTTCAAAATCAAACAATTCTTGCTAATACAAATCTGGTTGTGGATGGGGATCTTAATGGTGATCATCCTGTCTTCTATTTTCATATATTGTATGGGAGAGTGCTGTTGTGTATAGAAATCAATGACTGGAATCAGGCTGTTGTGCATTAGTAGTGACGTCAAACTTCTGTTGTGCTTCACTGAAGACGTCACTACTAATGCAGAACAACATCAAATCAGTGCTCGCACTGAAGTCTCCTCAGTCATGCCGACCGTTGTCAGAGCTGTAGCCTAGTAAGCAGACCTCTGAGTGGATGCCCTGAAAACAGCAACAGATAATACCATTTTACCTGTCTCTCTCCCTAGGCTACTTGTTTATTTGAAGAAAAAAAAAGCATTCTCGCTAATCGGGATGTCACTGTATGTGAGTGCCTTCTCATACACCATAAAGATTCTGCATGAGCAGGCAAAGGCATAGGTATATTGGAATCTGAGATTTGTTGACAGGAGACCTTCTAGCTGCGCTCTCGAGGTCTACTGTCACCAAGGAAACCTCTCGATGCAAGCATACCCTTGTTGTGTATGCCTGCTCATACACAATCCTCTATATTTTGATCCCTGAAGTGGTCACTGACTATGTCTTAAGAACAGCCCTAAACCAATAATTGGACAGGATGGGATTGACTACAGATTATTTAAAATGGGAATCAAAGTCTGGGCTACTCCTCTTGCCTCGATATTTAATCATGCACAATGTCACAATGTTATCCCCCAGATCTGGAAATTAGCACTCATCAAACCCATTCATAAATCTGGTAGTAAGAACATTGTTTCTAACTATAGACCTATTTCATTATTATCACTCCTTTTAAAGATTCTTGAAAGAATAGTCTTTGATCAAATTCAGGTTTTTCTGTCAGGTTATGATCTACTGTCAAATTGTCAACATGGTTTCAGGAAGATTCATAATACTGAGACCACCTTGGTGGGGTTCACGAACAGCTTACGGAGCTCCCTTGATTTGGGGCAATCCGTTGCTGCAGTTTTCATAGACCTCACCAAGGCTTTTGATTTAGTTGATCATGTTTTGTTGTTGAGGGCCCTGAATGAAGTCTATCTCTCTCTAAGGATGCAATTACATGGATAGGAGGCTATCTTGAAAATAGGGAGCATAAAACAGTTATCGGTCAGTCTAGTTCTAATTCTCACCAGCTATCTTGTGGGGTACCACAAGCTTCAATATTGGGCCCTCTTTTGTTCTCCCTTTTCATTAATGCTGCCCCTTCTACCATTGTAGGGTCTAGACTTATTATGTATGCAGATGATGCAGCAATTTTTTCAGAAGGAATTACACCAGATCAAGGGTTACTTAAAGTCCAGCAGGATTTAGAAAATTTTCAAAAGTGGTTGTCTTCTTGTCATCTTGTTTTTAACTCAGGGAAAACCAAATATATGTTTTTTACTGGTCCTAGGTAAAATAGAGATATTAATGTTCAGAGTACTGATTTAGTGGGGAATCTAATTGAACTGGTAGATAGTTTTGATTACCTGGGGTGACTTTAGATTCCCAACTCTCATTCGATCTACAGGTGACTAAGACTATTAAAAAAATTCATCACAGAGTTGGGATGTTATTCAGTATTAAATCCTTTCTCATCCCTGAATCTCGTAGACTTCTTGGTCACAATCTTTTGTTAAGTGCATTTGACTATGGTCTTTTGATTTATTCTGGTACAAATGACAAAATGTTACAGAAACTGCAGGCAACCTATAATAGTATATTACATTTTATGACAGGTCTTCCAATATGAACACACCACTGTGTGTTGCTAAGAGAAACTAATTGCCCTTCCTTATTAGATAGGATAAAGTTGAAACTTTGAGTTTTAGTGTATAAAAGAACACATGGTTTACTCCCCCAGGTGATTCAGGATCTCATTCCCCTTCAGCAAAGTTGTTTTGAAACAAGGTCCCAGTCCAAGGGCTTATTTAGAATTCCTCTTTACAAGAAAGCTGTTGGTCAGAGTTCAGTAATGTATAGGTCAATAACATTTTTTAATGGTATCCCAACCGAAATTACCAATGTTGGGACAGTTCGAATGTTTGACAATAGGCTTGTTAAATGGCTGAACAGTCTCAATGATTGTAATTTTTGTTGCTAACACAATATTGCACTTATGTTTTGATATTGTTCTTTGTGTGTCTTTGTATTAATTGTTCTTTGTTGTTTATTTATTGACTTGTCGCATGTGAAAACGGGCAATCTGCTCATCTTGTTAACAAGTATAAAAAATAAAAATGAAATGAAAATGAAGATTTGGCCAGATAAATTCCATAAAATTCTGTGAAATTTAATTGAAATTCCATTATATTGGAATTTGATTATTTTACCCAGCCCTTGTTCTTAGTAAGGCTCCTGGTCATCATACTGTACATTCCATTTCCTTAATCACTGATGTTTTTCCTATATAGCTCTGTAACTAGGCACCCTAGTATTTATTAATCTGTAGCTCTTTTTTTCTCACTTTAAGATGCACTTCCTGTCCAACTTCCATAATTTACCCAACCTCTTATTTTCCTATAAAATACTTTCTTTTGTATTTTCACTCCTTGCTATCTTCCTCACACTAGGGTGTTTTCCTATACCTGCCTTAAACGCTCCCATATCTAAAATGAATGGAAGCATAAAAACATAGAAACGTGGACAATGTCAGCAGAAAAGAACCATCAATCCACCCAGTCTTCCCTAATTTGTGCCCTGACATACCTCATGCTACCCCAAGATCTAATTTGTAGACAGAGTTTATGACCTCACTTCCCCCTTACCTTCTGCTTTACTGCTACCCCTGTGAGTAACTATTAAACCCTTAACTATGTCCCAGGTGAACTTGGAACTACTGATGGTTTTTGTGCCCACTACATCAGCCAGTAGGTTATTACATGGCTCAACTGAGTCAACCACCCTCTCTGTAAAGAAAAACTTTCTCAGATCCCTCCTGAAACTTCCCATCAGCTACCACTCATGTCCCCATATTTTAACTTGCCAATCCTGTTGAATAGCTCCTCACAGTTTATCTGTGTCATTCCTTTCAGGAACTTAAAAGATTCCCATCATGTCTCTCTAGGAGGCAGTATAGCACAGTGGATTAAGGCTCTGAGCTGCAGATCTGGAGACCTGGGTTTGAATCCTACAGCCACCTAGGTGCATACTGTGTGATCCTAGGCAAGTCACTTAAAGGGACACTGCCAACCTGTTTTTCATCATATTATTTCTAGCTGAAACCCCACATTTTATGATTGCATACTCTCTGTAGAATTCACTGATGCTGCTGTTTGTTTTGTCTGTCTCCTTGTTTAGTGGATCTAAAATGCATGTCAATGTATATTATAAACAACCTTGGTTTTGTTTACAGTCCTGGTTCTGTTATTAGTGCTTACTTCCTGAGCCCTAGAAACATGCATAGACAGTGCAGTCACACACAAGGCAGTAGCCTCTTAAAGTCCCACTGTATCATGAGGGGCTATGCTGCTTTGTGGGTTTTCCCAAGTTCAGGAAAGATGCATTTGGAGTTGATCAAGGAATGTTTAACAAACCTGTTTTGGTGTGATAACACCAATATGTTGAGCAGTCTGTTTTTTGCTTTTTTAAAGAAAATAGGAGTCAGAATCAAACTGCCAACTACATCAACAATCTTTGCAGAATTTTGACACTCATAAAATATGATTTTTAAACTAGGGACACTTAAAGACCTAAGGGGGTTGACAGTGTCTCTTTAACTTCCTTCCACGTCGCATCTGGAAACAAGCTTCAGCTTAGTGTGCTACTCCTAGATAGACAATGTTCCCTTCCCCTTCTCTCGTCCTCCTTCTGGCCTCCAGTAAGTACATGTTCAGTCCTGTTAGCCATCACTCATAGGATCTGCCCAGTTCATCCTGAATTGTTTTGGTTACCTTATGCTGCACTGAGTCTGTATTTGTCTTTTCTTAGGTGGAGACCCCTAAACTGTGCACAGTATTCCAGATGTGGCCTGGTCAGTGTTCTATAGAGAGGTAATATTACCTGTTTCCAACTGTTATTGAAACACCTCCCAATAGGGGGAGAGTCACCAGGGGGCATGTGCTAAGAACAGCGGGGGGAAGATTTAAGAAGGAAATGAGGAGACACTCTTTCACAGAGTGGGTGGTAGCAAAATGGAATGCCCTACCAGAATGGGTGGTATCATGTAAATATGTGAACAGTTCCAAAAGGGCATGACACAGGGAACAGGGGAGAGTGAGGGTGGGGGAGGTGGGGGTAGCAGTGGGATGACAAAGGAGAGGGGGTGGGGCAGCTGCAAACTAGGGGTGCTAGCTGCACACTCGAGCATACTTAGATAGACTGTGTGGTCTATTTCTGCTGGCACATTCATATGTTCATATTCTGATAATCTTGCTGTAGGCCTTATTGCATTGGCTGGATTGTTTCGGGGAGTTTCTAATGTTAACCATGATCTATTGGATCATAGACACAAGTTGTGAAACCTCATGCTGACATCAGAGAGTCAATGTGCTTTTGGATCTCCCCTATTCATTTTTATTTTATTTATGAAAGAGTTTCACCACAATAGCGTACTGAGTTGCAAACAGCTTGTTTCTAGATGTGTCGTGGAGGAAGGAGACAAGAAGGAAATGGAAATAACAAGGTACAGAGGTGTACAAGGTTACACAACTGGTGGAAATACAAAATAGGTACAAATGAGTAGGCAGTAATGCAATAGAAAATAAATGTGCAAAAAGGTAAAACAAGACTTTCAATAACAATTTGTAAAGCGTATAAGCTGAATAATTATAAAAAATTATACGCACGTGCAAAGGAGATTGTGTGAAAAAGCAAACAGAGATAAAGCATACAAATTATACAAGAATAAAAATGAATAGTAAGAAAAATAAAACATTTGTGGTATGCAATAATAGAGAACTCCGTGGTGAAAAGGTAAGCCATGAAGAGTGGAATGTGGAGGAAACAGGTCTGGGGTAAGAATCCAAACAATGAGTGTGGGGGGAGGGGCAAGAAATTCGACCAACCTTTCATAATACTACTATTGCTGAACAGGATCACCTTCAGTTATGGAGTCTTTAATTTTTCTCAGATGAGCATGCAACAAAATAAATTGATTTGAAACAACATGGTTTATTTAAGCAGTAATGTATGACCTGAGGTTATGTTATTTATTCATTGAAATTGTTTCACCAGGTAGATATACAGAAATACAGCAGGAATCGTATTAAAATATGCCCCCAGAGTGAAGGGGGAGAGGTATTACAAGGATATGATCAGAATATGGTATGCACTTAGGGATACAAAAAGAGAAATTAAAGAGGAAAGGATAAACTTGGAATTTAGCTTAGCACACTCAAAGGATAACCTGAAGACCTTCTATTCCTATATTAATATGGCCAAAAGCAGCTCTAGAGTGATAAGTCCTTTGGAGACTGACAAGAGGATCAGTAACCCCAGTGACTGGCAAATCAGTTTAACACATTATTCTGCTCTGTATTCCACATAGGTAGTGACCATGAGCCATTGAACTGTGACACACTGCAGAATAATACTAAGCAACACTTAATAGATGTTAGTTTTGTTTGTAATAAACTTCTTCCCTGGATCCAAACAAATCAGCAGATATTGACGGAGTTCATCCATGATTCCTGAAGGAACTTAGTTCTGAATTTGCTCCAGTGTTAACTATTATATACAACAAATCCTTAAATGAAGTCATTGTTCTTTTGGACTGGTGCATACTTAGACCCAAGTCGGTGACACGCACAGCCTTCCCCACACTGCCACGGCCGGCCTCCAGCTGAACTGTCATGAAGCTCGTACAGTATACAGTACTCGCTCATTAGTTGACCAGTCAACCAATGACCATGTACTGTATACTGTACACTCTATGACAGTTCAGTCGGTGACCGGTCATGACAGTGTGAGAAGGCCTGTGCCTGTCTCTGGCTCGGGTCAGGCTGGGGGGAAGCAGGGTGGTGGGACACTATCTGCTAAGCTGCGGGGGTGGGGACCACTAGACTACCAGGGTAATGTATTATTTGGGGGAACAGCGATCAGAGAGTGGGGAAGGAGAGGGACCACTGGATCACCAGAGCTGCCTTTATTTCTTATATACCAGAGATCTGGGCTGAGTGGGGACCACTGGACCACCAATGATATGTTTTATGACATCTACAGGGATCAGGGAAGGGGTGGGACCATTGGATCACTAATGCTTTTTTGTAATACATGTACAGGGATCAGGGCAGGGGAGGGACTGCCGGACTACTAATGATTTTTTTACTGCTCCTTCGGGCCCCAGCTTTGCTATTCCTTTGGGCTGCATAGCTCACTGTGCCCGCTGTCTCACCTCCATTGCCTCTCCTATCATCGGTCATGGTACCATGTGCCCCACACCCCAGGGGGGGGTCCAGCACTAACTCTACCAGAAGGGCCCTTCCCCTGGAGCAAGGAAGGAAAATTTGGAGATACGGTGCCTCCAGGGCCGGTGCATTTATTGAAGACAGAGGAGGAGGTGTGCCCCGGGGACCAGTGCGGTGGGAGGAGGAGTGGCCATCATCCAGCCAGGCTGGGGTCATTATCCCTTTTTCCAGCAGGGGCGTGACATGCCACATGACGTCAAGGCTAAAGCTGACATCCATCATGCTCCCTCCCTTAGTGGAGCCCAATGTATTGCTGTGCTCCCAGCCTCCACCAAGGCCAGCAGATGCCGAGGCTCAAACCCCCTTCCCTCTCTGGAAAAGGTGAGCAGTCATGAAACACTCTAGCCTTTTTCCCCTGGCTGGCCCCCTGACTCCCGTGTCTGTTTCCAAACCCAGATCATCTGCATCATAAGTAGAAATACAACTGCTGTGCTGGTGGGCCAGCTATGATTTTTTTTTTAATACATGTACAGGGATTGGGGCAGGGGATGGACCATTGGACCACAAAGGTTTTTTTTTTAATACACATACAGAGATCGGGCAGGGAAGGGGCTGCTGGACCACCAATGATTTTGTATTTGTTACATGGACAGGGTGCACCCGGCTGTGGTGCTCACATGTAGATGAGCTCATAATGGGCATGCAAATGGCACCTGGGTGCTGTGCATGCCCAATGGGCTCATCTGCATGTTTGGGCATAATATCACCCATAGGGGACATGGCACTAACCAGTGTGTGCCACGCTTTACCCCTATGGGCAGTCTTTGGTGCAAAACTCTGGTGGTGCAGCACAAAGCACGGCAACTGCCTGCTGTGTGCCATGCTACCATGGCTGGATATTCAAACAGATAGCATGGTCAGTTTGGATTGTGTTCTCCATTTCAATATGGCACCAGAGTCAGATGGCCTTATTTATATTGCACAGCACCTCCACGTGTGCATGCAGCCAGCCGGCACTGAATATGGGGCCCATAGAGATTTATGATGCCCTCTGTCTTAAGACCATATATGGGCAGCTGGTAGGAGCATTAGTACTGTGCACCTGGTGTGCCCTGATATTGGGGCACCAAGATGAAAGAGGTACCTACCAACAACAACATGGCTACAGCTTTACAGTTACTGAATGAGACTGGTATATTGCTTTGAACTATGGCTACAGTTTTAGAGGGATTGAATAATATTGGTATGTTGTAGTGAGCTATGGATACAGATTTACTGTGACTGAATAATATTGGTATGTTGCAGTGAGCTATGGATACAGATTTGCAGTGACTTAATAATATTGATATGTTGCATTGAGCTATGGCTACAGGTTCAGAGCTTCTGAATAAGAACAGCATGTTGCACTGAGGTACTGTATGGCTATAGCTTTAGAGCTCCTGAATAAGAACTGTACATTACAATAAGCTTTGCCTACTGCTTTAATTACTGAATAAGTTTGGTGTACAGTATTTCTGTTAGGTAAGAGCTATGGCATTATGCTTACTGAAAAATGTTGGCATGTTGCAGTAAGCTATGGACACATATTTGGTGCTCCTGAAGAAGAATGGCATATTGCAGCAAGCTTCTCTATGGATGCAGCTTTAGAGCTGCCGAATAAGATTGGTATACTATGGTGAGCTTTGCCTGTTGCCTTAGTTATTGAATAACATTAGTATGTCTGTGAGGTATGGCTAGGACTTTATATACTGAGCAAAACTAGTATATCCAGTGCACTATGTCATCGGCATTAGTGCTCCTGAATAGTAACAGAATAGTGTGGTAGCTATGGCTTCCAGTTTTAGAGTTACACTACTACACATAACTGATATATGCAAGGAGCTATGGCAGCTGCAGAGTTGTTAATATGGTTGGTATATTGCAGTGAGGTATGTTGAAGCTTCAAAGCTACAGATATGATTGTTATACTGCAAAGAGATATGGCTATGACTCAAGACCTGTTGAATAAGACTATTACAGTGCAGTGAGCAATGGTGTCAGCTTTAGAGCTATTGAATAGGATTGTTCATCAATTAAAATTAGAAGGTATTCATTACCCATACAGTGGTAGCCAGAAATAAATCCCATTCAGTTTCTAGATATATCTATATATAGCACAAGAAATACTAATGAAACAAATTGGGTTTTCCTGTGATATACCTTGATGAAGTGGAACTTATCATTATAAAATAAGGTGGCCTTAGGTCAAAGGACAGCTAGACATCCCTGAGGTTCATAGCCTGCCAGTTAGCTTGCTTTTTTTGTATAATGTGGCACAAATAAACTTGTTTTGCACCTTATTTTGTTCTGCTGTAGCATTTAGAGGTAGTCTTTTCGCTCTATTTTAATTTTTGTTCGACTTAACTTTAGAGAGAGGCGCACTGCAAATACTGTACTTGGATGTCACGCTGTCTGTTTTCTGCTGAATAAGATTATTATTCAACAGCTGCAACAATGGGGCAATAAAACCATTACGTGAAGCAACGTGACTCATTCAAAAATAGAGGAAAGTAATTTTTGTGCAGTGGCATAACAGCCATTTGTGGTCGGGTTTGTTCTCTTCAGGAAAAGTGTTATTCGTTCAGCTGTAAATGAGAATATTTAACACACTCTTTACCATAAATGATAGCATCATTTCCCACTGGTTGTTCATTTTATTAACCATAAATATAGAGGATCAAGCATTTTTAAAAGTGTTTAGCTCACAGGTTTACAACACTGTGATTATGAAAAGAAGATGCATGCGGCATATGCACAGTAGACACAACTAAGAGGATTCATGGATCATTTTATATTGTACAGAGCTGCAGGATATAATTCTGTAAATTAAGCCCCATTCAGTTTTAATCACCCTAAAGCACACCACAGTCATGTTGCTGTAAAATTAACAGCAGCCTGCTGCCAAAGAAGAAACATGTACAAATCGACTGGTTGGTTAGGTAATATAAACTGAGTATACATACCTATTCTGAGGATACACAGAGACATGGGGCCATGTTGCTTGTGACCTCAAAGTATAATCAGTTTTGAATACAATCCTTCTGTACATATAAGCAACCAACAGAACAGAATTCACCATGATTGTTATCTAATGTGTGAACAGATTTGTCAGTATGAAAACTTACACTTCTCAGAATAGGAATGGAATACAGTCAGCTAAAAGACTAACATTCCAAATGGTATAACTCTCAATGCTTTAAAACTGTCATAAAAGGCATGTAGTAGTAAGGAGACAACAAATCTGGCTTGTTCAGATTTCAGCGTTAGACTGCATTTTTCTGACTTTGACTAAAACATGTGTTTAGGAGGCAACTGATGGCCTAATGGCAAGACTACAGCATATCATGCTGATAACCCAGGTGTTCGTACTGAGTCTGGGTAGAGGCAAATGGGGAGGAGAGACAGTGCTACATTTTCATTTGAGACACTGCCTGCCTTGGGGAGGGTTGGTGGCTTCTGCTGTTACAAATCTGTCCTTGGTGGCAAGGAGCAGAGAGAACTCACATGGGAAGAAAAACACCAGGAAGAAGGCACACCATATTGTAGCAGTAGAAAGTAAAGAGAAAAGGTGCAAAAAGAGTTGCACTAAAAAGTATTTTATTGTATGTTGGCACAAAAACAAAAGTCGACAGCAGTCAGGCAGACACCCTGATATGTCACAGATGAACTTCTGTTTCCTCAGGCGATGGGTTCTGCAGAAAGAATACATTCCTTTATATTTGAAAAATGAAAGACACAGTTGCGACTCATTTGGGCATGAATACATGACTCCAGATTGGGGTGCTTCTGCCACAAGCAAGGATGCAGGGCACTAACATTTGATATGGCGGCATCATATTTCCAGTCCTGAGCCAGGGTGTGCCAGCCCAAATCTGGTAGGTGGGCTTGACACCAGTCCCATGTCAGACTTCCTTGGAATGATCTCCCATTCTGGGCCATTCTCCATTATGTCAGGCCATTGGGTAATAACAAAATAAGTGTACAGAATGGTGGTGCTCATCCCAGTGATGTCACTACGATCTCCAGTTGTCGGTGCCCAGACTTCGGTGATCCCTGCCTCCCTTTCTCACATGGGACAAGTCTCTCTAGTCAGCCCCACCTGCAGAGGTAAGTCAAGGACAATATATGAAGGGAACAGGCAGTAATGGCTTGACTCAGAATACGCCATTCATCTTCCTGTGCCCTGCCTCTTTAAAACTGATGATAAGTAGCATATTCTGAGGTAGGCTAGTGAATGTCCAATTAACGCAATGGACTCGATTCTCATAAGCTTGACATAGGGCCTACACAAGCCCTGCATCAAACCCCATGTTGCACTGAACACATGGGTGAACCCTGCACCTGATTCTAATAGGTTGCGCACATTTGCGACACTACATCCTTTTTACAGCGTCTTGCACCAAATATGGGTCACAAACCCTGTAAAAAGGTCCATGAAGTTAAACCAGCAATAGCTGGCTTAACTCACAGCATGTGGTGCATGGGATTGTGAATCCTGACTGCTGTCCGGGGAATGCTACAAGCCATATGTGTTGTGCATTCAGTGCACCCGGGGCTTGTGGCATTCAAATGCCTTCAAGAATTGAGCCCAATGTATTTTAAATTTTACGTTTTTTACTTTTTTTTCATACAGGTTTAAATGCTTCCACTGTATTTTACTACTCTATGTTGAGTGCAGCATGGGCCATTGTGATGTCATCAGACATTGCTCAAGCTGCTTTCCTATTGATCAATGGATCTGTTGTGACCTGTCTAAAGTGAAGATAAATGATTTATCTTCATTAAAATTGCATGAGTGGCTAAAATAAATGACTAACCTAGTTGAGATAGAGGAAGTACTGACTGAAAATGAGGCAGGTTATGCAGCTGGTGGTTTGAACGAGTTGCAGGATGATCTGTCAAAATTAGAGACCTGGTCAGACACCTGGCAGTTGGGGTTCAATGCCAAAAAGTACAAGGTGCTACGTTCCAGGGCAAAAAAAAACAAGAAGGTGCTACCAGCTTGGGGAAGGGGGGTTCAGCTAGCCAAGACAGAGGAGGAGAAGGATCTGGGGTGATTATAATGGGTTCAATGAACAACTCAGCACAATGCAGGAATGCAGCTGCAAAGGCCAACAAAATGCTGGGTTGTATTGCCAGGGGTGTATCTTCAAGGAAAGGAGAGGTGATCCTGCCTTTGTATAGGTCACTGGTTAGGCCACACCTGGAGTACTGTGTGTAGTACTGGTGCCCATACCTGAAGAGGGACATTAAGTTACTGGAGGGAGTGCAGCGCAGGGCAAAAAAGATGATCCAGGGACTGGGGAACATATCCTACATGAGCAGGCTGAGGGAGTTGAGCATGTACTCACTGGAGTAGAGGAGAGACAGGGGGGCTATGACTGAAACCTTCAAGTGCATGAAGGGAATAAACAAGACAGGCATGGAGGGGCCATTCAAGTTGTGGGGTAGGGACACTTGAGGTCATGATCTCAGATTGGAGGGGGTAAGATTCAGGGGGGAAATGAGAAGACACTTTTTTACAGTGAGAGTGGTGTCTGGTTGAAATGCATTGCCTGTGGAAGTGGTATCCTGTAGAACAGTGGACCGCTTCAAAAGGGGATGGGATAGGGTAAGAGGGAGGGAGGGTCAGGGGAGGAGAGGGAGGGTCAGCTGCAGTATAATGGTTGCTAGCTGCACACTCGAGCAGACTCTATAGACCATAAGACCTTTCTCTTCTGGCAAATTCATATGTTTGTATGCTCAGTCACTGGGGCAATTTCCATTGCTCTTTTTAAAGCGTGCCATGGGAACTTTAACATCCACCTGAACAAAAACCAGAACAAGTAGATGGGACCTTAGCTTAAAGTATCATTGGAAAGCTGGCACCTTACAACAGCACAGTGTCCGTGTAATACCATGTTAGGGTATCAGTACGGTTATGTATAACCAAAGAAATAATGCACCCTGGAGAGTGACTAACACCACTCCTTGCAGCACCTGGTGATTGTTGGAGGTTTGCAATCTGACTACTAGATTCAAAGAGAAAAATATACAGTAATAAAAATAGGAAATGCCACTGATATAATACTTCTAAACTGCTCATGATTTATGAATACTATTCTCAAGGGTGGCAATTAGAATATGATAACACATAACAGGATGTGTGGCTCTGCTTAACTTCCTGTGCACTCTACATAAATGTAGTTATTATAACAGGAGTGCAGCTATTGTTAGTAAGTTGTGTGTTCTCTTACACTGAACATGTATTACAATTGTTAGGGAAAATCCTTGTTACTGTAAAAGACAATGATCAGGTGGTTTGTTTAAATTATTAGATGTAAAAGGAAATGGCCTTGCACATGTGGGATAGAATTAGGTTCTGAAGTTAAAATGATTGATTGGTCCAGAGTACAGTATATGAGGTCACTTAAGAAACAAAAATATAAATAATGCATTCAGAATACAATTGTGTTCAAATCTGATATTGGGCTAATGAAAGGTACCGAAGTTCAACTACATGTATCTGAAAAAGTGGCACCAACGATTTGTAAGGTTTAGTCTGTGCCCTACACATTGCAGGAAGCTGTAAATCTGAAACTGAAATATAGGAACAGGTGGGCATAATTTCCCGAGCAGCATACTCGGAATAAATAGGTGTGTGACTGGGGGGTCAGGATCTTTGAGGATTACAAAGTCTTAAGAAATTTCTTGCTGGATGTAGGACTGTACCCTACTCCTTAAACACCGGATTTGTTTACTATGCTAGCTAGACGAAAATAATTAGTGAAGCTAGAACTTGCAGCATTAGCAGCAAATAACACTAAATGATAAACCTAAGCCACATCTCACAATTTATAAGCATAATGACTTATATCAGCTTATTGGTTGCCCTGTGAGGTATCCAGTGCACCTGCTACAATATTGTCCAGCAGATCATGGGCTAGTTATTAAGGGAAGGACTGGTGTGTCATGTTACATTGACAATTTTTTAATCACTTGTAGAACTATAGAGTCACATATGCACAATCTGGAAACAGTGTCTTGAAAACTGTAGGAAGCAGGGCTACATATAAAAAAGAAAAAGTTTTTTTCAACATCATGCAGTTAAAGCATACAGTAAAACAGTACCCAGTTAGAATAGCGCTACACAAATAGCGCCAGTCTACAGATTGCTAGTTCATGTAGAGCTAGCATGGACTGCAAGAGGGGATATACAGTACTTTCAGTAAGCGGTCCCCTGGTCGCTGTTCGTAGTGCTTTCTGCACACAAGGGCACCAGGATCCAGGAGGCTGTCCAAGATGCTCCCATGGTGTGGAGGGCTGGTGTATCCAGCAGCTCAGCCAGTGGCATTGGAGACCAGGCTTCTAATCTTGTGATCTAACATCTACATCAACATCTTGAAAAAGAGTTGGATAACTTGAAACCGTGATGCAGATGCATCGGGGGTGCTACCACCTTTTTTTATAAATAAAATTATTGTTTTTAATGCTTCCTATGACTGGGAGAGGATTTTTTCCTTGATTGTGAGTGGCTGCCAAGGATGTAAAAAGTGACAGCTGTGCTGTTCATAAGGAGGTGTGCAAAAATGGCAATGTTGAAAATCGTGAGTGAAAATATTAAAAATTCTTGAAGTTATGAGTGTGCATGGAAACTGCGCAATGCATACTCATAACATAGTCATTTCAAGGACTTTTGTCACCAAATTTTCAACATAGGCATTTTGGGACCTCTGCTTATGAACAGGGTCACTGCAATGTTCTTAATCTGTCCCAAACACTGATTTCCCACAGCGACCGGGCTATTGTGTGCCAGATGTGCGTAAACGCATTTCAGCCAGGATGTGAAAAATGACGGCTATACTGTTTATAAAGAGGTGTGAAAAAATGCCAGTGTTGAAAATCTGGAGTGAAAATATTACAAATTCACAAACTTACGAGTGTGCACAGAAATTGTGCAATGCGTGCTCATAACACAATTATTTTAAGGAATTTTTTCATCAAATTTGCAAGATAGGCTTTTTAGCAGTCCACCTATGAAAAGTGACACTGTTGTTTCATTAATCAGCCCCGAAAGGTGATTCCACACAGTGATCGTGAAATCACCTTTTGGGACCAAATAACCAGATGACAGTGACTGAATTTATGAGGTGGGGTCCCAGGAATCCCATGTTGAAAATTTGGTGCCAAAATTCAGGAAAATAGCCAAGATATATACTTAAACTGAACAAAAGCTGTTTATGCCCTTATATATCTTACCGGCATTTCTTCAATTCGCAGTTGGTTTTGAAGAGTGCAGACATGTGCCCGCTCCATCGAAGATCATCGCGCCGGACTCCGGAGGTAAGTATGGGGTGTGGGGAGGTCGGATGCACAGAGGGTGGATGTGGATTGGGAGAAGGGGCACTGGAGACAACAAGGGACAATTTTTTCCTTTTACAGGTTAAAAAAAAATAATATTGTGGGAAGGTTTTTCCTTTACATGTTTGTTTTTGGTACACTGGGTGGTCTCCCAGTGTGCCACCTGTGGCTTTTTGGGAGGGGACCAGTTCACGATTGGGCCCCCATCAGCACAGAAAATGGGTCTGTATTTTGGGGGGCGCATGATGCCGAGGGGAAGTGGGCACTGCTCAGCATATAAAACTATCACATGGGAGACATTATGCCGACCGGGATTGGGCTCCCCCATTAGCAAATGAACTGGGGAGGCATGCCAGCAGGGGGATTGGGCACCCTCGTTGGCTTCCATGGGGACTGTGAGAGGCAGCCGGTGACAGCCGCTGCCATTTTTATTAAAATGGGACACCAGACAAGGCAAGCTGTGATTCACTGCTGGAATCAGGGACCGCCCCAGCAGCAAAAACTGCTGACTGTTAAATGATGGGGCATTCTTTTAAGTTGGTGACACGCTGCAACACTGCTGTCATCGACAGGGTGCTCCTCTATTGGTGCCACAAAGACCAGCCCCCAAAAGCACTGCCAGCATTGGACACAACACTGCCATACCTCCACAACCCACTACTCCAGCAAGCTGCCACAACATGTTTCTTGTGCATGCATGCAAGCAAACATACAAAAATCACATTTAAGTTGCTTTATAACAAAAAAGTGATTCATTTACAAGTGAGCAAACAAAAATATGCCAGCAAGGCCAACAGCAACAGTCCCAGAGCTTTGACCATGAGGAGTAATTTTTTTTTTTTTTTTTTTGCCTTTCTGGCATATTTTTGTTTTTTCACTTAGTAAATAAATTCTTTTTTGTTTATACGGCAACTTGGATGTGATTTTTTTGTTTATCAGTTACCTCATTGCAAGCTACTGCTTGTCTCACTGGATTGTTTTATAGGCCTGGCAGTTCTGGCCAGAACTGGCTCCCAGTTCCTGGACAAGCTGCTATTTTGAACTTGTTCTGGAAAAATGTTCCCCCCATTCTCTAACCCACCAATAGATACACCCGGTACAGTATCATTCAGTTCACACCTGAGCACAGAGAATGGAAAACTCTTTCAGTGTACTGGCTCCTGCTCTCCAACCAAAGGGGCCCACACTAGAGATGGTTCAGGGATGAGTTGTCTGTTTATTACAAAGTATTTCACATTATTTCAGCAATGCCCAATTCCTGTGCCAGTTGCTACCCTCCACCCTACCAGTCTTGATTATGTGACACCGGGGAGCCCAACCCTAGTGCAGCCAACCACAAGACCATCACTGGGGTACCCAATCCCAGTGTCGGTACCTGAAATAAAAAAACTGCCCCTCATAGTTTTTATTTTTTTTAAACACCCTGTAAAAATTAAAAAAAATTCACAGATGCTTGTTGCTGCCACCATTACTGCCCCAGCACCCAACCCTCCCACTCAGCACCTACCACCCCACATCCCCCAAGCCCTTACTTACCTACTGGGGGTTCAACATTGTAATCGTCAGTGCCCAACCACGAGCTGAAGAAATCCGGCACATGGTTCCATGTATTTCAATAGGGTTTCAAACTTGTGGGCACAACTTGGTCATTTTTTAATATTTTTGCCCCACATTTTCAACATGCCTTGTTTGGGACCACACCTCCTCTTGAACAATGATAGTGAAATCAGACAAATCTGTCCTGACAGATGATTTTGTATTCTCTGTGTGAAATCATCTTTCAGGCAGGATTTGAACATCTTCCCCACCCTTATTCGTGACCATGAGTTGGGGTCATAAGAAGGCTATGCTGAAAATTTGTGGTAAAAATACTAAAAAAACAACAAACGTATAGCCTATGTTGAAAGTTATGAACACAGGCTCATAAATGTGGTAATTTTCAATATTTTGACCTCAACTTTTCAACGTAGCCATTTCTTCATAGCACCTCATAATTGTGACAGCTGTTATATTTCAAATCCTGGCCAAAATGTGTTTTCACACTTGTGGCACAAAAATCACATTTTGGCAGGATTCTAATATTTTCTCCACCCTTGTTCATTGGTAGAGATGGGCAAAGTTGGCTAAATTCATTTCACAAATTAAATAAGTGAATTTAGTGCAATTTGCAAAGTGCAGATCAATCTGCAAAGTGTGGGAATTTCACCATGAATGGCAGAATTCCTCCAACAAATGGCAGAGTTTTGCCCATGAATGGCAGAATTTCACCATTTGCAGGCAAAACTCCTCACTTCTCAGGTGGAATTCTGCCATTTGCATTGACAACTTTGTGATTTTGGGCAAAGTTGAAGTTGCTGAGGGTAGGAAAAACTTTGCAGAGATCCACAGATGCAAATTTCGGGCACTTCATGGCAACTTCACCAGTGAAGTAAAACTTCAACACATCTTTATTCATGAGGTGGGTCATTAGAAGGCTATATGGGATCCTAAGAAAGCTATGTTGAATATGTGGGGTAAAAGTATGAGAAAACAACAAAATTATGCACCTACATAGAATTTTTTCAATACATACTCATAAATGTGGTAATTTTCAATATTTTGACCCCAACTTTTCAACATAACCATTTCTTCATAGCATCTCATAATTGTGACAGCTGTTATATTTCAAATCCTGGCCAAAATGTGTTTTCACACTTGTGGCACAAAAATCACATTTTGGGCAGGATTCTAACATTTTCTCTACCCTTGTTCATGGTAGAGATGGGCGAAGTTGGCTAAATTCATTTCACAAATGAAATAACTGAATTTAGTGCAATTTGCAAAGTGCAGATCGATCTGCAAAGTGTGGGAATTTCACCATGAATGGCAGAATTCCACCTGCAAAATGCTGAATTCCGCCAACAAATGGCAGAGTTTCGCCCACGAATGGCAGAATTTCACCATTTGCAGCTAAAATGTCTCTCTTCTCAGGTGGAATTCTGCCATTTGCATAGACAACTTTGTGATTTCGGGCAAAGCTGAAGTTGCTGAGGGTAGGGAAAACTTTGCGCAGATCCACAGATGTGAATTTCGGGCACTTCATGGCAACTTCACCAGTGAAGTAAAACTTCAGCACATCTTTATTCATAAGGTGAGTCATTAGAAGGCTATATGGGATCCTAAGAAAGCTATGTTGAATATTTGGGGTGAAAGTATGAGAAAACAAAAAAATTATGCTCCTACATTGAATGTTTTCAATACATACTCATAACTGTGGTAATTTTCAATATTTTGACCCCAACTTTTCAACATAGCCATTTTTTCACACCACAGCATGAATGTGACAGCTGTCATTTTTCAAATCCTAGCCAAAATGTGTTTTCACACTTTTGGTGCAAGATCACCTTTTGGGCACAATTTGACAATTTTTGCCATCCTTGATTATGAGGTGGGGTCATCAGAAGAATATGTTGAACATTTGGAGTAAAAATATTAAAAATCAACAAAGTTATGAGTGTATATTGACATTTTTCAACACATACTCGTAAGTGTGGTGCGTTTCAGTATTTTGACCCAAGATTTTTAACATAGTCCTTTCTTCAAACCACGTCATGAGTGTGACAGCTGTCATTTTTCTGTCATGCTCAGAAGGAGCAATCATAAAAAGATTATGTTGAAAATTTGGGGTAAAAGTATGAAAAACCAACTGACTTATGAGAAAATGCTAAATTGTTCAAACATCTACTCAAAACTTTATTTTTGCAGATTCTGACCCCTAATGTTCAAAATATCCCTTGTGTTAACCCACCTCCTGAACATGGCAGGTATCATTTTTCAAATCCCCTCCAAAACTTGTTTCCACGGTCACTCTGTGAAATCACTTTTCAGATGGGATTTTAAAAATTCAACCTGTCTTGATCATAATGTCAGGTCATAAAAAGAAAGGGGAAATGAGATTAGTCTATAGAAAATTCAGGAAAACCAAGAGGAAGGTGGAGAGGGAAAATTACCTAAGGTTGGCTAATGAAGTAAGTAAGGAAGTCCAGCGAGCTAAGGCACAGAAGGAGCTGCAGATAGCTTAAGGAATTAAGAAGGGGGGAAGGCCTTCTTTTTCTATATAAGTGAGAAAAGGGACAAGAAGGACAGGATTGTTAGGCTTAAGAAATGGGAAGAGTGGGTGGAGGATATTGGGTGAAATGCAGAGTTACTAAATGAATATTTTGGTTATGCCTTCACCAGCGAGAAGGATGAAAAAGTGTCTTTAGAAGGGAGAAGAGGAGCAGTGGGGAGGGGAACACAGATGTAGTGATAGAGGAAGATACAGTGAGGGAGGGGCTGCTAGCATTGAAGGTGGTCAGATCACCAGGCCCAGGCAGAATACATCCAAAGGTACTAAAGGAACTGGCTGAGGAGCTGGCAGGGCAACTGGCAGGGCTATTTAATAGTTCACTGGAGTCAGGTGTGGTACCACAGGACAGGAGAATAGCACATGTGTCCCTCCACAAAAGTGGTCCCAAGGATGACCCTTGAATTACAGACCAGTCAGTCTGACCCCAATTGTGTGCAAGCTCATGGAGACCATGGTTAAGGAAAGGTTGGTAGAACATCTAGAGAAGCATGGTCTCCAGGATGCAAGGCAGCATGGGTTCATGGGGGGGAAATCTTGTGAAACAAATCTGATTGACTTCTTTGACTGGGTCAGTAAGACAGTAGACAGGGCCAAGTGGTAGGCATCCTCTATCTGGATTTCAGCAAGGCCTTTGACTCTGTGCCCCACATAAGGATGATCAGGAAGTTGGCCAATCTTGAGGCAGGGAGAAGATGACCAGATGGATGGAAAACTGGCTGAGGGACAGAACACAGAGGGTGGTTGTGGGGGGAAGAGTTATCTGGCATCAGAGAGGTCATCAGTGGGGTACAGCAGGGCTTAGTGCTGGGGCCAGTGTTGTTCAATGTCTTCATCAATAACATTGGGGATGGCATAAAGGGAAAAAATGTGCCTATTTGCAGATGACACCAAGCTTTGTAGGAGAGTAGACACACGAGGAGATACAGGACCTACAGAATGATCTGGAAAAGCTGGGTAGCTGGTCTGGGATCTGGCAGTTTGGCTTCAGTGCCAAGAAATGCAAAATTATGCACACTGGAGCCAAGAATCCCAGGACAGAGTACTACCTGGCTGGAGTCCAGGTATCAGCATCAGAGGAGAAGAAGGACCTGGGAGTGATGATCGCTAGTGACCTGAACCACTCCACACAATGCAAGAAGGAAGCAGCAAGGGCAAACAAGATGCTGGGATACATAGCTATGGGGATCAGTAAAAGGACAGAGGAGATTATACTACCCTTGTACAGGTCACTAGTGAGGCCGCAACTAGAGTATGGAGTTCAGTACTGGTGCCCACCCCTCAAAAATGACTTAACCTGCTGGAGAAGGTCCAGAAGAGGGCTACAAAGATTATAGTGGGTCAGCTGGGTAAGGCATACAAGTAGAGGTTGAGGGCACTGGGCATGTACTCCTTGGAGAGCAGGACAGACAGACAGGGGACCTGACTGAGACCTTCAGGTACTAGAAAAGGATAAATAAGGTGGATAAGAAGGGTCTCTTTAACCTAAGTGGCAACCATAATACAAGGGGGCACCGTTTTAAGCTGGAGGGTGGAAGGTTTAGAAGGGAGATCAGGAAGCACTTCTTCACAAAGAGGGTGGTGGACACTTAGAATGTGCTGTCATAAGAGGTGGTCTTGTTAGGTAGCTTCAAGAGAGGCTGGGATAGACATGGTGGAAGGTAAGAGTCATGGGCAGGGAGGATGGAAAGGATCAGAGGAGTAGGCGGAGCAGGGTCAGTTGCTCAAGCTGTGGATCCTGCCGTATGTACAGACTAGATAGACCAAATGGCCTTCTTCTGCTGGCTTCTTCATATGTTTCTATGTTCATATGACTGTTGGATATATGGGGTTAAAATGTGGGAGCCCACTTAAAAGTAGATATTGCCTATCAGCTGGTCTATCCTGGGTAATTGCAATCTAACAATGTGTAAAAGCAGGATGCCAATGACAATGAGACAATGCATCTTATCTGCTCTATCCTGTGGAAATATATAGTAAAATGTGTACAAACAAGACCCAGTACAACAGCAATATCAATGGTGAACTGTCCGCATTGACAAATGCTTATTTTAATGAGTCTTTCTGCTTCTGTCTGTCCCACCTTGGGCCCCATTTGCCTGGCTTCTGCCCAGCTCTGTCATCATCCCAGAACCCAGGAAGCTCCCATTACCTTGAGGAACTCTCCCATGGTAGGGCTTTCAAGAGGTAGGCCAGTTCCTCCCTCTGATCTTCTTACAATTCAGTGGTCAGGTAACTCCGTCATGCTGGGCAGATGGCACAGAGCCTGAGCAGGCTAGCTTCATCATGCTGGTTCAGAAAGGTTTCAGTTTTTCTTCCCTCCCCTAAAATGCTCGGTTGTGAACATGTGGTACTCACACACTATGGGCGTATGTGCCATGAAGCCACTGCATCTCCCCTCCCACTACCATCACCGACTGGCTTGTGCCTCCTGAGCACCTCAGGGGGAGCTCGTGCAGTAGGAAATGGTCAATGAAAGTGGACAGTGGGACACTCTGCCATCCACCCCCTGCCAGGTCTACAGTGTCCTGGGCTCATTCTAAAACCTGGGTTGCATGCATCCCAGGCTGCACCCTTGCCGCTATGCTGATAGGACAGCATCATTTTCTCGCAGTCTAAGTTTCTCAAAATGAAGGAGGTCCACATCAAAACAGATGGGAATTTTTCCAAGTTTAAATGTGTTTCTCTTTAAAAGCATGGCTCAGAGTTTTCAAAAACAGTTTAAAAACAAAAGTAGATGTTTTTCATACTGTTTGAAGGCCTTTGGCTACTAACAAATGTAAATGTGACACTTGTGACAAAATACTGTTTTTTTCTTGCGACTGGCTTATTAGTGAGTTGCAACTGGAGTCAAGCAGAGAATTTTAATTGGCCCTGAAAGGAGAGAAGAAATTATTTACTGACTCCAGAAACTCATTTAAGAAGAATACCTTAAAAAGAACAGCTGTTGTAAAACAAAACCTTAAACAGATTCCATGCCTATCTGCTGTCTTTGTGTGTGACATTTCAACACATTTTTATCTAAATGGTTGAGCAGAAAAAGGAAGCAAGGAAGATCATATATTAGCACTATAGGATATGCACCCCCCCCCCCCCGGTTGTGCATAGAGTTCCATCTTAACTAAAACTCACACAGTCCAAAGGTCATAAATGTTGTTGACCCCTTCATAGTACAACAGCTTTTTAATTAGAATGAAAACTCATGCCACTTGCCATTTGACTTTCATTTTCCACCCACACACATGGAACCCAGATCCTTCCCTAACACAACATCTTCTGTGGTTTCATCTTTTTAAAAATAGAAATCTCCAGGGCTTTGACAGCGTGAGGGCCTAGCATGGATGCTGATGGATTACTCAATAAAGAAAGTAACGTTTCTAACACCAGTAAGTTAAATACCCTATTAGCCAGTAAGAGAGGAAGAATAAGCCGGCTAAGGATATGAACATGTATGTAATAGGATATGCCCTAGGTTACAATACAATACAGCTAGTTTAAGTTAGAGTAGGTTAGAGTGTTGTATAATGTTCAGCAAACAACACATATAGATATAGTAGCTTTGATACAGTCTGAGGCTGTTTCCCTTTGTCTCATACAGTTCGGTTAGGGAGATCTCAGAACCACATGAAGGTGAGAAACCCTGGTCACCAGATGCCTTGGTGGAAGTTGATCTGACTTTATTTCCTTCATGGTGGTCTGACTCCTCCTTCTAAGCCCAGGTATGTATCTTTTCATAAACAAAAAATGTGGTACAATATGTCCAAACCCAGGTGTATTCAAGATAATGCTGTATGAATGTTTCTGTTCACCACAGACATTGTCTGTGGGCAACGAATACATCTCTGTATCATGTATGACTAATTTGCATATCTGTACAACATAAACTGAATAAAACTTCATGAAAAATAAAAATAAAGACAGAACCCTACCCCTTACCCAGATGGGTTTTCCGCAGCTGGGTAACGTCATGTTTTTCTTTTTTTTTTTTCTTTCTTGAATAGTCAAAAGCAGAATGTTTTAATTTACATGTCTCAAACCATGGCTTCGCTCTTGAAGACTTTATGATATCATCAGTTCCCCTCGATGGAAACAGCCTTGTTGTACATGGTTAGCCTTGCATTATTTTTATATTGTCATTCTTGGAAGACAGCAGCAGGTGTTATAATTAGTTTATTTCTCTGCAGTGAGTGCTTGCCAAGGCAGCATCACAAGATATCATTGTTAATTTCTGTGAGTATCAGGTAGTGTTGAGAAAACTTATTCTTTGTCAAATTTAGTTTGGGTTTGGTTTGGTGTGCTTTTGTTTGGCTGAATTGTATGACTTTAACAAATCCGGTGTAACGCAAACTACAAAGGAAGTACAGTATATATTTAAGCCTTGAAGTTAGTAATGAATATTATTACAACAGCTTCCTAGTGACAGGTTGTGTTGGTGCAAAAGTGCTAGATTACTGTAATTACTGTATTACTGGAGGCTGCAACCCACTACAAGCCATAGCCTACCAGTCCCATCCACGGATTTTTTAATTATATATTATACACAAAACAAGAATGTATCAACATACAGAACAAACTGTACACTGGGCAAGTATATTGCCACCCACAAAGGAATTACTGGTGACTCATGTTACAAAACTGTAGCATCAATTCAATGCATATTTGTTTTTTGTATTTTTTATATCTAAAACAGATGATTGTTGAGGAGATACAACAGCTACAATAATAGTGATAGTCTACACATTTCATGACTTGGCACTTGGAAGTGAAGTGGAGAGATTACAGTGGTGATGGCATCTGAGGAGAAGTAGATAGTGGTGGTCGAGGAACTATGATGCAGACCTATCATATCAGTTGTGATGATCATGATGAGAACAGTGATGCTGGTCACAGGCTCTGCAGAGATGATGACTCTTCATTTACAAGCTGAGCTGGTTGGTTATAATAGTAGCATGAGAACGTGTGGTTGTATGCCTCAAAGGAGTCCTTGTGCAGGCAGAAGGCAATGTGGAGTGAAGAGCTGCAGCAAATGATATAGCCAGATATTTTGAAATACTTCTAAAGAGATTCTCTCCGATGGCCCAAGAATGTGCATCACTAGACTACTAAGGCAACAATACAAAAGCACAGAAAACAAAATCAAGCAGACTCGTGTCTGTCTAAATTCAATTTATAAACAGAAAAGACTATATAACTAGTCACTCATATCCAGCCACCAGTGAAAAACAAAAATGAAAAATTCATTTTAAGATCTGAGCCAGCCAAAATACCCCCATCCCCACCCCAGTCCTACTCTGCTAGCCTGCTACTGGTGCAGCAGTCAGGTCATGCAACAGCATACTCTGGGCTCATGCTGGTCAGAAACTATAACTTCCAAATTCACAGACGTTTTGCAAAAGTTTCAAAAATTCCAACTTTGGTGAACTGCGTATCCTCTGAATGAATTTGATAAATGTTTATCAAATCAAATTTTATTTATAAACAGCTTTTCAAAATTGTCAAAGTGCGAATACAACACAAATAAACAACCAACAAATAAATATACATTTAAAAACAATTAAAAGACAATAGGTTGGCCTAATCAAAGGCTTTCTCAAATAAATAGCTTTTTAAAGAAGCCTTGAATTGCTCTGTGGACTGGCAGTCTCGAATCTGATGAGGTAGAGAATTCCACAGGGTTGGGGCCATAAAAGAAAAGGCTCTGGCCCCAGATGATTGAAGACAAACCCTGGGAACCTCTTGCAATCCCTCATCAGCAGAATGGAGTGAGCGAAGAGGGCAGTAAGGCCGTAGGAGATCTTGCAAGTAGTCTGGTCCCTGACTATGTAGGGTCTTATAGGTCAGCAATGCGACCTTGAAGGTGATTCTCCATCGCACTAGCAGCCAGTGCAGTTTGCGCAGCACAGGTGTGATATGGCAAGTTCTTGGCAGCCCCATCAACAACCTGGCCGCAGCATTCTGCACCAGCTGCAGGCGATGGAGATCCACCCTGACAACCCTAGATATAAAGCATTGCAGTAATCAAGACGCGAGGAAACAAAGGCATGGACTAATACAGGAAGGTCATCGTGTGGAACAAGGTGTTTTATCCAGGCAATATTCCTCAGATGGTAAAAGGAAGACTTGACAATGGCCGACACCTGTGCCTTCAGTGTCAGCTCACCGTCAGAAATTATGCCCAGATTTCACACCTGTTCAGAAGGTCTCAACTGTTTATCTCCCAACACAAGGCCGGAGGAAAGTCCAGGAGACAACTTCTCTGCACAGTGACCTAAGTCCACCACCAGCACCTCGGTCTTATCCGGATTCAGTCTTAACCAGTTAGCACTCATCCAGCCCTGAATCTTAGTGAGGCAGTTGTTAAAGACCGATAAAGCGTCATTTTGTTTGGGTACAAAGGACATATTGAGCTGAGTATCGTCTGCGTAGCAGTGAAAACTCAGCCCATAACACCTAATAATGTCCTCCAACGGCAGTATATACACCATGAACAACATGGGGGAAAGCACAGAACCCTGCGGCACCCCACAGGACAGAGCAAAGGGAGCTGAGGAAACAATTCCTGATACTACCCTCTGATTTCTGCCCGTGAGGAAAGATTGGAACCATCTGAGGACTGTTCCTGACAGTCCACAGAACAGCCGAAGGCATTATAGCAACATCCTATGGTCCATGGTATGAAATGCTGCAGAGAGACCGAGGAGAACCAAGATTGAACGGGTCCTCTGATCTCTCGCTATTAGGAGATCATTAAGTACCCGGACCAACGCCGTCTCGGTACTATGCCTCTTCCTGAAACTGGACTGGAGAGAATCATAGACTTCATGGGTGGTAAGAAAGTCCTCGAGCTGCAACGTGACTACTTTCTCAATAACCTTGCCCAAAAAGGGCAGGTTAGAGATCGATCTGTAGTTAGCAAGACAGTCTGGGTCAAGGGAAGGTTTCTTCAAAAGGGGTGTCACAGTAGCCTCTTTTAGAGACTCTGGAAACATCCCTTGGTCCAAAGAGCACCAGACTATCTCAGCAAGGATTGGTCAGATTACATCTATACACCCCACAAGGAGGCGTGTAGGACCAGGATCCATACTACAGTAAGTCGGTCGCAAGCCTTGGACAATCTTTGTGATATCCAGGATTGCTGGCTGGTCACAATCCAGCCAATAGATTGAGGGCCTGTAGCCTCACATTGACCACCACCGTGCTCATTTGAATGCCAACTGCGGATCTCTGACCTGATCGACACCTTATCATCAAAGAACCGAGCAAACTCATCACACTTTATTTGTGAAAGGCTCACTGACCCCGCAGACAGGTTGGATTGCACAATCTGTCCACGGTCCAGAAGAGCTGAGCTGGTCGATTCCTTGATGCAGCTATCTCCCTGGACAGGAACTCTGCCTTCTTACAGGAGATTTCTGATTGATAGTCCATGTAATGGGCCATCAATCTAAGTCTGTCATCTTCCAGCAGCATTCCAATCTTCACCCAACCCTCCTCAACTCCCTCAACGCCCATCAAACCAAGGGGACCGAGGGCGGGGGCGCGAACACAGACAGGAGCTATGGAATCCAAAGCCCTCAACACCAAATTATTATAGTGTACTACTAAGACATCTGGATCCATGCACTCCACAGGCCGACTCAATAGGTCCAGCACTGTCATCAGACCCACAGGGGTAACTCCCCTCAAAGGACAGTACTGGACTATCTCCAAAGGGGTTGGTCTCAAAGGGGGGGCCGCGAAATTGAACCTTATGGAGTGATGGTCAGACCACCCAACTGGTTCCACCACCAGTCCAGAGATCTCCATCTCCAGGGTGAACACTAGATCCAAGAAGTGACCCTGAATATGGGTAGCAGTGGTAACAACCTGTGTGAAGCCCAATAAAATCATCAGTTGGAGGAAGTTTTGGCCAAAAAGCGAGAGTTCATCATCGCCCCAGGCATTGAAGTCCTCCAGGACCAACCACCTGGAGGGCTCCAACACCAGGTCGACAAAAAAGTCTGCAACTTCCTGCACAAAAGCTTTCTCATCACTGGGTGGACGGTTAACGAGGAGAATTCTGCTGCCTATACCTGCACCCATAATACACTCAAAGGATCTGGGGGTCACCACTGGAACTTCCACAAGGCCCAACTTCGATTTAAAACAAATAGCAACCCCCCACTCCGATCCAGTCTCGGGCGATGTATCACCGAGTACCTGGCTGGAATAGCTGACTCCAATATGGGACCAGCATTTCCATCCAGCCAGGACTCAGTGATGCAAGCCAGATCAGATGATTCAACAAGATCAGCAATAATTTTTGTCTTGTTTTTTATAGACCTGGCATTGCATAACAGCGCCCGGGTTGGATGAGAGGCTGTGGAGGAACGGGCCACTTGCCCACTATCAGTGGAACCCTTGGGTATGAGAACCAGCCATTGCAAACCCCTATCCTGGACCCATTTTGCCCCAGGGTGTCTCCTAGACCTCGCCACCCCTATTCGTCCGCTCCGCTCCCCCCCAGGTGAGGAACTGCCCTCCTTCTTCTCCCCACATGTGCAATTCCCAAGGCACGACAATGAGTATATACCTCGGGTTTCAATGGGGGGCAATCAAAGGGGCGCAGATCCCTCAGCCTAGAGGCGGAGTAACGCCCGTCCGCAGAGACTCGGTCCCAACACATACTATCCAAAGTTTAAAACAGCAATACTATTTTAAATTAAATTAAACCAAAAAGAAAAAGAAAAGAAATAAACCCTAAAAACAACCCCCCTCCCACCTCTCATGTGACAGGGAGAAACACTTAACAACTCATAAACAAAAAAAAGGTTTTATAAAGAAATATTAAAATGATAAATGACCAAGCTCAAGGTACTAGGCACACTCTCACTGTGCCCAGACCTAGAGAGGCACTCTCACTGCCTTACAGATTTAAAAAATAACAAGATCCCAGTCTTAATATCCAAGGATAATGAACCACAGGCCAGAGTAAAGTCATATAGCTCATATAAGCCTTCGGGATACAGTCCAGGAAATCCACGACATAACAGTGGACTGGGCATACACACTAACTCTCAGGGGGGCCTTTCCTCCAAGTACACTGAGCTCACCTGTCCCAACACCCTGTCACCCGAGATCCGCAGCCACAATCCCCCTGGGGTCACACCACAAGGAATGACCCACAAGGGATCTAGAAGATGCCCAACTAACACTCTGATTCCCCAGAGATGCAAAGGCAACTCCTGCTTGGTCACAGGAAGCTGGTTAACCACTACCCCAAGTGCAAATTGGAGGCTCCCAGACCACATCGCTCCTTAAATCCTAAAGGCCTGTAGATGTCTAATATCCAAGGCAAATGTTCACAGTCTTCTTAGGCAGCCTACTCAAATTCAAATCTGAAGCCTGTAAAACCAATCGATTTATTTCAGAACTCCCAGCCTCTGACCCTAGGCCACCAAGCTCTCAAGGCAATAGTCCAAACAGTGTTGTATTCCGCCCCCCCAAATCTCTCACTTAAGGAAGAAGAAATTACAACACCAGTAGTTAAATCACTGATTCATTTAAAACAGGCAGAAGACAGTCAGAGATAAACCAAAACCCCATACATGAACCACAGGAGGCTCTCACCACTCCCAAGAGTGTCAGGGAAATTGTTCCATCTCAGTTAGGCAGATAAAAAATAAACAAGGGATCAGCTCGCTCCCCTGGAGCAAATATAGGAGGCTCTCACCACTCCCAAAAGTAACGACAATTCATCTCTCAGCTGGACAAGCTTCGGAGGCTGTCACCACTCCCAACAACAGCAAAGTTCACCTCTCAGCAGAGCAGATTACCACAGATGATCCCTTATTCAGCCATTCTCTGGTCCTCACAATTTTCCAACGGAAAGGCAAACGACATCGTAAGTCCCACAATAATCTATAGGAAATCGACCGACACAGGAGACAGACAAATTCTTCGAAATTAAATGCTAATCCCCCTTGGTACAAGTGTTGCCTCCAAAAACATAAACTTAAAATAAATACTACTCTCCTTATCACTAACTCATTACTTGAACCCTGACTACTGCTCACAGCCCTACGCTAGTACAGACCAAACTTTGAATGAAAAACAAAACAAAAATAAATAAAATCGATAAAATTTAAGTAAAATTGCAGCCAAAACTATCCCCTCACTGACAGCAGCCCAGCATGGCCACCATCTTAGGACGGCTGCACCTAGGAATAGTTAGAATTCTGTAAAATTTTCTGGCTGAGTTGCAGAATGGAACACATGAATTTCAGACTGACTGTTCAGCAGAATTCCATTCCACAGTTTACTACATCAGTTTGCAATGCATGTAGTCATTCAGCAGTTCAAGAATCAGTTCAGTGGAATTTCTATTTGCAGTTTAATACATTAATCTGCAATTCATACATTCATTTCACTGTTCCAAGTTGGAATTTTGCAAAATGTACTCTGAGCTGCAGAGACAACCATGCAGCTATTAAAATCATTCTTCTCAGACCCACTGGCACACATTACCTGACAATTATTTATTCTCTAAATGTTTTTTTTTAAATAAAAAGCAAATGTTTTGCTAAACAGTATGAGCTTTTGCTTATGTTCTCCTCTGTCAAGTCTGTGCTGGAAATGGCACCAAAATATGTACAGTAGAAGCACTGCTAGTTCCTATGTTCAAAGCTGGACAGAAAAATGTTTTAAATAATTGTAGTCTGAGTTCCCTGTTGCTAGTGGTGTCAAAGGCTCAAGAGAGATTGCTTGGTAGGAAAGTGAATGAATACCTGCGTGACAACAATATTTAATATTGTAATTAATCTGGCTTCAAGTAACAGTAATAATTAAGGTTACCAGTACCATCCAGACAACAGTAGATAACAGGTTGGAAACCAGTGCTGTTTATTGATCTCTCTGGGGCCTTCAAAGCCATCATTTATGGAATTATGGTATGTAAACTGGGGGAATTTGGAGCTTGACTTTATTTCAACACAGTAATTTTCCAGCTGTCTGATGGATTGTAAATGGTTGATGTCCATGTGTCTAGTCAGCTGGGGTCAGGTTCAGAAAGGAGTACCACAGGTTCTGTTTTAAGACCTCTACCATTCTCCCTCTGTGTGGATAATATTGACCATTGACTGTGTGTGGGGGGGGGGATGTTCATCTGTACACAGATGACACAGTGTTGTACTGTACAGGCAGCATTCTCAGAGATACAGTGGAGTTTGCAGCAGGGTTTTAATGGATTGTAAAGGCTATTTACTTCAAAGTGAATGTGTCTCGAGTGCTAAGAAATCTCAGCCAATGCTATTTAGCTTGGAAAAAAAGATCTAGCTGGGGATCCACTGATCATTAGCACGTATGAACATGTGCCATTAAGCCTGGTGATTTTTGATAAATACAAAAATGCTGAACTCCAATATAAGTTTTTTTGTACAGGCACTATGCACCACTGTTATTGGAAATTGAAGTAAAAATTTCTTGGGTCAATGTTAATGCCAATTTTGTAGTATGGGAATTTTGCTTATGGTACAGCTGGGGCTGATCTGCTTAACAAACCTGATGTCATGGTCAAAAGAATAACCTGGTTCATATAAAATGCCTTGAGAGATGTCTATAGAAAAGTCGTAGACTAAGTATGATGTGTGGTAATGGTGTAGGTAGGGAGGAATGAACATACTGGATGGGCCAGGCAGTCTTTATCATCATCCCTCAGATTCTATGTTTCTATGTCCTCCACTATGCTTTATTTGAACAGCTACAGGTAAACTAGTTACTTCTAAACTACAGATGTGAGCTGCACTTGATCCAACCAATGTCGAAATGTGTTAAGCAGGAAGCCCCTATGTCAGGGAACTTTTAACTATGAGGCACACCTGTCCTGGTATTCTCTCATTGCTTAGACTGGAATTTGAGGTGCCATGGATTAATACAGTTAGAGGCAGAGAATCTTTTTCTGTGTGCAGCCCTGTGTAGTGGAACTGCTGACCATGGAGCTGAGGCCAAATTCTGGACCATTTTCATTCTCTTCAGCAACTCAAACATGGTTTCCTTTTATGAAGCTACAGTGTAGCTGTTGTTCTTCAATCTGTAATCACTTGATATGTGTATCTTTTTGATAACTCACTCTCTCTTGAAAGCTCAGCTCCTCGGTCTCCACTTTTCCAAAATAAACACACAATGTTGTGTCCAGAATAACCACTTTATTGTTAAAATTCAGCAGCAACAGATGAATGGACTGCTCCCTCCCTCAGCTGATATGACATAGCTGAGGGAGGGAACAGTCCATTCATCTGTTGCTGCTGATTTGTAATGATAAAGTGTTATTATTCTGGATACAATATTGTAAGTTTATTTAAGAAAAGTGAAGAAGAGGACCTGAGCTTTCAAGAGACAGGGAGTTTTCAATACTGCTTTTGGCACTGGTCCTTGCCATTTGTGAGCCACCTGTTTGTGAGTGGTATCTTTTTGATATATATTTATTTCCTTACATACTATTTATTGCATTGAGCTTTCAATTTAACAGAATTTATTTGCACATTTAAGCTGTAAACTTTTAAGGGATACCAACAAAACTTAGCTTTCTTCAGTGGCTTTACTGTCCTCTATCAATAAACTTAAACAGATCACCATGTTCAGCATTACTGATTAACTACTAAAGGCACTTGGCTTTCACAGAGCGTAGTTTTCTGAAAGGAGTACTACAGTCAAAATTTGCAGAAACATATGTTGTGCAGTGTTTTGATTTGTTTGTAGTCCTGGTGTATCCTTCTCTTTTTTCCTATTAAGATATTTTTTTCTAAATTAGCCTGATAATCATGTGGTAGTTTTATGGCCCTTGGAGATCTCCACCTTAGCAAGGTTTATTGTTCTTCTTTTCTACAATGCCACCTGTCCCATGTGACAGTAATGCTTCCAGGACCACTTATTCAGCAAATAATAGAGATAGGAGCCTGCTGTTAGTCTCCACTAAATAGCTCTAATTCAATATTTTGTTTTCTGTGTGTGTGTGTCAGGTCTAGCCAGCAGGAGTAAATGTTTTGCTTTTAAAACTTTTTAATTCATCAAACTACATACAACCATAAAAAGTGCACAAATCACCCCAGGTCATCAATGCTATATTTAGTAAAGACTAACTATTTTCCTACAGAATAACCCACTCAGTTAGCTGTCAAGTATTTGCTAAACTGTAGGTGTAGCAATTAGTGCTCACTGGATTAGGAATGTTACTTAATATCACAGTTCTGCTGTTGTAAAATTGACTAGACCAGCACTTGCTGAATCCATGGTCCCATATACATCACCTTCATATAAGACATGAGGCATTGTAGGAACAAAAAGAGCTATAAACATGCTAAGATGAAGATCCCAGGGGGCCTTAAAATTACCATAAAACTAACAGACTCATTTAGAAAAAAAATCCTCTCTTTTCAATTGTTTTAACCAGGTGAGACACACTAAGCTGAAAGCTTGTTTACAGGTGCAACCTGGGAGCACAGGGAAGTTAAGTGACTTGCTCAGGGTCACACAGTATGCAATTGGGGGCTGTGGGATTCAAACCCAGGTCTCCAGATTTGTAGCTTAGAGCCTTAAACCACTGTGCTATAGCAGACAGAAGAAAGGACACACTAGGACTACATACACAAATCAAAACACTCTGCACAATATATGCTTATGCAGATTCTGACTGTAGTACTACTTGAAGCATGCTATCACTGTACAAGCTCTATAACATTCTAATGAAGTAATAAAGTGTCCCAAAAATGTATGATTTACTTTGATGTATGAGCAATAGATTAAAATGGTTGCCAATCAAAGTGTGCTTTAGATTCAGCTTTTGGCAACTCTTAGTGGGTGAAATAGCTGGAACTAAAAGATGTAGAAAACTAGTAATCCTTATGTTGCATTCCTACTGCTATTAGAATCAGATTATTTAATGCAACACAGATCTCTTTTATTTTATCACTGACAATTCAAGGCTAATCAGAACCACTTTCTGTTGTGAAATATTTTAAGATTTTTGTTGTTGAATGTCAAATTTCTGAACTCATACCAGACAGTACCAGAAATGGAGGGACCCCCGGCATATGCTAGCTGGAGTGGAATTTTGCAGAGGTTATTAGAGAAATGGAGCATGACTACAACATACTGCTTGTGATTAGTCTGAAGGAAGCATATGAGTTAGTGGGCGGAAGCCGTCTGATATCATTTCCATCGGCACTCCTCCACATATCATTGACCAGCTTGGGATGCGTGGCTGCTGTCATGTCTGATCAGACTGTCCACCCCATGCAACACTTCCTATAATGGAGGGGGCTCAGCAGATGACATCATAAGCATCACATGAGGCCCACCTGGCCTAGTGTCAAGTGGGAGTGTTTAAAAGAAGGAGCCACACTCCATAGGACCAATAAGAAACAATGGGCGTTGTCATGGTGATGCAGAGAAGGATTCAGGTTGGCTGGTGAGGAGAGGAGCAGGAGCCCAGTTGAAGAAGCTCATGCTTGTTTCAGCTTCACAAAAGAAGCAAAATGTTGCAATCTATATTCCCATAGTGTATCATATAACTAAAGCCCTGGGGCAACCCCATTATAAGGAAAGCCACCAGGTCTAGGGTCTCTTTCAGGAGGCAAGGACAGAGGGTATGGCAGGGAAAAGACTCTGATCACTTAAACACTCAGTGGCTCTTCAGGCAGTAGCTGCTAGTCGTCTACTGGTCACAGACAAAATTTAGTAACCGCTAATTGTGCTCAAGTGCAACAATAACAGCTGCCCACAGTCTTCGTCGACACTGACTAGTTATAGTCAGATTTGCTAAATGGTCCATCTGGCCTAACAGAAATCGACCCGGGTGGAAGACACTCCATATGCTTTCAGTTTCATGTGACAGCTTTGAAGCCAGTAACATTAGCAAATTCATTATCATATTTATCACTTGGAGAAACTATTTTAGAAGTGTTTAAAAAATAATTTTACTGGATGAGATTGTTCCCCACAGATCTACATTAGTTAGGAAAGCTGGCATTCTCAAAATGGCCTCATGTTGACACCTAAAGTGGTTCATCAAAGAGATGGCTTAAATCCAAATCAGGATCCAGAAAGTAAAGCACATTCCTCCTGTCAGATGGCACAAGTAGTGTACTTTGACCCTGGAGGTTTGGCATAGGGCTCATCATATGCTGTAGAATTTAAAATAATCCTCTTCTCTACCTTTATGAGCAATGCTCACAGCGTGTTTTATTTATCTATTTACTAAAATGGGTTTGACAGGAAATGAACAGATTGTGGCAAAAACTTTGTTTTTAACTGCATCCTAGGAGACAGCAGGGGATAACAGAGCATAAACATAACTTGAGAACTAAAGCACTAATAAAGTTAGCTAGACTGAGAGTCATTGTATGTTGAAATAATCATCTTACATCGACTGAAAACTACTCAGTTTAACCACCGACACAGAAGGCAGAAATGTTTTCCAAGATGTCTGGCCAGCATATTAACAAGACATTTTTTTTACCAAGTTCTTTGTTTCATGTAGGGCAAATCATCCTTCCCTTGTCAATGAACCACACCAAAAACCCCTCTCATGAGAGTGAAAATATTTTTCATGATCAGTGTGTAACAAAAGCTGGAATAACTAGAAGCCAATTTGGAGGCAGTATAGTGTAATGGTTTAGGGCTCTGAGTTATAGATCTGGAAACCTGGGTTTGAATGCTACAGCCCCCACTTGCATACTTTGTGACCTTGAGTAAGTCATTTAACTTCCCTGTCCTCCCAGGTTGCACCTGTAAACAAGCTTTCAGCTTAGTGTGTCTCACCTGGTTAAACAAATGGAAAAAAAAAATTAAATCCCAAATGTTTCTCTCCTTGCGTAGTTAGGAAACCATTCACTTAACCTCTATGGCAGACAGCTACTGATAAAATTATGAATATTCAGGGAAGGGAACATTGTTTAACCAGGAGTAGCACACTAAGTTGAAGCTTGTTTCCAGATGTGACCTGGGAGCACAAAAAAAGTTAAGTGATTTGCTCAGGATCACACATTATGTACCTAGGCAGCTATGAGATTCAAACCCAGGTCTCCAGATCTGCAGTTCAGAGCCTTAACCCACTGCGCTATACTGCCTGAAAGGGAAAAAGGAAAGGGAACTGATCTGCCTCTCATGCACCACAGTTATACAGTAACATTTTACCTTTATATAAGATTTTAGGTGGAAATCAGCTAATGTTTGTGTCGTGTCGATTGAATGAATAAATGAAAGAATGAATTCATGAATGTGTTTTGGTTTTATATAACACTTTTTATACACAAAGTATTTCAACACATTCTACAAAGCAATGAGTTAGATACTGGCAGGGCACGAATTATGTGCAGCCATTTGCATTAATTACCTTGCATTTGCATGTAGATATGGATGTTTGCATTACAGTTTGGTTTATGGATGGGGAAATGCACATCTGCAGAATGATGTTTACAGGGGCTTGAGATCCGCATAGTTCCCACTACCCACATAAAGCACCTGTCATACATCCACAGGTGGGGTTTTGCCCTCTCTGCAGCTAATTCTGATCTGCATGTCTAGCTTTGCAAGCAGCCAGGATGAGGGCAGGCCAGGGTGTGGGATGGAAATGACCCCATTCAGAGATACAGATCTGCAGTGTAAAGGGCTGGTAGAGCAAGAGGATGCTACATGACCTAGAGGGCTGTTGTAGTGGTTTGGTTCCTCTACTGCCCAACCAAAACATTGACCACTGGGCTCGATCAGCCCCTCCCTCCTCTGGCACTCAGCCCTTGGAGCTTCTGTGGTCAGCTGGGGGCAGTAACTGAACTGGCTAGCAACATTTTCAATTAAATGCACATTCCAGTGATATACAACAGTCCTTGGAGGACTGTCATATCCCATTGTATCCTGCTCCCTCTGGATGCAGGGATCCACTGGCATCCCAGCATCGCCATCCAATTGGATGCCTGTAGTAGAATACAGCTTCACCCTCCCTGCTGTAGTGTGCCCCCATGTGTGGCTCCACACCAGTGAAACACATCAGGCAGGAATTGTAGATGCTGACAGATGAGTAGGCTCCCACAGCCATAGGCAATGCACCCCAGATATAAGAAATCTGCATTTATCTGTGGTGCCTTTGAAGATCAAGTCCAAACTCCTACAAAAAACAATATGGAATGGAATATGTTACTTCAGCTTGGACAATCATCAGGATTGGGCAGAAGAGACATCCTGTTTTACAATTTACCAAAGATGGAGAAAAATAGGGAAGAATGACTGCTCAATTTTAAACAGCTCATATATAAATTGCTATCATCTTCACTTTTACTCTATCACCAAGAATTAGGGCAGGCATGTCATGGCTAGCACCACTTCCTGAAGGCAAAAGTGGTCTATGTCAGTTAGTAGTCATTCTTTTTATTCCTCATTAATCCTTTTGCAACACTGAGCCATGCCTGGTGATCCTTGTATTGCCTTTTGATTCTGCCTTCTGGCTAGTGTCCATTCATCTTAGCAAGGTTGCCATCTCCCATGCCTCTGACTAATGGATAACGAAGAATAAAATAAAGCATTTTTAACTGATTTAGATCACCATATTTCCCTTGGGGGTGTGGCAGTGGGAAGGAAACATGAAGAAAATAAAAATGACTGCACAAATTTGTAATGTACAACTGACTGTTGCTATTCTCTTAGGTACATGATGTTGTGACTTGCTAGTCAATCAGGACCAACTCACATTTTACTTTATCATAGGATAGCCCAGTTAAGCAGCCTTATCTTGGTTCCAGTGGTGTCCAACTAAGGGATTACACCTAGAACATGACAGCATTGGCTAGTACTGCACTGCAACATCAGCACTGGACATGGGCACATGCCCTTGCTCTAGGCAATTGAATAAAACAAATGCTAGACAATTTGAAGCCTCTTAGTTGCAGAAAATAGGTTCTTAGACAGATTTTAAAATTAAAAAGATGCAGACACAACCAGTGCTGTGCTTGCCCCTGTGTCCGAAGTTGTGTCTGAAATTCTATCATGTCTAAATTTCAAAGGATGCGTCTTGTTTGTTGCAAAATGTCACAATTTGCATAAATTTGCACAAAGTATGAAATACAAATTCAATATTGCATGATAATTTCATCACAATTTTAATGTCTGGAAGGAAATATTACGCTGCCTTCAGTACATGATGGCCTAGTATGTCTTTGAGGATACTGTCTGACGCATCCTTAGAAAATCCAGCCTTCTGGAACTATGGATGGGCCAAGCTGAATGATAAATGGGACTCTTTCCTTTGCTGCCTCAGAGATATAATTTGTTATATTTCAAGTGGACCTTTTAGACAAATCTGAATACAGAGCTACTATATGCTTATTCTTCCATAGCAGTACAGTAGAACCATTAATCATACAGCAAGCTTTCCAGCATTCAGACTGGTTGACCATGTTATCTGCACAGCACGTGGATTTTTCAGTTCAACAGCTTCTGCTGGTTGACCACGATGGGCCTTTACCATAATTAAAAGAAAAAGAATAAAATACAAAAGAAGACTGAGACCCCCATACTCAGCAGCATCCATTTGTGCTATGAAAAACATAATATATGGCCATCAAGGAGCAGTATTCATACAGACAGTATGCCCCATCCAGTATACTGCCTCTATGAATATCAGACTGTGATAGTGTTAGTCAGATTGCATATGTGTGTTGCTAGTATAGTCCCCTGTTGGTAACAGACACTCTGGAGCAAAGGGGGAATAGTGCACTCTAAACAGATTAGCACTTTTGCTCCTGGGTGCCATTTTCAAAGCCCAGTGTTCTAATGAGCACATATGGTATACAAGGTGTTAAGGGGCTATTTGCATGCCATTATGTGGCCATTGGAAACTCTGCACAATACCTCCTTGCATTTGTGCAAACAAGGCAATGTGTAGTGCCTCAGCATATTCTCACCCTCACCAGAGCCCCATTTCCTAACAAAGAAATCCCTGGCAGTCTACTGGTACTCCCCACCACCCCAATCCCTAATATGAAGAGAAAGAGGTAAAGTAATTAACCAGGAAAAGTACACTAAGCCAGAGTTTGTTTCCAGGTATGACCTGGGAGCACAAGAAAGTTAAATGAGTTGCTCATGGTCAAGCAGTATGCAAGTGGGGTCTGATGGGATTCAAACCCAGGTCTCCAGGTTTGCAGCTCAGTGCTCTTAACCACTATGCTATCCTGCCTCTCACATATAAGCATGTGAACATCCCTGACAGTCTAACAATGCCCACCCCAGTCCAGATCCCTGTTGGAATAAAGGTAATCCCTGGTAGTCCAGTGGTACCCCCATCCACTCACCCCGATCCCCATAGAAAAACTAAGTAAAACTGCCTGCCCACCCACTAAGTACCCACCTACCTCCACCTCCCACCTGGCAGCTGATTCTTTGTAAGCAGCCAGTTATCATATGCAAGCCACAGGATAACACAATGACACAAACTCTCCTCTTATCACCTTTGCTGGCCACCATCTGAATGATAGGAACTGAGTGCACACATATTGTAGAAACAGCTGGGTGGTTTCCTCTCCTCCATGCTGAAGGTCATAAAACAGTTATTTATTTATTTGTTAGTTAAGTTCTACTTACACCAGACAAACTGGCATTTTGGATGGTGATTGTATCTATGTTTCTTAACTTGATTCAGCCAGCACCATGACCTTCACTTTCTCTTTAGTGGCAGACAATGTTCTGACAGTTCTATTCCCACCTATGACTCTGACTTTTATGCTGGTTCCCTAAGGCACCTTTAGTCACCTCTTGGAGTGGAACCCTCCTGAAGAGAGTTACTGTGCCACTAGTACCCCAAAAGGGTGGTAGATCCCTTAGGGACCATCAAATGTGAAAGGCCACAAGCACACAATATATCGAATAGTGTATGGGTAACCATACACAGCAAGGTGGTGATTCCATCAAGGGTTTGAGATAACATCATAAGGAATTCGACATTGAAGTTTGAGAGGTCCCTGATGTTATCTCAAACCCAAGATGGAAACACAGCCTCGTTGTGTATTGTTGTATATTGTATATGGTTGCTTCAACAACAACAGCAACAAAAATAGTCAAAACACTTGGTTTTACTGTGCAGCTCCAGCAGTGCTTGATCTGCTACCTGCCCCAAATCACAAATAAACCAAGTGCCTCACGGCATTTACAAATAGTCTCAAAAGTGGCAAATCAGGTCAGTAGAGGGAGGCAGGTACCTTTGCCCTAACCCCCTCCACCTCCTAATGATCTCCCTTACTGACTATCAACAACCATTAATCCTACTGCTGGCGCCAAAGCTACGTCTCTACTTCAGTTTGTGAGAAAACATTGACATGCTCAAGGGAACGTGGGCATGGTTCAAGGCAGAAAAGTTGTTGTAGTATCATTTTGACATCAGAACGATACTACAACAACTTTCATGACCTTTGAGCTGTGCTACAATAGCTTTTTAAAAGCTACTAAAATCCATCTACAGTAAGGGACAACCACGTGGTATACATTCTTCTGAGTACTGCTGTCATCTGAATCTATCAACAATCACCTTACTTACAGTACTGAGCTACTGACAGTGCTCCGCAACCTGATCCAATCTAAATTGCAAATACACTTGACTATACTATGTCATCCACTATAGTAACTAAGCAAGCAAGCAACTGCAGTAGTTACTCCATATTTAGCTGCTTGCAGAATCTGTGAATCTTTGGAAAGGCTAAATCATTTAAACTTATAAAAATGAAAGATTTGTTTAAACTGTTCTGCTGTAAAGGGATTCTTAATACATTCTGATAAGGCATAGAGGATCAATACTGGAAGCTGACCGACTTGGCCACACTAAGTGCAGTATAGCATGCTAAATAGCATGCTGCCCTATAGGAAATGTTATGCATTCATGCATGCATTGCTCCCATGCCTGGTGTGCAATGCATGTACAAGTACAGGGACTGTGTTAGCATTACACAAAGTGTCAAGGTATAGTGCATAACCCCCTGCTTGTCATACGGCCTCCCAGGAGCAAAGGAGGCTACTGTGTCCCAAGCAAGTTAACACACCTTTGGTCCTGGCTGCATATTTGAATGCCAACATGGTAATGACCTTATAAGGCATGCAAGATCCTAAGTGGTCATTTTCATGTCATTATGTGGTCATTACCAGCTCTCTCCAATGCCTCTGCTCTGTTTTATGCATGGAGGCATTGCACAGAGAAGTGTTCAGTGCCCCACCTAGCCCGGTCCTTGTGATAAATAGCTAGCAGGTTAATAGGAACAAGCAGAACTGCTAACAGAACTGTTCACTCTGTTGCTAGAAACAGGAGAGGTTCCAGATGACTGGAGGAGGGCAAACATAGTATCACTTCATAAGGGAGGGGACAGGACAGAAGCAGGAAATTAGAGGCCTGTGAGCCTAACATCAGTGGTCAGGAAGATCATGGAGGCACTCCTAAAGGAAAGATTGGTGGACTACCTGAAAAGGAAGGGGTTGGTTGATCACAGGCAACGTGGGTTTGTCAGAGGGAGATCCTGTCAGATGAACTTGGTGGGTTTATGGAACTGGGTGACAGGAGTGGTGGACAGGGGAGGGTCAGTGGATGTGGCCTATCTGGACTTCAGGAAGGCTTTTGGCTCTGTTCCTCATAAAAGATTGCTAAACAAAATGGGTGGCCTAGGTGTGGGGCCAGCCATTATAAAGTGGGTGGGAAACTGGCTCTCAGAACCCAATGGGTGATGGTAAACAGGGTGCTCTCTGAGGAGGGGAGAGTAACAAACTGGGTGCCACAGGGGTCAGTTCTGGGACCAGTACTTTTCAACATTTTCATTGGAGATACTGCTGATGGTCTAGAGAGTAGGGTGTGTTTGTTTGCTGATGATACCAAATTATATATAAAAGTGGATATGCCAGAGGGGGTTGAGAGAATGAGGGAGGACCTTGACAGACTAGAGAGGTGGTCCAAGGCTTGGAAGCTTTACTTCAGCATGGGTAAATGCAAGGTTATGCATATGGGGCATAGAAATCTGTGAGCAAAGTATAAGATCAACGGGGTGGAAATAACAGTTGTGGAACAAGAAAGGGACTTGTGAGTCATCATTTCAACAGATGTGAAGGTGGAAAATCAGTGCCAGGCTGTGGTGGGGAGGTCAAGTAGAATGTCGGGATGAATAAATAGAGACAGAGCTAGTAGAAGGAGCCAAGTCATCATGTCACTGTATATGGCATTAGTCAGACCTCATCTGGAGTTCTGTGTACAGTTCTGGAGACTGCACCTGAAGAGGAATACAGAGAGAGTGGAGGCTGTCCAGAGGAGGGCTACCCAGATGATACAGGGGATGTAGGGGAAGGCATACGAGGAATGGCTGAGGGATCTGGATAGGTACACATTGGAGAACAGGAGAGACAGGGAGATATGATCAAGACATTCATATATATTAAAGGTATAAACAAGATGCCAAGGGGGGACTTTTCTCAAATGAAAGGATGTTCAACAACCAGGGGCAGCAGTATGAAGTTGGGGGGGGACAGTTTAAGGGTAACATGAGGAAGTACTATTTCATGGAGAGGGTGGTAGATGCTTGGAACGACCTGCCGGAAGAGGTAGTTGTGGCAGAGATGGTCTCAGGTTCCAAGCACACATGGGATAAGCACATGGGTATACTGGGAGGGGAAAGGGCACTGATAAGGTCTGAGGGGGATACTGGGCAGACTAAGTGGGCCTAGTAGGTTCTTATCTGCTGACTCTATTATGTATGTATGTATGTATGTACAGTATGTATAAATATAAAAATATGCAATATTGCACACTGGTAGTCTAGTGGACCCCCACATTCACTTAATTCCCATAAGATTTGTAAGAATATTTGATATTGTACTCTGGTAGTCTAGTGGCCCCCACTCTTACCCAATCCCTGACCAAAATGTAGCAGTATTTAATATTGTATCCTAGTAGTCTAGTGGACCCCAACCCCTGCCATCACCTGATGTAGATCATGTAACCCCCCCAACCAGTACCACTTCCCTAAACACCATTCTGCCCCCAGAGGCCAGCACATACCTCTTCCACTCAGAATTTGTTGTACCCCTACTCAACAATTGTTTAAACTTGAGTTAATGAGATATTTAATACTTGAAAACTCCTGTTCACATGACTGATTCCCACATATGATTTGTCCTCCCTAACCAAGTCAAATTGTCCAACTAATTTCAACACCCTGCATATTTGGTAAAATGTATCTTTTGCATTGTTGTATAAATTGTGTTTCTTTTCATATCAGTGAGTGGTTTTTATTCTGCTGTATTCATTTTCGTAATTTGCAGCGTTGCCATGTATCTTTGCTCTCAACTTACCTGTTTATACTATTTTCCATGGTCCATCTATTTTTTGCCAAACTATGACCTCCCAGGTCCTGCAATAAGATAGTCAGTTTCTTATTTTGTGTGCTTACCTGGTCAACAAATATGAAATAAATACCCTTTGCTCACCCCGACAGCTTGCTGCTGTCTACCAGCAAGTCCTGTATTGATACACTAATCACACTAAAGTGCAGTCAATCAATACTAGGGCCAGGTGGAATGTGGAGTTCCACCATTGGGATTAGTGGAGTGGCAGTTCTGCTTTCAAAAGGCTATTTGGAATTTCTTTTTCAAGAGAAGAGCAACTTTCCATGGATCATGTAAACCACAAGATAACTTTCTGCAGATTGGGGAAACAGATACTGGTAAAAATACTTCCGATACAGAATGTCAGAATTTTGCTACAAAACAAACAGAGAATCAGTGGGCACCCTTCAGTAAGTATGAATCCTTATCTCATTTCAGGGCTGGTAAATGGTAAGTTCAGCATTCTGGAAATTCATGAAAGTCAATCACATATCTCATGTAGTAAAAAAGTTATTTATTGTAGTTTTGCTTTAACACAATGATCACCTGATCATGCCCAACATTTCACCCAGTATGGGCTTCCTCAGGGGCTTAGGATCAGGGGTTCTATTGATGTTTTAGCTTTATTGACTGGTATTGTCTTTGTTAGGAATATTTTTCTTCCCAGTAGGGTTTTAAAACATTCAGAAGGGCCTCTACTGCTGGCCTTTACAGCGTTCACTAAACACTGTAAGTGCTGCAAGACATAGACAGGAAGCAACAAAGTTTCAGTAACACAAATAAATTGTGGATGAAGGCCCACACTAAATAACTCCTTAAAAGTTTAAAAGCCTGCTACCAGGCTACGGTAACACAGAAGTAACTTGGACAAAGGCTGAAAAGCATTAATTAAGCTACATGTTTAGCAAACTCTGTCCAAAGCTGGTACGGCTATAGCCAAGGTTTCTATGGAACACGGCACTGTACACCATGTCCAAGATGGCTGCCAGAGTTTTCTGCACATGCATGACAACTCGCACATGTGCACTGAACTCCAGTGGCATGGAGGCTCAGTCTGTCATCTCCAAGATGGACACAGGAGTTTAGTGCACATGCACAACTCATCGCACAGGTGCAGAAGACTCCGGTGGCCAACTTGGACATGGCAGACAGTGCCATGATCTACCTACTGGACTTTCAAATAGTGTGGTGAATGCACAGTGATTTCCATTCACCTCCACTATTTAAAAGTCCAGTCGGTGTCCGGTAATCCTTCTTTTCTCTATTGTGCTTGCAAGACATCTGCGGGGCTACACCCACTGCAGCTGTAAAAAGGACCATTCTAGGCCTGTTCCTATGTCTCCACTGAAAGGTATATGCTCATTTTCCCTTCTTCTATTAAACGGAGCTCTACCACACATTACATTCTTGCCAGGCACTATTTTGCATTCTGATGAAACTAAATCAAAATTAGCATTAGTCAGCAGGGACAGTTCTATAGAGTGTCATCTCTAAGACTAGCACATCATAACCTAAAGAAATCTAGAAAAGGAGTAAGGCAACTCCACAGACCTTCTTTACAAAAAAAGCTATATAAGAACAGATGAGGTTAAACATGCATATTCACTAGATACTGAAGTGATCCATTTGGTTATCTATCACAGATCTCACTGTTTTATCTCACAGTACTGTGCCAATGTTATCAGCTCAACAGCAGAATGGTAAATGCAGTAGTTCATTAGTAAAATGTGTGATTTTGCTAATTAATCTATATGAACGTACGGGGTGATTATGTTGACTTGATCAACAGCATTCTAGTGCCAAGAAAAAAACTAGCATACTAATTGCTAATCCAGATAACTATCTGTCTCTCTCCCTTGCTTGCTCTCTTTCTCTCTTCACTCCCACCCCAACTCACAATCCTGTCCATAGCACTGTGATTTTTTCACCTTTGATTTAATCTTAAATCACCCAAGCTACTCAAAGGTTAAGCCCAAGTACCATAGTCTTTCATGATTTGCCATCTAAATGCAGTGGTTCCTGTCACATTTGCACCCTGCTTTAGGGCAAACAAAATAACACTGTCTAGTTGCCAGCAATTGTCAGATTCAATTACACTTACCTACTGTAACTAGAAAAGAGAGTACTAATTCAGTAAATTGTAACATGGAGACATTTTACTTCCACAGTTGGCTAAAGATTACACAACAGATGGGATATTTTCTTTTATTTTTTAATAATCATTAATCATCTTTGGGGAAAAGAACTAAAATTCCTAATTTAAAAAATGCATATTTTAAGTTATGTAATATACCATTTTATGCATGCAGCTTGGCAGTATCTTGGAGTATGCAGAGACCATGAGCCATTCTTTGTGAAGAATTTGGCTTGAAGTATCCACACTTGGCACAGTTTTCATTTTGTGAATTGTACACTTCATGAAAAAAGTTATAAAGGGTTAGACTTTGCAAAAAAATCACACTTCACTGCTTTTTATCCCTGTAAAATCCCCATTTTGATAACTTTTATACAAAGTGTCCAACATGCAAAAATTACATGAGGGAAAAAGTTTTACCTCACAACATCACTGAAAGTATTACAGTACTCAAGACATAAGGGTGAGAAGGGGTGGGGAGGGAGGAGGTGGGGTTAAAAGCTAAGTGATGTGAGGCAGAGAGAGGAGAAGGTATTGGGAGGCAAGAGAGTGAAGCTCAAGTAGGCTTAGATTGAAGTAATTTGGGTCAGCAGCTGAATGATTGGGGGAAAAGGCAGGAAGAGTAGGTGTGGGAGAGAACTAGGAAGCAGGGATAAAGGCATCAGGGAGAGTAGTTTCGCCTATAGCCAGCAGTAGCAGAAGTCCATCACTCCAGGTCACAGTCTAAGATGGCTTTTTAACTTAGAGGGTCAGTGACCCAACTACATATTGGGCTGCAGTGGACACAGCACTGACAAACTGCAACTATGTAAGGAACAACAGCATAGCTGAGCCCCTGTATAGCAGCGACCACCTGTCAGCGCAGTTTTAGCTCAGTGCTCAATGGACTATATGCATGAATAGTATCCTGGCCCTATGTACCCCTATACATGGCATGTAGGGCTTGGATATGCACATTCCAGGTGGCTGATGGATGCATGAACACACACTCCCACTCTGCACTCTGCCCAGGGCTATCCATGGGGGATCCCGTGCTACTGCACAACTGGTCTGAGCAGAGGGGGAATGGATGTGCCTGCAGAGGGCCAGCTGAGAGTGGCATGCTTGATGACCTTTGTACTCCACTGGACCAGTGTCTGGGACAGCATTCCATTATGCCAGTCAGAGAGCTGCAGTAACGACTGTACACAACCCAATCAGAGGTCCTACTGCTGTATGACACCCCACAGCCAAAGACCCCAGCCTCCCTCCATGACACAGAGGGATGGGGGGGTGGATGCCAGCTGCATGGGTGCTATTTACAGAAAAAAGTAATTTATGATCACCTGCTCCTGCACAGCTAGGGTTCCACTTTGGTGTTGGATAGGGCTTTCAGTTGGAATCCCATAGTCCAGCCCAAGTCTGACCCCTTGGACATCCCTGCCCCTTGCATGGATCTACACGGCCACACATTGGTTCATCTGGGGTCATGCATACCAGTCACGCGCGTCTCACAGGGGAAAGCTACATAGCACATAACTGTGTGGTGTGGTACATGTCCCTAAGGGTGCATACTGGGCATATTAGTGCATAAGGCCCAATATGGGGAAAGAAGTTCTAAACATCAAAACAACCTGACATGGATTTCAAAAATGCAGACTTCACCAAAATGGAAGCACAACTAGGCAATCACCTGGTTGAGCTTGGGGGGGCAAGGCAGTAAAAGAAAAAGGGATCATCTATAGGAAAGGGTTCCAGGAAGTCACCAACACCCACCTGAAGCAGAAGGGTAAGAAGAACAAACACAAGAAACCCCTCTGGTACACAGAGAAGGTAGGAAGTACAGTAAGGCAGAAAAGGGCTTCTTCAAAAGATACAGGAAGGCATAATGAGAGGAGGACAGAGCGGACTGCCTGAACAAACTCAAATCAGGTAGCTGAAAAGTGATTAGAGTTGAATCAGGAGCTACGCTGAGAACAATGGAGGGAGTTATGTAAGGTGAGAAAGACTTAACAGGAAGGATGGATGGGCAATGAATAGGAACAGTTCTATAGCTGTGAGGGGATGATTAGCAGGAGGAATACAGATATTTGTAAGACATGCTGAATGGATGCCTTGAAGCATTAATTTTAAAGGTATCCTGACAGGAACACAGAATAGTAATGACCTGAGATACACAGAGTACGGAAGGGGGTCACAGAAAGAAAAAAGAAACTTACCGGTACTTGCATACAGTAACATACAGTAAATCCAGTGTCCTGAATGAGTCTGTTACAGTTCAAGTTAAATTGTTTGATATATTTTAATTTGCATGTCTTCTCTCCTATGTGTTTTTATTGTTGCTCCCAGGGGTTAAATTGGTCAGGAGCCCACAGGAACTCATTTCCACCACTTCTTAAAAAACTGCATGACAGTTCCACCATAGTGCTGTGTGGAATGTGGAATACTGCCGGTGGAATTAGTGCAGAATGACCATTCCGCTGGTGGAATTTCCTCAAGAATTTTGCTTGTTCACCTGCAGAATTCTGCCTGCTGTGATCCACGGAATAATATTCCACAGAACAGTACTTTTTTCTGCAGAAATTTATTCCACAACAATTTCCACTGAAAATATTGAGATCCACAGAATAAACAGTATTTTTTCCTCAGAAAATCATTTCACAACTATTTTATGCTGGAGAATTCTGCCATTCTGTTTCCGGCAGAATTCTTCTGCCAAAATTTGAAAATTCCACACAGCATTATTCCACCACCTCTGTCATGAAAAACACACAGGAGAGAAGACATGGGAATTAAAACATATCAAACAATTTAACTCGAACTGTAACACTTTATACAAGTATGTTTTTTCTTTCTGTGACCCTCCCACACTCTGTGTATCTCAGGTCAATTCTTTTCTGTGATCCTGTCAGGATACCTTTCAAAGTAACACTTCAAGGCATCCAATTAACCTCTGTTACAAATATCTGGGTACTTCCTTCTAATCATGCCTTCACAGCTATAGACCTGTTCCTAATCACTGCCCACCCATCCGTCCTGTTAAGTCCTTCTCCCCCTTCCTTGTAAAGTTTTTCACTATCCTGTCATAAATAAATTTGAAACAATACATTGCAGTACATATAAATTTAGCCTCTTGTGTATAGTTTGCTATTCACCTGAAGAAGGGACCTGTGGAGGCTCGGAAATTTGTGTACTGTTCTATCTTTGTTCAAGGAATATGTTGGTCCAACAAAAGGTATCAAACTATCCAGCGACTCCTGTTCCCCAAGGACCAATATGGCTAAAATCTCTTTTGACTAGGTCACAATGGTGGTGGAAAAGGGACAGACAGTAGATATAGTGTACCTGGATTTCAGCAACACCTTTGACTTGGTCCCCCATAAAAGATAGATCAAGAAGTTATTTGGAGGGCAAAATATCTAGGTGGGTGGCAAACTGGCTAGCAGGGAAAACCCAGAAAGCTGTGACTGGGAAACACTCAGAGATGAGGGAAGTTACAAGCAGGATATCACAGTGGTCCATGTTCGGGCTGATTCTGGTTAACATGTTCATTAATGAGACTGGGGACAGCATTAAGGGCAAAATTTACCATTTCACAAATGGCACTAACCTCTGTGGGAGGATGGACACAGAGGTAGGGCAGCTGTGTGCAGCTAGTTAAAGAACCCACCAGAAAGACCACAATCCTTGATGTGGTGCTTACCAACTCTGAGATGGTGGGTACTGTGGGAGTAGGGGAGCCACTAGGAAACAGCAACCATAACTCTGTGTGGTTTGAATTGGTCCCCAGGAGTGGCAAGCCACAATCAAGAACCAAAGTCCTTGACTTTAGAATGGCAGACTTTGATAGGTTGAAAGAACCGGTCACGAATAAGTTAGTAGGGATGGAGGACATAGGTGGGGTGGAAGAGAGATGGGACCAATTAAGGGAGCCATCCTCGAGGCACTGAAGGTGTGCCTAAGAAAAGTAACAAAGAGAAACAGGTTTAAGAGACCACCATGGTTCTCCGTTACGGTCAGGGAAGTAGTTAGAATGAAAAAGAAGGCCTTCTATAAATACAAGGAAAAGCTGGGATAAGTAGAATGGGAGGATTATCTACAGAAAAACAAGGAGGCAAAGAGGGCCGTCAGGAAGGCGAAAGCAGACACAGAGCTGAGTGTTGCAGAGGGGGTCAAGAACAGAGTAAAAAAGTTTTTCATGTAAGTGGAAAAAGGAAAAAAGGGGGACTCACATGGCTAGTTGAAAGGGGCAGGGTGATAGAGGAGGATGGGAAAAAGGCTGCCATCCTGAATGACTACTTTTACTCAGTATTCACTAAGGAGGACTTCAGGTCCATGCCAGAGAGTGGCATCAAAGCAGCTGCTAAGGGAGTCCAGGAAATGAGACAGCCTTTGCTCACTACTGATATGGCCCTGAATGGACTGTCAGCCCTTAAGATAGATACTGTCTCAGGATCAGATGGGTTGCCTCCAAGGATACCTAGGGAATTAGCAGCACAGCTGTCTGAACCACTGGGGCTTTACAACAGCTCACATAGGTCTGGGGAAGTTCCTAGGGACTGGAAGATGGCAGATATTGTATTGCTTCATAATGGGGGGGATAAGGAGCAACCAGAGAACTACAGGCCTGTCAGTCTGCCCTCTATTTTGGGGAAGCTGATGGAATCACTGATAAAAGAGGACTTTGTAGACTACCTGAAGAGCAATGGACTCGAGGATAGTAAACAGCATGGTTTCGTGGCAGGAAGGTCTTGTCAGTCTAATCTGATAGTTTTCTTTGGCTGACAAAGGACATAGACAAGGCCACACTGTTGACCTTCTGCACATTGACATCAGTAAAACTTTTGATTAAGTACTGCACAAAAGAATGTTCAAGACAATGGAAGACCTGAGTGTGGCTAAAACCATAGTAAACTGGGTGGGTAATTGGCTAGAAGGGAGAGAGCAGAGGGTGGTGGTTAATATGATTAAATCAGAGGAGAAGAAGATTACTAGCGGGGTTTCCCAGGGAGCTGCCCTGCATCCAGTCCTCTTCATTACGTTCATTAGAGACATTGGTGAAAGAATCCAGGGCAGGTTGTGTTTCATCGCAGACAACACAAAACTATACAGGAGTGTGGATAGTGAAGAGGGAATAAGGGATATGCAGAGGGACCTACAAAAGCCAGAGGGGTGGTCAAAGATCTGCCAGTTACAAATCAATGCCAAAAAGTGAAAGGTAATGCAGCTAGGGAAAAAGAAACCCAATACAGAGCACTGGATAGGTGGGGAGAGTTAGCACTACAGATGAGGAATGGGATCTAGGAGTTATCATCAGTAACTCCCTTAAACAAATGAACCAGTGCAACAAGGCCTATAGCTAGGCTAACAGGATGCTGGGATGTCTCGAGAGGGGTACTGATAGCAGAAGAAAAAAGGTAATACTTCCCCTTTACAGATCCCTGGTGCGGCCTCACTTGGAATACTGTGCTCAGTTCTCGAGTTCTCATCTCAGAAAAGACAAGGATAGGTTGGAAACAGTGCAGCACAGAGTAACAAAAATGAATCAGACCCAACAGGGCAGATCCTATAAAGAGCATCTCAAGGTATTAAATATGTACTCACTGGAAACCATAAGGGAGAGGGAAGATGTGAGAGAGACCTTCAAGTTCCTTAAAGGAATTAACAAACTGAACTGTGGGGAATTATTTAGCCTGCATACCAACTTGTGAACATGAATAAAAATTAATAAGAGGAAGGATCGGGGGGATGTGAGAAGGTACTTCTCTATGGTGTGGGTTGTGGAACCTTGGAACAGTCTGCCAGCAGAGATGGTGGGTGTGAACTCAGTCAGGGGATTCAAGAAGGCCTGGAATAGTATGAAGGTAATAGTGGCTGCCCAGGGCAACAGGACCATCTAGGCAAAAGGGGAGTGGATGAGGAGGTTTAGTACCCTGGAGGAACAATAGGTTCCAGGGATGGTTCCAGGGATTATAGGGAACTTAGGCAGACTGGATGGACCACTGATCTTTTTCTGTCATCCCTGTTTATGTTTCTAGGGGGTCAGAGACATGAGGGAAGACATAGAAAGGCTGGAGAGATGGTCCAGAAACTGGCAACCGAGGATGAATGCCAAATAGTGCAAAGCCACACACATGGGGAGAAAGAATCCAGTGGTAGAGTACAAGATGAGGTGTAACTGTCATGGTATGTGAAGAGGAGACAGACCTGAGGATTGCAATAGCTAGCACCCTGAAGTCCACTGTGCAATGCAGTGAAGTAGTGGAGAGTGCTTGCAAGATGCTGGATTGCATAAGTAGAGGGTTCACAAGCAGAAGAAAGGAGGTCATACTATCTGTACAGATCCACGGTGTGGCCACACCTGGAGTACTGAGTGCAGTTCTGGAACCCCTACCACAAAAAGGACATAGAATAACTGGAGGCAGTGTAATGAAGGGCCACAAAAATGATTCAGGGTCAGCAAAGGCCTTCGTATGAGCAGAGGATAGAGTCTGAATATTTATTTAGTTATTTATTTATTTAAAAACTGGTAATTAGGAAAGGCACACTGAGCCAATGCTCGTTTCCAGGTGCAAGCTGGAGGAAGTGCGAAGGGGAGTACAGAAAGGTATAAAATTAGTAACCTGGGGAAGGGGCAAAGGGGACTACAGAAAGGTATAAAATTAGCAACATGGGTAAGGGGCGAAGTGGAGAGCAGAAAGGTACAAAATTACAAAACATCAGAATGCAGTTACATAGGCAACATTATAGATGTAGGAGCAATGTGGTGACCAAGTATATGAACAGCATGGATTAATGTAATATGTTGACAATCGTGAGATGATACAATAACAGTGTGCAGTACCAGTCAGGGTACATGACAGCGATATTGTGGTCAAGAAACAGACATTGGGCACAGTCACAAGTAGCCTCAAATTAAGGGGGGGTCCGAGAAGAGTGGGATCAGAAGAGAGAGGACAAAAAGTCAAAATAGAGGTTGAAAAGACAGGAGGGTGCAGGAAGATGCCTTATCTGGCGTCTAAAGGGAGGGAGTGAGGGGGAGAAACAGAGGGAAGGTGGAAGCAGGTTCCAGAGGAAAGGGAGGTGGTAGGAGAATGTAGTTTGTCCAAGGGAGGAGTGAGGGTGGGGAGTAGAGAAACTCCTGGAGCTGAGAGAGTAAAAAGAGGAGATGACGGGGTAGATGAGTGAGGAATAGTAGGAGGGAAGGGACCCAAACCAGTATTTAGCGATAAAGGAGGCACAGTGGTACTGGCGCTGTGACAGGAGTGGGAGGATGGAGAGGAAGGAATAGAGGGAGCAATGATGAGTAGCGAGGGAAGACTTGGTAGTGAAATGACAGAAGGTGTTGCAGAGGGTATACAGCCTGGCAAGGGAGGAGGGAGAAGTGGTGCCATAGACCATATCTGCAAAGTGAAAGATCGGGAGAACCATTCTAGTTACCAGCTCTCAGCAGACCTGGGGTGAGAGGCAGTCCTTATTACAGTACAGAGCACTGAGTTTAGGGTGGAATTTGGCATGAATGGTGTCAATGTGGGCAGAGAAGTCAAGTTTGCTATCAAGCCACACACCAAGGTACTAGAAGGCAGGGACAACTTTCACAGGTGTGCCATCCAGAGTGTAGAAAACAGGGGAAGGTAAGAGCCTGACCAGTTTCTGGCTGGTGCTGAAGGTCCTAGACACAGTCTTCTTGGTGCTGGCCCTGAGTTTGCTGGCATGGAACCAGCGCAGTACATTGTGGAAGTCATAGATAGATAGATAGATAGATAGATAGATAGATAGATAGATAGATAGATAGATAGATGGATGAATAGATAGATGCTTTATTTATAGAGTGCCCCTTACCAAGGATTCGGAGCGCTGTACATTAAAAACAAAAATTCAATGCAATACAATATTGAAAAATTTCAAGCCAGCAAGGATAAAAATTCTTAAAAACACATTTATCGACACATAAAATAGGATACTGTATCCAATTTTCATTATGGTTATGAATAAAATGGCTGTTAAAAAAGGAGCATTTTAAGACCTGTTTTAAAGGCTTCTACCGAGGGTGTCTCCCAAAGATGTCTAGGTAGTGAGTTCCACAGGGTAGGTGCAGCAACCAAGAATGCACAGTCCCCAGAATGTCGCAGCCTAACCCTGGGAACTTCCAGGAGGTTACCCTTGGCAGAACGGAGAGCCCGGGTCAGCTAGTGGGGCTCCAGGAGATCTTGTAGATAAGCTGGTCTCAGATCATGCAGGGCCTTGTAGGTAAGAAGCCCTACCTTGAAAACAATCCTCCACTTAATTGTCAGCCAGTGCAGTTCACAGAGGACAGAAGCAATATGATCAAAGTCATGCTAGAGCAGACCTTCCACATCCGAAACTGAAGGGCTGGAGGAGCAAATGACCATGTCATCCACATATATGTGGATGAGCGAAGAGACACAAGCAGAGGGGAGGTCATTTAGGAAAACAGAGAACAGGATGGAACCCAGCATGGAGCCCTGTGGAACCCCTGCCAGGTTGGGGAGTGGACAGGACTCCTTCCACCTCTACCGACTTTTGATGGCCCATGGGGTATGAACTGAACCAGTCAACAGCAGACACTGAAAGGCCAGCAGAGCTCAGCTTGTCAAGGAGGAGATGGTGGGACATCAAGTCAAAGGCTTTGGTCAGATTGATTAATATAGCTGCAGTGATATGTCCTGATCCATCCCAGTGAGGACAGAGTCAGTTACTCGCAGCAAGGAGGAGATGGTGGAGTGGTGCTTCCTAAAACCAGACTGGAAGGGGGAGAGGAAATCAAAGGAGTAAAGGAAGCCAGCAAGCCTAAAATAAACAATGGCCTCCTGAAGCTTTGCAAGAGAGGGGAGAGTGAGATCAGTTGGAAGTTGCCAGAAGATGAAGGGTCACCTCCTTTGTGCAGCAGCAGAACATTTGCAACCATCCAGGCCTCAGGGACAGCACTGAGGGAGGAAGGAGATGTTCAGAAGGTGAGCGAGTGGAGAGGCAATGGCCCGAGCTGAGATAAGTTTGGGGTCCAACCAATCAGGGCTGGACTTAGAATGTTTAGGTGAAGTAAGGGTGAGGAAGACTTCCTGGGGGGAAACAGAAAGGAATTGGAAGCCTTCAGGTGAGTGGGATGGGGAAATGAAGCAGGAGACAAAAAGAGGGAGTGACCAGAAAATGGAGGAGATGGTATAGCACAGGTGGTGAAGAATTTGTTAAAATGAGCAGCAACTGAGGGAGTGTGAGAGACTAGTAAGCCATCCATCCATCAGGAAGACAAGGGGAATGGACTGGGCTGGGGGATCAAAGAGGGAGTGGACAACCTTCCAGAATTTTGAGGGGGAGTTAAGGTTAGACTGAAGGCTTGATTTGAAGTAGTAGGCCTTCACAGTGCAGATAGTCTTTGTGAAGGTGCTCCTGAGTGACCTGTAAGACAAGATGTCAGATATGGATTGGGAGGATTTGAAACGTGGCCAGGCTTGGCCCCAGGACTTGCATAGATGGATAAGGTCAAGCGTAATCCAGGGGTGGTGGGAGTATTTAACCCTTGATATTATAAGTGAGGCATGAATATTCCAGGTGTGGCTAAATATGGCATGTAAGAGGGAGAGGGCAGTGTTGATGTCCAGGGCAGAATAGATGGGAGACCAGTCAGAGGCAGGAAGGTTTTATTGGAGGACAGAAGGGAGCAAAAGGACATGACAAGGTAGATCCAGTGAACATTTCAGGACCAGTGAAAAAAACATGTTGGGAAACCACTATAGACTAGGTGGGGCAGATTCTAGAAGAAGGCTAGGAGGCATTTCTTCACAGAAAGAGTGGTGGCGGGATGGAACAGGCTACTAGAAGAGGTGAGAAGCAAGAAAACCATGGATGTCTTCAAGTAGGATCGGATAAACTGAAGGAGAGGCTAAGAGTGACCAGAGAGGGTGGCAGAGCAGCACGTTAAATATGATCAAACAGACTTAAAAGACTTCAAGGCCTTCTACTGCTGGAAAACTTCTTATGTTTTTATGCTCCTATTTAAACCACAGAAGGGCTCAAGATCCAGAGTGGTGAAAATGAATGGTGCTACAGTACCGTTCCACCAAGTCTCATGAATAAAAAAGTTTTCAACGGACTGTACATCAATACTAATTTGCTGAGGCTCATTCACTGTTTGTGGGGGGCTCTGAACCCCACACCCCCAAACTAATTTATTACCAACTCCGGGGTCGGGCAGATTACGGGGCAGAGCGGCCAGCACTAGAAGTCACTATATCTGTACAGTGCTCCGACAACCCGTTCGACACTGTGGATGTCGAACGGGTTGTGTTGCTGTGTTGGTTTCACACTACTGGTGTTGTAACAATGGCACATGCTACAGTACACTGCAGGGAAACTTACAGAATTACAAAAACTACACACTGGCAGTCATCTACTGATGTAGCATTTTTAGTGTACGCTCATAGCACTAAAAATGACAAACTCAGGCTTTTTTACCATTTGAGGATTCATTTTATCAGCTTTGCTTGCAAAAAGTTTCTGCAACACTGACTGCAACCAGACAGCAATGCAACTTTCAAACACAGACTCATGCTGCTCAATTTCCATGACTACTACTGCCATTTCTAGACCTCACCCACTCAAGGGCATGCATGCGTGTTGATGTTTCAACCAAGAATGAAAAACACCTCTACTGGCTGAAACATCAACATATATGCATGTCCTTGAGTGGGCATGGTTAAGCAGTGACAGCAGCGCCTATGGAAATGAGGCACTGAGAGACTGTGTCTGAAAGCCACATTACTCTCTGATTGCCGCTTCTCTTGCAAAGACTCTGTATAGGCACTGACAATGAAACAAACCTTCAAATGGTAAGAAAGCCTTGTTTTGTCATTTTCAGTACTGTGAGTGTACAGTAAGGGTGAGTGAATGTGAAAATTGCCAACTTTGGTTTGGCTTTGATCTGGATGCTCTGTCAGGAGTTCGGCTTTGACATCTCTGCCGAAGACAATTTGGTTCCTTGGTCTAGGAATGCAGCAGGCTAAAATAGGGATAAGAGATACCCTTTCCCCGCTCATTATCCACTTCAGTCAATCCTAAACTCTTCGACCATTCTTTGTTCCTTCAGTCATTTTTCTTAACTCAATCAGCACCTGGCATAGTGCCAAAAGCCAGAAAATGTATTTTTATTTTTTTAAAAATGTCTTTGGAGATGAATGAGAAGTGACCAGAGTGGTAAAGTGATAGCTGTAGTACTAGCTCTGGCCATTTGGAAATAGCTAGAGTGTTATTTTTATAATAACAGTATTGGGCCGAAGAGGGAAGTGATCCAAAGTTGCCTAGAAGTTCCACTGGGCCAAATCAAAGTTAAAAGTGCCAAATTTCAGCACATATACTGAATACAAATTTGGCATTCCCTCATCCTTAGTGTACACTGAAAATGCTACATCAGTAGCATACTGAAGACATGCATTTGTTTGTCTCTCCACCACTGGGAGTATCCATGTTATTCCTGAAAGAAATGCAAATAATTTCAAAATACTGCAGCTGACATTTCAAGGGAACCATTCATGTAGAGTAGCGGACATAGTTTGAAACCCATGAAAAGCTCTTTTAAATGAGGTTTTGGGCTCACCTCTAGCTGGTAGTACTCCAGAGATATAGATGACCAAGTCTGGTCAATACTAATATTATACTGCAGACATATGTAGAACATTGTGATGTTTTTGAGCAATAAGCTGTGCTTGACACAATGTAGTTAGGCATAACTTGTTCCTCAATGACATCAACGTATTCTAAAATGGCTGCAGTATAGTATTAATGTTGAACAGAGTCAATCATCTGCATCTCTGGAGTGCTTCTAGCTATAGATGAGCTCAGTACCTCGTTCAAGTGTGTTTTTTCATGTGCTTTCAAACTATGATGGCCACTGGGCATAAATGTGTCCCTTCAACAGATACAGTACCATAAAAATGTTAAGAATGATCCTATATTCCCAGCTTTACTGTATGCATTGTCATTTAGCTATGTTTAGAAATGTCTATAGAATTGTTTCAAGTACTGTATATTTTAGCAGGAAAACAAATCTACCTTGACAAAAATGTTATTTTTAGAATGATCAGTGTCTTCGCATAATGTGAGACTAATTGTGTTACAGAATGTGACACCTCCAGTTTTTAATATACGTGCAACCAATGTCACTGTTTGAAAAGGTACAGCAAAAGGTGTTATAAGGGAAAGTAAAATAAATATGTAATCTGTACTTCACTTAAACAGTATACGGACACCAGTTTCAGTATAGTGTTTTCTTGTTTTTATCAAACCGGAAATATTTTCAGGAAAAATTAAACCTTTCCACATTCATGGAGAAACCCAAGGTATGAAGCAGATCAGTCATGAGAGAGCTTACATTCTTGAACCTGTTTCATTCATCTTCTATTATTTCTCAGCTGTCTTAGTGATACGGCTGATCTATAAACCAGCTGTTAAGATCCATGCAAACTGTTCTATCGATTACAACAGAGCTCCAGCAATTAATTTTAGCCTGCAGATTCAATATTCATGTGTATCAAAAATGACTGATCTCAGGGTTTTTTAAGCACACTGTGCATTATCTCCTTCACTGCCAATAAAAGATCAATGCCAACTTGAAACACATGGTGTTGTAGTTTCACTAGAAACATACAGAGATGTGTCACCATTTTGGATTCTTGCATACCCGTGAGTCATAAACAAGGGGGTGGGGAGCAGCTGTGGAAATGGCTGCAGGCTGGGTATGGCTTGTCCTCAGCAAACAGATGAGGACTAATGTCAGAAGTGTCATCCACATGGTCTTTCAGAAACTGTGAGCTACAGGCGTGCTATAAATTCTCACTACATCTGTGGCAAAATAAGAAGTATTTGAAATACTGGTACAGCAGGGCTTCCCCTAACTCTTCTATGCATGGGGGTGCCCCTGTGTTTTTGTTTCAACCCCCCCATCCTTTTGTAATATCCTCATCCTTCCTCTGTTCTTAAAGCAGAGCCCTAGTCCCCAAAACTGCTACAATTACAGCAGGTGAGGGACTTCGGAGACGGAAACAGCAACAGACAGGGCAACAGAGAAACATGCAGAAAGAAAAAGAAAAATATAGGGACTCAGAAAAAATGGGAGAAATAAATCAAGGAACAAGGAAGGGAATAGTACATAATGTGCTACTGTCTCAGGACAAATGCCCCAATCCTTTCCATTTTTGGGGAGGTAAACAATGTACAGTTTACAGGCACCAAATATTGAGACTGTGCTGGGCACCTGTCGATTGAAGTACCAGTGTTTGGGTTCAGAGGCTGGGGAGTTCAGATTTCTGAAATCAACCTACTCATAAGCCAAACTGCTCGTAGAAGAGTGCATAAACAAACATGTACTGTACAATGTATAGCATCTGCTGTACACGTGCATGCATGCTAACTTGACAGAAGGAATTGCTCACAAACTGCTTGGAATCCCCAAATGGCTCAGATCTGTTGTCCAAGCTGTTGCACACCTGTACGCATGATAACACTACTAACTACTGTAAATTCTGTTTTGATTTTTTAAAACACTTTTTCATATATGTCATAAGGTGTGCTAGTGTACCTTTGTTTAGTTTCATCCATTTCTTGATCTCCATTGGACTGAGAACATCTTAATGGTGCTATCATAGTGACAGAGCTCATTTTCCTTTTAGCAAAGGATGCAGTGCAGCTCTTTGCTAAATGAGAAAATCTCAACTGCGACTACAATGACATCCTACTGGCAGTGTTTGTTTTTTGTGTCTGCCTCCCAGCCACATATACACTATCTTCCACTGGATACAAACAGATGCGTTGATACCCACTGAAGAACTTGTATTGTGGATTCTTTTTCATTAGGGTAACCTGCTGGGTGCCTGTCAGGGAGCCGTGTTCCTGTTATGGAAGCCCTCTGGCTGGTGTAGCAAATTCTTCCCTGACACTGGGCTGGCAGAGTGCAAACTGAATCCTGTATGATGCATTCTGCCAAGCCGTCACTGGTATGCCAACTCCCCACTCCAACCAGTCATACAGCTGTGCAGGTTCACATACGGTTGGGTATTGAAACATAGAAACATAGACTTTGATGGCAGATAAGGACCACTTGGCCCACCCAGTCTGCCCATTTCCCTAACTATTGGATAAGTTGCAGATTCTAGTTAACCAACAGCCTACTTCCTGCAACCCCCCACTATAATTGCCTTATGTTTGGTGGGCACCCTGGCAGCGGAGAGGAGTTAGTGCATCTGTGCTTGTTCAAAGAATCTCCATGATGCATGTAACTCTGCCCTACATGCCACATATTGTAGTGCGTTGTGCCAAAACTCATTACTGCATAGTGCCCAGTGTGAGAACTGTGACTAGCATTTCACATTTTATTGAAGTCAGTGGGTAATAGGGTTCAACCATGTAATAGAACACATAAGCATATAAAAAGGATGGAAAAAGGGCATGTCATCAATTGGGACCACCCTCCCTTTTCAATGATAATACCTTGTTGTATTTCCCTTCTGTAAATATACCTGTAAATCCAGATCTTTCTTAACTGCTTGTAGCTTTTTCAAGTTTGCTACATTACTTGGAAGCCAGTTACAAATTCACACTGCTCTATGTGAAATAGTACTTCCTCTAACCCCTCTAAATATTTGACCTTGCAGTTGATTATTATTTATTTATTCATTCATTTATTTATTTAAAATTACTCCAGTAGGAATAATCCCATGAGGTGCAGCATCTTACTTTCATGGGGGTCCCAGTTAGGATAGCAGCAGTCAACAGGTTAACATAGTCCATCAGGAATAGTTACATACAGGTTATGCACCTGTAAAAAAGAGACTGCCCTGCAGCAGTGACCAGCCTCTCTATAGCAGCACAGAAAAAAGATGGTGCTGCACTCCAGTGTGAGTAATGAACATGAGAGAATGAAAAGGCCTGAAACCTAAATATGTTTAGCACAAAGTTTTATTCTATTGAAAATACCAAACCACTCTCCAACACTGGCCAGGAACCCAGGAAAAACAGCCCCAGCACTTTGCCAGTCAAGGCTTCGTTAGGTCCCCTGATGAAGTCTTGGCTAGTAAAGTGCTGGGCCTTCTTCTCCTGAGTGACTGACAAGTGTTGGAGAATGGTCTGTTATTTTCAATGGACAATAAAATGTTGTGCTAAACACATTTATGTTTTGGGCTTTTGTCACTCTCTTACACTCACTACTCACACGGGAGTGCAGCACCATCTGTTTTCTGTGTTTTAGTGGGGAATAGCCATTCCTGGTCCTTCACCCACCTGTATCTGCTAGAGTGTGGTATTTTTTTGTTTCTGTCTCTATAGCAGCATCCTCCTATGTTCAGTCACTGCTGGCCCATTCATTAGAATAAATGACTTGGTGATGATGCGTAGTTGTAGCAACAGGCTGACCCAGTGACTCAGGTACAAGAGCACAAATGTATACTTTGGATAAGGAGGAGGGAGAAGGGTGACTTGGTGCCCATGGGGTCTGAGGGGGTGGTGGTACCCAGGATTTATTCTACAGGGTCGGCATGGGTTGGGGTGGGGATACTCTATAATAGGTGCTGCAAATAGGGTGAGGGAAGGGTTTAGTGAAATTATATAATACACAAACTGTGGGGTGTGGTAGGACTGGTCATCCTACCTGAATACTAAAGGGACTCGATTCTAATTTATTTTTCTAAAGTCTGTTGCAATAGCATTCTAATTATTCTATACTGTACTATCCTCTCCCTGTTCTGTCCCCCCTTTTCTTCTTTACTCTATGTTTCATTTTCAAGTCCCTCTAAAATGCATCCTGCATTGTTCAAAATGAACAAACAATGCAATAGCTAGCTAGCTAGCTAGCACATGTTTCATTTGCCAATATAAAAATGGATAAACGTTATAAAATATCTGCACATATAAAATATGAGCTATTTTTTGTTGCACTGTTATTATCAGCACATATAGTATAAAATATGTTTGACTGCCTAAAGTACATTGAAAATGTTTTATACTACATAGAGGCTTGGTGTCTGAGAAAGACAGATTTTATTTTTTTATTTATTTAGTTTTTGTTTACCTGGTAGGTGCACTAGCCAAAAAATGACTATTTTCAGGCACGACCTGGGAGAGTACAGAGACAAACTTTAAGAGAATATTATGGAACAAAATATGGGTTACATATAGATGTTTGAGGCATTAACTGCAAAAAATGCCAAAAAATGAAGTTAGTAAGAATAATACAGAAGTAGAATTTAACATGTGACAATTACAATCAGGTCAAATAAAGTGACTAGGCAATGTTCAACCAAGTTATATGTAGATGTATGAGGCATTAACAGCAGAACGTGATTAAGATTGAGGTAATAAGAAAAATGCAGCATTAAAATTTACAAGTGACAATACATTCCGGTCAAACAGAGTCACTAAGCAATGTTCAATCAGCGAGGGATAAAGTGCTGTGACAGAAGTAGAAGCCAGGCAGTAATAGGTGAAGGGGGAACTAGAGAGAAAGTGTAGGGAGTAGGAAGGCAATAGATGGGGGGGGTGTAGATTATTTAGTATAAATGAAAAGGCTGAAGAATGTATTTTTTTATTTTAAATTCATAACGGTATGTGAGGTAAACATGCCTTGTTTTTCCAGTTAGCCTGGTGCCAGTTGCAAACATCCTTGAAAGCAGTTGCAAGCAGCCTTGGTTTGTCAGCCTGCCTGAAGCATGAGAGAGAGGGAAAGACAGGCAGTCTTCATGTCCTCAAAGCCATCTGAAGCACAGATGACAAATGGATTCCACTGATGTCATGTGATCTTGACAGTTGCATCCTGACAAACGCTATGCAATGATTTCTTTTCTTTTCATTTTATTTCCTTGAGTTTTTCATTTTTGGAACCTTGTTGAAATAAAATCATGCTGCAAGCATGTTGTACCTTATATGACCTGAATCAGTGTCTATCTTTTACACCCACTTCCTGGGACACTGGAGGGAGAAAGGAGGTGCTATGAGGGTTAAGGCTTGGAGGCTTTTTTTACTCTGGTCAGATGGGAGTAGTGTTATATATGCTGCATGTTGGTGTGGGCTTTTTTTGTTTTAAGTAAAGTAGCTAATCTAAAGAAATAAATCTGCCACACGAAGGTGCGATGAAACTGGAAACTTTGTGCAACTACATATTGGGAAAAGTTCCTGATTCCTGACTTTGCTGCAACTTAGCCGGTGAAGTTTAAATTCACAATAGTTGTACTGCACTGTCTTCTGTGACAGGTCTGTAACCGAGACAACACCATGGTCAATGACCCAGATACAAATGCAAATCCCTGTCTACATTTGCCTAACTGCACCAAAACTTGTGATTCCTATTTTCAATTTTTTTTTACAGGTTCCACAATTTGTGGCAGCTTGTGTCAGAAAAAGTGATGCATGCATCAAAAAAGTTATTTAATTATTTAGAATATTATGCACTTGGCTATTCCCTTTCAGACACACATACAGTTTTCAGGAGGGTCCCAGGCGTACAGATACAGCAGCAGCAGACACTCCTTTAAAAAAACTTTATTTATGGAATTATCCAATACAAGAGTAAACGTACACGTGTATATGTAAGACATACCAACCACAGACAACAGATGGTTCAGGAGTAAATAAAAATTAGTTACATCACTTAGTAGGCTCAGCAATAGTCTAAATGTCCATACAGTCCAGTGGAATGAATGTGTAGAATATAGCAGTCCCATCACATGTAAATTAAATAAGGTAATGGGTTTTCCCCACTCCTCAGTTTGCATAGCATGTAATGGCAAACAGTTACAACAGATATAACTATATATGGACTGGAAATGGCACCACAATCCGTACAGTGGTTGTATACAGACCCCCATGTCAGGGGGAGGGAATGAACAAGGATATGATAGAAGGCATTATGAGGATGGCAGAGAAAGGGGAGACACTGTTGATGGGGGACCTGAATATGCCAGATGTTAACTGAAGCACCTTTGCTGCAGCCATATCCAAGAGCAGGGCCATTCTCGATGCCCTACAGGTGGCATGCCTCAGACAGCTAGTTTTGGAACCCACTCATGAGGGAGCAATACTAGACCTCATACTCTCAAATGGGGACAGTGAGAGGATTTCCGATCTGGAAGTGGGTAGCAATCTGGGAACAAGTGACCACCAAACAATGTGGTTCACGATAAACTCAGCTACAGAGTCAAGCCATACAAAACTGAGGGTACTGGACTTCAGGAGGGCTGACGTCATCAAGATGAGAGAGTGCCTTAGAAAAGCATTAGCAAACAGGCTAGAAGGAGGGGGTGGAGCAACAATAGAGAAACATCAAAACTGCCATCACAGAGGCAACAAGCCTTTGTGTGAAGCAAATAAACAAATCAAAATGAAATAAAAAGCCACTATGGTTCTCAAAAGAGGTGGTGGGGAAGGTTAGGGAGAAAAAATAGCATTTAGAAAGTATAAGAAAACACAGAAGGAGCAGGACAGAGAACTGTACCAGTTAAGGCAGAATGAAGCAGAGACAGAAGTCAGAATAGTAAAGGCCCAAACTGAGGAAAAGATAGCCAACTTGGTTAAGAAGGGGGATAAAACCTTTTATAGGTACATCAGGGAGTGTAGAAAGACAAAGGGAGGGACAATGAGGCTGAATAGAATGGACAGTGGGTGGGCAGAGAGGGACAGTGAAAAATCAGGGATATTGAATGAATACTTCTGCTCAGTATTCACAAAAGAGGAGGAGGGGGGGAGGTGCCTAATCCAATTAACAGAAGCACTTTGGATAGGGGTGTGGATCCCAGTCCTTTCACAGAAGAAAGGGTTCTGAAAGCACTCCTAAAACTGAAGATGGACAAAGCAATGGGGCCTGATGGAATTCACCCCAGAATTCTAAAAGAATTAAGGGGAGAACTAGTGGCACCACTGACTACCCTTTTTAAAAAATCATGGGAGGATGGTGTGGTACCTGAGGACTGGAGTAAGGCGGATGTGATTCCCCTTTCACAGAAGTGGGAGCAAGACAGAGGCAGGAAACTTCAAACCTGTCAGTTTGACCTCTGTGGTAGGGAAAGTGATGGAATCACTTCTGAAGGAAAGAATTGTTGAGTACATAGAGGCCAGTGAGGCACAGGACCCAAGGCTGCATGGGTTCACAGTGGGAAGGTCATGTCAGACAAATCTAATTGATTTATTTGACTGGGTGACCAAAGTAGTAGAACAGGGAGGGGCTGTGGACATTGCCTATCTAGACTTTAGCGAGGCATTTGACACAGTCCCACACAAAAGATTAATAATCAAATTAACCAGCCTGGGAGTGGGTCCCAGGGTGGGAGCCTGGGTAAAACTTTGACTGGGCAACAGGACACAGAAGGTAATTGTAAATGGAGTCCACTCTGAAGAAAGAAAGGTTACTAGTGGGGTACCGCAGGGTTCAGTACTGGGTCCAGTCCTTTTTAATGTCTTTATAAGTGACATTGCAGAGGGACAGGAAGGAAAAGCATGGCTCTTTGCACATGACACAAAGATCTGCAACAGGGTTGATGCACAAGGAGGCATGGAAAGGATGAGAAGGGACTTGGCAAGGTTGGAGGAGTGGTCAGAAGTATGGCAGCTTGGACTCAATGCAAAGAAATGCAAAATAATGCACCTGGAGAAACAAAAACACAGGGGAAGATTACACAATGGGGGGAGGTAGTAACAACAACAAAAATGGAAAAGGACCTGGAGGTAATCATATCAGATGACCTTAAGGTTAGCAAGCAATGTGAGAAGGCAGTAGGGAGGGTTGGGGGATACTGGGATGTATAGAGAGAGGCATCACCAGCAGAAAAAAGGAAGTTGTTATCCCTCTGTACAGACAGTTGGTGAGACTACATCTGGAGTACTGCATCCAGTTCTGGAGACCCCATCTCCGCAAGAACATAGACAGGATGGAGGCAGTCCAGAGGAGGGCAACTAAAATGGTGCAGGGTCTGCAAGAGAAGCCATATGAGGAGAGACTAAAGGAGCTTAATAAGTATACTCTTGAGGAAAGGAGGGAGAGGGGGGACATGACAGAAACTTTTAAGTACCTCAGTGGAGTCAACAAAATCCAAGAGGGTAGCATCTTTCAGAAAAGGAGATGTGCAAGAACAAGGGGACACAATCTGAAGACAGAGGGGGGATGGCTCAGGGGCAATGTGAGGAAGTATTTTTTCACAGACAGGGTGGTGGATGCATGTAACCGCCTTCCTGAGAAGGTTGTGGGGTCTAAAACAGTGGGAGAATTCAAGAATGCATGGGACAGACATAAGGCAATTCTTGTGGTGGGTAGGAAGAAATAGGCTGTTGGTTAATTAGGATCTGCGGCCTATCCTGTAGGTTGGGAAATGGGCAGACTAGGTGGGCCAAACAGTCTTTGTCTGCTGTCAAAATATATGTTTCTATGGCAGACAAGGGAGATTATATAAATGTCAAGAATAGATGGCTAGGTGATTGGAAGAGAATATCATGGTATGCATTAATTTCATGGCCAATTAGGATATTTTCAAGAAGCAAAAAATACTGGCACCTGCTCAAAGGCAAACATAAGGTACCTGCTTACTTGTAAAGCCTTTTCCCTTATAATTTAATGAACTGTACCACGCTGGCCTTAGTGCAAAAGAGCTTAGCTTTTATTGTAACAAGTGAGTTTAAAAAAGCTCATGAAACACTCACAATGCATCCAAAGCCCAAAAACCAGTTCAAGAATATTTTCCCAGAAGTAGACTGCGCAACACATTTCGGCGTCCCAACATATCAGGTCCCAGGATCGAACCTCGACCATCTCATTCCTCTCTGAGGCAGTCACCTGATGTGTTTTGCGATTGGTTCAACTTTCTCAAAGGCTGATTAGGATGTTCTGAAGCACACTCGATGGGTTCAAGTAATGGATGAAAAATATTTCACATACAACCTTAGTGGAAAATGGCAATGGTTTACCTTATTTCATGCCTAGTGTACTCCGCTCCAACTTACTGACTTGTTTATAGACTTTTTATTGACATTCATTGTTCCCTTCTCATCATAAAAATGTTGCCTTTATTGCAGCTTTAGTGAATTATGTTTCTGTGACTTCAAAGAAATTACTCCATTGGGAACAGCTACAGCATTTTATAATTAATTTACTGGATTAACCCGTGTATGCACACATTTTTTTCACAGGCTATATATCAATTAATAATTACTGCTACAGCAAAGAGCAAAAATAAAGCACTGATAAACCTGTGTGACCCGTAAATGTATTAGTATTGAACCACTGCTCATATGGCCTACCAGCAAACTAGTAAAAGGTTGGATCCCAAGCTGAATCTCTGTTGTTTTATAAACAGTCCCTAGAAAAATCAACCTCAGATATCTTGCACATAGGTTTAATAAATCACTACAAACCTACACATTCACTTAAGTACATATTTTATTTTTGTGGCTATCTTTATTAGCCCGCCAGTGATGTGATTATAGCTGGTCCCCAGCTATATTGCATACCTACCAGTAGTAGTTCCTAAAGTTTCCCATCGAATCCTATGCATGCACAATGTTTGCTGCCACAAAAGGACATTTATCTAACAAACGTTCATAGGTGATCAGGTTGCACTGACTCCGTGTTCCATCACACATTCCTGATTCTGCCTTCATCAGTTTTAGGACTCTTACAAGCTTGTGTCTAAGAACAGAAGAGCCCCTAGAATATACCAAATGGAGAATGGCTTGTTCTTTTCAGAACATGTTTCCACACTTCCAGAAGATATGGGTTGCATGGGTCCATTATGGCATGCTTCATTGCTGGGACATTATTCCTTGACAAATTTTGGATGGGGTCTCTCTCAATTCTGTCCTTCTGTCCAGTCCTGTGGATCGAACTGTAGAGGGCTACCACAGGACACCACTATGGCTGTCTTTCTGTGTTATGGTGATATAACCAATACATTTATTTAACAATCTCATCACCTAACATGTTGTCTGAGATGTTGCATTTCATTCAGTGGTAAGATGGTAGAAGCAGCTCAGTTAGAGTAGATGCTTACACAATGATATGGTGCTGTATTGCTTCTTGCTTGCACCTACAGTATATGGACTATCTAGTTCTTTACCATCTAATTACCCCAAACCTATAGCAATTTCAGTTCTTGCTTGACCAATCCCGAAGTCACTTGTTGCTCAACTCACAGGTTTCTATTTTCCAGTCAGAAGTTGACTTTCCAAAGCTTATTACACAGCATCATGTTCAGTTCAACCATATATGGCAAGGAAAAGCAAATTTTGTTGATAACGTGCCCCTTGCCAAAGGCTTTGAGCATTGTACAGGAGTGAGAGAAAAAACAGGAAACAAAACACGTGGGCACCCATATTCAGAGTGGGCTCATTTTCAGGTGTGACCTGTGAGAAAGGGAAGGGGGGCATACAACAATAATAAATATACAGGTAATAATACATATATATATATATATATATATATATATACGGTGTGTATATATATATATATATATATATATATATGAATAGAATACACGGTACAGCAATCAATAGGGTTGGGATAACAGTACAGTGGGTGATAAAAAAATATACAGAGGCATGAATACTGTGCAATCATAAATACACTTTATGGTTGGTTAGGTAGAGATACAACTAAAAATGTGAAGACACACAGAGAAGGCAGAAGCTAAATATATGATTTACAATGGAGGGGTGCCATTAGTGCCATGCAGACAGGAGTGCTGTGCAGCAAATAGTGCATGGCTGGCACTATTCAATATTCAGACAGTTAACATGCTTGAACCACTCCCTTGTAATGGTAGCTGTTTAGCAGTGCTGAAACCATTGACTATATCACTGCACACTTTATGGATGAGGGATCCCTCATTTGCATAGGTGCAGCAGTATGTTTTGCATGGTTTCACTTTTGGGGTTGTGTGGCTCACGAGGGCCTCTAAGCATGGACCTCCCTCCCCCGACCACTGGTGCTATTCATGGTTAGGGCAGTGCTAACTTGGTTAGTGGAGCACTAACTGTTTGAATGGGGGTTTATAATACAAGCAAATTTGCAAATGCATGAAATTAACTATAAATAACAAAACCAGTTTTGCATAGTACAGCATGAGGGACACCTCATCTGATATAAAAGAAACAGTAGTACCATTATTGTTTAGTATTGGTACATATACTACTGAAATGTTCACTGTACATAATGTCTGAATAAAAGTTTTGTTGTAACTGTTCTGATGCTGCAAGTAATGTACTGCAGGTGCGAGCTCTTTCAAAAGATTCTAAACAAATGTCAGCATCCAGTGAACAAAGGAACAAGCACAGCTCTATATGTTTTTCCTTATTGCTTTATTACGAGTAATAACAAAGCTCACAAAATCCTGAACATTTCAGACAATAGCACCTTCAGCATACCTGATATACTGAGGAAGGACATAATCCAAAATGTTCAGGGTTTGTTTAAACATGATCGGATACTCCATCAGCAGCACTTCCAGGTACAATCTGATTTCATAATTATGGGCAAGAGTGGGTGCAAAATATATTTTTTGCTCCTCACCTCTATAAGCTGGACTTTTAAAATATACACTATTATTTAACCTATCCAGCAGAAATGACCTGGGTAATGGCTAGTTAATCCAGAATGGTCCAGATAGTTCATCAGAATAATAACCAGGAAACCTTATTATTCTCTACTGACCAAAACAATCTGAACCTAGTATTGTAATTATCCGGGGTGTCTGAGAACCACATGATGGATAACAACCCTGTGTGAGGATATTTAACTCCAGATATGGGAACAACTATCAGGAAAATTTGCCATGGAGCAGTTCAACCCTGGCTAAGGTTAACCACCTGGTGGAGTATGAACAGTATGGTTAATGCACTTTATAAATTGGGCCATAAAAATCATGTGGCCTCATAAAAACATGTCACATGACTGTTAATTATTTCTTGAAAATTGCAGACCTCACCTGACCTACGTATTTTTTTAACAAGTAAAAAGCTCATTGTATAAGTGGGATAACAAGCTGCACAGTGTGCGGTCATAAGGTAATAATTAATTTCTTAGGTGGTTTCAGCACTCGACTACAGCCTTGTGCCCAATAACCACCCTAGGCATGTATTATTCTCTTATAACCACACACCATGTTATGTGTTATCCCCTACATCTGATCTGTTTTAGTTTTTCTAAGCTGTGCTGTTTCTACCATTAAAGCCATTAGCATACACATACAGTGTGAAGCTGGACTTCTTATTGTTGTGCCCTAGATTCTGTCAATCTTTTTTTTTTCATGTTTTTACTCAATTTTGGCACTTATGAAGGATAACTGACTGACAGCAATGGAGACAAATGACCTATACGCATAAACAGGTACTGTACAGTACCTTGGGATGTAGTAGCAGCAGTGTTTGTTTGTTTGTTTATTTATTTATTGTAGGATTACAAGTACCTTTGAGCCAAGGCTCTTTTACAAAGGTTCCATGTCAAATTGGAGAAACAATACAAACATGACAAAAATTTAAATAAGCAATTCAAGCAGATTGAATACATACATTATAGAGGAGGTAGGTACAGGACAGAAAATTGTATAAACGATGCAGAGCATGACATTCTAACTCAGTCACAAGCAGTGGAATAAGGACAATTGAGGAAGGGATAGAAACAGGGCCGGGCAAGTGTCACAGGGAAAGCTGAGAGATAGAGGGGAATAATAGAAACTGTGGAGCAGCCGAGGGCCTTGTCAGGTTATGAGAAGTGCTAAAGCCAGGGGGGAGAGAGAGGAGGAGATGGGGTTTGAGGGGGAAGAGAAGGGTGTGAGGGAGAGGGAGAGGTAAGTGATAAAAGGGATAGCAGATTAGGAGTGACAGTCACAGGAGCTGGCAGCAGAGAGGTGGAGGTAAAGGTAGGTTTTGAACTGGCCAAGACTTTGCAATGAGGTGATGTCTTTGTTTTGAGCCCATTAAACCAGGAGGGTGCACGGTGAACAAAGGACCTTTGTCCCTGAGAGGTGCGGCACCGGGGGATATACGGAATTTGAGTGTTGGAATTACATTGTAAGAGCTTTTGGAGCTGGGGGGCCCATAATGCCACTATCTTTAAATTGAGCCCCCATTCCCATTGTAAGTCAATGGCAGTGATGTGTGAGCTACAGGGCTCACTTCAGAACTGGCCGGGGGCAAGATCTGTCAAGTCCCCCCTACAATTCCAACACTGAGTGGCAGCCTTTTCACTCTGTCTGCCAACATGGCACCACTCTGCCATAGAAGGACCTCCTCTAGTTGCCATAGAAGGTCCTCCTCTAGTGAGTGAGGGAGTAGATGAGGCTCCCATACCCATCTAGAGTTTTGTCTGTCCTGTGAGACTTCTAGAACATGAATCAATAAATGCAGATTGTGATGGCAATTTTGTAATACAGTATACATGAATACCTGAGAACTAAGAACTAGGCTGGTTACAAGATTCTTTTTTTTTTTTTTAATTCAAAGTTTATTGGTTTTCCAAAAAAAGAGCTTTAACATGAAGGGACAAGCATCATAGTACAGATACCAGTCAGGTGTACATCAACTCCATGCTAAAGCCCCCCCTTCCCTACTCCCTCCCCCCAGCTTGGCACATACCCCCAGGAATCCCGGTGGCAGGGTAAGCAAGAAATATTATTAGACATCATACCAGAATAAAGCAGGAGTACAGAAGTATCTAGACATAACATACCCCTGAGATCTATTTTTTTATGGCGAGGCTCCAGTCTGAAGAAGGTATAACGTGTGAAGGCCTTCACAAATTTTTTTATACTAGGAGAGGGAGCCACCTAAACTGGCTTTCATTTGTTCAGTATGAAGATTAAATAAAAGATATCAGAGCCATTCATCATAGGTGATGATATGGATCTCTAGCCAATGACGTAAAATTAATTTTTTGAGAGTAAGTGATATCATGGCTATGTGGTATCTACAGATTTTAACCGGAATTTTGGAGAAATCCCTCACCAAACAGATCTCTGTTGTGAATAACTCTCCAAGTCCCAACAGGGGATCCGCCGTAGTCCTAATTAGTTCCCATAATTTCTTAATTGAGGGGCAATCCAAGGAAATACGAACAAGGTCCCCATCCTCATTTTTGCATCTAAAACAACGAGCGTCTGGGGATCTACCTATTCTGTTAAGTTTAACACATTTGTTCCATTAGACGCCATATGGCATCGGAACCATCCATTGCTAGATCCGACCCAAAATGGCCACCAGGATCAAATGAGTTAATGGAGGTCCAGTACATATCATTCAATATCCTGTACTGTGTAAGCTTCAGTCTATCCTGAGAAAATGTACCTGAACGAATCAAGTCGAATGGACTCCCATTTCTCCGGAGAGTTGGAGAAACAGGAATTCCAGTATCGAAGCACCCCACTGCAGGTATCAAGTGCAATTGCTCGTAAGCAGGAATATATTTGTGACATTGCATGGGGTTTCCCACATACTGGAATCAAAGAGTCCAGCCAGGTACAACTCATCTCCGAGTTCCCCATTTCCAGGAACTACTTTACCAAAAGATGCCGAAGTGGTTAGAAGATTCTATTATGTCCAGTGACTGCTAGCAGCATTCAGTTGTGGCATTCAACCACATTTGCTTTACAAACTGCTTTAATGCCATTTGAAAATGTCATCACTGACCAAGGAAAATGAGAAACAGAATTAATGACTACTCAAAGGTTCTTCAAGTCTGGGTAGAGAAGTTGAGCCAGTGACTGTGAAAGCATTAGCCAAGACTCCACCATCAGCTGTTTCAGTCTCAAAGCAGCAAGAGACAGAGCATAACTTTTCAGACTTTGTCTTTTAAACTCAATTACATCCCACCAGTGCTGATTGATTTCATGCTTGGGGTTGCATTTTGAGTGCCCAGTCCTGCAAAGGGTCCTACACATGACTCTTAAAAGAGGTGATTATGGCTAAAAACATCACCTATGCTCTTAAAAATATTAATGTTTAGTCTAACTAATTATGAATGAGCTAAACTAGCTCTGTGATTGGCTATGGTGCCGAGCAATAATTTCTTAGAAATTATGCCACACTCAGTTAATTGTGAGCCTTACACTGTCAGTGGTGGCGTCAAAGCACAGCTGTGAACTTCAGGCCAAGTTAAAACCTGTAAAGACTATTTTGATTCTAATGTAAAGTCTTTTCAATAAAACACAGCTATAACATGAAGAATTTGCAGCTTAGGTTCTTTTATTTTTGGAATTCGTACTCCAGTTTGGTTGTTGTTCAGGAGTGAGTAGGGAGACAGCACAACATGGCCTTAGCAGGACAGAACCACAAGCAAAAGCAGCAGCAGATGGAGTAAAAAACCTGCAAGTTTAAACAAGCTGCACATATTCTCATTGCAATTAGACTTATAATTGCAATAATGATAGACCAGCCCATCATTAATCTCCAGGAAATGACTGGATGGTCAGTTAGTACTGCTTAATGCATAGATGGTCAGTTTGGATTCATGAAAAGCTAATTTGTCCTTTCACAGAGACAAAAATCCTGAGGTTCAGGGTGTTTCTTACAGCTAGAATGGCCCCAACAGAGATGAGGAGAATGTGGCAGAGGAGTGACGGGGTGGGGGGGAAGAGGAGGAAATAAAAGCAGAAAAAGAAGGGTGGACAGGGGGGAGGGGTAAGGGCAGAAAGCAGAATAAGTGAAGAACCGGTTGAAAACATTTCAGATTTACTCATAATACACTGAAAAACATCCTTCTCAGACAATCAGACTGCAGAGCCACTGTCCAGTTCTTCTGCCATAACCAAACAGTAGACTTTTATAATGGGACTGTAGGCTAATTCCTGCATTCTGGTCTGGTAATATGACATTGTCTGTCCTTGCCTTCCAGTCATTTTTTTATATTACATATCTGGTCTCTTTGCCACCCCACAAAAAACATGTGTTAAATTATATCAGCTCTCACTGCCATCACCTCCCCCCTCCCCACACACACACACATATACACATGATATTTTAAACTATGGTAAAAACTATACCTTGCCTTCTTGCATTCTTACCCCTGAACGTGAGCAGTTTGGCCAGTGTGGTAACCATTAATGAAATGGTGTCAACCAAAAAAAATAAACAGCCTGCCTTACAGCTGCCAGAATCACTTCTCCATATACCAGGTTTCCATTGTAAATAGCAGGGAGAATGACAAATCCACACAGTTCTCTAGAGCTACAGCATGTCTGTGAAAAATTGGAAGTGGTTCAGTGGTTCTTAACAGACATGTCGCAGCACTAAAGAAAACAGTTTTGTTTTTCAGATTACAATTTACTGTATAACAGAAAGGTATAGGACTTGAAATGAAAGGTGTGTAACTGGGAGAAAGGTAGGGCTGTCATCATTTGGCAAAAAGTTGCCACACTGGCCAAACATGCCATTGAGGGTGCACAGCAGGAAACACATTTATTTTGAACCTGGTGGGGGGGTTGGTAGGGAGACAATTTAAAATGTGCTCATTTCTGGGTTTTGTTATCAGTATGTTAGCTATAATAGCTATGGTGGCCAGAATTCTAATCAGTAATAACTGTATCTGGTAGAATATAAACACCTTTAGGAATTTCCAGATACACATCTTGCTATATAAACCCCAACCACTATATTGTTATGCTTATAATAATGTGTATAGTAACACCCAGACCAATCCTCAATTTACATTCACTGTCATTCTTTCTGACCTCCTCTTCATAAACATGCTTGTAAGTATCTTGAAATTAACATTAACAGTAAAGAAGGCAATAATAAATACAAAAACAAATTCTGCATTCCTAAACACATCAAACTCCTCGTCAATAAAGATTCAGGAGCCCTGAACAACAATGCCAGAGTAATACAGGGTTACACATATAGCTATAGATCAAGGAAGCACTCCCAACCAATCAGAGCACTTCTTTCCCCCTGTGCATGAGACACTCTTGTACTGTAAAGAGTGTCTTACACACACAGGTGCCCCAGAAATAGGCATGGTCTGACGCAGCACCTTGTTTTTGTTTCTACATGGTATGGGGAGTCTTAAAAAACATGTGAATATAATTAATTTACTTCGATCAATGAGATAGTTCATAGGGACATCAAGCTCTTATGAAGCCTCATTTAGGAATGCAAGAAAGACTGAGCAGTAATATGTGATGCTTATGTAACTATGTACTTTGGTTTATGCTCTCTCTGTCCTTGCTACGGGAACTACCACCCTCTTGGAGTAGCATAGAGAAGATGAACCTTCATGAAATATTTCAAGTCCCCTGGGTGTTGCAGGGACAAGGTCACCAAGACAAAAGACATGTTAGGGAAGAAGGCTCAACCCCATGGAGGGAGAGAGAGAGAGAGAGAGAGAGAGAGGAGAGGTACCACAAGAGGAGAGGACTAAGGTAACAACAAAAGATTGAAGCATCCGTGGAGTGTTTGGGCATGTGTGGTCATATACCACCCAGAGGGGGGCACAGTGTGTGTTGTCCACTGCCCCTCTGAACAACAGGTAAAGCTCTGCAATTCACAGGATCATTGGGTTTTTATGAAGTTTGGTTTAGGAACGTCAGAAAGACTGAGTAGTAGTATGTGATGTTTATGCAACTGTGTACTTTGGCTTATGCTCTCTGTCCCTATTGCAGGGACTACTACCCTGTCAGGATGCCATAAGGGGGACAGGATGCTTCATGATATGGTTCTAACCCTTTAAAGTATCATAGGGATGAGGTCTGTAAGACCAAAGGCACCTTAAGGAAAAAGGTCTAAAAGCACAATGAAGACAGACAAGCATGTTCTTCCCAAGAAGAGTAGACATGTAGTCAGACTGAGACCTGAACCTAGGGAGAACCACCATCCATCTCCAACTCTTGCAGAAATTACCTATTATTATGACCTTTGGCAAGGATGAAAGAAAAAATAACTTTTAGGAGGAAATCTCGTGGGATCCAAGGCCTAGAACATCAGCCCTCCAGGCTAGAGGTGGTCATATTGTTGGCTCAGTTACTACAGTTTAAAGATCAATTCAGTGGACATGTTTTAGATGACAAGATCTCACTCTTTACTTCTAACAGGAAATGCAATTAGGGTGCCACAATTGGATCTCTGCAACCAAAGGAGCTTCCCTGAGGAGGAGGCCCACCCCCGAAGGTGAAAGAAGGATTGAAACAACCATTAAAAGGCACTCACCTGTCACTGCACCAAGAGAAGGCCTATAATGGAAAGCCAAGCCCTTGAGGGGCAAGGTGATGGAGCTGAGACCTTGAGGGCAGAGCTGTGAAGGTTTAAATTTGAGCCTTTGAGGGGCAGAGCTGATAGAGTCATTGTATAGATCTTCATTCTTGAGGATCAGATGAGGGGAAGAGAATTGAGAGGAGGCCAGGTGAACCATAGGCGGATGTGGGGAGAATAGCTTTCAAAGGTGCTACCAACTTAGTCTGTATAGGTAAAGGAGCCCCAGAGGGCTGTGTTAGCTGAAGTCTTAAATGTTTCATCAAGAGGTGATGCTGAGTCCAACTGCATGGCTTAATTTCCCCCAGACCATAGGGCATTCTCACGAGAAGGACAGAAAGAGACAAAACCCCACTTGAGTCAAAGGATGCCCCTTTGACATGCGAACTTCAACGGATCAAAGTGAGACCATCAACGTACCATGCATGGTGAGCTCCAGATGTAAGGGATATAGTCATGGCTGGCATGCATCCAGATGCTGGTATGCAGATTACAAGAAGTCAGTAGGAGGCTGATGAAGAAGCTTGATGGCCATTGAACTACAAGTAAGATCTGTATGAGATGATGGCAAGTCTGATGGCAGACTGAAAAGCAAGGCATTCTGACTGAAGAGTTAGACCTAGAGGCTTAAAACAGGATACAGTAACAAAACAGACCAATAGAGGCAGACACATGATAACCAATCCCATATAAGGGCTGCCAATGGAAGCAAGAAATATGCCTAAGTATACATGCGGCTGCTTAGTTGGTGTGCTGAAACGCTGTGACTGAAATGGCATAAGGAAACAATGGCGCAGAAAGAACTGCAGAAACACAAGGTTAGAGCAGAGGTCATGGAAGCTGTTAAGTGATTATGGCACAATCCAGAAGACTCACAAGCAATAGTGTTCAGCAAACAAGGAAAGGCAGCTGATGGGGATCTGGAGGACTTGCTGAACGTACAGGCTAGAGTCAGAAGCAATCTTTTGATAAAGGGGGAAGGGGCACTAGCACTCTCGAGCGACAGAGCCTGGAGGTGCAAGTGCCAGAGGCTTGAAGACATAACAGCGTGCAAATGCAAACCATCGGGAGTCCTGCTGAAGTCGTCCATAGGGCTCCAGAGTAAAAGCCCCAAAAGGCCGTGGGAACCAGACAGCAGTGGCTGAATGGTCACATACAACCAGGGAAGAAGAGATAGCAGGAGCAGTAGGAAGGATGCCCAAAGGCAGCTGCATGGCAGAAAAGGTACAGGGATGGGCAGTGGGAGGGGACAGAGCAGCCACGTGGTGGCAAAGAAAAATCTGAGTGTCTGAGGGATGCTTAGGCATGCACGGTTATATCCTTCTCTCAGAGAAGGGAAAGGTGTGTGTCACCTGCTGCCGCTCTGAATCTCAGGCAAAGCCTTGTAATTATATGTCCCCTAATAGCACTCAACAACTGGAAGAGTGGTCTCACTGGGATTCTTAGGGTGTCAGATTCATTCCCCTTTGATTTACAGGTTTCATAAGAACAGAATCTAGAGCTCATCTCTCCATGTTACAGAACAAATTAAAAAAATAAACAAGAGGGAAATGCCAACACAACTCAAATGTCAGAATAAATAAAGCAATGACTCATATATACAGTACTGCAAAAGTGAGAAAATTATAAATTGTGAGAAATTCTCACTACCTACCAGGTAACAGTGTCTATTTCATCCTAGTAGGCAATGAGAATTGCTCATTAAATCTATTTGGCAATTTTGCAATAGATCTGATTCAGTGCTTTAATTTGTTCCTGCATGTGGAACTGTGTGCATCACCCACTTGTGTTGTTTTAAATGTGCCTTTGGCCTGGGAGTTTATGCACCAGAAGACTACATCTGTGTATGCCTCTGTGGTTGTTTGTAATCAGAACTTAGAATTCACTGCTTTTAACTTTGTACAGTAGTCTTCTGCCATGAAAATGATTACTCCACATGCAAAAAATTATGGGCCCAATAATCTAAAGGAAACAGAGCCATTTTTTTTTTTTACTCAGATGACAGGCTTCGCATATGTATCTAGCTGCAAACAGGAGAGTGCATGCAACTGGAAATTTAAACATAGAAACATAGACAACATTGGCTTAAAAAGGACCATTGGTATATCCAGTCTACACAGTGTTTCCCAACTCTACCCTTTGATCTACTGTCTAGATGGGTTTTTCACCCCCAACTCTCCCTGACTTATTGCTGCCCCCACTGAGTAACTATTAAACCCAGTGTTGGAATTACAAGGGGTTTGCCAGGACTCACCCCTCCCAGCTCTGAAGTGAGCCCCAGTAGCTCAGGTATCACTGCCATTGACTTAGAATGGGAAGGGGGGGCATCAATTTTATGATAGGACCCTTATAGGCCCCCCCTAGCTCCCAAAGCTCCTAAAATGTAATTCTAACACTGTTTAAGTCCTTTACTCTGTGCCATCCATATTCAAATTTTGCACCCACCACCACTGATGATAAGCAGTTCCACAGCTCTTCCACTATCTCGGTAAAGAAACATTTCTTGTATCCCTCTGGAATCTTCTCCCCCACCAGCTGATATTCATGTCCCCTTGTGTTTTACCCGCCATTCCTGCTAATTAGTTCTTCCAGTTTACCTTGTGTATTCCTTTCCGAAACTTGAAGGTCTGTGTCATGTCCCTTCTTTCACTTCTGGCCTCCAGTGAGTAGATGTTCAGTGCCCTAAGATGATCCTGATATGATCTGCCCTGTTGACCCTGAATCATTTTAGTTACTCTACACTGCACTGTCTTCAGAACTGGGCACAGTGCTCCAAATGATGTCTCAACAGTGATCTATAGAGAAGTAGCATTACCTCTTTCCTCTTGCTATGAAACCCCTTCCAATACACTCCAGCATTCTGGTTGCCCTACTGTAGGCCTTGTTACATTAACTTGTTTGTTTTAGGGAGTTGCTTATGAGGAGTCCCAGGTCCCCTTCCTCTGAAGCAGTCGCCAGCTTAACCTCTGCCATCCAGTATTCCTTCCTGGGGTGCTTGTTCCCTATGTGCATCACCTTGCACTTTTCAGTGTTGAATTTCAACCAAACCTTGGAACACCTCTCTAAGCTTTGCAGCTTCCTCTACAACTCCTGTTCCCCCACCTCATCATCTACTGTATGCGGCTACAGATCTTATTGTTATCTGTGAAGAGGCACATCTTTCCTTGTATTCCTTCTTGTTATGAACATATTGAAAATGACTGGTCCCTGGACTGACCCCTGTGGTACCCCACTTCTGACCTCCCTTCCCCTGATCTGACCCCATTTACCACCACCCTCTGCTATCACACCCCAAACCAACTTTCCACCCAATTAACTAGTTTCATTGCAGCTCCCAGATTCTCTAATTTCTTCAACTACCTTCCATGTGGCATCAGTTCAAATGTCTTGCTGAAGCTGAAATAGAGTAACTCCACTGCTTGTCCTTTATCCACTGCCCTTATTACCCAGTCAAAGAATACTACCAGGTTGGTCTGACAAGACCTCACTGTCATGAACCCATGCTGTTTACTATCCTGGAGCCAATTTCTCTCAAGGTAGTCCACTAGGTCCTTTTCAACTAGTGTTTCCTGATCATCAGTTTACCTACAATGTAGGTAAGACTGACAGGACTGTAATTTTCAGGTCCCTCCATGTCCCCTCCCATGTAGAGCAACACCATGTCCACTATCCTCCAATCTTCTTGAATCATCCCTGACTGTAGTAAGCTATTGAATGCCCCTGCCAGGGGTTCAACCAGTTCTGATGTCAACTTTCTGAGCACCCTGGGGTGAATCCCAGCTGGGCCTGGAGCCCTGTCTTTTTTCAGGACTGCAAGCCCCTTTCTTTCCTTTTCTCTCGTAATTATCACCTGTCCCATTTCTGAGATCCCCCTTGCAGCAGCCTTTATGTCGCTTCCCAGTAGTGGCCCACTATCCTCCACTGTGAATACTGAGCAGAAGGAGTCATTTAGAATGGTTGCCTTCTGCTCATCCTCCTCTACTACCCTGCCCACCTCCGTCAGCATAATGATTCCCCTTCTCGTCTTCCTTTTTTCCCTGATGTACCTGAAGAACTGTTTTCCCCTCCCTCCACCACCTTTGCAACATGCAGATCTGTGTCTGCTGTTGGATCTTTGACTGTCTAATTGGCCTTCTTCATCTTTACCTTGTATTTGCTCCATCATCTCACATCCTCCCGATTCCCCTTGTAGGTAGTGAAGGCCCTTTTTTGCCCCTCACTGCCTCCCTGACCTTGGTTTCTTGTGCCTTTTACTCATGGTAGCCATTCTCAGGCTTCGTTTGGTTTTCTTTGAGAATGGTCCCTTTAACTTCTCCCCACCACCCCCTGATTTTGTCCACTCCCACTAACTCGCCCTTGAGTATGTCCCATATCTGATCAAAGTCTGCTCATCTGAAATCCAGAACCACAGCTTTTGATAAGGGTATAGTGATACCCATGGCTAGTTCAAACAATATGGTGTTATGGTCACTGGACCCCAGTGGTTCCTCAACCCACACTCCATCTACCATTTCTCAGTTGGTGAGTACCACATTGAGAATGGCAGCCTGTCTTGTAGGTTCCCTGACTAGCTGCACCAGCAGGTAGTCCCACAACATATCTAGACTTCTGGTGCTCTTAGTTGCTAGAATGTCCCATTCTATGTTGGGTAGAGATCCCCCACAATCACTACCTCCCCCTTTGCAGCCTTCTACTCAGTTTCTGCCCCAAGTTCCCTATCCCCGTCTTCTCCCTGTCCCAGTGGTCTATCGACCACCCACCTTTCCCTTTCTTTTCTGATGCTCTCATAAGCAGTACCCACAGTGATTCTGTATTCCAATTTTCTTTACATTAGCTTTATTGACATACAGGGCTACCCCCACCTTCTTTTCTGTTTCTCATATACATGATATACCCCAGTACTGCCAGGTCCCAGTCATTGTTCCCAGTGGCCCATGTTTCTGCAATGGCTATGAGGTCTAATCCTGCATCTGCCATCACTGCCTGAAGTTTCCAAGGCTCCTGCCATTTAGGCAGATCACCTTCCAGACTGTGCCTATACTATTCACCCTCTTGTGAGCTCATCTCTGTTTGTCCACCCCTCCCTCCTTAACATCCTGGTTTTCCTGCTCCATACTGGCTTTAAAAGCCTCCTTCCCCTGGCACAGTTACTTAACTTAATATGGACCCCTGCTTTACTGCTTTCATCCCCACTGCTCCTACACCCCATTTCTGGGAGAGTCCTAGCTAGATTCACCTTTTGCTTCTTCATCCTCTGTGGTTCCCTCAACCTCAGTCTCCTCCCCTCTCATTTAAATATTCATCTACTTAGACATCAAAGTTATGCCCATGTGCACTGGTCCCCTCTCATGTTAGGTGAAGGCCATCACCCTTTAAGCACCTCCTGTCCCAGACCCTCCCAAGTCTCGCACAATATGGCATCCTCCTCCTGATACCATCTCTTCAACCACCCATTAAATTCCTCAGACACCTCCTTCCTCACTCTATCCTTCCCATGCCCCCTACCCAACATAGGGAGGACCTCAGAAAAGGCCAGGAAAACAGAGTGTGCCTTCAATCTGTCCCCTAGCCTTCGTAAGTTATTTTCACTGTCTCAGTCAGCTGGTTTGCCAGATTGTTGGTAAATAAGTGTACCAACACCCAAAACTTCCTCTTCCCTTCCTCTACCTCTACCATCCTCCCTATCCTATCCATAACCCAGTTGGCTGATGCTCCTGGAAGGCATCTGAGTACCCTCCTCCCCTTCTCCCACCCCTTCTGCCACTCTAATCATAGAGGTCCCCTACTACTATGGTGCTCCTTGCTGCCATCTTCCTGTTCTTTCCCCTGGGTGCCACCATTTCATCCTGTCACCCTTCCAACTAACTCAGACCCCCCCCCCCACATAAGAGTCAGGTACTTGTGCCTCTTCCAGTGGTGCAAAAGTATTTGCAGCCAGATGCTGGTAAGTGTGGACTACATTCTTGTGACTGGCCCTGCCCGCTGCTCCTGTACTGCATACTGCCTGTTGTTACCCATCCTTCAATATTTAATACCCACTTCCCACAATGTGATACACCCAGCCCTGCACTGATCTCTACCTGCCTTGATCCCTTTCAGCTGCTTCCTTAACAACCTACCCTAGATAGGGTGATTTCCAGTTTCCACCTTCCTTTTGACCTCTGTCAACCTTGGTTAATCCAAATGCTAAAAAACAGTCACATAGACATAAATCTGCATGTACATATACATAAATATAACAATACAACAAATATATAAATACCTATTTCACTGTATCAAAATCTTACTATAATCCAATTATTGGGCCCTATGCACGAAGCGCACAGAGTGGCTACATGCATGCAACTGGGGCACACAACCACTCCACGCCCTACGTGCTCACTGAGTGCCAGGGTGGTCAAGGGGCAAGCCAGCACCTACGTGCCATGCACTAAGGTGCGTAGTGCTGGCCACGGGGGTGCATAGGGGGTCGCTGGGTATGCCACTGAGACCCAGCCATAAACCCCCTACATGCCCCATGCACATCCCACTAGACAGGGCGAACAGCCCACCTAACCCCCAGGGTCACAGGACCGGGACACTGGACACCACCCACTCACCCACCCCAGCACATAGTGATGCATTGGCGACCCCCCAACATCATGGGCACCCCACACAGGGGCACTGGCATAGGGCTGCCATCCCACACCCCAGGAACCCACAGCAGTCCCCCCATGGTGCTGGGCACCCCAACCCCGTCTGGAAGCATACCCCATCCATCCCACTGGGCTGATCAGTGCCAGTGGAGGGCCATCAACATTGCCCTCCCTCACCTGCCACTGCCGCTGGCTGTCCAGATTTCCATGGGGCGAGCTGCCAGCGTGCCCTGCAGCACAAGAACATCCAGTCGAGGTCGGTCTGGCCACTCTGATCGGGTGCCCGGCTGGTCAGTGACCCGCCCCGGCAGCCTAAGGAGTCCTGTGCACTGGTGGGGGCGGTTGACATGGACAGGTGGCCGGCAGTCGTGCATGCCTCTGGGCGCAGCTGTCTGCGGTGCACAGCTACGGGCGGGGAGTGCGGCGTGGATTCGCGTACTCTCCGCCCTTCATGCATAGTGCCAATGTAGAACAAATCTCAGTATTCTAGATCTCAGTGGGCTGCTACTTCAGATGTTTTATCAGAACCAGAACACTATGCCAGGAAAGCTGTTCCTTAGATACAACATGATTCTGGCTAAAAACGCCTTTCTAAAATGCTGAAAAAAAAACAAGGAATCAGTAGTCCACAGAGCCTACCAAACAGGAACAAACAAAATCACAAAACAAAATAATCCACAGGCTATCACAGCCAGTCCTGGTGACAAAGACAACCCCACAAAAGGCATAAACAAATTGCCAAACTATAAAAATAAAATTCAAATTACAATAAAACTGATTCACCATTGAACAAATGTGATGACTATCCTGCTGCCAACCAAAGCAAAGATTCCCTCCTTCTCAATCCACCAACTGTGCACAAGAAAAAATATTTAAACATTAGAAGAAATATGGAAAATTCTTACTTAACTATGGGAGCGCTACACAGACACAACTGCCCTGCTACTACTGCCAGCATTCTATAATTGATCATTTTGAAAGGATTAAAATGTCCCAGAGAAGGAGAAAATACCTTATTTAAAAAGATATTTACAAGACATGCTTTTCTAGTGTTCATTCATCTGTAGTGGATGACAGTGGTAGGTGGTATCAAAGAAAAACTACTTCCTGCATGGCCATTCGACTACCAGGGTAAGAAGAAATTTTGTAAACTATTCCAAATTCTGGAGGTCAGATTCAATAGCTAATTATGGAATTGATGAAAGAAGGAAAACCGTGTCATGGTGGTTACCCCTGTTGTTTCCTAAGCTACTTTTAACATTTTTGTCATCTTGAAATCTACAGTCCTGACCCACAGCGTGCTCCATGCTGCTATTTGCCCGACCACCAGACCTTGTCACCGGCACTGCAGCAGTTAACGGAATAATATGACAAAAGATCCTATTTAATTGCTCTGTGACAGGTTTGCCGCTTCCCACTGCATGGAAACGGGAACATGCTGAGCACCAGTTCTGTACGTCTCACCTATTTCAGTTTTAAATGTGTGGTTGGGTAGATTTGAAATGTTGGGCCCTATGACTTCAGGTGATGGACAAGCATCACAGGAACTCTGAGGAACCCAGATCCCGTTTTTATGCAAATGCTCTTAATAAAGTAAGAAGAACAGAACACCTATAGAGAAAAAATATTCAGAACTGGGCCAAAGTGTGGAGATTTTCAGTTTTCTCTGATACATCAGTAGATATTTTGCAGAGGTGTTTCAGCTGCAGTTGCAGCAACCATTATGGTTAGATATTTCCAGGTATTTTACAATATTTCCAAAGGGATTCTCTCTGCTGGCCCTACAGTGGTACTGCAGGCAACCAGGGAATTTCTCTAGAGATTACACAAAAAAAGCCAGGAAATATCCGACCATATCAATTGCTGCACCTGTAAATTCAGCTCCGCAGTCCTGGTATTGCTGCTATAGGCTGTTTTTCTACTGCAATGTTATCAACATTTTACTCAATGCAGAACAGTACATTTCATTAGCCGTGTAGACTAGAAAATCGTCAGGTTTAGCAGCCTTCTGTGGCCCAAGCAGATTACAGCATTCCAGCTGTCAGTAGCTGCCAACACTATGCAGTGTTAAGGATTCATCTGGTTTTAAATCAAAGCACTGCTGTTCTGTTAATCTTTTTTAGACCGGTGCAGATTCCTGAACCAGTGACATATTGCTTGTTTCCCTTAACCTTGACTCTCTCGGCTTACCTATAAAGGCTTTCTTTTTTCAACTTCTACTTTTCCTCCTTTTGAAACACTGTGAAGGACCTCCTTCTGCTGCAGCAATGACCCTTCCTATCTGAAAGAGCTTCTCCAATCCACTATCCCAGGATGTCATACCATTATCCATCACTCTGTTAGGGGGGCCATGACAGAGATCTATAAATATCTCACAGGGTTGAACAAAGTACAGGGGGGAGTATTCTTCAGAGGAGAAGGTGCATGAGAACAAGGGGATATGCAATGAAGCTGAAAGGGGGAAAATTTAGGAGTGATGTGAGGAAGTACTTCTTCACTGAAAGAGTTGTGGGTGCCTGGAACAGTCTTCTTGCGGAGGTATTGGGGCCAAAAACAGTAGTCGCCTTTAAGTATGCATGAGACAAGCACAAGGGAGTCTTATTTGGGAAGCAAGGGGAAGGAAGCTGAAGATCAGGTAGGGTCTGCAGTGACAGTATAGGCAGGGAATAATGGGCAGACTGGGTGGGCCAAGTGATCCTTATCTGCTGACAAATTCTGTGTCTCTGTTACCTCCCCCTAAACTTGGGTTCCCCCACAGTGGGACCCATACAACCATCTCCTAGGTTGGTGGTATCAAAGAGCCAGTCATTAGCAATGAGAAGGGGAGATGGACATTACTGGCGCCATCCCAAGGGGGAAGGGAGAAGGCCCATGATCAGTATGGTGGCTGAAGTTATTTTCCTGGCCAGGCAACTACTGTACCTTATCCTGGCATTTCCTCTACCAAAATTTCCACCTTTAACCATACAGGGGCACTTCTGGTGCTAGCATGCCTGATGTACAGATGTATGCATCCCCTACACACACACACACACACACACACAGGTTTATCCAAGTGCTGGTACAGCAGCAGGAATCACTGCCCCCATGGAGGAGGGGGCATCCTTTCGGATACGTAGTACTCCTCCTGTAGGCCGATCACCATCTTGCAGGCACAGAGCAGAATGCCAGGTTGCTGGTATTGTATATGATGCTTACTGCTGCACTATCAGGTGAGCCCCAAGGCTCTTTGATAGAGACAATTTGCCTACCAGCTGTCACATTTTGGTAGCCAAGTTGTATTTGGATAAATTCAGACTATGGGGTACTAAAAACAAGTATCTTCCACTACTGTTATGAATGTGTAATGAAAAGACAAAGACTGTTTCTGCTTTTGAAAATAAAGTTCTCTGATTATTTTGCCCACTTCTGTAGCTAGGTAGACTGGACCACTTGGAAGGCTAAGTGACTTGCCCAGGGCAACACAGTGAGTATGTATCTCTAGTGATGTTTGAACTTGTGATTTCCTGGTTTCCAATCTGGTGCCCTAACCAAAAAAACCATGCAGCAACCCCCAGCAGAGCCAACATACTCACTGCATGACCTTAGGCATGTGACCTACACACGAACATACGAAGCTGCTAGTGGATGCAGGCCATAATGATCTATTGAGTCTGCTCAGGTATGCAGCTAGTTACACCAAGTAGCTGCCCCCCCGGAGTTGTACTACCCCTCCCCCCCTTTCCCCTCTCTCCCGCAATGTAACCCATCTTCCCCCTGGGCCATACTGACACAATCTTCTTCTTTATCCTGTCCCAACCCCTCTTAAAACTGGTCACTGACCTTGCCACCACTACCTCCTCTGGCAACACGTTCCAGCCTTTCACCACCCTTTCTGTGAAGAAGTGCCTCCTCATTTCCCTTCTGAATCTGCCCCCCACTAATTTAGGGCCATGACCCCTAGTTTTACCTTCCTTTCTTAGGTTAAAGATGCCCTCAACGCTGGTCTTGCTTATTTCCTTTAAGTATTTGAAGGTTTTAGTGATATCCCCTCTCTCTCTGCCTCCTGTCCTCCAGATAGTACATGTTCAGCACCATCAGTCTCTTTTCGTATGTTCTGTCTACCATGCCTTGTATCAACTTTGTTGCTCTTCGCTGTACCACCTCCAGTAGTTTGATATCTTTCTTAAGGTAGGGGCACCAGAACTAGACACAATACTCCTGGTGTGCTCTCACCAGTGAGCTGTATAATGGCAGAATAACCTCCTCCTTCCTAGAGGTGATGCCCCTGGCTATGAAACCCAGTATTCTGTTTGCTTTAGCTGCTGCCTTTCGGCATTGTGCTGTGTGTTTCATGTTACCCCTTACCATAATCCCCGGGTCCTTCTCCTCTTCCGATACTATCACCTGAACTTCCCCTAGTCAGTAGCTGGCCTTTGGATTTTTGGCTCCTATGTGCATCACTTTACATATTTTAGCATTAAAACCCAAACTGTCAGGTACCAGACCATTTTTCCAGCTTTGCCAGATCCTCCCTTAGATCCTGTCTCCCCTTCTCTTTGTCTACCCTCCCACAGAGCTTAGTATCATCTGCAAAGAGACAGATTTTGCTCTTGATCCCTTCTGCTATGACCCCAGTTAATATAATGAACAGCACGGGTCCAAGTACCAAGCCCTGTGGGACACCACTGGTCACAGGCAAGGTTTGGACAACTCACACCCTACCACTACTCTCTGGTTCCTGTCAGTCAGCTCTTTACCCACCCCAGTAGTTTGTCCCCAACCCCAGGTTTCCCAGCTTGCTGACCAACCTGCCATGGGGTACTGAGTTGAACACCTTGCTGAAGTCCAGATAAAGTACGTTCACCACCTGCCCTTGGTCCAAGGTCCTTGTAACCCAGTGGAAGAACTTAAGAAGTCCACCATGCTGACATAACCTCTCCCTAACAAACCCATGCTGCCCATTATCCTGGAGACAATTATCTTCAAGGAAGGACACAAGCCTTTCTTTCAGCGTGGCCTCCATTTACTTATCCACTAGGGAGGTTAGCTGACTGGCCTGTAGTTTCCCGACTCATCTCTAGGACCACTCTTGTGGATAGGCACCACATTAGCTGTCCTCCAGACTCAAGGGAAACACCCCTGCTTGAGCAAGGTGTTAAATAGGTCTATCAGTGGTGCTGCCAATATTTCCACCAGTTCCTTAAAATCCTTGGGTGCACCCTTTCCAAGACAGAAGCCTTGTCCACCCACAGTTCCTTAAGTCCTCTCAAGACCCTGTCTACCTCCACCACCCCCCCTTAAGGGGCTTCCTGATCTTTCCCTTCAGTATGGGCCTGCTAGCCTCCCTGGTGAAGACAGAGCAGAAATATTCATTAAATGTCTCCGCTTGTTCCACACCCTCCTTCACCCATCCACCCTCTTGATCCTAACTATCCTGTCCCTTCTGCTTCTTTTCTCCTAAATGTTGCAGAAGAAATCCTTCTCCCCTTTCTTAATCCCCTAAGCCAATCTAAGTTCTTTCTCAGGATGGCTTCTCGGACCTCCCTGTCACACTCTCTAGATTTTTCTGTGTAAATCTCCCTGTCTTCTTCCATTGCGGTACACTTGTACCTCAGGAAGACTGCCCTCTTGTCTCTTACCTTTTCTGCAACCTTGCTATTAAACCAGCTTGGCCTCTTGGTTCTGGCAGTCTTTTTCCAACCCTCTGTACAAGTGCTGGTGACCTCAGTAAACCTCATCTTCAAGACGGTCCATTTTTGGTCCATATTGATCCCTGGTTGGATCTTTGCCAGATGCTCCCTTACTATGCTCCCCATCATTCTGATGTTTGCCTTCTTAAAGTCTGCTACCTTTGTTTTAGTCCTGGCTGCCTTGTTTCCCATGCAGATTGAAAACCACACTGTTCAGTGGTCACTATCTGTGAGAAGTTCCCTCACCTCCACGTCCTGGACCTGCTCCCGATTTGACAACACTAGATCTAATATGGCCTCTCTTGTTGGTACCTTGACTCCATGAGTCAGAAAACAGTCCTGAATAGCATCCATGAGGACCTGTTCTCTGCTGCAGGTGGTAGCTGGGATGTGCCAGTCTACTCCTAGCTGATTGAAGTCACCCAGAATTACAACATTTCCTCTGCCCCCTGCTCTTCCAATCTGTTCTCCCAACTCCCTGTTTAAATCAGTTCCCTATGAAGTTGGTCTGTACACCACCCCCACTTGAATTCTTCTGCCACTGGTATTCTGTAGTACTGCCCAAAGGGCTTCTGTCGTACCCCTGTCCCCTCCTCCCTACTACACTCTAGTCCTTCTTGTACAGTATATACAAAGCCACCCCCTACCTTTAGCCCAGTCCTCCTGTGCACTTGGCAACCCAGGAAGTCTAGGTCCCAGCCGTGGAACTGAGTTGCCCAAGTTTCTGTAATGGCAGCTATATCCACAGTACCTTCTGCCAATAGTGCCTGTAGGTCTGCTGCCTTGTTTCCCAGGCTCCTAGCAATCAGGGTTACTACTTCCCATTGCATCCCATGGCCTTCTTTGCCTCTGTTTATACTGTACCTTGCTTAATACCCACCTTCCCTACTATCCCAGCCCCGTGTACTCCCCTGTTTTTTGTTGATCTTCCTGGGAGGGGGGGTTAACTTCCCAGTGTTCAAATCTATCCAGTTGCAGTATACCCTCATTTGTCAGTCAGATACACAACCACAGTTTGTGACTCACAGATATTTTCAATATGCTGTCCAGGGTTTCCAAAGATTTTACATTTGAAAATTATCTGTCAACTGAATTGATATTTACTTATCAAAAGGGGTTCTCATGAATAATTATATACAATTTATTTGAACTAGACAAAATGAATTCTGATTTGAAATATTATTATTAAAGTGTTATATTCTTACAAAAATAAAGCGCTGTTCAGAAGCTTCATAGAAACATAGACTGTGTCTGCAGAAAAGGACTGGTAGCCCATCTGGTCTTTTTTCTTGCCTAACACTACACCCCACACTGCATTTGGTCATAAGTGTCCCTGCTTCCTCCCTTACCTCTGTTTATTATACTCATATGCCTGTCCCATGCATGGTTGAAATTCCCCACTGTCTTAACCCTCACCACCTCCTTTGACAGGCTGCTTCAGAAAAGAAACAAGCAAATGTTTAGATCTCTACAACTGGACCCAAATATTTGGACCTTTTCAAATTCAACAAGAGGGTCACTGTCCATCCCCACCTATAGTATAATTACACACAGCTTTAATCAGCTTTGCTTATCTTTATATCTTGATCACTCCCCACTAATAAGTGCAAGTTTTATCCCTGCCTATAATAATTAGACAATTAGCTTTCTTTGGAACATTTCCTAATAGCATTTTCTTGTGGCAAATTTAACTTTCAGACCTAAATGCTCACGTAACACAGTTTAATGGAAGCTTAAATCTGTTATAGATGTAAAAGGATACACTTTGGTGGTAATGAAAAGTGACCCATTCAACAATGGAAGCTCTGCTGCTTAAAGATGTGTTCAAATTCGCTAATTTGATATTTCATATAGTTCTATAAATAACATGCTGTCAGACAGTTTTCATAATTGTGATCATTAGTGCAAATTATTATGCTGTTCTCCTTCACTTACTGGAAATTAAAACAATATATTACCGTGAACCATAAACCACTCAAAGGTGAGCTTTTTTCCTGGAAAGAAAGAAAGAAATGCATTGCAAACTCTAAAAAGCCACACACAGTCAAGAAATGCAAAGCGACTGGGACTGGGTGACTTCTTAGGAAAAGACAACCAGTGCTGCAGTCGGATTCCTGGGTCAGGTAACAAGTGAAAGTCTGGTGTCTCCTGAGCAGCAGCAGCATCTATCACATTGTGTCTGGATTCAGTACCAAGTAATTAAGAAATGTGTCTCAACTTGAGACAGGATTAATTGACCAAGGAAACTAGATCACCCCACTCACCCCAAACATGCATATGTCATTCCATATTACTGATATAGCTGTCACAAACGCACTCCGCAGGTCAGGCCCTCTGCTCCCACAGTGCCACCCTCAGAGTGCAATAGTGTGAACAGGTAACAGACAGGGTAACCCTCCTGTCTGCTTTTGGGTCTGAATCACCTTTAGCCTCAAATTCTGGGGGGATTCAAACTGTGAACCTTATGCTAGCGTACCCAAATGTACAGGCTCAGATAATATTCTCTTTGGGGGATGCAATATATCTTTCGCCTAAGGGCACCTAACCAGGTATCCAAAATGAACCCTTAAAACTCTATAAGAGACCTGAGGTGTATATTCTTACCTTTTTCCAAGCTTAGTAACACCATCCAGCCCTTGAACAGTTGTCAGACTTAAAAATACAGGCACTCCACATGCAAAAATAATGGAAGAGACCCAGGCAGAATCTTAAAGAATATGTTTACTAAAAATGGATAAAAACAGTAAGATAAAATGCAGAACAAATATCAAAGTGCATCACAATCACATAAAAGAAAAACAAGGAAAACTACAGAACGAACTCCTACCACAATACATTTAGATTGTTTCTATCTAATGTATTACCTCTGTAAGTACAGTTAAATTAGAGATCTTTGTTTCTTAAAAGCCCAAAAAGATATGTCCTACATTTCAGACACAAGTATCAGTTTAAACTCTGTGCCTCCACACCCCTTCTGTGAGTCATCTAGCTCCTCCTTTTAGAATATAAAATTACAAACATGATTTCCTGCCAGGAGGTATTTTAAATAATGTGAACATCAGTAAAAACCCATTTCCCAAATGATGAGTCTTTGATCAACCAGTTCCTTTGTGGTTTACAACCCTGTAGTCCTTCACCCAGGTGTGAGACAGTCAACAGGAATCAGCTAAATGATGTCCTTTCCTGATGTAATAACATTTGTATTTAAGTTCTAACTTCAAAAACAGCAGCAGGTGATGAGGACCATAAACTGTCTCTCTAGAAGGATGTTCCAAATAACTGTTTCCGTCTGGTCTGTTTAATTACATCCTGGTTTTCAGCTACTGACAATTAAAGTTTAAAGGACCAAATCTCACAGACTGACATTTCATACACTGACCATTTATTTATAATACCAATCTCATACAATAATCATAACCAGCCAGCTGGCCAATCATCACAATATCTACTAACATTGCCTGTACACTCTCACCTTCTAAAATCTGATTATTTCCTGTAGTACATAAAAAACTTGAAGGTTTTTATCACTGGACTGCTAGAAACAGATGAAACCCAGAAGGAAGAATGAGGCAAAGAAAACCATCCCTGAACATGAAAGGAGAACAAGTTCAGGGAGATGCTTATCTATGGACTTTCGAGGCAAAGTGCAACAGTGCTTCTTAATCAACCAAGACAGAAGTTTCATTAACCATTATAAATCACCACACAATTTTCAGTCCATTTAGACTCATAATTTCAAATATTTCAGGTACACTTATAACCATAAGAGGCTGCCTCATGCATACAGTTCTAAAATTTGAAGCTCTAAGTTCAATTGACATAGCCCATTTTCCACACTGGGGGTTCCCTAATATTCTACAAAATAAAACTATATGATTCTAAATTTAAATTCTATTTTGTTTAAAGAGCAGGTTCTTATCTTCCAATGTCTTGCCTCCCTCAAACATATAAGATAGTTTACCTGGCCCCAAGTTGTCTGCTATTACACATTCCATTTATTGCTGCTTTGTTTAAAAAATACATTCGATCGTATTTGACTCAGTTGAGCCAAAATGCTGTCATTTCTTGAATTGGCCAACATGCCGCCAAGGTGACAGGGACCCCATTAGTCGAGCGGTGGCCTTGATTTCTTATAATCGGAACAATAAAATATAATAAAATCCATATAAAAAGCACCTGCATTCAACTCTATAGAGCATGCCCTCGTGCTGTTCATTTTATGACATCACAAAACGTGCCAGCATGGGGGCATGAAGGCAGTTTCAGGAAGTGGCAGCATTTTGGCTATTAGCTCCACTGAGCCAAATACAATCTAATGTATTTTTTAAACATGGCAGAAATATGCGAAGTATGAGCTGCTCTGTAAACAAATGTCTCTAACATTAAATATAGTACATTTATATAGTAGGTACAGTTCCTGTCTATCTATTATGGTTATAAGAGATTCTTCTTGAACCCTTTGTGTGCTAGAACTGCTCAGGATCACTTTGTAGTTCTCTCACACAAAGAACTTGAGAATACACTCATAGCCGTAAGATGCACACTAACTGTACATATAAATACTGTATATACTGCATAACACCTGAATATAGAATACTTAAGCAGCATGAAATCATTGCTGGGTCATCTACCCCTCCAAAGCCTATAAATACATTTAAGTATAGGATATGTAATAAGCTACACTGTGATAATATCACATATATGTCCAAACTCAGAGGTTCCAAAATGCCCAGGTTCCTTACAAGGGAATGCACTGTGGTAATACCATGGATATGTTCCTGTGGTTCAAAATGCATGAGGGGAAAAAAGACAATCAACTCCAGGGTTATTTGAAAAGCTTCAGTTTATTGTCAGAAGAGATGGCACCACCTTCCTAGGGGATGGTTCATGGCTACCAAACCACTCTGACTCAACCTCACAGTGGAATCTTCTTTCATTTCATAAAATTCTGTCATGTATCCTAATACGTTGTAAGTCCCCCCCCCACCTCCCGGTGCCAAATGTTAAAAAGGGGGAAGCAGGCACTCCACATTCAGAAACCACAGTCACAATAGTTGCTCATTTACCTGGCCCAAAATGATTAGTCCACAGGGTGTAGACAGTCTCTGCTCCGGGGGCTGCAGCTGCAGGGACAAACTTGCTGAGGCAATCACAGGCAGTTGCATTAAATAAGTTCACTGTCCACACCAATCAGAGGTTAATAAACAGATTTAATTGAGGAAAAGATAAAATAAGGCCACTCCATGGAGCATAGGGAAATATTCAAGTGGGTGATCTCCTTTACACATGGCCAGGGCCAAGATTATGGTGCTACACATTGATCCGGGGATCCATACTGCTTGCTTCTCTTCAGAGCCAAATCAGGCTCTAAATTGATATTGGTAGCAGCAATACTCTGGGCTGAATAAGGCCACAAAACAAGCCAGCAGCTCCCTTACACTCTCCTGCATGAACTTCATCTGTTTCAACATTGACTACATTTCCACATCATGCTGCTAGGTGAGCACCCTACAGAACAGCACCTGTACTGACAGCTGCTCCTGGCAGTCTTGCACTCCCACAGCCCTGGTCAAGTTGGGAGATCCAGGTACTGCAGCCTCATGCACATGTCTCTTCAACCTTGGTTTCTTGCTTAAAATAATTTTGATACTTAATGGCAGGAATATACCTAATCCACACTCTCCACGGGTAACCCGTCAAAACAGTGACTGAACTTGAGCAACTCACATATGAGCGACTCAAGTTCAGCACTCGTTTTGTGAGCGACCCTGAAAGGGTAACAATGGGTGAAGAACAAGGTGACTGGAAGGACAGGATGGGGAACAGAAGAGGAGGAAGGGTATGTGAGAGGTAGTGCAGTAAGAAGCTTCCAAGCTGGCCATGTGGTGTGATGGTGAGGGTGGCTGGCTACAGTGGGGAGGGTGCAGGGTTCGGTGCTGGAGAGGAGCACTATATTTTGTCTTTTACATGCGGGAGTTAATTTTCTTTTTAAAAGGTTCTCCCCCTCCCTGACATGCACCCCCCTGAAGTTGGGAATCATTTTTAAGGGGGGTGCGGGGGCACAGTTCCCCACATAAATAACATATAAAATGTGTGTTTTTGCTGCTGTTGCCTCGCTGGGTGTGTACATCACCGGTTTGGTTTTTCAGCATTGTACACTCGCCGTAATGGCAATCATTATTTGGCAATCGCTGTTATGACATGGAACCCTCTACACACCCAGAGAAGAACTATTAACATACAAGCCAAAGAAAACATCTGAACACACACCTCTAGTAGTAACATACAATCCAGAACTGGAAAAAGTATGAAAAATAATAAAAGATTTACAGCCACTATTGTTTGAAGAGGAGACTCTAAAACATATATTTCCCACACATCCAGTGTTTGCCTTCCACCAACCATCAAACAGGAAACAGAACCTAGTATGAAGCTAACTTCCCACAGCACTCCAGCTAGCTGACAAAGGTACAAAACCATGCAAAGTTGATTATCTATGCTTCCAGGCTTTCATTATCTTGAGCTGGGACTACTCTAGTGCTCTATACCTAGGGTTATCTGGAGGTTTAATGTGACACCTGCAACTGGTCCAGAATGCTGCAATTTGGCTGGTGACAAGAACTCCTTGGAGGGACCACATCACGCTGGTGCTGCGTGTGCTGCACTGGTTGTCTTTGTGATGGCGCATAATCTTCAAGATATGCTTGTTAATATACAAGGCCCTGCATGGTATGGGATGTATTTACTTGAAAGATCTTCTGGTTTCCCACCTCCCAATCTGACCCCTCTGCTCCACTGATGCCAGCCTACTTGTTGTTACCTCATCCCATCTGAAGAAACTGGGAGACAGAGTTTTCAGGGTTGTGGCCCCAGTGTTGTGAACTCCCTTCCAGGAAGTATCTTCTCTGTGGGCACAGTAGAAGCATTTAAAAGTCTATGAAAAATGTATATATTTGAGCAATCCTTCCCCAGCTAGCAAGTCTTTTACCTAAATATACTATATTTATGGTTATATTTTTAATATGTTTTAATATGCATGTTTTGTTTATTTACATGTTAAACCCAGTACAGTGCCCTTTGCCCTACGGAGAGGGCACTCTGTAAATAAAATTGCCTTGCCTTGCCAAAACACCTCACTGCAAGCTACTGAATGTACATGTGTCTCTCCTTAGACATCTATCAGTCACAATGGAAACACATTTGAAATCCAAAACTCATATTCCTGTTCATCCAGTAATGTAGTATATATGATAAGGTGTGCAAAATCTGAGGATGGCTCCTGTGTTGGTGAAATTAGACAGAAACTAAAATGAGAATGAACCACCACAGTTTCATAATCACCTACAAATATGAGAATACACCAATAGGGGCACATTTCTTAAGATAAGGCCACTCCATCAATGATTTTATTGTCACTGTGTTAAAAGGCAATTTCAAGAATGTTCAAGAATAATAACTATTAAAAAAAAAGAAAAAAATGCTTCAAATGTTTCTCCTTTCATCCTTGAACCACCACATCAGCCTCCTTCTCCCAGACCAAAATGGAACAATCAGTTTGAGCTTGAAGTTGTCTCTGCAGCAGGTACTCTTAATGAAAATGGAGTTCTTCCTGTCTGTTTTCTTTTCTTTCTTTTTTTTTTTTTTTCACTGTAAATTGACTTTGCAGTGCTTAGATGTTTAAACAAGCTACTAGGGGTAGACAAATACCTTATTTCAAATATTCAGCTGAATATTCATATTCAGGGCCTCAAATATTTGGAATTCAGTATTTATATTCATTATTCGTGTACCTGTGGGGGGAGTAAAAAACCAGCCCCATACCCTTTTCCCCATCCCAGTCATGTTAAAAACAACACTGTCTTCCCAACCCTCTGCAACAAGTCCACTCCCTCCGTCCCCCTCCCCCCCAGCACCCACAGTTGACGTTTTCATTAAAAGTGAACTCCCACAATGGGCATCTGGCACAACCTGCCCACCTCCACTCCTCTTCCAATTTTGTTAGTCATTGTAAAAAATCATCCTCACCCCCACCCCCATCCTTGTAGCAGCACACAAATCCCTCCCCCATCACTACAATTTCCTAACATTAAAGTCCCTGTCAGGCACAAAGATGGCCAACACAAGCTGCACTACTCCATGGCTGGCTGCCTTCATGAGAATGGGAAAGTGCTTCCATGCTTGTTTGCATAGTAAAACAGCTGATCACATGATCAGTTCAAAGGGAACCTTCATTGCTGTGTTCATTTGCATGGAAACAGGATCCTTGTCCCCTGCAGTTGATCTACTCCGACTGTTTAGTCATTTGCTGAAGTCACTGTCCGTGACATAACAATCTGCACAAAAACAAACTGAGTAGCCACAATTTGAACATTGTGTCTTGAGCAAAGGATTTATCAGTAAAAGAAGATGAACTTTAGGGGATAATGATCCTGTTTCTCCAAGTAAATTAACCTGGGTATGAAGTGTATGTGTGTGTGTGTGTATATATATATATATATATATATATATATATATATATATATATATATATATGTATATATATATATATACACACATACACCTAAAGGTGGAGACCCCTGGCAACTATCGCCCCATCTCGCTACTCCCTACCCTAGCCAAACTACAAGGACATCTAGTCCTCTCTCAACTCACCTCCTTTCTATCTGATACCTTCCTCTTCACCCTGTTCCAATCTGGTTTCAGGAAAAAACACTCTACCAGCACCTCCCTACTTCAGCTCACTGACTCCATCCTCTCCGGGATGGACAAGGCAAATCACCTCAGCCATACTTGTTGACCTTGCCAAGGCTTTTGACACTGTTTCCCACTCCCTTCTCCTTGGTTTCCTCTCATCTGCTGGTCTAACCCCTTCTGTCACTAATTGGTTTGAGGCCTACCTTACTGGTAGAACCCAATCAGTTAAGATCGCAGATGCCAGCTCACCACCCCTCACGATCTGCACTGGCATTTTTCAGGGCTTCGTGCTTGGTCCCCTTCTATTTTCCATCTTCCTGAATGACCTGCCATCTGTCTGCTCCCCCTCTCCGCCATACACATCTACACTGATGATACTATCCTGTATGCATCTGGCTCATGCCCAGCTGAGATTACATCCTGCTTGCAGCACAACTTCAGCAAAGTTCAGCTCTGGTTTGCAAACCATTAATTATTCCTCAATGCCAAGAAGACAGTCTCCATGACCTTTGGCACAAGGCAGAGACTCTCTAGGCTTCCCTCCCTGCCCACTTTCTGTACTCTTGATGGGAATTTACTTGAGGATACCTCGTCCTTCAGATAACTTGGGGTTTGGTTAGACCAGCACCTCAACTTCTCTGGACATATTGATGCGATCCAGAAAAACTTGCACCCCAAGTTCAGTGCCTTGTTCAGGAACTACAGTTGCATCCCTCCTGCGGCTAGACATGATTTTGTTCAGAAGATGATCCTCCCAATTTTTGACTACTGTGATGTAGTCTATGGTGCTGCTCCTAAGTGCCCTCTGACCAGATTTAATGATCTCTTCAACTCCTTCTGCTGCTTTGCTCTTGATGCTCCCTCTCACATCCACCGCTGTGACCTCTATTGAGCCCTTTCCTTCCCCTCCCTTAGAAATAAACACCTCTCACACTGTGCTAAATTCATCACTAAACACTGGCTGGGTGAACTCCCTTCCTACCTTTCCCCCTCATTTGTAACACCCCTTCCTCCTTCCCACTCCCTCAGATCTACTGACATGCGCACGCTAACTGTCCCCCGCCACTCCACCCTCTCCGGCCAGGCTGGGTACTCTCACCGTTTCCTTAAAATCTGGAACTCTCTACCTCTCCAAATCTGATACTCCTCCTCCCTCTGTTCCATCAACACTGCCCTCTCCACCTGTCTTGCACTTAACTGTTCCTGTTATGACCCGCCTTAATTTCCTTCATCTTGCTCCTTACAGTTCATCCCCCTTTGGAATTTACCCAATGCCTCTATCAGCTCTACTGCCTCTACTGACCCTGGCCCCTCCTAGGTGCTAATTTTCATACCTTTCTCCCTTCCCCTCTCTCCCCCTTTTCCTCTAGCCTGCACACTGCCCTTGCGGGGTTCACAGCACCCTGAAGGGATCCTATAGTGCCTAGGCTTGGCACCTTTTCTTCCCCATCCACCTATCCTTGGCATTCCAAGTCCTCTTGTAGGGTCCCCAGCATCCTGTAGGGTTCCTTGGATCAGACCTCATCCCCTCCCAGGTATTATTTCTCATTCCCTCCCTCTCACTATCCCTCTAAAACTACAACACCTAGCTGTAGGAGGGTTTACAATCTCCTGAACTTCCCTGCACCCTTGCAGGGTTCATTGCATCCTAAAGGGTTCTCTTTTTGGATCAGGCCTTATTCCCCATCCGAGGTGTTAATCATGCTTACTCCCTCTCTCTCTCTCTCTCTCTCTCTCTCTCCCTCCCTCTCTAATTACTAATCCAGTCCCCTGTCCCCTTGCAGGGTTCCCCACATCCTGAAAGAGTCTCTGGGACACAACTCTGCACTATCTGTCATCTCATCCTCTCTATCCTTCACCTCTTATTTCACGATAGCACTTGTTCACTTATTACCGTTGCACTTACTAATTGTTCTCACAAATTACGTATGTATGCAACGCTGTTTGTAACAACTGCCTTAATTAATTGTATGTTATACTGATCTTGGTAACTTGAATGTAAAATGTCTCATCCCTATTGTACCCCTTCCCCCCAGGTCGCACCAGGAGATGATCAACCTGTTGCTCGGTGTGCCTTCCTGGTGAAATATTTCAATAAATAAATAATATATAGTATATCACATATAAGCTTACTGTATGTCTAAATATTATACTCTTCAAAGGTTTCTCAAAAGTAAAAAAATATCCCTTTAAGTCTGGATAGTTCACTGTCTTTACAGCAATCTTGTCATCTATGCCTCCTCTCTTCTCAACCAAAGGGATTATTAGCAAGGTGACGGATTTTTGATTTTCACTGAGAAACAATGGCAAAATCCAAGATTATACAAAGACATTCACCAAATTTAGCATTTTGTAGCAGAGCAGTAAATCTGCAGAATGTGAATTTTCTATGAAATATTCCCTGTGCTATTTGCATTTTGCTTTATTTAATTTTATGAATATTTAGCTTTCTGTTGTTCAGAACATTTATGCATAATAACAGCTAGACAGCAGAATCCCAGTAAAATTCAGAAATGAAACTAGCAATCACTGACACGATCTGATCCCAGAATTTCAAATCTTGGTAACAGAATTTGATTGCAGTTGCCGCCAAAGTCTTAGGTCAGACATTTCCAGACATTTCCCAAATTTTCTAAAGAGATTCGCCCTGGTGGCTCTTTAGCGGTACTGCAAGCAAAAACTTTTCCCTAGAGCTGTCACAGACATTTCAGGAAATATTTATTTATTTATTTATTTATTTACGAGATTTACCAGGAAGGCATACTGATCAACAATGCTCGATTCCAGATGCAACCAGGGGCCAAGGCCTGGTACATAGCATATAATTTGTACAATACAGTAATTAGAATACAGACAAGTTTGCTCCTGGCAACCATAGTCAGGAATTTACAGATAGGGACCGATACACAATATCACATAAGACTGCACAACACAATTTTGTAGATAATGGTTAGCTTAGCAGGAGCAGTTGGAGGAGAAATGAGCCTTGAGTAGCCAAGTACTATGATGGGGATTTTGCACGTGTCTTATGGGGATGGGTAGGGCGTTCCATAGCTGTGGGATTCTCTATTTGAAAGCTGTCTGTCCTTTGGTAGTGTGCATGAGTGGTACGTGGAGTAGTCTAGGGTATGTGCCTCTTAGAGAGTATGCAGGAGGAGGCTGTTGGGATAGGGTGGATTCCAGGTAGGGAGGGAGGGGAGAGGGACCAGTATTTGGCAGCGAACCTAGCACAGTTCATTAATCTGCGATCTTGGAGGGATGGCAGGGTGAGCAAGCTGTATAACGTGCGGTGGTGAGTGGATTGCGGGCAGTTGAGGATGAAACAACAAAAGTAGTGGAATAGGGTGTCTAGACTTGCCAGGGTGGATGCCGGTGAGATAGTGTATACTATGTCGCCATAGTCGAGAACAGAAAGTATCATTTTTTGGACAATGGCTAGCCTCGTTTGCATGGGGAGGCAGTTCTTGTTTCGATAAAGTGCACCCAGTTTTGGGAGCAGCCTCTTGTGCAGGGAGTCAATGTGAGGTGCAAAGTCTAGGTACTGATTGAGTCAGACACCTAGATATCTATATCTAGTGCATTGCTCCAGGGGAGACCCTTCCAGGGTTTTGAATGGGGGACAGGAGGTTTGTCGGGAGAGTCTTTGTTGGGAGCCAAATGTGAGTGACACAGTTCTTTTAGGGTTTAGAAATAACTGGTTTGACCTGAACCAGTGCTGGATGGCAGTGAAATCCTCCTGAAGGAGAGATGCCATGCTGCTTGTTGAGGGGCCTGATGCACACAAGACTGTGTCGTCCACATACATTTGTATGGAAGAATGGGAGCATGAAGAGGGGAGGCCATTTAGAAAAATGGAGAAGAGTATTGGTCCTAGTACTGATCCTTGGGGGACACCAGATGTGACTGGAAGGGGGGATTGATGTGTGAGAGGCAAGTCTGACCACTTGTTTCCTCCCCACTAGGTAGTCTTGGAACCACTCTGTCGCTGGGTGTGCGAGCCCTGCTTTGGTAAGTTTGGAGGTGAGTAGGGAATGAGAGACAGTATCGAATGCCTTTGCAAGGTCTATAAAAATGGCTGAGGTGATATGTCCTTTGTCGATGCCAGTGAGAATGTCTCCGGTGACTCGTAGTAGGGAGGTGACAGTTGCATGGGTTTTGCGGAAGTCGGATTGGTAAGACGTAAAAAATGAGGAGGCGTCCAAGTACTGAGTCAGTTGTGACAGGACAAGTCGCTCCTGTAGTTTGGCCAGAATAGGTAGTAGGGAGATATGTCTGTTAATGCCTGGGGAGGAGGGGTCACCGCCTTTAGGGAGGGTTATGACGGTGGCCATTTTCCAGGCTGTTGGTACCTTGCCCAGAGAAAAAGAGAGGTTGAGAAGGGTGGCCAGAGGGGTGACTATGGCTGGGGCTGACAAGAATAGCATCTTGGCATCCAGGGACAACAGGCATTTGCCTTTGTTGGGGTTCAGTGCCCTCAGGGAGCCAAGGACTTCTGCTGGGGAAACTAGTTGGAATGAGACCGGCAGGACAGGGGAGTTAGTTTGGGGTATGGGGTGGGGGGTGGGCCAGGTGTGTTTGTCCTGGAGGGAGGATAGTAGGTTGTCAGCACAGCTGGAGAAGTGGATGTTAAAAGCTTCAGCTACACAGATGGGGTCAGAGATGAGGGTGCCCTGAGCTAGTAGTATTGGGGGTGGGGGTTGGGTTGGGGGGAAGAGCAGGGATTTGAGAGATTTCCAGAACTCCGTAGGGTGGTTAAGGTTTTTACTAAAGGTTGATAGGAAGTAGCATTTTTTGGCTTGTTGGATGCTGTTTGTGCAAGCATTACGAATGGATCTGTAGGTAGTAAGGGAGGCCTGGGTGCCTTGCTTCTTATGTGCTTTCCAGGCATGGTCTCTGGAGTGGCATTTTCTGATTATGTCCGCCGTGATCCATGGGAGATGAGCCCCTCTAACTATTTTTGTACACAGAGGAGCGTGCTTGTCCCACACTTTTAGGAATCTGGTTTAAGAGTTTTACCAGGAAAGCATACTGAGCAGTGAACCCCTCAATTCCAGATGTGTCCTGGGGGAAGGGGGAAGAGGAGCTGGGGAAGGGGGAAGATAAATATCTGACCATGTCTTTGGCTGAAAATGTACTGCAATTACTGCAGATCTGTGGCCCTGATTATTAAGAACTACAGTGGACCCATCCAGGATGCAATACAGTAATTTGCAGTAAATCGCAGGTCATAAAATAATACGCTTATATATCTATCAGTGATGCTGCATCTATATCTGTTTAAACTGCTGATTTAACCTTGTACAGTGTATACATTCTGTACTCTTTTCTGCTGTACTATTCTTTCCATGTATCCTCTTCCCCAGGACTCCTCAGGAAAAGAGCTATTATGGCTTAGTATGCCTTTCCTGCTGAAACTGTTTTTAAAGGGGGACTCGGGCCAAAATTTCTAGCATCAATAATTTCAGAATTTGGATCAGCATATCCCCAGTCAGCCTCATGCCAAAAAGTAGATCTCTAAGTTACTTTGTTTAAAAGTTACAGGTCATTTTGTAATCCTAACTTCATTGCCTGTTCAAAAAAGCCAGTTTCATTAAAGAACTACTGATAATGTTACAACCAGTACTCACAACCTAGTCCTTCTTGCAAACTACCTTATAAGATTTATTTCTCCCACGTTATATAAAACTGCAGGTGTAGTAAACATCTGAAAAGGAAAGCTGACAGTGGGTGATTCAGGGCATGCATTTCCATAATGTGCAGATGCAAGGTAGGGTACTTCAGAATGTGACAGGTGTTGAAATATAGCAGTAACCATGGCTTTAGAATGACAAAAATGTGTGCAATTTTTAGAATACCACAGAGATGAGATTTTGAAATGCCATCAAATTGCAACTGTGGAATGTAGCAATGACACAATCTCAGAAAGTAGCTGGGACGCACAATTTTGGAAAATGACAGGGATGCTAAAATTCATAATATGGCAGTGTCATGTAGTTTTAAAATGTGACAGAAATACACAATTTTGAAATGCAGGAGACACATAGTTGGTGTCAGGGATATGTAATTTCATAATGTGTATTGGATGCATTAATTTGGCATGTGGTAGTGATGCACAATTTCAAAATGAGGTGGGGATGCCTGATTTCAGATTGTGGCGGCAACAATCAATTTCAGAATGTGGCATGGACATGGAATCTCAGAATGTGGTGGAGACGCAGTTTTAGAATGAGGCAGTCACATGCAATTTCAGAATGAGGCAGAGATGCATAATTTTAGAATGTGACTTGGACATGCAATGTCAGAATGTGGCAGTGACACTCATTTTCAGAATGTGGTGGGAATGTGCAATTTTGGATATGGTGGGGTTGCACATTTTCAGAATGTGACAATGAGAGGCAATATTGGAATGTGAAATTTTACACACAATTTCAGAATGAGGCAGGCAGGTACAATTTTAGAATGTGGAGGAGACATGCAATTTTGGAATGTGGTAGTGATGCACAATTTCAGAATGTGGTGGTGACACACAATTTTGGAATGTGGTAATGACACACAATTTTAGAATATAGTGGTGATGCACAACTTTGGATTGTGGTGCTGATGCGCAACTTCAGAATGTGGCGCTGATGCTAGAGGTGTGTGAAAAAAACTTCTGCAGGCAGAATTCAAGCAAAAGACTTACTTTCGCTTCCTAAAAGTTCAGAAATCCCACTTCCAATCGCCACCCGTCCAATTGCCCCCCAAAAAGGCCTGGTGGCTAGCAGTCCTTCCCCCACCACCCACCCAACGTTGTAATAAAAGCCCTGATGTCTGCCTTGGTGGCTAGCGGTTCCTCCCACCCGATCACCCATTCAACCTCCAATAAAAATATCCCTGAGGGTTAGCAGTCCCACCCCCACCCTATCACCCACCCGACAAAAGCCCTGGTGGCTAATGGTCCTTCCCCACCCAGTCACCCACCCGACATGTCCAGTAGCCAGTAACCCCCCATCTCTATCTCTGTCCCATATAGTATTTTAAAGGCGCACTGATAGCTTTGCCGCTCTGTTTTTGATAACATCAAAGCAGTGTGCCTTTTGGCACACACCTTTGTAATTTGTACCGTGGAATGCCCCCATAGATCTAAAAAATAATCAGTTGTACCAGTTTTGGTAATTTGTAGTAAAATGAGTTGTTCCCTTAGTCTGAGGTTAAATCACCTGCCACCAGAATCATATCCTGATTGAGAATGCGCATCAAGCACGAGTGCATTCCTAAAGTGGAATTTTATACAATGCCCACTCTATAAATGTGCTGCCCCTGTAAATTCTGCAATAGCAAACGACTCCTGGTACTTTAGAACCAAAACCAAGCACTGCGAGTATCACAATTTACATTTTCAAATTGGAGCCGAAATCCCACGCATGCACGAGAGAAACATGTGCATAGATCCCGCACATGCTCAAGAGAATGCCGCCCTTGTACATGTGTGGTATTTCAGCTCCACTTTGAAAATGTAAATTGTGATACTCGCAGTGCTTGGTTTTGGTTATAAAGTACCAGGAGTGGTTCGCTATTGTTGAATTTACAGGGGCAGCATGTACAAATTACATATGCATGTGCCAAAAGACACACTGCTCAGATGTTATCAAAAATGGAGGGGCAATGCTGACAGGTAGTCTAGTGATTTGAACCCCCTTCCCAATCCCCAGTGCCTGAATTGATATGTTATTCCCAGGTGATCTAGTGGCCCCCCACCCCAGTAGGTAGTGTCCCACCACCCCACTCCCACCCCCATCCCAAACCCCAGCAGACAACAGGCATAGCCCTCCTCTCTCCACCATGGCCAGCCTGCCCACTGAGCAGTAAACGAATGAGCGTGTTCTTGTAATGCTTGGTGTCACATGGTGTCACTGTTTCCAAATGCTATAAATACACATTGTCATCTGCAGTGTTAATAAAGAGTCAGAAGGGGTGCTGTACAGCAGTAGTGCCATGCATGTGTGCCTCCCATGCCCTTTAGCCTGTGGGTGGGTACCAATGTACTGTATATTTAGTTTCTATGGATTTTCACATTTTTCCCATCTCTCCAGCTAATGTTGCTCTTTTATGTTATGAGAGCTTTTATAATTCTTTTGCTTATGATAACATTTCTGTTCTAGTTGTTGGATGAATTTGCATTTTTCTCAGTTTGGAATTTAATAGAAGTCTTTAGCCTACTAGAATGGTATCGTAATCAGGCTTGCCCTGAATCAATGCAGTTTCATCCATTTTTCTCACTACTCACCCTCTCTGTCCTTTCCTTTTAAAAGGGAAGGTTTTCTGATGTTTGGGAAACAGGATATTCAGCTCTCTGCAGTTGTCCCTGTTTTATCAGATGTGGCAACAGAGTTCAGTGCATGCATTCCCTGAAAAATTGCAGTGTCTCCTGCTGGTGGCCAGTTTCTTCTACCAGTGGAGTGATGGAAGGTTATGCAGGACCTGAAGAAACTCTACAGCTCACTAGTGGTGTCCAAACCTCATCTATTGGAGAAGAGAAGGTGTATGCATATAGACCCTTACCACATTTTGCTTCTCTCTACTGGTGTCCTAATTCCATGAAAAAGGAGGTAGAATGTGAAAGTATAAAGGCTCAAAGAAAGTATTCCAAGCTCTCTATGGAGCATAACATCTCCCTGACTATGAGTTGGTATCATGTTTTTGTGGCTGCCTCTGTATTGTCCTTGTCTCTTGGAGAGGCACTGTTGTGTCTCTGTATCATAGTCTCCATGACTCATGGATCTATAGTATCTCATGTATTAGCTTTCCATGCAAACATAATGTAAATCTAAAACTGTACTTAGGGATCTGGATCTAGATCTGAACTCATGCTTAGCTATAGAAAAAAAGGTGCTTACTTTTTCCCCTAACTAGTGAAACAAAGTGGAGTTTGTCTGCATTATCTGGTATCACGTAATCTGAGTGATGGAAAAACAGCGACAGCAATTTGAACACGGGCATTTTGCGATTACCAGTACAACGCCCGTACATATAGGTGAGTGCCAAAACAGTGACAGATGCATCCCCCCCTCCCTGAGTTGGTTATTATAGTAAAGGGGTACAGGCAGCAAAGCCCCCCCCATGGGGGGGTGGGGAGCAAAGCCCCCCATAGAAAAACTTTTGTTAAATGTTTGCCATTTCGGTGCTCGCCCATATCACTGTACTTATAATTGCCGAAATTCCCATGCCCAAATTGTTGTCACTCTTTAATATTCACCATAATCACATGGAACCCATAATCCTAACTGCTCTATCCTACCAGGGACTGTATCAAGTATAACTGTCTGAATTGTTTCTACAATTCTGGTAAAAATAGTGCAGACTCACCCATTTAGACTTCAAGGGCCTGATTCCAAGATGTATGGCGCAATCCGCTGGCCGATGCGAGTTGTGCCATATGCCGCAATGCCGGGAACCCTGTGCCAGATTCCAGAACAGGCAGGGTCCCTGGCAACTATGCCCTGTGACTTGCAGTACCTCCAGCATTGCACCATAGGAAGGGCGCACCCACACCCGGTGCCGCAAGTCACATTACTGCCCTCCGACAGGGCGCATCACACATGGCATGGCCCCCCCACCCCACACCCCAACACCATGGAAATGTCATGCAAAGCTGGTAGGGGGGTCACTGGACCACCATGGTGTATGTGGTATGCATGCCAACGGCGGCATGGTGGTGGTGCACCAGGCTGCAAACTGCCCTGCAGGGCACTGCCTGAGGATGGGGGTGTGGGGGTGCCAGCAGCCCACAGAGGGCTTTCCTGCCAGTGGGGGATGGGTGGAGGCCTCAGTGAGTCTGTGCGGTGGGTGGCTGGTGGGGCACCGGGCACAGAGGTGCACCCACCATGACCGTAGAGTACACCTAGACCAGCTAGTAGCTGGTCTAACTGTACTTAGACCACTGTCTACAATGGCAGTCTCAGAATAGTGATTTGTCATTCCATGAGCTGCCCTTCTGGAATCGGGCCATAACTGCTGCCAGAAATCCCCTTGCACCATGTTGCAGGGGGTTTCTGGCATAACCAGTGGCATAGCCCACCTTTGGTGCAGGTAGCCTGTGCCATGTTTCAGGCTGCCTTTCAGAATAGTGGGCGGCATAACGCATGTCGCAAGGTGTGACTTGCACCATTGGGTTTGGCGCAAGATACGTAACCCATTCTGGAATTGGGCCCCATGTATTGTAGCAGGTGTAGTATTTTATGTACTTTTCAAACTATGTCCACTGGTTGTCCACTAACACATCTCAAGCCCAGACAAAAAAAGGACAAGTATCTTTCTGCATCCATCCTACTGGGCCCTGCCACCCCACATTCCAAAGCCCTATCCCTCAAAAATTGTTCCAATCACCCTTCTGCGTACTTCCTACTGGCTACCACTACTTCACATCTCAAAGCCTTGATCCTAAAATGTACTTCATCACCATTCAACCATATCATGGGCTAAAAAAAAAAAAGGTGCACACAGGAGTATAAGAAGGCGTAAAATGGTGAAGCAATGCAAGCAAATGATTGGATGCTTCAAAAGGAATTTAGCAAATAGACAAACAGAAGTAGTATTGCATTTATATCAGGTGACTATGAGAACATATCTTGATTACTGCAAGCAATTCTGGGCCTCAGCCTAAAAGCAGACAGAGCTAGTGGAGTGAATTTGTTGATTTCTGTTTTTATTTGCTGTTTACAATAGGGTCTAGGTTGCTGGATTCAGGTGCTTGTGTGAATAACAGCATTGATTATTTTTTTTTGCAGATTCATTATTGTTTGGGAATTCACAAGACATGCAGCGCTATTCCTTGAAGTTGAGACCGGAAGTGACACATCGGGGGAAAGCTACTGCTCTTTTTACTTGGAGCACTTGTTTGTGTTATACTGTGCTTGATGAGTATTTGTTTAATATATGACGTCTAGTAAAATGTGCCGTGAAATATCTGTGATTTGCATAACTCGTATGTATGTGAGAATGAATTAAAGGCAGATTCTGATTCTGCAGTTTAAAAATTAAAATGCGTGATTGTCTTTATTTTGTCCATGCTGAGTCTCTCCTCTCTTCCTCCATCCCTCCCTCCCTCCCTCTCCTCTCTCTCTCTCTCTCTCTCATTTCTGCTCCTGGTTCCTACACATTTTATGCAGATGCAGTACATAATATGTAAGCCAGCTCAATCAATCAGATGGCAGCCAGCAGTGGAGATACGCAGAGGGACTGTGCTGGCTGTTGTCAGGTGAAGGGGTGGGGAGTGCCTGTGGCAAGTAGTGGACGGGTGGTGGGAGGGTGGCAGTGGTGCAGCTTGACAGTTGATGGGATTGTGATGTTTTATGAATGTGCGTACCGTAGCATGCCAGTGCTGTTGTAAATAACCTTTCCTGATATCAGTCAAGTTACACAGAGACTGCGCTCACTATGCTATTTTTAAAATGCTTCAATTTGAATGAAATAAAATATGGACACCATAAGAACAGATGTCTATTTTGATTAGTAAGAAAACATAGCTAATGCATATCTGCACACTTTTCTTTGCAGAGTTACAGGGTTCTCAAGACATATGACTGCTATATTTGCACTGAGTTTAAACAGTGTCAGTCTTACCATGTCCCACCCCCAAGGCATCACTTCCTGTCTGTGGATAGGTGACCTGCCTACCACAGCACTTCTTTGCTGCTGGCAAGCCTGACTGTGTACCTGACTTTGGAAAGGCATATTAGATAAGGTACTATGAATAATAAAGAAATGTGAGACGTGTTGTTGTCTGTATAGGAATACTCTAGTCAACATGGAATTTGCAAAACAGCTCAGTCCACTAGCTCTTTAAAAGAATTGAGGGATTCCAACATATGTTCTCAAACCTGGTCAAGGGACTGGACAGACTAAGTTGGAATAAGAGATTGACTAAGGTAAACTTGTTCTCTCTGGAGCAAAGAAGTCTGAGAGGAGACACGATTCTCATGTACAAAGCAATATACGGTGAGGACCTGATGAAGTGATTAAATCTGAAAAGGAAAGAAGCGAACCATAATCCAAGAAATAATAATATGCTACAAATGAATAGCACAGTTAGAACCACTCTGAAGAGATCATATGTTAATCATAGGGTAGGGATATTATGGAACCAGTTACAAAACTCAGTGGTACAAAGACAGCGCTAACTACATTTAAGAACAGGTTAGCTACATTCCTAAAACCTAAGTATATTAAAGGATATCACCACTGTTAGGGGTTAGAGAGACTTTTAGGACAATAGCCTGTTTTTATCTGTCCTCCTCTCCATGTTCCAAAATGATGAAAGTCCAAAGGATAATTATTGTAACTCACGCAAACAATCACATATCACCAAGATGCCAAACATTCCCCGCACTTTGTGTAACTCTATCACTTCTGGTCTCAAACTACACATTTGCCTAGAAATAAATATTTTTCGTGATCTACTTTGACTGCAAAATAATAACAGTTTAGCTGGTCGATCCTGTGCCAGCTCCTTCACCCACCATTCATGGACTCATCTGGCTGCCTTCCCCTCAGCACTTGTATGGCACCTAGCCCAGCCCTCATCCTGATATTTCTCCTCTTGCTACACAGGGATTGTCATAGTGTCATATTACTTATCTACCTGCTAATATCCACATTTTGTACAATGTCCAATGGGATGTGATTCTCTGCACTTGAACTCTTGATTAATACATATCTATTGAAACTGCTTTGCTCTAATCTAGTATTAGTATTTAATCTGTTCCATTCATGTTTGTATTACCATGTATTAGACATGGAACCTCTGTAAATGAGCTTCCAGTTTAAAGGTATTTTCTGAATATATAATAAATAAATAAATAAAATTATGCCGAAGCAAACCCTTAATACAAACAGCTGATTAATCCAAAAGGAAGCCATCAGTGTAAGGTAATATTTATTACAATGTTTTTTCTTCATCTACTGAACATTGATTGTAGTTTGTACTACGGATGTGGAAGTTATTCTTCCCCTTGCTGTAAGCAGTAACTTTTAGCATTTCCTTTCTCTTTCTTGTTATAACTTATTTCTACTCCCCTATAGGGTGTTAAGTTTTTGAATGTTAAGGTGATATGTGGAAACATTACACCAGAGAGCTAATTTGGTGAGATCATTTAAACAGTGATAATTTATGCAAACTGAAGTGTAATTCCCCAGCTGGCAGTACTCAGGGAACCCAAGTGACAATATGAATCATTAAACTTAGCTTTCCCTAAACACATAAGTACCATTACTTAAGAAGTGCATTTAATTAAAATCTTAAATTATGTTTTGCGTAAAGGTAGAGCCTTTGGCAAAGAAAGATAGAAACTGGAGAAAAAGAGCAATTCAAAAAGTCAAAAGTTATGATATATATCAAACACCGAACATTATTATATGTACAAACCACATCTGCAATATCCATTGCAGATCTAGGCACATGAAAATTAGCAAAACGTGTCACGAATATAAAATAATCTACTGGGTTACTGTGAAGCCTAAATCTAGCATAAATTAATATTAGAAGGATGTGTGGTAGAGTGACCTTCATTATTTCTCTGGTTGGGCTGGTGTAGGTGTGTCCAAAGAGACATACACAGTCCAAGGTCAAGTACAACAAAACAGTTTACTTAAGGCATCATTGTTTCCAATTAAACGGGGTTGCACCCCTTTAACAACATAGGAAAAAAAAACTACTCCTGTCTGGAGTTCTAACTAAACACAGCAATTCCCTTACAACTTCTGGTCACCAGCCACTCTGGTTCCCAGCCTCCAGGCAGTATTTTGTTATCCAGCCTCCAGGTAGTATAACAAAGTCCATGTGCAAAATTCACAGTCCTTTCCAAAGTTCTCTGCAGCTTAAACGTGCCCTTTACAGTACAGCTTTCAGCACTCCCAGGTCACACACACTCTTCTGAGTTGTCTAGGAGAGTTTTATACACTGCCCCTAATTAACATTGACTGTGGTTGTGCTTGCTTACCTTCCCCATTTGGATGCTTCCAGAGTATTCCCTATCTGGATGCATTCAGAGATTTCCCTATCTGGATGCCATCAGAGTTTTCTGTGTTTGATTAGCTCCCTGCCTGAATGCTTCCAGAACTTTGTGCAACCCTTCCAACCTTCTCAAAATGGAACAATGATCTCTTCATTATTCTGCTGAATCAAACTCCCTCTACCACTCTGCCACACATCCCCCCTCCCCCCCAGCATAACATCATGGGGATGAATGGTCAATACTGGGATGCAGTGGACTCTGGATAGGGCATCTGCACCACTGCCCTGTAAAAAAACTGCTCTCTGGGTAGCAGTATACAACTGAGACACTGGACTGATAGCTCCTTATCTCTTTGACTTTCCTAAAGTCATTACAAAAACAGATGGATCCATTCAGTTTGGAAACTGACACAACCAGGCTAGACCACTTGCTGTGAGACTCCTCAATAACCCCTAACCCTAACATTTTCTTTATTTTGACCCCTACCTCCTTCTTTCTGGCTTCTGGAATACAATAGGACTTTAGCTTAACTTTCACACCCAGCTCAGTGACTACAGTATGTCATGGAATAGCTCTTGTGTTCTACCTGGCTTATGAGAGAACACATCCCTGTTCCATTTAACCATCTGTCTAGCCTCCTCGTACTGGTCAGCTGTTAATTCTTCTGAGATCCTCACTTCTGACTCAGGTGAGTGGTCACTTTTTGGGTAGCACTTCTAATTTCACCATATAGGCCTTTCTAACCTTCCTGGGTTTTAAGAGGTTAATGTGTTAGATTTGTTCAGGCTTCCTTCAGTCAGGCTGTCTAATTTTATATTTCACTTCTCCCACTGACTCTATCACTTCCCTATGAACATCCTGAAATAGGGGGTCATTAGCATGCTCTCAGCCAAAGGTATCCCTAGAGATTCCCAAGTTGCCTGTCACCTTTCTGTAATACTTGGGCTGTGCCGGGCACCTGGTCTCTTGTCTCTTGGGTGATGTCAGTTTCACTACATTGGGTTGCCACTCCCTTTTTCACACATTTCAAAGGTTCATTTAGCAGATCCTTCATGTGGGTTTTGCCTGAAGTTTTAGTACCCTGGAGATAGCCTGCCTATGTTTTACTTTCATCTTATGATGTTTACAGTTTTCCAAGTGCAAATCTGGGTGGTGAATGGGAAAACTCCTAATGGACTCTATTGGGAAAATGAGATTTAGTTTGAGTTCGGGACTGTTCCCTAGCTGTGACTGTTGCAAAGTTTGAAAGTCAGGGAAGTCCCTTGCCAGTATCAGTGGGAATGGCAATTTCTGTACCACCTCGACAGTGATAGAACTGGTTTGACCACGTATACCTATTTGTACAGGGGCCATTAGATAACACTTTAGTGATTAGTGTACACAAGTGATACCTGCCATCTTAACCTTGTCAAATTGGGAAGGGTCTATTAGATTCCCAGAAACTAGGGTAATTGCACACTCTGAACCTACCAGTGCCACTGTTGGTTTCCCATTCACTGTAACTGGTGTCTGAAGGCATGACTATCATCAGCCATCCTGACCACACTCACTGTCCTACAATAATCATTATTTGTTTCCCCCAACCCACCCCAGGAGTGACGTTATTACATGATAACACACACCCTGTCATGCCTTATTGCTTAATTATTTGTTTCCCCCAACCCACATGACATGGGTTCTGGCCTATTAGGAGAGTTAACCCTAATGTGCCCCAGTTTCCCACACTCAAAACATCGTTAAGGGGTTTTGGGCTCAGTTCCTACCTTATTGTCCTTTTTTGCTAGGAACTCCCAAGTCCTTTCTCAACTTTTGGCTGCTGTTCAGTGACCCTATTACTTGTCTCACTTTTACCAGTGCTACCGCAGCTCTGGGTCCTTGGGCTTGGGGGTTGCCCCCGGATCTGAGACATCTCTGCAGTTGTAGTTCAGCAAAGTTCTCTGGTAGCCTGGTGTTGCTCCACTAGGGCTACAATGCTGTCATATGTGGTGGGGTTGGCCTGTCCAACACATACATGTAGACCAGATGGTAGTCCATGATGAAAACAATCCAGTACCAACACCTCTACGATCTGGGACGGGTTGTTGAAATCCGGTCTTAACCACTTCCTGGCCAGGTGGATCAAGTCAAACCTTTGTGATCTGGGGGCCTTCCCCTCCTGGAAACGTTAGTTGTAGAAACTCTGAGCCCTCACTATTGAAGTTACTCAAGACCTTGCCAGGATCTCGACTTTTAGATGGTCATAGTCTCTCGCTGCTTCTCCCTCTAAGTTGTAATAAGCTTTTTGGGCTTTGCCCAGCAAGAATGGCACCAGGATGCTGGCCCATTGAGAGCAGGGCCAGGCCTCCTGAAGTGCAGTTCATTCAATGGCCATCAAGTACACCTCTATGTCATCATCGGGTGTCATTTTCTGTAGGCAATGGCTCGCCTGGATTAGTCGTGGCTCTTAACTACCTCTCTGAGACTTACATGGTCCTCTTGTTGTGTAGCTGCAATCCCCCCATATGCAGCTGAGATCTCTGTAGTCTGGGATATTAGGAAACAGGTAGTCTCCTGCTGGACTTGGACTGCCTCTGAGTGCACCTCCTGTTACACTCGGTACATCTCCTGCTGCACTCAAGTCACCTCCTGCTGTGCAGCTGTCAATTATAACAGGAATTTTATGACCTCTGCCATTTCCTAGACACACCAGGGGGTTGATGAATCCCACATCTGACACCAAAATGTGGTAGAGAGACCTTTATTATTTCTATTGCTGGGCTGGTGTAGGTGTGCCAAAGGAGACATATACAGTCCAAGGTTAAGTACAACAATGCAATTTAAGGCAGCATTGGTTCCAGAAAGGTTGCAGCCCCTTAAACAACATAGAAAACAAAAACTACTCATGTCTAGAGTTCTAACTAAATACTGCACTTCCCTCACTACCTTTGGTCACCAACTGCTCTGGTTCCCAGTCTCCAGACAGTATAACAACATCTACATACAAACTTCACAGTCCTTTCCAAAGTTCTTTGTAGCTTAATCTTGCCCTTTACAGCACAGCTTCTAGCACTCCCAGGTCACACACACTTTGCTGAGTTTTATACATGGGTTTTATACACTACCTCTAATTAACATTGACTGTGGCTGTGCTTGCTTAGCTTATTTATTTATTTTATTTATTGGAATCTCGGATAACACCTTTGAGCTAAAAGCTCATTTACAAAGGTTCCATGTCATAAGGCAATAGACAAGGTATGTAGACACTACAAAACAGATAGGGATATATACAGCAGGCAAGTACATTATGGTACATACAGATACAGATTCAAGCAAGTACAGTTAAAATACATCAGGTATTAGAGGTCAACTTTATTGCAACAGTACTAGGAGCATACCTAAGGTGGACAAGCAATTTATGGTGGTAGCTGAGCTTTAGAGCTTCCCACCTGGGTGCTTCCTGGGTCTTCCCTATCTGGATGCTTCCAAAGTTTTTCCTGTATGGATGCCTCCAGAGTTTTGCATGTTTGATTAGCTCCCTACCATTTGATCTGTGTTTGATTTGTTCCCTGTCTGGATGCTTCCAGAACTTTGTGCAACCCTTCTAGCATTTCCAAAAAGGGAAAGGGCAGGGGGAAATTGTTTAACCATGAAAGGCATACTAAGCCAAAGCTGTGGAATTCAAACCCAGGTCTCTAGGTTTGCAGCTCACTGCCCTAAACCACTGCATTATACTCAAGGCCCCTGGAATTCTGCGGTTCTGCGGTTGTGGAATTTGCTGCAGAATTTGCATCACTCCGCAGAATATATATAGTGCTGCAGAATTCATTGTTTTTGGTGAATTTTCATATAAATATACTGTTTTTCCATAGTGTCAGGCTTTCTTTCCCACCTCGTTTATCCTGAAGCCCCTCCTCTATGCTCAGCATATGATGTCATCGATGATATCACATCATATTGAGCCAATGACAGGACTGCATTCTGCCCAGAGAAATGAATAAATCATGTCGCAGAAATCAGAAAATTCTGCCGCAGAACACCAGGGGCCCTGGCTATACTGCCTCCTCAAGGAACAACACTCTGTCCATTCCTCTACTGACACAAACTCCATCTACCACTCTGCCGCAGATGTTTTATGTACATGTCTTTCACTTTAGTTCCTGTGGCCATTATTGCTGATGCTGAACAGTGATGCAGCAAAATTAAATTTTGCAGGCGAAATCGGGAATTTCGACCCTGCAAGATAATTCACAAAATTCACACTTTTTGCGGAACATTTCGTGGGTGCAATCTATTTAAAAATGTAAAAAATAAAGTGCCCCCCCCGACTGAGTCCTCCTGGCCAGCAACATTAAAACAAAAGTTTACCCCCACAATCCCTGGTGTCTAGTGGTTCCACCCTCTGGCCAATATGAAGAATTCCTCTCCCCCCGCCAAGATTCACCTGCCCCATCTCCCATCCAGAATTGTAGAAAATAATATAGTTATATGTCCCTGGTGTCTAGTGGTCCCACCCCCCTGGCCAAGTGCCAGCCCAATAAAAAGAATGCCCCCCTCCGAGACTGACACCCCATCCTCCGTCGTGCCTGACAACATCAATAATTTAATGTAATATAAATAAACTTTCCCTGGTGCCTAGTGGACCCCCCACCCTGTCCAGAAGTGAGTGTGACCCAAGCCCATACCCCCTCATCCAGGATCCCAGCAGGCCACCGGCACAGCCCTCCACTCACCTCCACAGCTGGCAGCCCGCCTAACTGCTTTCACCAATGAGCTTGACTGAGCCCTTTCAATGAACAATTGCAAATTTAAAAGACAATAGGTTAAGTGTGAAGAATATCACATGAGTCATCAGATGCCCAGTAGGCTTGGTTATGTATTTTTACCATATATAATTCTTATTCAGGCAAGCTGCCATCAATCTGGGATATACAGTACCTCGTTCATGCATCTTTCATCATTTAGACACCTTTGGGGAGGCTCTCAGTTTTTTACTCACACCAAAGTGTGACATGGGCCAACCACCTAATGACCTCAGTCTATGCAGAATACTTTAGGTGCACACACCTCCCCTTGCACAGTAGCAGGCTCCCTGGCCCACCACTATGGACCACTGTGTTACTATTCTCCCACTGTTTCCCACTCAAGGGCTGGCTTGTGCAGTCATTGGCAGCAATCTCCATCCCCAGCCTTCACCATCATGATTAGGGCTCCTGAGTCTTATTCCAAACCTGGATCACTGGCACAGAAGCATGTTCCACTTCTGCTGGGCCATCAGTTGCCCAGATGGCTTGGTTCTAAATAGGAACAGTGCCAGTGACTAATAGAGACAGTTATTCTGATGACACTGACATTTGATTCACTAAACTCCACTCACTAATTAGCAGAAAAAAACACTCATGATCTAAAGGCACTAATGTCTCATTCCGCCAACCAGCTTGCCATGTAGGTGTCAAAATGCTGCATAATTTAAATGCTCTCATTGCCCATATACTGTACTTCAGATTGCATATCAATTGTGTCCATTTGATCTGTAATAAGAATTTTCTTCCTGACTTTGAAATGGCATGGTTTTAATAGGAAGCATAGCTTTCATGGTTTCATCATCCTTGGAGTACTTTTGTTGAAAAGGCTGAGTATTAGATATTGGAAGACTGATATTATATAAAATCTCTGTTCCCAAAACAAAATTAAAAGTAAACTATCTCCAAGGTGACAGTAAGAGCACCATCAGGCTACAGGTGTGTTTGTGATACCTATGTGTAATGATGACTGGGTCATGCACAATTAGCGCCATCTCTGGTAAGTCGTTTATTCTATAGAAGGGATACTGAAAATGCATCTGAGAAAACGTATTTATTTTGCAAGTCTGACTGAATGAGTCAGTGCTGAGCAAGAATGAAATGCAGTGCTTGCTATATACATGAACATTATGAATAGCTTATGATTTCAGGTGTTCTAGGACACTGCACATCACCTATTTTCTCTGTTCTCATTTTCTTTCAGCAAATTATGATTTGTTAGCTTCTAAATGATGATCTAGCATATTCAGAACTGTCAGGAAGAGAAGTAGCAATGTGGAATAATACATTAGTGGTTTATGCTGGGGTGTTGACTTGAGACAGTAGGATTTAAGGTTGGATGTGAAACAGGGAGTGGATGAATTCCCTAAATGTTTGTGAAGTACAGATTCAAAAGACAAAACGCTCACATTTATATCCTTAATTTAGCATTGCATCCTCACCCCCCCTTCCTGAAATGGAGTAGTCCATCAGAAGTACTATGTGGCACACCAGACAGCCAGGGCAGTGACTTAGTGAACCATCAGCATACAGGAGATGCATTTTTATTGTCTTGACTAGATGGAAGGAAACATAATCTTGGCACAAAGCCATACTGGACTCTCCATAATCGGATGGAATGGCACAGATTACCACTCCCAGTGGCTATCATGGAGCTGCAAAGGATGAGGAAGTAGAATCCCACAAAACAGGAAGCTAGAGGAAGCTGAAGGTGGACAGAGCAATGGAGCCTGATGGGATTCACCCATGAATTCTAAAAGAACTAAGGGTAGAACTAGTGACACCGCTGACTACTCTCTTTAACAAATCATGGGAGGATGGGGTGGTACCCGAGGACTGGAGGAGGGCAGATGTGATTCCTCTTCACAAAAGTGGGAGCAGGACAGAGGCAGGAAACTACAGACCAGTTAGTTTGACCTCAGTGGTAGGGAATTTGATGGAATCACTTCTGAAGGAAAGAACTGTTGAGTACCTAGAGGCCAGTGGGGCACAGGACCCAAGGCAGCATGGATTCACGATGGGAAGGTCGTGTCAGATGAATCTAATAGATTTCTTTGACTGGGTGACCAAAGTAGTAGACCAGGGAGGGGCTGTGGACATGGCCTACCTAGATTTTAGCAAGGCATTTGATACAGTCACACACAAAGATTAATTCACAGGATAGCCAGCCTTGGGTGAGTCCCCAGGTGGTAGCCTGGATAAAAATTAGCTAGACAACAGGATGCAAAGGGTAGTAGTAAATGGAGTACACAGTGAAGAAAGGAGGGTTACTAGCGGGGTACCATGAGGGTTCAGTACTGGGACGGTCCTTTTAATGTCTTTATAAGTGACATTGCAGAGGAACTGGAAGGAAAAGTATGTCTCTTTGCAGACGACACAAAGATCTGCAACAGGGTTGATACACAAGATGGAGTGGAAAGGATGAGAAGGGACTTGGCAAGATTGGAGGAATGGTCAAATGTATGGCAGCTCAGATTCAATGCAAAGAAGTGCAAGGTAATGCACGTGGGAAACAAAAACCAAGGGGAAGCATACACAGTGGGGGGTGAGATACTGACAACAGTAAAAATAGAAAGGGACCTGGGGGTAATTATATCAGATGACTTAAAGGTGGGCAAGCAATGTGAGAAGGCAGTAAGGAAGGCTGGGGGAATACTGGGACGCATAGGAAGAGGCATCAATAGTAGAAAACAGGAAGTTGTTATCCCTCTGTACAGACAGTTGGTGAGACCCCATCTGGAGTACTGTGTGCAGTTCTGGAGACCCCATCTCCATAAGACATAGACAGAGTGGAGGCTGTCCAGAGGAGGGCAACCAAAATGGTGCAGGGTCTGCACCAGAAGACATATGAAGAAAGACTAAAGGAGCTTAATATGTATACCCTTGAGGAAAGAAGGGAGAGAGGGGACATGATAGAAACTTTCAAGTACCTCAAAGGAATTAACAAAGTCCAAGAGGGTAGCATCTTCCAGAAAAAGAGATGTGCAAGAACAAGGGGGCACAATTTGAAGATAGAAGGGGGACGGCTCAGAGGTAATGTGAGGAAGTATTTTTTCACTGAGAGGGTTGTGGATGCATGGAACAGCCTCCCTGAGGAGGTTGTGGAGTCAAGAACAGTGGGGGACTTCAAGAATGCATGGGACAGGCATAAGGCAGTCCTAGTGGGGGGTAGGAGGAAGTAAGCTGTTGGTTAACTAGGCTCTGCAGCTTATCTGTTAGGTAGGAAAATGGGCAGACTAGGTGGGCCAAGCGGTCCTTATCTGCCATCAAATTCTATGTTTCTATGTTTCTATGTACTCAGAACAGCATGAGGCCCCATCAGGCAGAGGACTCATATAACAGAAACATATATCAACTGGATTCATCACTGTTGAATCAGGGTGCAATCTCTAAAGGAATCCAACAATTAAAAAAAACTAAGTACACTCCATGCAGAACTCAAAATAATTGAGGAATCCATTAATCTTCACATATAAGAACTGGCAATAAGCTTAAAAAAATGGGGTAGCACGTATGCACTGGATGATGCCATTTTTATATTATATATAAATAATCCTTCACTTTTCTTAAGTTCTTCATTGAGTGCACTTTGTTTTGTCACTCATACATGGGGCCACTACTGCAGACAGAGCCTCCTAGACATGTTATCTTAGTGACTTCCCCCCCCCACCCCATCCACATGCAGGAGGATTGAGAATAAGGCAGACCACAGACCTACAATGATGAATAGTGTGTTTTAACACAATAGCCCTTAAGCTGTCCTCCCTAACCCATTTTATGATGGTAACTGGACCTGGTTCCTTAGGCAACATTGGTGAAAGTGTCCCCATGTGTGCATCCTGAGTGGACAAGGACTGTTGCCCGCAGAGGGTCCAGTGTGTTCCATTAGCCAGAAAGTGTGGCCTGCTTTTTGTAGATTCTGTGTTCTGCAGTATTTTCAAGAGACTCAATGGGGAGCATCAACAGTCACGGCACTGTTATTAGTCAGCTGCTCTGTTGCAATGGTGGCACTTGAGCCTCCCTTCTATTCTGCTTTTTGTTAGCATGGTCTATTGCTGCATTGGGAAGATATTACCAGAAGGTCCTAGTTGGATCATTCATTTCATTGTTAACTGATAGGATGTTTTTCTACTTTCTTGCCATATATAATGACCATGTGCATGTAAATGACTGTTTATGGTGTTATTCTCATATGGTGGTACACACTGGGATGCAAACAAATAAGGCTGTTCCCATAAATGATGAGGTTACTTTTATATTAAATTAGTAGGATGCAAACTCTATATGCAGCACATACATTAGTACTGTAGGTCTAGGTATTCAGTTACTCTAGGTACCTGTCTTGGACTGGGATTCCAACTATGATTTCTAAATGTGATTAATTCCCCAGGCAAAATGCATACCATAAATAATAATGTACATGCAGTGGAAGACATGAATGCAAATCTTTCAGAATTGGGACTTTCATTTTTGAAATGATCAGCCAGTTGCTATTTTGAGCATCAGTTTTTAGAGCAGTTCCAGCAGTATTCTACACATCAGTAGGTATGGATATGACACATGAAAATGTTGCCTTGCACAAATGGGTGAAATTCAGGTAAAACCCAAAAGAGTTATTTTTCATCTGCATTTTGTGTAACACCAGTTCTGTAAAGAAATGTTCCTTACAGTGTAAGCAAATAAAAATGTTTAATTCGAAGGTTGGTGAACATTTGCACAATACAGTAAGTGGAATATGAAACTGTGACATTACTCAGGCCAACCTATCAACCTAGATGAAGGTATGTCCACCATCCTGCAAGAGCTCAGTTTGTATTCCAAGCTCTCTGGATGACAAGGCCTGACTCTGCTAACAGCAACTATTCTCAGCACAAGACAGAAGCCACCCTCCCACACGTTCCTTTACAATGCCTCTGAATCACTCTAAGTGGCTGCTCCTATACACCCTTCCCCCCATCTCCATGCTGGGATGGGTCTATGCCTCCCTTGCCTCAGCCCCACCTCCCTGAGCACTTTTACTAGAGGCCCCCTTCCCCTACCAAAATTCTGTCCTTACTGACCCTCTACCCAACCTAACCTAACCTCTAGTGCCTCTGCACCTTACCTGCACTTGTAATCAACTAAAGTTGATGTCCATATGCTGTATAGTATTTTAAATGACTAAGAAACTCTGTAACCTTTTCCTGATTGTTGTGCTGTTCAGTGTCTCAAATGTCCTAAAACTCTGTAAGCTTCTTGATAGGATGTCTATACTCTGTTCACATGACATGGAACCTTTGTAAAAGAGCCTTGGCTCAAAGGTTATTTTCCGAATACCAAATAAATAAATAAAAATAAAATAAATAAGCTCAGGGATTCTTGTTGGGTCAGTGAAATCTCACTTCAGTCCCCCTGGAACATGTAATGCCTCCAGAGATGGATACCAGCAGCCATCATTACATAACTGCCCCCTAGTGGCCCAAAGATATAGGGCATCACATAGGGCAGTACCTTCTTTCTTGGTAGCATGTTCTCTCAATGACAGGTAGGCAATTGGTCTTGTGGAGACAGTCTTTCCCCTGCTCCCTTGCTCTTGATGTCATACACAGTTGCCAATGCCAGTGTGCCTCTCTGCCCATCATGCCAGATCTGTGTCTCCCACTAAGTTCCTACCACACAGAGCACTCCCACCATGGGGGAGGCATAGAAAGCCATGGAGGCTTTACAATAGCAAAAAGAGGCAAGTAAGCTTGGTAACAGACGGCAGCTGAGATGAGGGTAGAGGTGTCAATGGGCGGGAAATACTTTAGGCTTGACTGGGATGGTTTGGGCTTGCATGAGTCAATTGAAGAAAAATGTGAATGATTACAATCCACCGCTATCTATAAGTATGAGCCATTAGGGCTATTCAGAATATTTAAATATTCATACCTCTGTCTGTGAAGTCTTGCTGTGGATATGTTTTTTAGGTTAGGGACACAGCCACTAGGGTTCCTTGTATAGAATAATATGCTTAACCAGTGATTTGATATGGAATATTGCAAGCAGAGACTCTGCAAATTATATGGGAATTGACTTGGCTGAGTGAGCCTGATGACACAATTTTCTTTTTGTATCTGCATCCTAATAGAAGAGAGCAAAACACCCTCCACCCACAAAGAGACATCAAAATGAGTGATTACAGACACACATATCTATATTATAAGGCATTCAGTATATATAAAACCATACATGAAACTGTCCAGTGTAAGCATGTTTGAAGACCAATGTTCACAAATGGTATTGTGAGCAGATGACTATAATTATTCATTGCCTACCATAATGGAAAAAGACAGTATGATTCAATCATAAATGATTCAAAAGAGCAGTTATGTTTCTAGTATATGTCTTTTCCTTCCTGGTTGCACTTATTTTCTTTAGCCAATAACAAAAATGATGAATGGATTATTTTATATGCTCATATAAGCAGCAATAATATGAAGGAATATTACTTTGTTGATGATCTGTTAGTCCATTTATCTATCAGATGCTGAGAATGATGCCTGACAGAAAGTGGTTAAAAGTATTACAGAAACAGAAACAATTATATACTGGATGAGGCATTTCAGGTTTGTGAACAAAGATGAAAGCACCTCCTACGGTGCATTTTATCTGGCATTTGTTTGCCAGATGGACATTTTACCTAGTATCCCCACTGTACCCATACCAATATCAAAAAGTCACCATGGCTGCAGCTTATTTTCCAGCAGGGAGGGGGGGGGAAGATGCCATCCTATCTGTAGACATCATTGGCACTCCATGGTTGGTTGCTTTGTTGTTGGTGGGTGTTAGTAGATGCCCAGCAACTCTCATAGGACCTTAAATTGTCCTCTTGGTCACATGTCTGTTCCCTTGGCCCTCCTAGAGTGGGAAATCCTGGTTCACATAAGGGCCCAGGTGCCCAACATTCAAACATTTCTGTGGGCGCTAACCAGTGTTTACCTGAGCAAACTGGGTTTTGCATTGGAATCCAACATTCAAAAGGCTCAGCTGCACCAGCAAATAGGGTTAGCACCACATGCAAACCAAAATGGGGGCATCCAAGTGGGGGGGGGCAGGGACAGGAATATTGGCGCAAGCCAATATTCAGAGGATTTGTGCCACACAAAAGGGTTTAGGGTGGTCCTTCTGCACCACACAAATACCATCAAACAAACCCCCCTCTTACTCTGTGCAACGCTAGTGGCTGCTGGAGGTAATGCAGCCAACTAGCCAGTTGACATGCTGGGGGAGCACACCGGCTCCCGTGATCAATGCCCCCCTCGATCGCCTGACCATGGTTACAAAAAAACTTACCTGATGCTAGTGGTACACCCCCAGTCACCAGCTCTATGTTTCAATATCACTTCCCCAGTGCTAGTGCTCCCCTTCCCTCCAACTGCCAGCCTGATGCTTCAATACCACTTCCCTGGTGCTAATGGTCTCCTTCAATCACCAGCTCATAGTATAACTTAACCCCCACCTGGCATCCAGTGGTTCCCCCCTGCACCAATCCACAGTACCTCCTGTCCCATGTCTCTAATCCCTGGTGTCTAGTGCCCCCCCCATGACACTGAGCAAAAACACATGTTCTCCAGAGGATTAAAGGGAGATGAGTGACATGATTGAAACCTTCGAGTACCTAAAAGGTTTCAGCTTAGTGGAAACAGGACCACTAGTAGGTGCTGCCTCAAGCTGGTGGGGGGATATGAGAAGGCATTTTTTCACAGAGAGAGTAGTAGCTAAGTGGAATCAGTTGCCAGAGCAAGTAGTCTCCTTGAGGACATTCTGTAGCTTCAAGAGAAGTTGGGTTAGTGTATAGGGAAAGTTGCACATAGGGGAGGGTAAGTGGTGGGGAGAGATGAAAGAAAACATCAGCGGGGATGGGGAGTAGATAACAGGGAGAGAGTGGATCCCTCAGCAGACACTGAGGGGTCTGCAAACTTGAGAAGACATGATAGACCACATGGCCTTTTTCTGCTGGCTCACTCATATGTTCGTATGTATATACTGTATGTATGTAAGTACTTCTGTTCAGTATGTGGTGCAAAGGAATCAGTAAAGGGTGGTGAGACAGATTTGGGGTGGGAACAACATAATAACAATTGCAGGGGAATGTTACCAGAAAGAAGGCATTAGACAAACTGTCACACATAATGATGAATTAATCAACTGGGCTGGAAGAAATTCACCCAAGGGTCTTAAAGAGCAGCTGACACCTTCAGGAGAACTTTAAGAAAACATAATATTTAGACACAGTCCAGCTTGTATTTCACATTAGTTCTGTATTTCTCCTCCCCAGGATATATTACCAAGGTCATTTGCATAAAAACAGGGTATTTGCTTTCGAAGACTTCTCCAATTCCTGTTGCTTTCTTCCTACTTGAGGTAATAATATGCTGCTTGTGACAGCACAGTCACTCCCATGGCAACAGATTGTGATGTCACAACACAGGATTATGACTTGAAATAGGGAGTAGACGAAAGAGGCTGTTGAACTATAAGGGATAAACATCATGTATTCATGTGCATTTCCTCAGTAATAAATAATCAACAGGAGAAATCTGTATAATACATTCTTTGCAACAAACTTCATTAATGCATCAATTAGGGTAACTTAATGCCAAAAAAGTAGGGAAGTGTGGCATTAGGGTTTCCAACCCTAACTCCCCCCCCACCCCAAGGTTTTTCCATCAAAAGGAAAGATATTGGGGTTTTGGGTCTCTGGAGTCTTGGCAAATCAGTGGTGGAGTTTTCCTTGGGCTACCACATCCTTGTAATATAGAATGCTAGCTGAATTGTACCTGATTATTATGCTTTTCAAAGTTTTTTTAAGCATTAGTACCTCTTTAAAGGAGCAGGCTGAAAAATTACAAGAACTACTGACTAACTCATTTATATTATCTCTTGAGACATGGAAAATACCAGTACCTGATGGCGCTGCAATTCACAGTGCTAGTCTTGTAAGTGCACACATGAACAGCAAGTGGGGATTTACAGCACTTGCTGTAAGTGCTGCCCTGGTTGTTGTCTGTGGTGCTGGGGAAAGAGAAGAGCACTGGGATCCATGAGGTTGGCCAAGCTGCTCCCGTGATGTGGAGGGATGGGGTATTAAGCAGCTCAGCCAGTGCTCGTGGAGACCAGGGTTCTAATTCTGGTCTCCCAACCTTTTTTATGCACTCTGATTTAGAATATTTGACATGGGGCCAGTTTTCGATGGCCCCACAATTTTTAACTTTCCCTGGGAACCACTCCCCCTTGAAGTGAGAATCCTAAAGTGGGGGGTTCAGGGGCAGAGCCCCCTGCAAAAGAATAATCGGCAACTTTTTTCTCACATGCTCCTAGTCGATGCTAATCTTGTTGCCACTTTTTGGACCCAGTGCCAGAAATGCCTGGGACCTAGAAGGCAGTTACAGTGATACCATCATCCAAAAAGGAGAATAGAGGTTAGCTATTTAACCAGTCAGCCTAACAGCTATCCCATGTAAGATGATGGCATTCTTCATAAGGGAAAAAAACGAGGATGAGATAAAAGGGCTGGGGTTCACAGACAAAATATGTCCTGGATTCACTAGAAGGAAATCATGTTTGACTAACTTGCTGGCCTTCGACAAACCAGTTACTAAAACATAGACAAAGGCATATCAGTAGATGTCATATTCTGGACTTCAGAAAAACATTCAGTATGGTGCCACATGCCTAATTGATTAACAAACTTTATTCAATCAGGATTAGTAGCAGAATAGTGAACTGGATAGGCAACTGGCTGAGAAACAGTAAATAAAGGGTAGAAATAAATGGTTTGTATCAAGGGTTGAGGATGTGGTCACTGGAATCCCGCAGGGGATGGTGCTGGTCCCATTGCAGTTTAAAATATATATCAAAGAGCATACTGAAGGAACAGGGAACTGAACTGTGAGGTTTGGAGATGACACTAAATTGCAAGGGGTAGTGAATAATTAAGCAATAAGGCACAACAAGGTGTGTGTTATCGTGTAATAGCGTCACTCCTGGGGTGGGTTGAAGCATGAGGTGAAGCTGAGTGCTTCCACCACCCCAGGAGTGACATTATTACACAATAACACACACTTTGTCTTGCCTTATTGCAGTTATACAGTAGCCCGATGTTATACAAAATAAAAAAAATGTAAAAAGGTTTTAGTAGATTTTGAGTGTAGCAATATGTCTTTGTTTCTGAAGAAGGATCCAAAGAATAATCCAACAAATCAATACAGTGATGTTATTGTGTAATAACATCACTGTCTCAGGCACACACTGACCAATCAGAGCCCTGGAAATGTTCTTGCCATTGTATAATGAGCAGTAACAGCAAAATAGTATGCACTCACCGTCTAGGAGACCAGCTGTCAAGTTCTGCTGCAGTGTTAAAGTGGAAACACATTGTGTAGAATTTTGTCAGTATGAAATAAGACACTCTCACAAAACATGATGTGTAAAGTGCTCCAGTGCTTTATTCACATAATTCCTTCCCAGCATGAAAAAAATTCACAGTTAGAACAAACGTACAGTAAGTGCATTGCAGAGAGTGTGGTCTCACAGTATAGACCAACAGTTCACTCACAGATGCCTCAGTGCTTCACCACTGACAGCTTCATCGGGAGCCCTGTGGAACTGTGGAATAAAGCAATGGAGCACTTTGCACACCATGTTTTGAGAGAGTGTTTTACTTCTTACTTACAGAGTTCCACAGAAATTGTTTCCACTTTAGCACTGCAGCAGAAAATGACTGCCCGTCACCTCTGGGGTGAGTACATACTATTTTCTTGTAACAGTTTGTATTGTATGGGCTGGCCATGCTTGTATGCACAGGTTTCTAGAAGGAGCACACAGCAATCTCTGTGTAGTAGATAATGAAGAAGGGACTCATTATATAAATGGACTTATAAAAGACAGTCACGTGGGTAAATGTGTGGGACATGAAGTTTAATGCAAGGAAGTAGACAGTACTGCATTTAGGGAAGAAAAACAGAATGACAGGTTAGTACTTCATTGAGACTGAATTAAAGAAAGTTGTGGAAGAAAAAGACTTAAGGGTTATAATTACTGCAGACTTTAAACAGGGATGGTAGTAAGACTCCATATCAAAGAAAACCTAGCACAGGTGTTGGGGTATATAATTCAAACCTTTTTGGTAATTGGCTAAGATCCACTGGGTACAAGGCCTATTTATAAGGGCAACCTGGCAGCACTGGGGAGATTAAGTGATTTGCGCAGAGTTAATACAGTATGCAAGTTGATGTTGTGGTAATCAAATCCAGGACTGCTGGATGTCTCAAGCTTGTTTACAGCTCATTACTCTAACCTCTAGGTAATACTGCCAGCCCCAATGATGCAGTCTGATTCTGAACTAGCATTCTCAAACAGTTGATGGATGAACTAGTAAGCAATAAGACACAACAGAGTGTGTGTTTATACCTGCAAATCGCACACCCAGGTGTGTTGTGAGGAATGAGGCACTTGCATTGAGTGCTTTCAACTACCAGAAATGCAGTTTACCAAAACAAACACACAACCTTAAGTGCCCCACTGCACTTAGCAGAGCCAGAGATGTTATAGTCACATCCTACATGGTATTTGTGAGGTCTCTATTGGAGTGTTATTGCCAGTTCTGGCTTCCATATCATATGTACTGTAGGATGCTGACAGACTTGACAGAGTCCAAAGAAGAGTGATGAGAACGATTAAGAGAGGTGACAGAATGGAATAAAAGGAGAGACTAAGTACTCTAAAAATGTTTAGCTTGGAACAACTGAGAATAAATGGAGTCCTAGTTGCTTTATATGGTGTCTAAGAAAAACCTGAATTGTTTCAGGAGCTGGGACTTAATCTGATAGCGAATGAAAATATAACAAGGGCTCACAGTAACAAGCAACTGCAAGAGTAAAAGTTTAGAAGGGTAGGAGGATTTGTCACAGAATAGCCAAAATTTAGAACTTGCTCCCAAGTAATGTAGTAAACTCAGAAAAGCTAGAAACTCTAAAGAAAGATCTAGATGTGTAGTTATGGGAGGCAAATTTCACAAGGTACTATATTACCAATGAAACATGGAGGTGGTCCTGATGGGTGACAAGCCTTGTTCCATCCTTTTTTGTATGCTGATATGTTTCCATTGCATGATTGAACCCTATTAGCCACCAACTTCAATAAAGTAAGAGATATTGTTAGTCACAGTTTGCACTTTGGACCCAATGCACTAATGAATTTTGGACCTATGTTCCACAATTTGCAATGAGTAGAGCTGGGGCACATGCAAACTGGGTGTCCTCTGGAGACACACAGATGCACTGACACCCCTCTTCTGCCACACTGCTCAAAAATTCTTCAACTGAACATTAACCCATGCAGCTGCATGACCAGTTAGACCAAGTGAGTGGGGAGTAGACATGCCACCAAAGTGTTATCAAAACACTTGGCATGATGCCATTTGTGCTCTGCCAGCCAATTGTCAGATGTGAGCCTGTTATGCCAGCTAGATGGCTGCTGTAACAGGAGTGCTCTCCCGATAGGTGCCTGGAGGACTCAGTTTTGTCCTGTAGCCATGAACCCTAGCACTCCTCCTTGCCATAAGGGGTTGGGGTGATGGTGATGATGATGTTGCATGGCACAGTACATTTGAAAAACACATTTGCAGTTGTGCAAATGGGATAACAGCTGTTCTTATGCAGATTGTTATATCCCAGGAACTCCTGCTCTCATGGAGCAGAGGATCTACATTGGGACTAACTGCAGCTCCTGACTAGAAGCCAACAATCCAGATCATGTCCGGCCCCTACCCTTACAATGAGCTATGCATCCACACATCATGGCAGCTACAGATGGTGAATCCTAGCCACTAAGTGCACAGGACCCATTATTGATATCAATTCACAATCTGCTATTCACAGGTGTGATGTCACAAATGTGAATAACAGAACTGAACTGTGAATAATATGTGAACTATTAAGTAGAAAGACTCACAAACATCTTGGCACTTGTACTGCAAGTGTGTTAATTAGTCTGCCAGTAGATTTAGATTGTATAGCAATGTAGGATATGTAAAGATATCTGTGGCACAGTAGGGGACCCCACCAAAATTATGAATTATAATCAGTAAAACATGGATGCTTGTGAACAGTTCAGTGGTAACTTCATGTGAAACTGGAGGCATACATCTTTGTAGCCTATTCTGCTCCTAGCTTCACTCAATGAAATTACAATTTTCTTGTTTACAGTCACACAAGCATTATCCTGTTTATAATATTCATTGCAAAAAAAACTATGCTGAACCATCAGTTAGGGTGATTATTAATTACATAAAAGGAAGGAAATGTGACTTATGAATAAAAAGTCCCCTTAGCATTGATGACTCTGTGGTATGGTCTTTCTTGGGGTTTGAATGATCATCCCATGCAGCACTGGCATTGCCTACCATTGGCACTGTCTTTCCAGATGCAAAAAAATAATACTTGCACACCAATGTTTGGGGAGAGGCTACTGAAGTTACTACAGTGCCAAAGGTGCAATGCATGGCCATTCAATGCCTGAGAACTACTGTGCCACAGATTCTCTAAGACTCAGAGGACTTTTTTCACCTTAACTTATCATTTTCCTTGGCATCAGGGTTCAAGCCAAACTGATACTTTAACATATTTTTTTGCAATCATTTTTCTTACTTTTTGAAAGGATATTTAATAACAGATACATGTTGCTTTGTATTGACAATACCAGCCTTTGGCCAGCATTGTCAGTGCTTCTAAAGGCAAGCAATATCTACTCCCAAGTTCACACCCTGCCCTTACTAAACCCTGTGACAAGCAGTCTTGGTGGTACAGTGACATGCTTTACTTCACACCATGTCTCTACCAAGCAGATCCTTCTGTCCAGTAGTATCCTCTCCCTTACCTGACCCCAGAAACTCAGTCTCTGGTGTCCAGTGGTACCCTTCTTCCTCGGCATACTTTGGACAGCAAATTTGTAGTGTCCACTGGTACCCCCATTCCCCAGCACTAAATGACAAATCTTGCTATCCAGTAGTACTTTTGTCCCTCACCATGCCCCAAACAACAAATCCCTGTTGACCAGTGTAACCCAACACCCTCACAAAGCCCCAAATGACTGAATTCCTGGAGTCCAGTGGTAAACTTCCACCCTCACCCTGCCCAAGACAATTTCCCCTGGTGTTTAGTGGTACCCACCTTTTTCTGACCAATCCCCAAGCTATGAAGCTCCTGGCAGCCAGTGGTACAACACCCTCACTAATGCAACCCCAGTTGTCAGATGGCTCAAAACCTCCACTCACCTTCTCTGCCAGTCTCCAAAAGTATAAACCGCAACTGTGATTTTTGGAAATACATGCACACAACTTGTGTTACATGAATCACACAAGGCTATTAATTCAGATGGTGGCCAGTGGAGGAGATGAGTGGACAGTTTGAGCCAACCATTGTCTGGGGTGGGGAGAGGGTCTTGAGTGGGGAAGGGGTCTTTGGCAGCACCAGGGTTGGGTTCCAGTTTCCAGTCAACTTGAGGGGGACAGACAAGCATACCACTCAGGATGGGTTCGCAGTGGGTATCTGTTTTTAAAAGATCAACATGTCTGATGAAGATGTTAGCATCCAACTGACAGTGTCAGTGGAAGGGAGCTCCACTGTGCCACAGAAGTGGGCTCCCAAGTGTTGCCTTTTTAAGAAATAAATAAATGCAGAGTATGCCCAACACCTGGGTTAAGTGCCTGCTGCCAGAACCAAGAGAGAAGCATCAATGAGGACACAAGTAAACAAAGATAAAAATCACTCAAAATCACTAAAATTACCACAAACAGCTTAATCTGGTTCAATGTCAGTTGGCATCCATCTGTATCCCTTCCCCCAGGATGAGGCTGAAAATAGACAGAATTGTCTAGTCCTCCTTTCCTGGGCAACAAAAACTAAATAAAAAAAAAAAAGAAATAGAGATACAAAGCTATTGAATGAAGTAAAAGAAAAGGAGAAGACATTCAGAATCAGCTCAAATCATGAGATTGGAATGGAAACACAAGCACTGAATAAACAAGCATTTGTCAATGCCGAATGTTGCTTGCTTCTATGTGCTGTTTAGGTATTTGGAAGTCATTGGAGTGCAAATATTGAACATTTGAGAACTTCTACAGGCGTGCGGAACTCGCAGCGCGTTAAATAAACAAGTAATTTTTCAAATTTTTTCAGCAAATTTTCAACATAGCCATTTTAAGACCTCTGCTTATGAACAGTGTCACTGTAATTTTGTTAATGTGTCCCATACATTGAGTTTGCACCGACTGCGCCATTATGCGCTACATGAGCGGACAACATGTTTTGGGTGAGATGTGAAAAATGACAGCTGTACTGCTCATAAGAGGTGTGGTAAAATGGCAATGTTGAAAATCTGGAGTGAAAATATTGAAAATTCGCAAACCCTCACGCGTGCGTGGGAACTGCTGCAACGCTAAGTAAAACAGTCATTTTAGGAATTTTTCACCAAATGTTCAACATAGACATTTTAAGACCTCTGCTCATGAACAGTGTCAGTGTGATTTTCTTAATTTGTCCTGTACATTGAATTTCGCACACCGACTGCGCCATTCTGCGCTACATGGGCGGAAACACATTTTGGGTGAGATGTGAAAAATGACAGCTGTACTACTCATAAGAAGGTGTGGTAAAATGGCAATGTTGAAAATCTGGAGTGAAAATATTAAAATTTAAGTGAACTTACGAGGCCTGCGTGGGAACTACGTAACACTGCAGCTAAATAAAACAGTCATTTTTTGAATTTTGGCACCAAATTTTCAACATGGGTTTTTAGATTAACGAATGATGAAACATTGGGCCATGGCGTATTCAGGTCTGAAGGGTGATTTCGCCAGTCACCGCGCAGTCACTGTGCAAAATCACCTTCGGCCTGAATAACGCCATGACAGTGACATCATTCATGAGAGGGTCCCAAAACACCATGTTGAAAAATTGGTGCAAAAATTCCAAAAATGCCTGAGATATGAAGAAAGTTGAAACCCCCTATCTAGCCCATTATACAGCTTACGGCATTTCCTCAGTTCGCGGTCAGCTTTGAAGAGTGCTGAGCCGTGTTCCACGGTCCACGAAGATCGTCGTGCCGAGTCAGGAGAGTAAGTATGGGGTGAGAGGGTGTGGGAAGCTGGAGTGCGCAGTGGGTGGAGTGCGGGTTGTGGGAGGGTGGGGAGACGACAGCCGGACCGTTTTCGTTTTCAGGGAAAAAAGATGTCGTGGGACCATTTGCCATGCTGGGTGGGCTCCCAGTGTGGCACAAGGACATGGGGGAGGCGTTCAGCCGATGGGGATTAGGCACCCCCTTGACCATTGTATTTATTGCGCTGGGTGGGCTCCAGCATGGCACAAGAGGCGTTCAGCCGACAGGGGATTGGGCACCCCGTCGGCCAAAGGACTGATTGCCACACTGGGGTGGCCTCTGGCGTGGCACATACTATGGGGGGATGCAGCTCAGCTGATGGGGATTGGGCACCCGTCAGCTATACAGTCGTCTTGAGACACGCTGCGCCTGCAGAGTGGAGGGGAGCTGCTCATGAGCGGGTGATATCTTATCGCTGCTCACTCAAGCGTAGCTCCCCCTTTCAACTGTATGCCACTGCATTTTGGAGCATGTCATAGACAGCTCCAAAATGCATTGGCTTACAGGGGCCACGCCTGCCAGCACACTGACTGAATTGGAGGAGGAAGTGACACACCTCTGAAATCTCCGATGATGGCACTATGTTTCTTGCACATGCGTGTAAGCAACATAAAAATTAGAACTATTGGGTATCTATCAAAGTTACAGAATACTTTAAAGCCATGCAAAATGTATAATTCAGGCAGAAGGGCATTTCCATTTGGAATAGCTTTTCAGAATTCTTTGGTAAATTCCATGAATTCCAAAAGTCTGTACATGTAAACTGTAGATTAGTTTCCTGCGGTTTAAGTAAACCATGTATGAGTTTTTGTTTGTAGTTTGTGGAAAGTGAATCCACAGTTTAGGTATAAACAGCAGAACAAAACTCCACTGTGTATGTAAACCACAAATTACTAATTCATGGTTTAAATGCCACTTTCAGAATTTTGGGAATTATGCTTCCTAACAGAATTCTGCAAAATTAGGTGGAATTTCTGAAATTTTGTGGAATTTCATCAGAAGCAGACCTTGAAAATGCCACACATCTCTAGAATTTGAATATTAATATAGAGAACAGGGAGGTAATATCCTTGTATCATTAATAAGAAACACCAAATCATCATAATCATTTATATCTATATCATAAGGATCAGGTAATATCTTACACTTACATAGAATTACTAGAACGCTTTTGAATGTATTATAAAGATTTATACAAGCAGCTTTCAGGCTGGCAAGAGATGAAAGCTGAACTCTTTGCTATACCTACATAATATTCCATCCCTTAATTATAATCAGAAGGAAGAAATTTTCAAGCCAATTATAAAATTAGAAATAAATGAAAGTTCTGACTACAATCTACCTTCATAGAAAAGTACAGGAGCTAATGGTACAGTATTATGAATGCTACACTAATTTGTTTGCAGATAAATAATTAAAAGTATAAAAAGGCATTTTAGCTGGAATAAGATGTCCACAATCAATAAAATATTTAGTAATGTCTTTAATTCCAAAACCAGAAAAAACATCTGAATACCATGCAAAACATAGGCTAATTGCAGAGGCGCCATAAATTATAAATCATCCACTCCAAAACTAAATAACTATAGTTTTAGACAGAGTAATGTATCCAGACCAGAAAGGGTTTGTGCCTAAAATAACATTATACATATGCATAAAGAACACACATTTCTCTGTACATGAAGTAAGAAACGCAGAGAAAAAATCATTACTCTCATGGCTTTGAATGCACACACACAGCATTAGACTATAGAAATTCAGATTACATATGGCAAACACTGGCTCAAATGGGAATCTCATATAAATTAATACATGGAATAAAGTACATACAGTATACTGTATAACCATTTTATAGGATCAGGTAAAACTAAGGGCTGATTTCTAAAAGTATCAATATTAAAAGATGGGTACTTATACTACTGGGGTTAAATTAATGATGCACATTGTCATCAATGCTTGGATTCCAATAGAAAGAAATATTAGCCAGTCTAGTGGCACAGCAGTAGGACTACAGCACACCATGCTTGTGACCAGGGATGAGTAGTGATCTTAGGTTGCTTGGAGCTAGCCAGGGGGAGGCTACAGCATCAGATGAACTGGTCTCCTCTCTCAGGGTGAGAGGGTTGCCAGCTCCACCATGTGACTGCCTCACAGTGGAGGCCTGGGGGTAGGACAGGTCAGGGAGTGATATGAAAGGAGGGAGCTGTGGGATATCTGTGGAGTGTTTGTGCCTCCATACTCATGTGCTGACATGCATGCCTCGGTAACAGGGAGGGAGAACACCAGGAAAAACATGGGGCTAAGTGAAACCCTGCCCATGTCATGGCCTTCTCTGCCACCTGGTCAGGGGGTAATTGGGATGTACTCTATGGGGGTGGGGGGGAGAAGATGGCTCTTCTACCCTGGCTGCACTGCAGGGAGGGGAATCTGCAGAGAAACTAGAACCCCCAGCTGATGGAGGTAAGGGGCGGTGGTGACTCATGCGGCCAAGGCTGATACTGTAAGCTGCCTGTTCTGCATGGGGAGGATAAACACTTTTATAGCTAAAAAAAAAAAGATGACGAAGATTTCAAAATAAATTACAGTATGCATACAGATTCTATTTTAATAATTCTAAAAGAATAAAGTAATTCTTGTCATATATCACAATTTAGAAGATTTGAAGCAGCTCTATTGGTATGCAATTAATTGGGGTGGGAGACAGCTGTGATGCAGTGATCTCCAAATACAGAGCAACATTAAGCACAGGACACTATATACCCCTGTTAGAAAAAATAAAATCACTTTTAATCAGCAGGATCTTAAAATTATTGGATGGTAAAGAACTGAGCAGATAAAATTAAATATACTCCCACAATGAGTCCGTATTTATTTTGTCTTGAGTGTCTTTAAAGAAAGCTGCTTTTTCAAGTTTGGAACAAGCAATAGCACATTTTATTTATTGAGGAAAGGACCAAAGTTACCTGAAATTAACTGATATAAAAATGGGAAGAAAGTTGCCCAAAAATCTATGTGTATTACAGTACACTGCTTTCAACATAAAACTGCTCATACAGTGTATGTTTGGGAACAGGGCAAGCATGAATATCAGCACTGAAATGAGTACAAACTGCCTCTGGTACTATGAAAGATAAAAAAAAACACTTTGTGGCAGCGAGTTTTATCCACATTTTCAAAAAGAGAATTAGATAAGTTAAAAAGTGATTATACAATTGTCCAAAACACATAATGTTAACACAATCTTAATAATAAATACCACAGTTAAAACCAAATAATGGAAAAGTGAATAAATACTTCAGTTTTATGATGTTTATGAAGAAAATTATATTTTTCTCATTTACGGAGCAAAAAAAGTGAATTTGACTTTAAAAGGATATATTTCTTGAACTATTAACAAATAAAATCAATGTTTATTACAAATGTGCAATGGAGAAAACATTACTAAAAAGTAGAGATGCAATGAATTTAAATTCTGCTGGTAAATGCCTGCAAAGTGGCCACTTCGCATTGGCACTTCGCTATGCAGGGTGCCCCATAGGAAAGGCTCACTTTGCCTTATTTTTATTACTTTGCATTGTCATTCCACCTTAACGCAAAGTAAGGTGGAGTAACAACAATATTGGCAGCACCACACACACACAGTCACCAGAATTAATGTGCATCCCCAAAGTGCTATTGTCTTGTATCCAGAAAACTCCCCAGTGCTGACGAAGTGAAATGAGAGCGTAACAAGAAACACAAAGTCTCCCAGAATTCATGGCACACTCAGTCATACATACAGTGGTCACACACAGAGCCACCAGAATTAATATGCATCCACAAAATGCTACAGTCTTGAGCCCAGAAAATTCCCTAGTGCTGACGAAATGCTACTGTCTTGTATCCAGAACATTCCCCAGTGCTGACAAAGTGAAATGACAGTGTAACATGAAATGCAGTCTCCCAGAATTAATGGCGTACTGCAAATGGACAGACAGATAGATTAAGATCGTGCTGCACACTCAAGAGATGCATACAAAAAGGCACAACAACTCCTAACCAGTGATCACAAGTCACAAATCCAAATCTGGAAAGGAATACCTTTTGCCAGTTGGGGGATTAGTGCATGACAGTAACAATCCACTACCAGTAAAGATACCACAAAGCAGTACAAAAAATTCATGCAGGTGCAGTGGATAACAGGTTCACACTGCTGCAATGACTCTGTGGCATAATAAAAGGTGTCTGATTTAATTGCATGCATTGCACACACACTCACAAACACACTACAAGTAATGCGTAGCAAATTGAAAACCTTTAGTAATATAACCAAATGTTTTAAACCGAAAAATTATACACTGCTGCACCACAACAATCAGCAAAAAAATTTCAAGAATTACTGAAAATATTACTGTGTGTACATTAACACATTTATACAAGAAAAATATAACCAAAACAGAAAGACTGCCTTTTTCTCCCAGTTAATCTACCTACACCACAAATGTGACCCTCCCCCAAAACACACTTCACAGTACACAGACTGACTGTTCTAAATTAACATTCAAAATCCACACACAGCAATAAACACTCAATGATATGAGCACAGAATGGTTTCCTACAATTGATGCACCAAATTTTGAGCAAAGAAAATGACTCAAAAATACATTTTAAACAGTTTTTAGAGGTTCTGAATTGCAGAGATCTGAGAGCAAACTGTCTCCAGCTACCACTACACACATGCACTACCCAGGCCAGAACTGAGGCTGTGCAGAACAATCTAGAGCCCATGTGACCTGCAATCCCATGAATTACTGCAGAATTTTATTTGGAGCTCAATTACAAGGCAAAGTGAGGTGAATTACATTAATTTCAATGTACTTCGCCTTAAAATTGGTGGAGAAGTGGTTTGGGGAAGGCGGAATAATGCAAAGTCATTGGTTTCAATGGACTTTGCATTCCTCATTATGAAGCGAAGTACTCCGCTTCACATTGCAGTATGTGGAGTACTCTGCGGATTCTGCGTTACTCTGTTAATCACTTCGCAGAGCGAATTGGGGCCACTTCGCCCACCACTGCTTACAGTACTGTAACTCACATGCTGTACAGGAAGGAACACGAATGCCTATAACTGTACTTCCCCAATGAGCTGAGCCTATATCATAAAACTCCCCAATTTAAAACTCTTAATGAGTACAGTGGTGGTGATTGGGTGAAGCCTGGATAGATATACAAAACAGGCTTACGATACATGCAAGTAACTAGTAAAAAAATAAATTTTGTGATTCATCACATGATTGTGACTCATGATTTGTGACTGCATTTGTGACCTGATGATGAAGAAACTGATTTGGTGTGAGATAACCAATATGAAACTGTATGGGAACGTTAGTGCCTACGGCTGTACTTCACCGATGAGCTATAGCATAAAACTCCCCAATTTAAAAACTCTTATTAATGAGTACAGTGGTGGGGTGGTGAAGCCTGGAGACATACTGCAAAACAGGCTTACAACACATCCAAGTAACTAGTAAAAAAAAATAATTTTGTGATTCGTGACGTGATCTTGAATCGTGACTGGTTTTGTGACCGTGATGATGAAAAACGTGATTTGTATCACGAGTGACTCATGATGATGGCCCTGACTTAAAAATGCATAATAATGAGTACAATGTTCATGCAGAGATATGCACCACACCAAGGCAGTACTCTGAAGGGAAGCCAAATAAACAACTGTGACTTAAGTTACAGATGGAGATTGGTCCCTAAAGAGATGCAAGTGCACAGACAGATTAATATTGCGTTGCTCACTGAAGAAATGCAGACGCAAAGGCACAACACCAAACCAGTGCTCACCATCAGAAATTCAAACTTGGAAAAGAATACCTTTGCCGGTTGGGGCAGGCCGTGGGGGGCAGTGTACTGCAGTAACAGTCACTAGTACTACTACCAGTAAAGATACCACAAAGAAGTACAAAAATCATGCAACTGCAGTGGATAGCATGTTCACATTGCTGAAATTACTATGTGGCACAATAAAAGATGTCTGATTTGATGGCATGCGTCACACACGTACTCACACACAAACACACACTAAGTAATGCATAGCAAATTGAAAACTTCAGTAATATAACCATGTATTTTAAACAAACTAAAATTATGCACTGCTCCACCACAACAGTCAGCAAAAAAATATTAAGAATTATTGAAAATATTACTGTGTGTACATTAACACAGTTATACAAGGAACATATCACCAAAACAGAAAGAACTGTATTTTCTCCAAGTTAATCTACCTACACCACAGATACACCCCTCTCCCAAAGTACACTTCCACTGCCTCTCAGTACACAGACTGAATGTTGTACATTAACATTCAAAATCCATACACAAACAATAAATGCTTGATGATATGAGCACATGAGGGTTTCCTACAATTGATGAACTAAAGTTTCAGCAAAAGAAATTACTCAAAAAGGCTTTTTAAACAGTTTTTAGAAGGTTTGAATCACAGAGAGCTCTCAGAGCAGACTGTCTCCTACAGCTTCCCTACACACACTACCCCAAATTGAGGCTGTGCAGAACAATCTAGAGCCCATGTGACCTGAAATCCCATGAATTACTGTAAAATTTGCCTTTGGAGCTTAAAAACAAGGCAAAGTTAGGCGAAGTTCATTGTTTTCAATGGACTTCGTGTTATCCATCATAACGCAAAGTACTCGGTTTTGCATTGCAGAGCACTCCACGAATTTGCCTTCACTCCACAAATCACTCCACGGAGCGAACTGAGGCCACTTCGCCCATATCTAATAAAAAGACATAAAAGTATAAAGCTTTATAAGGCCCAGCAGCACAGTAGTAGCGCTACTGCTTGCAACGCTGACAGCCTGAGTTTAGATGCAAGTCCGGGTTGTTGGAGTGCCAGCCAGGGGGAGGAGTTTCGAGCATTGTAAAGTCTGCTCTCCTCCTCCAAGGGAGGGGGAAGAGCCTGGTGCTTTACTGGCCCCTGGTGGAAGCAGGGGAGTGGCAGCCCAAGCTCAGAGGTTAGGGAGCCATGGTACATGTCGACATGTGTGCCTTGAAGTCAGCACATGCCATGTCTCACAGGGAATGAAACAAGAAAAAACACTGGACCACCATGGGATGCCACCCACCTGACACCACAGATCCTGTGTACTGTAAGCTTTCATTCACAAAGTTGTGAATGAAAGTTTGCAGTACACACTGCAAGTCAATTGGTCAACAGTGTCTACCAATGGACTTCCAATACATACAGTAATCTATCCTTCACTGACAGCTCAGTCGGCGGGTGTGGATGGATGTGCTGCCCACCTGCTCCATGGCCAACTGGCCTTGCTGGGTTTGGGGGAGCAGAGTGGGATGTGGGTTCCTCAGTGGGTGGGGGAGTGGGGGGTCCACTAGACCACCATGGATACTAGAACATGTGGCGTAACTATATAATCGGGTTCAGGAATGGGGGGGGGTTACACTAGACTACCAGAAATAAAGAGTATAGTTACATTTTATTACAGTCAAGGATGGGGGGTTACACTAGACTACCAGAAATAAAGGGTATAGTTACATTTTTATTACAGTCAAGGATGGGGGGTTCACTAGAGTACCAGAAATAAAGGTATAGTTACATTTTATTACAGTCAAGGATGGGGGTTACACTAGACTACCAGAAATAAAGAGTATAGTTACATTTTATTACAGTCAAGGATGGGGGTTACACTAGACTACCAGAAATAAAGTATAGTTACATTTTATTACAGTCAAGGATGGGGGGTTACACTCGACTACCAGAAATAAAGGTATAGTTACATTTTTATTACAGTCAAGGATGGGGGGGGTTACACTCGACTACCAGGGATACGGGGTATATATACATTTCTTATACAATTGGGGATGGGAGGGGGGCCACTGGACTACCAGGGATGCCGGGTATATTCACATTTGTTATGTGATCGGGATGGAAGGGAGGGGCAAGCCACCCAAGGGTTGGTGACTACTGTGTTGCACTGCGCAGTACAGCAGCCCACCTGTGGGTGGCTAGACTTAGGCAGGTTTCTTCCATGCCTAACTTTGTGCGGCACATCTCTGAGATGTGCAGGCAGCTGCGCTACATATCTCAGCTGAATATTGAGAGGTGCCGCATATGTATTGGAACGCCCCCTCTGGAAGCACTGCAGTGTGCAGTGCATCCATAATTGCATGGTGCATCACCCCCTTTTGAATATGGCCCAGAGGCACATTTCGGGGATGCGTCGGCACAACTCAGTTGCTCCAGGTTCATCTACTTTGAATATCTAGGCCACAGAATTTGACAGCAAATAAAGACTGCTTGCCACTTAGTCTGACCATTTTTCCTTACCTACAACATCACCATATACCCTACTTCATCTTTGGCTTATCCCCTTCCCCCTTGCCTTTTCACTAAGATTCCCTTATGCCAGTCTGTTTACATCATATTATTACTAGTTCAAAGCTCACATTTTATTATTGTTTACTTTTCCTAAAATTCATTGATGTTGTTAGTTGTTTTATCTGACTTCTTTCTTAGTACAACTGAAATGAATGCTAATTGTGTAATTATTCCAAATTTTGTTTTGTTTTAAATCCTTGATCAACTCATATTACATACTTCCTGAACTTTAGAATTATCCTCAAACAGTAGAGCCACTTATGATGCAATAGTCTACTCTCCTCCACTGCATCATGACTGGCAAACCTGGGTTGGGGGTGTTTTAGTCCAGGGAAGAAAGTGTGGGAGTTGATCTAGGAATGTAAACAAATATGTTTTTGTGTGGTAACAGAAGTATGTTAGGCAGTCTGTTTTTCACTTTTATAAAGAAAAATGATTTGGAATCAAACTAACATCTACATCTGCAAATCCTGCAGAATGTCAGCAATCACAACATGTTGCTTAAACTAGGAACATTTTGAGGCCTCAAGGGGTTAACAATGTCCCTTTAAGAAACTGACGTTTTTTTATTCCAGTTCTGGAAACAGACATCATGTGGTAAAATGCATAGTTCTAGAATGTCAGACAACAGTATTTTTGATTACTTAAAAGAATATGAATTAGTTATTGCAAAGAACGTTGGGTCCTCAAAAAAGAAATATTTTTTTTTTTTTTTGAAATTCTCTTTTTATTCAGTTTCAATAACAGTAACATCAGACTGGTACATACAGGAAAAGAAAAAAACACTGTAAGAATTACTTGAAACAAGACACAGAATAACAAGCATGGGAAAAAAAAAAATAAAATCCTATCCCTATCCACCCCCCCCAAAAGAAGGTGTCACCACTGAAAGGAGAAGGGGTACACAAAGAAGGTTCATAAATAAGGGAGAAAGAAAGTGACGAGCCTAGGAAAGAGATCAAGATAGCAGCCAGCCCTTAGGACCTGGAGGGGAACACAACTCTATTGAAAACTGGTTCTAGAGTAGGAAGGGGAAGCATCAGGGAGGCCATAAAGGGGAAGATACCGTCAATAAACAGATGGGCCAAAATGGGCTTGGGGTTCTTCAGTGCAGATACAGGGCATAAAGTTTACCCCACTTTTTCTGAAAAGCCAAGGAGAGAATCTAGAGCTGGCTATCAACTTCTCGACTTTGAAACACGAGACATTTCTTCAACCCAATCCATATACTGAGTTCTAAATTATCTGACCAGTGATGAAGCACTAATCTCTTAACCGCCATTGAGACAAGAGCCATATGATATCTTCTCTCTCTGATGTTAATACTTGAATAATCTCCTAGGATACAAATCTCTAGTGTAAAGAGATCTTGCAGCCCTAGAATGGGGTCCAAATTGTCCTGAATAGCTCTCCATAATGGGGCTGCTTTGGAGCAATACCAGAAAATGTGAGGGGGACTACCCAGATCTTTGCCACATCTGAGACAATTAGGGGAGCTGGAATGATCAAATTTCGATTTTTTAACAGGTGTAATATACATATTATTGACAATAAAATATTGAATAAGCCTATTCTTATCGAGAGTATTATATATATGCAAATCTCTCCAGATTTGGCTCCATGTGAACGAAGGATCCGAGGAAAGTAAAGACCAAGATCTGGAGCCAGTTAAGGGGGCAGGAAAGGTAACCTTCAAAAGATGTAGATATAACTTGGATACACCATGGGATTTAGCCGCACATTCTTTAACTACCCTGAGCAGGGGCTTTATAACCGACTCCGGCACAGTGTCACCAAATTCTTTGTTGACAAGATGTTTCAGTTGATATACTTTGAAAATCAATCGGGGATATTAAGGACTAGTAAAAGATCGTCTATTGACCCACAACCTCCTTGCACAAACAAATCCTCCACTAAGAGTCCCTGAATTTGGGGCAGCCATTTCGGGGATAATAATTTGGTCCCAATTTTAATATTAGGGTTAGAAATCAGGGGTTGCCCAGGGTCCTTAATGTGTCTAATTTTGGCGGTAGCATAAAATTGATTCAGAACCCTCACCGAAATGCCCACTGCCGAGTCTTCAATACGACGGGGTAGAGTTGAAAATGGCAATAAAACAGACTAGAGGATCTATATTACATTGCTTAATAAGATCGCGATCCAAGCTTAACCATAAAGGGAGGATGATGTATCCCTTCCTCCAAGCCATTTACCAGCTTTAGTTAGGTGACTAGCCCAGTAATAGTATTCAAAGTTAGGAGGCGAAGGCCCCCATATCTTTAGGTAAACAAAGTTTATGAAAGGCTCTGCCTGGGAGATTTATGGTTCCAAATAAAACCAGTCAGGATGGAATGGATTCTCTTAAAGAAGGTTTTGGGTAACCAAATATCCAGAAGGTTCAGGGGATAAAAAAGGCGAGGCAGAATGTTCATTTTGGTAATGCTGATCCGGGCCCCTACTGATAATGGAAGCTTGTCCCACCTTTGCAGGTCACATTTAATTTTGTCCACCAGATCTTCCAGATTTAATTTCCTAACCAAATTTGGATCTCGAGCCAAATAAATGCCAAGGTACTTAAGGTGAGATGGGGTCCATTTCATACCAAAATGAGACATACAAGATTGGGATACATGCACATTGAGAGGAAAAATCTCGGACTTGGCCAGATTAAGTTTGTAATTGGAAACAGCCCCAAATTGCACAATTATATTCAGTGCCGCTCGCAAGGAGTCTGCCGGATTAGTTAACTGCATCAGGATATCGTCTGCAAAGACGGATATTGTGGAGGTTTGTTGAGAAATGGCACAACCCTGGATCCCAGGAGCTGCCTTAAGATTGAGTAACAAGGGCTCCAAATAAAGATTGAAAAGGTATGGCGAGAGGGGGCAACCCTGACGGGTGCCCGAGAATAACCAGAAGCGGGGTGAGAAAACTCCATTGCAGTATATTTTTGCAGAAGGATCTTTGTAAAGAACCCTCGTCCACTGAATAAACTTCTCCGGAAAACCAAACTTAGCCATCGTACTCCATAAGAAGTCCCAGTTGACCTGGTCGAATGCCTTCTCGGCATCTAAAGCCACCAACGCCATAGGGACCTGAGAAGCTTGGGCTGCTTGGAAAACATAGGAAAGAACTCTCATATAGCAGCCGTCACCTGCCTCCTGCAAGTAAGCCTGCTTCTCACAGCTCAAGCGATTGCCAAACTTGTTTAATGCAGAGCCAATATTTTGGACAGTATTTTGATATCACAGTTGAGCAGCGAGATGGGCCTATATTTTGCTGGATCCAGAGAGGGCTTATCTGTTTTAGGAATCAGGATTATAATTGCTTCCAACGAAGTTGGGTGCAGTAAGTCCGAGGAGAAAAGGTAATTATAAAAATCCAAAAGTATTGGGGCTAAATCCTTACAAAAAACCTTATAAAAGTTAGAGGGTAGGCCGTCAGGACCGGGGGCTTTATCAGACGGAAGATTGTGAATGGCTTCCTCAATCTCCTTCAGGGATAAAGGAGTAGAGAGAAAAGCTGCCTGATCTCCAGAAAGACAAGGTGGGGAAATTGTCTTAAAGAAGGATTCAATGGCAGACCGGGAGGGAGGGACTGATGTAGCACCATAGAGATTTTGGTAAAATAAGCTGAAAACCTCCACAATATCCCTGGGCCTTGTCTTGATAGAGCCATCTTGTGCTTCCAAAGCCGGCACTAGCCTAGAGTTTTCTACTTCCTTAAGCTTTGAGCCAAGAGCCTACTCGCTTCTCCCCTTGGTCTAAATATTTAGCTTTGGTTCTCAACAACGCAAGTTCAGTCTTTTCCCCAACCAGCCCCTCGTATTCATTATTAAGTTTATGTAACTGCTCCAAACACTTAAGGGACTTAGAAGAGGCAAGGGAGTTTTCTGCCGCCTTAATCCGGTCCGATAAGAGAAGAAATTTTTGAGTCCTGAGTTTTTTCCTCCTGGAGGAAATTTTAATGAACTCTCCCCTCAAAACACATTTTAAAGAGCACCATAGGATGTCAAACCTGGTCACCGAGCCTCGATTAATGTCCAGGTACTCTCTAATTAAGGATCTAATCTGGGCACAGGAATGCTCATCTTTTAAAACCTGAGTATTGAGCTTCCAAATTGTATCACGTTGCGCCAGAGAGGAAGGGATAAATTGAAACCATACTAGAGCGTGATCAGAAATTATAATGGGCTCAATGCCTACTAAGGTTATGTTAGCCATGAGGGAGGTGCTTACTAAGAAGTAGTCCAACCTGGACCAAGAATTATGGAGCGGGGAAAAGAAGGTATAACTCTTGCTAAAAGGATGTAAAATCCTCCAAGGGTCCACCAATCCTAACATACTGCCCATGTCCCAGGCGAGCTGCTCGAGGATGGAGGCTTCAGAGGCCTATAAGTTTTATCTAGTTCTTGCGATGGGGCTATATTCCAATCCCTCCCAAAACAAGGAGTTGGTAAAATGCACTCAGTTTATCTATTAGGTGCATTAAAACTGACATCTCCCCAACCGGCCATAAATAGAACCTAATACAATAGCAGAGTTATAAAGGAACCCTGCACCAAAATATATCTGCCCTCAGTGTCTTGGATAACTTTCTCCGAATAAGCGGTATGCTTTTTTGACCATGATGGCTACTCCCTTGCTTGGAGGCACCAGCAACAAAACTTGAGAAAAACCTTTAACCTTTAGCATATTAGTTTCTGCCGCTGTTATGTGGGTCTCTTGTAAAAGCAAAATATCAATCCCCAGCAGAGAACAGTTAAACAGTATGCGGGCCCTCTTATTAGTCTCCCTAATGCCTCTTATATTCCAACTGGCCAGTTTAACATATTCCAGGGCCATCCTCAGGGGAAAATGATACTATTAAGATAGGCTGCATAAGGAACTCCCAGCTTAGGCCAAACAGTGGTGACACCTTCTCTTGCCCCCCAACCCCCCTAAACTGCCGCCTCTGTAAATACAAAAGTAAACAGCTATTCGTTGTGGAACAAAAGAGATCCACTGCATCGTAAACAAAACTAGAATAGGTATAGAATCCCACAAAACCCAACAAAAAACGAAAATAGGCGGCCCCCCATAACAATACCCAGCTATAACGATACAAAACACATCCTCTCTTTGCAAGACAGGTATTGAAAATCCAGAATAATAAACATGACAAATATACCCAAACTCCCAACCCCCCACCCCTCAGGTACCACAAAGACCTCCTCGAAGTTGCAAGACTGATCCCAACAATAAACATAATTTTCAACCATCTGTCCCACATCCAAACCCGAAGAAGAATAATCCCTTGCAAGAGCAACGTGATAGGTACCCACATATATCCCTTCAGGTCGTGAAACAGGGCTCCGAGGTGACAATACCATACAGACCCCGCCCTCCCCAAGCGAGTGAAAGACAAAAAGTTGCACATCATCCTAGTACAGTCAACTAGCCGTTAGAAATGGTTGTGAGGGTACCTGAGAGATCCTTGGTGAAGGGGACCCGCTTCCTGTGGTGCAGCTATTAGCAGACTAACCGGAAGATCAGTGGAAGAAGCGTGGGAAAGGGTTTGCCAGCGGACCAAATGGTCCGACCGCAAACGCGTCCTCCGAAACAGGTCCTTTCATGCTAGTCTCAGAAAAATCACCGAAAGGCCAGACGCATCGGGACAGAGCACGTGATCAGGCCTCGCCGCTCACCCTCCAAGGCCTACCACCACGCTGGGACCCCAGGAGGACTCCTCAGCTAAAACCTCAGGTACTCATTCCAACAAATTGCACTCGCAATTGCGGCAAGGAACATAAGGGAAATAGAATAAAAAGGGGAAAGATTAGTTACAGGACCAGCAGTATTAAACCCCAATATCAAAATAAAAAATTTTTGCATTGAAGAGATCAGCTGCGTAGACATGATTATAGGAATCATTTAAACAAGTCCGGGAGCAGTTTCGCCAGCTCGGACAGTGCTTCCTCCGGGTTTTCATAAGCGTGCCAAGTGCCATCCACCTGCACAAGTAATTTGGCAGGATAGTTCATCCTGAAGGCCTTCCCTGCAGCAATAAGCTTTTCAAACACTGGGTGAAAGGCAGATCTTCTTTGGCGAACTTCAAAGGGGAGATCCTGGGTAATCCTAAGCTTGATGTTATTCCAGAGGATGGACTCAAGTTCTTTAACTTTTGAAAGCACATGTTGGCGCTCCAGATAGCTTAGGAATCTGATGATCACAGGCCTGGGGGGGGCATTCGGAGGTGGCCTAGGCCTAAGAGATCTGTGGGCCTTCTCGATATGGTATTGCTGGTGAATGGGAGAGGGGCCCATGACCTTATTGAGAAATTGATGAATAAAACACAGGGTGTCACTCCCCTCCTCTAACTCCGGGAGACCAAGAATTAGCACATTGTTCCATCGACTCCGTCCCTCCAGGTCTTCAGTTTTCAGCTGGAGTTTCTGGATGTGCTGTCGAAGCCTGATAATCTCAGGGTCGGTTTTCTGTTGCCACTTCTCAATGGAAGATATTCTGGACTCTGAGTCGCCTACTCTCCTCTAGAGGTCGGCGAAATCCTGCCTTATTGATCTGATTTCTTTAGAAATATCTTGTAGCATTTCTTTAAAGGGAGATAGCTCCTCAAGAAAATGTTCTTCTGACAGTATGGTGCCAGTCGAGACAGTTGATCCCCCACTAGAAGAATGTTTAGCCGTCGTAGCAGTGTTAGTGCTGGTGTTTCTGGCTTTTTTAGAGGCCTTTTCTGGCGAGGTGGGTGAAGTATGTCTGACTCCTGCAGCCTTCATATCAGTATCTGCCATCGCGATCGATGAAGCAAGGCAATCAGATCACCAAACTCAGTCCACAAGAGATCTTCCACTGCTAAAGAGGTTGTCCCACTCGCTTAGATCTTAATATGTGTTTTTTAATCAGTAAAAATAGGTAATTTAGAAGGAGGAGGGCAGGAGCTCCACAGCAAGCAGCTTCTCAGCACCACTGCATCATGTGACCGGGCTCAAAAAAGAAATATCACTGTATATTGATATTCAAATGGAAGTATGTGTCGACATATAAAGACTTAGAATATGTTCTATACTTCCAGGGCTAGATATTCAAAGGGGTTTCATCTGGCACAACTGAATTGCATGAGCACAACCCCAGAAATGTACCCTGGGGCAATATTCAAAAGAAGGACTTACACTGAGCAAGTCCCGATGCGCTGGGGTGCAAAGATAATGTATGCGGTGCATCTCCAGAGGGCGTGCCCATGTATATGGGGCACATCCCGATATTCAGCCCGGGATGTACGTGCATATGCCTGCACAACCCTGGGATGCGCCGCATTCCGATGTACAAAGTTGAGCGTGGGAAAAAAGGCTCAAATGGTGGCCACCCACAGGCAAGCAGCCATACTGCAAGACACAATGCAGCAGCCGCCAGCTGTGGGTGGCCACCCACCCCCCCAGGACACTGTGCATAAGCAGCCAAAACATCCATGGTGGTCCAGTGGTACCCCCCCGTAGCACTGATTGGCAAGAATATATGTAAATAACTTCCCTGGTAGTCTAGTGGTACCCTTCCCTCATTGTAACCCTGATCACTGTAAATAAAATAATTATACATCCCTAGTAGTTCAGTGGTACCCCCCCACCCCTTCCAATGCTATGATCCCCATAAAAATAACAGATCTGAAATTCTCTGGTAGTCTAGTGGTCCCCCCACCTCTCCTGATGTTCTGATCCCCATATAAATAACATATTTGAAATTCCCTGGTAGTCTTGTAGTCCCCCCACCTCTCCTGTAACCCTGATTGCCAATTGTCAGAGAAAGTCATGACCCTGGTGTTTCAGTGGCACTCCCCACCCACACAGGACCCCCTGCCTACCCAGCTTCCCCTTCAGTCATCGGCTGGCAGCAGCATACCCACCCACATACCTCTGCTGCTGCCGGCCAAATGACATCATACAGTATGGGCTGCAATCCATTGGTCCACAGTGTGAACCAATGGGCTTGCAGTGCATACTGTAATAGTCATTCACAAATATGTGAATGAAGTCCATTCACATATTTGTGAATGACTATTACAACATGCACTGCAAGCCCATTGGTCCAACTTGGACCAATGGGATTCGCAGCCCAGTGTACAGTGTCATGTGGTGGGCAGCCGCAGAGTTATGTGGGTGGGTATGCTGCTGCCTGCTGATGACTGGGGAGAGCTGGGTGGGCAGGGGGTCCTATGTGGGTGGGGAGGGGAGTGCCACTGGACCACCAGGGATGTGATTTTCTCTTATAATCAGCAATTGGGGTTGTGGGAGGGTTGGGGGAACCACTAGACTACCAGGAAATTTCAAATATGTTATTTATACAGGGATCAGAGCATCAGGAGGGGTGGGGGGACCACTAGACTACCAGCGAAATATATAATGGTATTTTATGGGGATCATGGCTATGGGGCACTTTTCGCTGGCCTGCCCTGCATAACACATTCAAATGGGGTCATAATGACATGCAAATGGCCCTATTTGTGCCTTGCATGTATTATGGCTCCATTTGCATACTGCTGACTGAATATCAGGAATTTGCACACAGCATAACTCTGTTCTATTGGCTCAGTTCCCATTCCTCGTGTTCAACACTTTTTGTGGGGGGTGCCAGCACATCGTATTTATGCAGTGTGCATTACCTGATATATTCAGAGGAGATGTGCCATGGAGGCTCATCTGTTTTGAATATATCCTTGAGTTGCACCAGCACAACTCAGTTACGCTGCCTCACCACAAGTGCCTTTGCCAGGCACACTTCTGAATATAGGGGGCCCCAGTGTAAATACCATATATTCAGGATGTAATGATGGATGAAAGGAAAAAAAATTTATAAAATGCTTGGGATTTTCATCAGCTACCAAAACTGAAACTCTGTAAAGCCTTTGGAATGGTATAGTTTGCTCTCTGGCCATGTAACGTTATAAGTTGCTGATTCTTTAAATACATTAAGCATGAATGTGCTTGGTTAGGGAGGTAGGGGGATAGCAGGATGGGACAGCTTAGGTGTAGGAGTTTGGGCTAAATATACCTGTAAGACAGTAGGTCAGCAGGATACAACAGATAAGACATTTCTTCTGTGCAGGCTGGATGGACCAGTGGTGTTTATCTACTGGCAATGTCTACAGTTTTATTTTTTCAATGCATTTAATATAGAAAAATATGTGTAAAGGAACTCAGAAAAAATATTAAAGACAGGAAAATGAAGGTCCTTTGCTCAGACATACTACCAGCTGTATTCAGTTTGAAGACAAAAGATGTACCGACAGATTCAGAGTACAAATGTTGGATCAGGTGCTAGCATAAGAAAGAAGAGTTCACCTTGCTTCAAAATTCTACATTTGATAAAAGGCATTGTCTTTTTTAGACAGATGGGCTGCATCTAAATCAAAAAGTAGCTACAGATGCATACTGGGGAACTGAATCAACACAGTCATTGATAAGGCTTTACACTGATAGGGGGAGGGAGACACAGGAGGAGGACAGTGAAGCCACTAGGATGATGGGAGCTAATATAAGGTACACTTCTGGGCCTGGTGAGTCAGAAGAAGTGGCATTCAAGATGAACTATGCAACAGTAAAGGCTAAGAAGGGGAGAGGGAAAGAAAACGGGCAGAAACTGGAGGTGTACATGTATAAATGTATGCAGTCTAAGGACCATATTGGATGAACTGGAGACACTGATTACCATGGAGGAAAATGGTCATGACCTGTAGGGAATGAAGATGGCCCACTACAGACTATATGGGAAGGACAGACCAGGTATAAAAGGTGGTGGACTGGCACTGTACATCAGGAACCAATTACAGGTGACTGATAGAGGTGTGTGAAAAAAACATCTTCCAGTGGAATTTCCATGAAGGTCGGACTTTCACGTCCACGAAAGTGCAGAAATCAAATTAGCAACTTTCACGGAAATTCCAACTTAGAACAGCATAATAAATGTTTAAATTGCAGATTATTGCTTTATAGTCTGGAGGAAAAAAGTCCACAGAACTGATCACTGAACTGCAGAATAATTCATTAAACTGCAAAAAATAATCCCTCAGAACTGTTATTCCACAGTTCATGTGTGTTATTCTACAGTTCAGCCAAAACAATTCATGGAACAGGGCAAACATCCACCAAACATATCTGGAAGATTCTGATCTTGCCAATGGTGAAAGTTCAGAAAATTCTGTGAAATTTCTGAATTTTCATGGAAGCGGAATTCGCAACTTTCACCCACCTCTAGGGACTGATTTAGAAGGTCTTGAAACAGAGGAGACTGAAACAGTCTGGTTAAGAGTGTCTAACATGGTCACAATTTATTTATGTTTTAGACAAGCTGACCAGAAAGACAACCAACACCTTAAACTTCGAGATGTCATCAGGCTTCTGATGGGAAAATTTAATTACCTAGATATAGACTGGGAAGAGGGAATGGCTAAGTCTAAATGCAGAAGCTTAATTTCGGTTCTTGCTGAGGACCGTTAGCAAATACAGTGTGTTAAACAAATCACTAGAGATCAAGTGCGGGATCTAATCCTTAGCAACAAGTATGACCTGGTCAGAGAAGGAGAAAATGGAGAAAAATTAGTTAATAGAGACCATGCCATTGTTAGGTTCACTATTAGGAAGAATGGATAAAAATCTAGGAGAATGTTCTCTACCTTTTATTTTACAGTTTATTTACCCAGGATAGCCTAGTTAATATTCAGCATCTTATTTCCAGTGGGAGGACAGGAGAACTGATAGAGCTGCCCAGGGTCACACAGTGCACATTTGGCTCTACCAAGACTTGAAACAGTGATCTCCTGGTTTCCAAGTAGTTGCTCTGATTCCTAGGTCACACTACCTCCACTGACACCATGCTCCTGCCAAAGATAGATTTCTATAAACTTGAACGATAAAATAAGGGGTGTCACGGCATGGGTACTTTGGTAAAACACTACCATGGGCATCAGCATTCAGCAACAATGGTACATTCTTAAAAAGACATATGAACTGCTTAAAGCAACTTTGAATCCCTCAGAGGTAACAATACAAAAGTTAAAAAGACAGACCAATGTGGATAGCACTACAAATCAGGTACTTTAAGCAACAGAGAAGAAAGACATATACAGGAAGAGTACTGTAAATTGTAAGGAACCAGTGAAGAAAATGGTCAGCAGCTGTAACTTGTGATCAGTGTTGCCACTGACCACCTTCAGGTGTTAGGGAAGTGGGGGTAGGAGGAGGTGGGAGAAAACAGGGGAGATAGGAAGCAGGTTGATCCATAAATGGATGGAGACTGAGGAGGAGTAGTACAGGTATTGGTGGGCTAGGGTGCCAACAGAGAAGGCATAAAAGGGATTGGAGACTTGCTGGCCATTTCTTACAGCCACTACTGTTTGATGGAGTAGTACATCAGTTGGCAGTGGATAAGTGGTGTATAGAATAGGGAAAAAGGGTGGGAGGTAGGGTAGAGGTGGGAGGTAGTAGTGCTTGATATATGGAGCCCAGTGAAAAAAATTGTGGTGACTAGGATAAAAAAAGATAATGATCCCTTGTTGTCTTTTCAGTCCCCCTCCCCTATCCCGACCCTTCCACTGAGCAACCCACCACCCCACACCCCCATTGCCCTAGACTTACCACTGGGGACCATCAGCTGCCATGTTCAGTGGCCCACATGTCTGCACTCTTCAAAGCTGAATTGCGAGCTTAACAATTAAGGTAAGTACCATATAATGGCTGTCAATTGTGTTTTACACTTATGTTGATATTGCGGCCATTGTACAGTATTTTTTCACCAAATTTTCAACATGGGCTTCTTGTGACCCCCACCTCATGAACACTGTCACTGTTATTTTGTTACTCAGACCCATAAAGTGATTTAATGGTCCCCGCATGCAATCACCTTTCGGGACCAAGTAGCGAAATGAGAGTGCTAATGTTCATGAGGTGGGGTCCCAAGAAGCTCATGTTGAACATTTGGTGGAAAAATACCAAAAAGTGTCCCGAGTTACACGTGGTCATTGAAATTTTTCCATGCATGCTCATAATTCATCACTCCAAATTTTCAATTTTTCCATTTTTCACAGCACCTCATGAACAGTACAGCTGTTATTTTTTCACATTCTGCCACCCGGTACATGTTTTCGCACCTGTGACTCAGAATGGCACAGTCGCTGTGCAAAATCATCTTTCAGGACTGATAAACAAAATGACAGTGCCAGTGTTCATGAGGTGGGGTTCCAAAAGGGCCATGTTGAAAATTTGGTGAAAATATTCCTAAAAATTTCCGTGGTGTGGGCATCCATTTAATTTATTTTACGCATGTGTATAACTTCGGTATTTTTCAATATTTTGCCACCAAATTTTCAACATAGCCATTTTTTCACACTACCTCATAAACAGTACAGCTGTCATTTTTCATATCCTGCCTGACATATGTTATCACACCTGTGGTGCAGAATAACATTGCAGTTGTGCATAATTACATTTTGCTTTGCATTTTGCAGTTTCTCTGTACTAGGGTACATGAGGGTGAGGTAATAAGATGACTATGCTGACAATTTGGTCACTGTTGTCCGACACACGGAAGCTTCCACACCTACAATAATAGGAACCCTAACTGATGCATTAATGGAGTTTTTTGCAATACATGTGTGTATATATATATATATATATATATATATATGTATATCACTGATATGACATGGGCTGACTGAAAATATCATATTTATCATCAAGAGGCTAATAATATTGTGATATCCTATGAATGGCAAAGCCACGAGTTTACAGCTACAATATGGCACTGATTGGGAGTGGTTTCCAAGATTTACTACTACTTCTGTTTAACTCACTGAGACCCAAAGCTTTACATTATGGTCATCACATAATGAAAAGGTTTTATGTAGAATTCTTTTGTTTTCCCTTTTTTGGAGGGCATTATTTCATTGGAAAAATAAAACAAAAAATAAATGTTCTCTTTTTTTTTGCTCATTATAAAAAAATCTAAAAGGTATATAAATGAAACACCTCTCATTTTGTAGATATGTTTGTGCTGATCAACTTTTATGCTCACAGTATCATGCAGTCATTTTTTGTTTTAAAGTTATTTGCATTTGCTCATTGAAAAAGTAAAAAAAAAAGAAAATTTGTTGCTGATTATAAAAATAGTTATCATTAAATGAAACACCACATTTTATATATATTTTTGTACTGGACAACTTTTTGTGCTCATAGTACCATGTTATCATTTTGCATTTTAAAGTTATTCATATTTGTTCATCAAAAAGTGAATATAAATGGAATGTTCTGTCATTTTTTGCTGATTATTTAAAAAAATAAAAGTTATATAGAATGAAACATCACTTATTTTGTAGATATTTTTGTCCTTAACAACTTGCTTACAGTAACATGCTATCATTTTTCACTTTAAAGTTATTTTACTGCTACTCAGGCTGAACATTCTAAAACTGAACAAAGAAAAATAACACTATGACACAATGCATCATGAAAAGATAATCTTAACTTTTCACATTCAGAAAGATATCACTTTTCTGGCCAGTTATCTCAAGACATATGTTGTGTGTATGTGTATGTGTTGTATGTGTATGTGTATATTATAGTGTTGCAGAAGCACCACAATAGTTATGGTTGAGAAGGGGTTTCGATGTTAAATCTCAAATTTTGCATGTTAATATCTTGGCAACTACGATCCCCATAAAAAAAACAGATTTGAAATTCCCTGGTAGTCTAGTGGTCCTCCCACCCCTCCTGATGCTCTGATCCCCATATAAATAACATATTTGAAATTCCCTGGTAGTCTTGTGGTCCCCAACCCCTCCCATAACCCCAATTGCCAATTGTAAGAGAAAGTCATATCCCTGGTATATCACAAAAGTTTGCATGTGCAATCTTGGAAGGGTAGAATTCTTGACATGCCAAATTTCATTCCAGTCAGATGTGCAGATTCTGAGATGCAGAGAGCAAGAAAAGTTAAAAAATCACTGTTTTCTGCGGGGGGAGGGTTGTCATTGACCAGCACCCAGACCGTTTGGAATTTTCATCTGAAAATGTCATGCCATAAGTGGCTTGCCCAACAGATATGACTTTCACTGGTTTGGTGAAAAAAATATTAATCTGTTCCCAAGTTATTAAATTTTGAAATTTTGGTTCTAAGCATGCTCAGGACAGTCTTTTGGATACTGTAGCTGCTTGGAATGAAAACAAATAATTTGGCCATATGAAAAAGGATGATATTTTCATATGGGGCAATCCTTTTTTGTGAGGAAAATTTATTTTTTCATATGGTCACTACCTTGTTTCTGTTTTTAAAAAAATTCTAAACCCACAAAAATGACACCTTACACACACATCAACACATGAATCTTTTGTAGAGCTTTGTTAAAATTTAAAATCCATTCCACAGAATTCCAGTGGAAAGCTGTTCCCATTCCATGGAATTTTGCACAATTTTAAATTTAAGTTATTTTACTACAATTTTACAACTATGCATCTGGAAGGTAAACAGTACCCTATGGCATACAAGAGTGTACCAAGTTTCAGAGCTCTAGATTGAAAGGGAGCAGAGTTATGGATGGCCAAACATTAAATCAAAATTTAATTTCCAGTTATTTTGAGATAATTTTAAAATTCCTTATCCAAATTTCTCCACAATATCAGTATTTAGAGAAGAGCCTAGAATGTGTATATGCACCATATTTTAAGTCTTAAGCTTTAATGAGAGCTGAGTTATAGGCAGCCAAATAGTTTGCCAAAATTTGGATTTCTGTAATTTTAATATATTTTCAGAGCAAAACCTAAAACCATTTCTGAGATACAGGTGGCAAAGAAATGTAAAAAAAACCCTGGTAAATCTAGGATTATTTGACACTCTGTATCTCACAAACCACAACACTGATTCACATGAAATTTAGCATGTCAAGCATGTCAAGAGACCTACCCATGGAGATTATGAATGCCACATTTCATGCAAATCCGTTGAACAGTTTCAGAGTTATTAAGGTTCAAACTTTAGAGTTTAACATAGAAGTTTGCACTCAACCCTAATATACTGGCACTACTGCACCAGTATAATAAAATCTATCTATAAATAAGGGCTAAATAACAGGGACCTGTGGAATACATGATTTATTTTCACAAGATCTGTCTGACATTGGGTAACCTCACGAGTGGCATAAGCCATGAGTGATGTGCCCAAGGTCAAACAGCTCTAGTGAAAATAAATCATGTATTCCACAAGGTCACTGTTGTGTATTTTATTTATGCAATAGAAATATAGGACAGTGCAGGGAGTTTTGTTTTAAATTGTTTGTTTAATTTGTAATGTAAACTTACATGGACTTTATGTGATTTTCCCAGTGTAGCTCCACTTAGCATAGTGGCTGCTAAGCAGTTGCTATGGATGCTCCAACTTTATATTATGGCCAGTACATAATGAAAAAGTTTGATGCACAATTATTTTGTTTTTGCTTTTTTGGGGGGAGGGGCAAATTTGTTTTTCAAAAAAGTGAATAAAAATCTAATCTTCTGTCACTTTTTGCAGATCATAAAAAAATCTAATCAGTATCTATAAATGAAAAACCCTTCATTTTTTAGATATTTTTGTGCTGAACAACTTTTGTGCTCAAAGTGTCATGCTATCATTTTTCATTTTAAAGTTATTTGCATTTGTTTGTTGAAAAAGTACAAAACAATTTGAATTTTATGGCGTTTTTTGCTAATTTTTAAATTTATAAATTGACTTTACCACTGCACTTTTCCACACATCTGGGAAGGTCTCATAACAAAGAGAATGGTTAAACAATTTTGTCAATGGTCTGGCAACACTACTAATAACTCTTTTCATTATCCTATAATCAAGATCAGCCAATCCCCTATAGGCCTAGGATCCATTTTAGACACAAACTCAACCACATCCTTAGTTTGTAAGAAACGGAAGTAAAATTTTGGAATATTATCACCCCCATATATTCTATCACTACTTGGTTGCAAGAGAGCATCCATGGCTCCAAGAACCATCGATGCTACCCATATTGGAACTATACCTGCCCAAGTTAATAAAGTATAAATTACAGGCTTCTGCCACAGTTTTAGTATCCATAATAATACTACCATCCTTCTCTAATACACAGTTTTCACTCCCCTTCAGTTTACCCATTAACAGATTAATTGTATTCCATGTTGCACTTAGATTCCCCTTAACTTCTATAAATTTTCACTTGAAATAATCCTTTTTTGCTGCATGAATAGCTAACTGACATTTATTCCTAAGTTTTTATAGAGTAATTGATGATTCAATTGTTTAGTCCTTCTGTAAACTTTCCATGCTTGATTTCTTTCCCTTATCAATTTCAGTAGGTTAGGGGTGAACCAGACATTGCTATTCCCCTTAACCCTAATAGATCTAATAGGTATTATTCTATCACAAATGAAAATAAAATAATGACAACATTTCTGATATGGTTCATTAATATCAATTAAGTTATCCAAAAATAACCAATCAAGTAACTGTGGCTCCTTAAAGAACCTTCGATCGTCTAAATCTCTGAGCCTTCTGTATTTATAATCTTAGCTCCTTTTTTATGAGTTTTAACTGACCAACCAAAGAATACCAGACTGTGATCACTGATCCTATCAGGGAGAATTCCACATTTAACTATATGTGATGGACTATTGGTAATAACCCAATCAAGGGTTGAGAAGTACCCTGTTTTATAATTCACCCTGGTGGGGCCAGTGATCAACTGCTGAAACCCAAGATCAATGACAGTTGTTCTAATCTCATGTTCAGCTGGGGACAACTAATTTAAATTAAAATCACCAACCAAAATAGTCTCCCTTATTATTGGTAATTTTTGAACACAATTGAAAAAAGCAGGAAGCCCCCCCCCTTTGATCTATCTGACGGAACATATACATTTATGATGGTCAAAACTGCTTTGACACCAAAGGTAATAGAAATAGCAATTGATTCAAACATTTTACTCTCAGGAATAATAGTACGTTCTTGTACCAGCAAATGATCAGCTACATAGAACAAGTACCCCCCATTCTACCTACCCTATCCTTCCTAAAGATAGAATATCCTGGTAACAACATTTCAGAATTAGTAACATTATTTTTAAGTAATATTTTAAAAAACTGTAAAATGTATATAAATGAAACACCACTCATTTTGTAGATAGTTTTTGTGCTGAACAAATTCTGTGCTCATAGTACTGTGCTATCATTTTGCATTTTAAAGTTATTTATATTTGTTTGTCCAATAAGTGAAAAAAAAGATTTTTCTGCTGTTTTTTGCTAATTACTAAAATGACTAAAAGGTATCTATAAATAAAACACCACTAATTTTGTAGATATTTTTGTGTTGAACAACTTTTGTGCTCACAGCACAATACTATCATTTTTCATTTTAAAGTTATTCACATTTGTTTATCGAAAAAGTTAAAAAAATCAAATTCTCTGTTTTTTTTGCAAATTATAAAAAATGAAACAGTATATATATATATATATATATATATATATATATATATATATACTAAAGGAATAATGCCTGACAAGGTGGATGTTATGCTGGGATAACATCCCACCTCGGGTGGTTGGGTCCGAGGCCACCGGCCGAGGCTGTCCAACACCCAAGAAGGGATGTTATACCAGCATAACACCTACCCTGGAGGCATTATTCCTATTATACAATGGCTTATTGTTTTATAGTTAAAAAAATCATTTTAAAGAATGTTTTTGTTAATGTGTAAAAATATTTTTGTTTCTCAAGAGAAAAAAAATAGCTCAGCAGCAGGCTCCATATCCTACAAACAATCAGCAGGGATGTTATGCCAGGATAACATCCCTGCTGTGATAGCCAACTGACCAATCAGAAGCCAGGATTCTTTCTTGCCATTGTATAATAATAATTACCTAAGGCAGTTGGTGGTTGAGCCCACCAAGGAGGGGGCTGTACTGGACTTAGTGCTGACAAACAGGGACAGAATTATGGATGTTGAGGTGGGCAGCCCCCTTGGAACCAGTGACCACAGAACTGTGTGGTTTAGAGTCCACACATTGGCAGAAGAAAGCCATTCAAAGATTAAGATCCTAGATTTCCAGAGGGCCAACTTCATGGACATGGAGGAACAGCTCAAAATTGCCCTGGCAGCAGAAGATACGGGGGCAGGGGTAGAAGAACAGTGGCTTATGCTCAATCGATCCATAGCTGGAGTGACAAGTCAGTGTGTCAGATTGCTTAGCAAAAAGACAAAAGAAGGAAGCAGCCAATGTGGTTCTCTAAGTCAGTAGCCGAGAAAGTGTGAGAAAAAAGTAAGGAATTCAGGAAATACAAAGAGACACAGAAAGAAGAAAAAGATAGACTGAAATAGCTGGGAAAGCTGTCAGAGGGGCTTAGGCAAGAATGGAGGAAGGAATAGCACATGCTATTAAGATGGGGGACAAGACCTTCTTTCATTATATTACCGAAAGGAAGAAGACTAGAAACTGTATTGTTAGGCTAAAGAAGGGAGAAGGTGGGTGGGTGGAGGATGACCTTGAAAAAGCTGAGATACTGAACAAATATTTTTTCTCAGCATTTACCAAGAAAGAGGCAGGGGAGGGGCCAAGACTCATGAGGAAAGATGTACAGGGGGAGAGGTGGACATCAGCCCATTTACAGTGGATAGTCTTGAAGGAACTAGGAAAATACAGACAAGACAATGGGGCCAGATTGGACTCACCCTAGAATGTTAAAAGAACTCAGTGAAGTCCTAGTAGATCCGCTGACAACCCTCTTCAACCAATCACTAGAGATGGGGGAGGTACCTGGAGACTGAAGGAGGGCAGAGGTGGTCCCCCTGCACAAGACTGAAAGTAGGGAGGAGGCAGGCAGGTGGTGGGGAGGCTGTTGGAGTCCCTCCTTAAGGAGAGGGTAATGAAGTTCTTGGAGTCAACCAGTGCAAAAGACCCAATGCAGCATGGATTCACTGAGGACGGGTCCTGGCAGATTGATCTTATCAATTTATTTGACTGGTTGACCAGGGTGGTGGATCAGGGAGGGTGGTGGATGTGGCCTACCTGGATTTCAGTAAGGCCTTCAACATCATTCGTCATAGAAGGTTGCTTAACAAATTGGAGAATCTGGGTGCGGACTCTAAAGTGGTAAAATGGGTTGAAAACTGGCTAAAAGGCAAGACCCAGAGGGTGGTCATAAATGTCATAAAATCAGAAGAGGGGAGGTGATCAGTGGGGTTCCACAGGGGATTGGGGCTGGGTCCAGTTCTATTCAATGTCTTCATAAATGACATTGCAGAGGGACTGGAGGGGAAAGTATGCCTGTTCACAGATGACACCAAGATCTGTAACAGAGCTCACACACAGGAGGGGCTAGATAAAATGAGAAACAACCTAAAATTAGGGTTTGGCAGTCGGGTTTCAATGCTATGAAGTGCAATATAATGCACCTGGGACACAGAAACCCAAGACAGGAATACAGTATGGGTTGGGGGCAGGTTCTAGCCACCACAAGTCAAGAGTGAGACCTGCGGTTATCATATCCAGTGACCTGAAGTCAGCCAAACAATGCAAAAAAGCAGTGAGGAAGGCAAACAGAATGCTGGGGTGCATAGGAAGGGCATAACCAGTCGGAGGAGAGGAATGAAGTGGTGATGCCATTGTATAGATCACTAGTGAGGCCTCATCTGGAATACTGTGTCCAATTCTGGAGACCACATCTCAGCAAGGACAAAGACTGAATGGAAGCAGTCCAGAGAAGAGCAACAAAAATGATACATGGACTGTATCGCAAGCCTTATCAGGAAATACTCAAGGAACTAAACATCTATTCACTGGAAGAGAGAAGGAATATGATATAGACTTTCAAATACCTTAGAGGAATAAACAGGGTACAGGAGGGAAGCATATATCAGAGAAGGAAGTGCAAAGTGACAAGGGGACATAACACGAGGCTAGAGGGAGGGAGGGAGGAGACTTAGGGGGAATGCTAGGAAGTATTTTTCCACAGATCAATGGAGGTGTTGGAAGCAAAAACAGTATGGGGATTCAAACATGCATGGGATAAAAGTAATTTATTTATTTATTTTTTATATTTTTTTATTTATTATACATATCAGAATTACAACCCTTTGAGTCAAGGACTCATTTCCAAAGGCTCCATGTCAGTTCCAGTGGATTCAACACATAGACAGCAACACAAATGCAATATGATAGACAGGAGGTTACAGAAGTTTTTTGTTACTACCAAAACAGCGAATAGCAAACAGTATTCATATATTTGAAGGTATCAGAACAAACACATAGAATCCCGAGCTATCCAGTGCCCAGATAAGAGTTACAGTTTACAATAGCAGTACAGAGGTCTATCCAGTGCAAAAGCTAGTCTCCAAGGACAAATACAGTAAATTCAGAATTGCAGCCTGAGATAAGGCAATTGTCATCAAGAGTCTAGGAGAGGGGCAAGGAAGGGAGTGGGGCACCTAAGGGCTAGGATCCTGCTTGTGGAGTGCATTCGCAGCTACAAGTGGAGAAAATGAGGCTCTTGAGAGCTGCTTTAAAAGGACCTATTTTAGTGAGTGAGGAGATTGAGGAGGGGAGGGCATTGAACCAGTGTGGCACCCTGTAACAAAAGGATCTCTTGGCGAATTAAGTCTGAACCCTCGGGACTCTGAAAGCGGCCTTAGTGGAGCCATGTGTAGAGGCAGAGGGGGAAGCAGGGTTGAGAGAGGCAGACACCCTTGGGGGGGAGACCTAGAAGTATTTTTTTAACCAGGAGGCATGTCTGATATTGTAACCGCTCTTCTAGATCAAGTATGTTGGCCAGCAAGTATAGAGTGCATACATGAGTCCAATTGTCTGCATCAATGAGGAGCCTACAGGCCTTATTTAGGGATAGTTGGATTCTCCTGAAGGCGGTGGCATCAGCAGCAGCAGCATAGACAGGGAGGCCATAGTCTACAAGAGATAGGACAGAGGAGGAGGAGACAGCCAATCTGAGGGCATCTGGTGGGAGGTCTCCCTTATGGCGGTAGAGAAGGCCTATGCGCATGTTAATTGCTGAGGTAAGCAGGTTGATATGCGAGTGAAAGGATAGGGCAGAGTCGAAGGTAATGCCCAGGTATTTGTAGCTGCTAACTTGTTCTAGTGGGTGGAGTGAGCTGGACAGTATATGGAGGGGCGAGTTTTTTGCCTTATTTTGATGCTAAGCAAACAACAGGGCTTTTGTTTTTTTAATGTTAATGACCAGCCTGCGGTCATTGAACCAGCTTCCAATTTGACTGAAAGAGTGCTGAAGGAAGGCCTGAAGAGAGGAGGGGTCAGGGTGGGAGGAGAGGAGAGCTGCATCATCTGCATATAGCAGGACCTTGCTGGAGCAGGAGTTGGGTAGGGCATTTACATACAGACTAAATATAAGAGGGCCCAGGATGGAGCCCTGTGGGACTCCGGAGTGGATGGGGTGGGTGCTGGAAAGGGTGCTGTTTATTTTAACACACTGGGACCTTGAAGAGAGATAGCTAGAGAACCAGTCCAGCGGGCCTTGGGAAAAGCCTAGTTGAAGGAGAGTGTCCTGTAGGAGTGGGTGACAGACCATATCAAAGGCCTTGGAGAGGTCGATGTAGACACCCCCTGCAAGGCAGCCTTTGTCAAGGGTTTTGTGAAGGAAGTTTGAGAACTCCACGAGAGCGGTGGTCATACTATGACCTGGACAGAAGCCATGCTGCTGTCTGCATAGGAGATTGTGAGAGGCAAGATATTCAGATAATTGGTCTGCCACTATTTTTTCCAGGGCTTTAGAGAGAGGAGGAGGAAGAATAGAGATTGGCCGATTGTTTACAGGAGAGGAGATGTCACCACTTTTGAAGATGGGGGTGATCACAGCCTTTTTCCAAGCTAAAGGGACCTGGCCCAGGCAGAGGGAGAGGTTGAGTAAATTAGTCAGGGGGTTAAGTACTATATCAAGGACCTGCCATAGGATCCTAGTATCCTAGTATCCAGGGGGTCAAAGGAAAGGCTGGTAACACTGAGGGCTTTTGTTAGATAGTGCCAAGACTTTTGTGGTGATAGTACTCAGGTAGAAAGGTGGGCAAGGGAGATGCTGTGACTGGGCGGGGAGAGGTAGGGTCGAAGAAGTTACTAGGGAGAACTGTGCTGAGATCTTATAAGGTGGTGTTTAGGCAGTCTGCAATATTAGTGGGGTCAGTGATAGCGGTTCCATTAAAGTTGAGTAGAGATGGGGGTGGGGAATGACACTTCCCATTTAGCTCCTTTATGTTGTCCCAGAAGTTCTGGGTAGACCCCCAGGATGAGGCTAATGTGGATCTGTAATAATCTGATTTAGCCTTACAAGTGGCCCATGTACATCTGTTGCGCTCATCATTGTAGGACTGCCTGTCCCCAGGCTTGCCTGAGGAATTACCTCTATGCCAGAGATTGTCTCCATGGTGGAGCTGTTTGAGCAGTGATGTTGTGATCCATGGTGCACTATGTTGCTTAGTCTGGGTTTTGACCAGTGGGTAAAAATGTTGCAGGCCTTATTGAAGGAGTGAGTAAAGTAGTCGAGTGCTTCATCAATACTAGGGGCCTGGTTGATTGGTGACCAGTCCCACTGGGTGAGGTACTGCTTAAGCCTAGTGAGGTTACCTGGGTGGATAAGTCAGTGGGAGACCAAGCTTGGCACAGGTTTTGGTAGATGGCAGGACCACGTGAAAGTTACTGGTGAGTGATCACTCAGGGAGTTTGGATGGACAACGATGTCCACAATTCTGTGTGAGTGGTTGGCAAGGATGATGTCCAGTAACGTATAAGAGCCATTGGATGGGTTCAGATGGGTAGGTTGGGTTACCAGCTGTGTTAGGCCCAGGGCTGCAAAAGCATCCTTGGCAAGGGCAGATGAACTGGCAAGCCAGTTGGTGTTGAGGTCACCCACTAGTATTTGCTCGGCCTTATGTGGGATGCTGGACAGGTAGTCAGTTAGGGATTGGATTGCTTGGGTTTGTTTCTGCAGGGGAATGTAGGCTACTGAGATAGTCAGAGGGGCCCTGGAGGGGTCTGAGGTGATTCTAAGTGAGATGGCTTGGGTACCGTGGTCGAGCTTGGGAATTGGTAGAGCATGGTCCATTAAGCAGTCATGCATATAGACGGTGCAGCAGCCCCCACGTTTACCAACTCTATCTTCCCTAAAAAGGAAGTAGCCAGGGAGGGAGACCTCAGAGTCTGGGGTAGATTTAGACAGCCAGGTTTCCACAATTGTCAGAATGTCAGGCTGATGTAGTGCCATCTAGCACTGGAGGGCAGCGTTTTTTTTAAGAGGCTACAGATGTTTATAGAGGCTATGCATAGCCCCGATGTAGGGAGGGTCTGAGTTTGGCAGGGATGCTGTTCAGCGGAGTGGGGGGAAGGCAGTCCAGATAAGAGTAGGGATTTCCAAACTAAGTAGAAAAATGGGCAGAGAATGGGGTGAGCATTACGGCTGACAACCCCAAGGCACACCCCACACCTGTTGCTGTCTGCAGGGTGGGTGTGGGGTGTTAGGGATGGAATCCCTAACACATTTCCCTACTTTTGATTCTGGAACCCTAACTAGTGCATTAACAAAGTTTATTTGCAAATAATTTCCTTACTTTTTGAGATAGTATAATTGTATCCTTATTTGCCTGTGGGAGCACAGGGCCTTCTGTGCCCTGTGTTGCCATCCATGCATAATGTTTGAGATATTGTAATTGTATTCATATCTCAGTGTTTGAGTGCAGTCCATAATGGTTTCCATATTTGAGTGTGGGAGAGCTGGGCTCTCTGGGTCCTGCCTAGTATCCATCCATAATTTTTGATATAGTATATTTGTATCCTTATTTCCCTGTGGGATCCTGATCAGTCCACAATAATATCCATATTTATGTGTGGGAGTGCAGGACCTTCTGGGCTCTGCACTCCCTTCCATACATCCATAGTTTTAAGAATACTGTAGTCATCTCCAATCCCATGCTGCACATCACCAAAGACCTCACATTGCAATGTTATCCTATGGGAATTACAGGAAAATTTGAAACCTGTGTAATTCCATACCAAATTAATATCTTTACAGCTAACCAACAAAAGGCACATCTGCAGGACCTACAGAATAGTGTATGGGTGACTACACACAACAAGGCTATGTTTCCATCGAGGGGATGTGATGATGTCATATAGACCTCGAGAACGAAGCTCGAGTGGTCCATTTGACATCATCACATCCCTGAGATGGAAACAAAGCCTTGTTGTGTCTGGTAACCTATATACTATTTTATATAGTATATGGTTCCCAGAAATGTCTACAATTGAAATACAAGGTTTCATACCTTGTGTTCGCACACCCGCTTTCTCTCCATTGTCGCTGCAGCCCATTCTGCTTTAGATCCACACTACGGTTTTGCTTACCACCTGGCATTCGAAAGTGCTGATTATTTAAAAAATAAAGAAGAAAAATGTCAAACTGATAGTTTGGACACAAGGAGCTGACAATGCCAGTTTGTGTCCAAACTATCTTCATGAAACACTTGCTCCTCAGCTGGCTAAGCGGTGCAGCCATTTTGCCCCATTTGTTTTTTGAACACTGAGCTGCTTTAGCCAATCAGGTAACAGCACAAGAGGGAAAAGTTGTTGTAGTATCGTTGTGACATCAGAACGATACTACAACAATTTTTCTTGACCTTTGAACTGTCCTACAACAGCTTTTTGAAAGCCATCGCTTTTTAGCCACAATAAGCCCTAAATATATCCTATAAGTGCTTTGTACCCTGAAAATTTCATACAAAAGCTGAAAGAAAAGTCTTCACAGTGGCTTGACAAAGAAATGGCTGCATACATCTCACATTACAATGTTATTCTATTTGAAACAAAGGAAAATGTTAACTCCCAGAACTCCAGAGTAAAGTAATCTGCTTTCACCAAACTAGCAAAAGGTACATCCATGGAGCAAGCTCTTTGTACCAAAAATGTCAGACCAAAACATTTCATCAGTGTGATGTGACAAAAAAAAAACTGTATAAAAATTTTTTTTTCACAAATCGCAAAACAGGATCCTTTTTTCGAGTTTTCTTTTATTGCAGTTTGTGAAAAAAAACCTTTTTTGCAATTTGTGAAACAGAATCCTGTTTCATGTACTTTTTTCACGACTTGGGAAAAAAGAAAAATCCTTTTTTTGCAAATTGCAAAACAGGATCCTGTTTCTTGATTATTTTTTCATAAATTTGCAAAAAAGAATCTCAAAATATAAAAAAAAAATACATTTCCAGGTGATTTATGAAAAACGAACACCACAATCCAATACAATAGGTCCTGATTAGCAGAACATGTGTTGGTTACTTGGAAAAAAAATAATATTTTTTCTGTTTTTTAACTTTGTTTGCCTCTCTAAGAAACTGCCAGCAGCACAAAAAAAGATTCTCCATTTGTGACAGAGGATTATTCATTTGTGACATGGGATTGCCCATTTGCGACACAGAATCCTGTTTTGAGGCCCACATCTAACATTTCCAGTTGAAAATAATGGAGAATTTTAAAAAAATGTAATATCTTAGGAACAGATTAATATTGTTTCACTAGATCTTCAAAAGGCACATCTGTGACCCAATACCTTTATGCCCTAACATTTTCAGACCAAAATCCAAAGCCATTTTGGTGCAACAGCATGACAAATAATTTCACCAAAAATGGTAATTTCAAATTTTTTTGGCACTCCATATCTCTGCTCCTACACATCCAACCGGTATGAAACTTGACACATCATGAGATCTTTAGTCCCTAATTGTGCACACAAGATTTCATGCAAATAAGTTGAACAGTTGCAAAGTTATTAAAGTGCAAAATGTTGAGTTTAACGTAGAAGTGAAGGCTGAATCCTAACTGTAGGGCACAACCATGCTCATAAAATGACACTCTGTATCTCCACACCCACTCATCCAACCAGAATTAAACTTAGCACCTCAAAAAAAATATTTGGTCCCTGATGGGGCATCCAACATTTCGTGCAAATTGGTTGAACAGATGTAAAGTTATTGAAGTGCAAAATTTTGAGTTTAAAATAAAATAGAAATGAAGGTTGAACCTTAACTATAGGTGCGTGACTGTGCCCCTGTAATAACACTCCATATCTCTGCACCCACACATCTGATCAAAATGAAACTTGGCACATCAAGCGATAGTTGGTCTCTGATGGCACCTGCAAAATGTTATGCAAATCAGTTGAACATTTGCAAAGTTATAAAAGTGTAAAAAGCATAAAAAAAGATCACATTTTTTGGCATTCCATATCTCCACACCCACACATACAACTGGAATGAAACTTAGCACATCAAGAGATCCTCAGTCCTTGATGGCACATACAACATTTCATGCAAATTGGTTGAATAGTTAAAAAGTTATTAAAGTGCAAAATTTTAAATTTAACATAGAAGGGAAAGTTGAACCCTTACAAAAGGGACACGGCTATGCCCCTGTCCCTGGGTCTCACCTGGAAACAAGCCTCAGCTCATGGTACCTTTCCCAGTTATCAAACTTTAAATAAATAAATAAAATAATAATTTATATTTGTATGTATTATGCAGGTGCAGTCACACCTAGGATTGAGTAAGCACTTTAATGTTAAACTCCAATTTTTGCATCTTAATAACTTTGTTCCTATTCAATCTATTTACTTGAAATTTGACACATGCATAGAGGGTGCCAGGATCTCTGGATTCCAAACATTTTGTGGCAATCGGTTTACTAGGGGCAAAGTTACAGTGGGCCAAAAAATCCACAAATTAATAAATTAAGAATTTTTTTGCCTACCTATAACTTCAAAATGAGGCAGATTTCAAACCTGAAACTTACAACTTTGAAAGAGTCTGGCCAAAGGTGTGCAGTTTTGTGATTATTAGCTCCCAAATTAAAGTAATTTTTAAAATACTTAAGAAAAACTTTTCCTTTTCTGAGTATGAGCAGTTAGAAAAATCAGTGTTCTGAGGATAACAGAATTTCTATGACCACACTGCTTAATATGGTAATTTTACGAGAATGTGTTTGTGTATCAGGTGACAGGGCTGTTTCCATAAGTGCATGTGACATTTTGCTGTGTTCATTCAGCAGTAACATGCCTACATGTCAGTGTATGTAGCCCTGCCCCTACTGAACACGCTGTGCATGTGGGTTTGTTTTTGTTTCCCCTGCCCATCCACCATTAGCCCCATGAGTTGCCTCATTGACTTAAACTGGACACTGGGGTGCCCAATCCTTTGTGCCAACTAAATGTCTTTAATGTTGAAATATTCTGACACCGGGGTGCCCACCCCTGGTGCCAGTTCATCTCTCCCCCATATCATTTCTTCCCTCATCTCAATCTGCCAATACCAGGATGCCCAATCCCTAGTGGGGTTGTAGTCCACCCACTGACCCAGAAGTCTGGGACACCCAGTGCCCCCAAGTATGAAGCCAATACTGGGGTACCCAATTTCCAGTGCTGGAGAACCTGAAATAAATAAAAAAATGTCCCACAATGTCTTTTTTTTTGTGAACTTGAAATAAAAAAAACAAACCCTTGTTGTCTTTGCCATTATCCAGACCCCCTCACCTCTATCCTCCCCACTCAGCACCCATTACCCCACACTCACATTATCCTATACTTACTTACTGGAGGTCCAATGCCGTAATCCTTTGTGGACCAGAAACACTCTTCAGCATTGGTATGGGAACTGAGGAAAGTGTGGTTTAATGTATTTTGATGTGTTCTGAACTTTTATTCATAATTTTGTCATTTTTAATATTTTTATTCCAAATTTTCAACATCACCTCTTTTGGATCCCACCCCATAAGCAAGGTCAGTTACATTTTTCAAATCAGGCCTGAAAGATGATTTCACAGGCACTCCACAAAATCACCTCTTAAAATTTTCATCCACCAGATTCTTGAGGTGGGGTCATAAAAAGACTTTGTTGAAAATATAGAGTAAAATTATTAAAAGACAACCAAGGTAGAACATACATTGACATTTTTCAATGCTCATTCAAAACTTTGGTTATTTTCAATATTTCTACTCCAAATTTTCAACACAGCCATTTTTTTACACCACCCAAGAATATTGCAGCTGTCATTTTTCAAATTCTGGCCAAAATGTGTTTTGGTGCCTGTGGTACAAAATGACATTTCAACTGGTATTTGAAAATTGTCACCTACCAGGTTCACTAGGTAGGGTCATAAGAAGACATTGCTGAATATTGGGTCAAAATATTAGAAAACATCAAAGTTCTGAAGGCACATTGTACTTTCTTCAATGTTTCCTTGTAACTGTGGTAATTTTCAGTATTCTGACAGCGAATTTTCAATGTAGTCATTTTTTCATACCACTTCATGAATGTGATGGATCTCATTTTTCCTGGCCAAAATGTGTTTTCACACCTGTGCATGGACATGACATGTTGGTCAATATTACATAAATGATATCTGTCACATTCAGTGGGGGGGGGTCAGAAGAAGTCTATGTTGACATTTTGGAGTCAAACTGTCACAAAAATAAAGTATGAAGTAACATTGTTTGCAGGGATGTCTGTTGGCATGGTGGGCCCATGTTGCCTTCCCATGCCAGTGATGTGAGTTTGGGTGCAAGCTCAGTAAGCCAGCTGAGTGGGCCGTGGCTGGGGGGAAGGTGTTGTAGTATGCAGCACTGGCCCCAGCCTGGAGTGGGACAGAGCAGTGTTCTGATGCACACATGACACCTTGTGACAGGTCAGGGGCCAATACCCTGACAAGGCATTTACATGCATGTTAAGACCTGATGGGCCCATGCATGTGTTAGGACTATCTCCAGTATCCCAAAAGAACCAGTGACAATGAGGATACAATTCCATTATTAGAAATAGAAGGAAAATAATTGCAAAAAACAACATCAATGCAGTCATTAAGGTTGAAGTATGTAAAGCACACAGAGTAGGGAAATGAAAAACAGTAGTGTTTTGTGTCTCTGGAGTATTGTCAAATTAGTGGTTAGAGCTTTCTTAGGATTGTCAACCCTAATGGCCACACTCTACACTGAGCAAACAAGGTCAGACATGATCTGTTTTCATCAGGCAGCATCAACAGGGCCCTCCATGAAGAAAATTATGATCGATTCTGTTGGCAACATCCGGTGAGTTATACTTCTCTACCTTTGAAGAGTGTATCACTATGAGGCACTGGCTCAGAGCTGTACCTTGTGCTTCAGTGGGAAGGCTACAAGCTGGGAGGGAGGGGGGTGTGTATTAGGCTTGACAACCCAAAGGAAGACCCCACTACTGATTCACCAATACTCTGGAGGCCCAGAATCCTAATGCTTGTCACTACCCTACTTTGTGTACTTTGTGTTCTTCAGCCCTAATGTCTACATTAATATAGCCCCTACAGTTAGGGTTGAGTAGGTTGCCTAATGTTAAAAGCCTAACTTTCCACCTTAATAGATTTGCCCATGTTCAACAGAATTGCATGCAATTTTACATGCTTGGTCTTGGGGTCAAGGTCCCTTGATGTGGTAAGTTGTGTGATGATCAACTGTCCAGATCCTAAGACCCAAATAGTGCAAAAGGTAGAGAAATTTGGGGGTTGAACACTTTTTTTTTTTGCTCTCAACTACAGTCCAGATGATTTGGAATTTTGGTCTGAGATTTTCAGGGTAGATGGGACTTGCCCTACAAGGATACTGTTTTTTGGTTTGGTGAAAAAAATAGCAATCTGTTTCCAAGTTGTAAGGGTTTTAATTTTCAGTTCTGAGCATGCTCAGAAGGGTCTTTCAGTTATACAGTATGTCTGAGGTGGAAGAAGTAGTTCTGCCTTACGACAAAAGAATCTTCTTTCATGAGCCAAGATTCTTTCTTCATGAGTCAAAATTCTTTATTTGTATGGTAGCCATCTTGTTTTTTATTTTTACAAAAAAAAAGTTAAAAACTCATAAAAATTATGTATTTTCAAAAAACAAACACCTGAACCTAGCTAAACAGAACTTGTTCAGCAACATTTTGGTGTTAGTTTTTTTTTTAAATATTCCAGTAAACATTGTTTTTGGTCACACAAAAATCCTGGGTGCCCAGCTTAGTGAGGGGATCTATTCATTTGCATTCTCAATATGAGAACAGTGGGACTTTCTTGAGTTCTGAAACCATAGCTAGAGTTCTGCTGCCCACTTAAACTGAAGCAATGAGTCAGCAATACCCTGATTTCTCTGGGCTCGATTTTCAGCCAGTCACTAGATCAACACACATTGTGCTAATCCATGGCTGTGGTAAACTCCCAGTGCATCAGAGACCATGTGCTGTATTCCAAAACAAAGTGGGTCACTGTGCCAAAGTCTTGAGCATTGCTGCAGTCACAGTGTTGTGGCAAACCTTTGGAAAACCAGAAGGGTTTTATGGAGGGTCCCATCAAGCCACCCCAGCTCAGAGCAAACCCCGCACCAGACTGGCAATTTTGGGGGGAGGGTGTGTGGCAAAGGGAAGACAGACCATTTGGGGTGCCAGTAGTGGGCAGAATGGACATGCCACATTGGGGTGTGGGAGGGTACACTGGTGGCATTAAGGTAGTTGTGCCCTGGACTGGACAACAGAGCTGCCAAGTGGGCATGGGCTGTATGCTAGCTTGGCCCCATGTCCCAGACCCTCTGATTCCACCAGCCCTGCCAACATCCCACATCCTGCAACCACTCCAACAGGGGGTAACAGACTGGCAGCATGAGATGAGGTGCTGTACTCAGTAGGGAATGTACCCTGGGCAGTGCCACTTGTCCCAATTAACAGCTACAGCTGCCATAAGAGTTACAGCAGGTGGTACAGGTACCCCAGTTGACAGATGCCATCCTGGGGTCTGGCAGTCAGCATGTTGGGGAGCATGCATGCTGAAGGTCAGCTGGCAGGGCTGGCAGCATCAAGGGTCTTGGACATGGTCCATGCAAGCATACTGCCCACTGTCACTCAGTGGCATTCTGTCACAGTCCAGGTTACACCTTCTCCAGTGCCACCAATGTTTTCTTCCACACCCCACCATGCCCATTATGCCCAGTGGTATAACCCCAACTGCTAAAGCTAGTCTGTGCCATGCACCTTCCCCCAATTCAGCTTATGTCAGACACTCAGTTGTTCTCTGGTCCAACTTCAGAGCTGAGTTTTGGCCATGGCAGGGCTTCCAAAATCCCAAATAAGGGGATTCTACAGCCCCACCATGGAGCAAGCCCCCTTGTGACCTGGTGCATCAGCACTTCTGGTGCAGGTATGGAGCAAGGAGGCTTCAGTGCAAGGCATCCCTATTTCAGCACAGCCTGTGTTTGAAAATTGGGATTGCTGCAACATTTGGCATAACTTTCCACTTGCATCAGTTCCTTTTGCTGCAGGCACCTTGCACCAAATTCCCATTTTTTAAAATCAAGCCCTCAGTCTCTGTCTATCTCTCTATCTCTTTATCTATCTGTTTGTCTGTCTTATATTACTATCAGACTGGACTGTCCACCCCAGTACCACTTTTTTCTCCATCCTCCCCCTCCAGGAAACCCTCCTCGTTCCCATATTTAATTTTACTTTTTTATAAGCAGGCTGGGGTTCCACTCATGGTACTTCTTTTCACCCCTCTCCCCTCCAGGTCACCTGCTCCCTTTTTCCATTATACACATGGTGGCACTGGGGTGCCCACCCATGGTGCTGCTAAACAGTAGCACAACAGTGGGATTCCCATTCCCCACTGTCAAGTCCCCTGAAAAAAAACATGCCTTGTTAATAGTTTTTACCCATAAAAAAGAAAACAGTCCCTTGCCAATCTGACCACCATACACACACACCCACACACCCCACCTCGACCTCCCCATTTAACACCCACTTCACTTTGACCTCCCACTCAGCACCCAACCCCTCTAAACACACACACCCTCACTCATCTGGACATGTCCCATGACATAGATCCAGAGGAGCTGTTCACCTGCACTCTCAGTATGAGAACAGTGTGACTTTCTTAAGTTCTGAAGCTGCAGCTGGAGTCATGCTGCTAGCTTTAGTTGAAGTAGTGAGCTGGTGATCCCCTGCCCTCTCTGTCTCTTTAAATTCTCTATCTCTCTGTCTATTTATTCTCTGTCTCTCTCTCTTATATTATTAGTGGAGTGGGGTGCCCACCCCACTGGTTCTACATTTTTTTCCCGCTCCCTTCCAGGTCATCCACCTTCCCTTTACCATACTTAATTTTACCTTTTAACATGTGGACCAGGGTCTCCATCCCAGGAATTACTTCTCTTCACCCTCACCTACCCTCCAGGTCACCTGCCCCAATTTGCATTATACACAAGGCAGCACCGGGGTGCCCGCCCCAATGCCACTGAACAGCAGCCCAACACGGGGGTGCCCATACCCCAGTGCCAAGTCCTCAGATATAAAAAGAACCATCCCTCATTGTGTCCAAGTAAGTCAGAACTGGCGCTGGGATGGTGGTGAAGTTCTAAAGGGCATAACTTGTACAACAAACTGAGTAGACGCACTCACCCCTTCTATACAAATGACATGAACTGTTGCTGCTTCAATGCATCAAAATGTTTATTTGCAGTGCCAGTCCCATGCTGTGTGCTACTCCGAGGAATTCTTGTGTTTTGCATCCTCTGGTGCTTCAACAGAGATCTGTTGAAGTACGAAACATAAAAATTCCTGGTAGCAGCATACAGCATGGGGCTGGTGCTGCAAATACACATTTTGATGCATTGAAGCAGCAGCAGTTCATGTCATTTGTATAGAAGGAGTGAGTGCATCTACTCAGTTTGTCATCTCTCATTGTGGTTTTTACCTGTTAAAAAGGAAAATAGCCCCTTGCCAATCTGATCCCCCCACACACACATCCCACCCTGACCTCCCACTCAGCACCCACCACCCCACGCCTCACCATACACACCTCTACTCACCTGAACATGTCCCATGACATAGATCCACTCTCCAAGTGAAGACGCATCTTGCTGCTGGAATCAGTGACTGCAACAAGAGAAAATGCAGTGTCAGTGGCTCAGTAGGTAGCACACTCACCTCTGAGGCTGGGAGATCAGAGGGCTGTGGGTTCAGTTCCCACATCTGGCACTTGGGTTAATATTCCAGTACTGACACTGTAGTGCAGCATGAGAGGGGTGCTGCACTTCTGAGGTGCCATCTTTCGGATGAGACATTAAACTGAGGTCCCATCTGCCTGGATTGGTGGTAGTTCAGGTGGATGTTAAAGATCCCATGGCACTTATCGAAGAAGAGCAGGGGAATTTCCCTGGTGTCCTGGCCAAATTTCCCTCATTCACTAAAAATACCACCAACAGCTTAATCTGGTTCAAGGTCAGTTGGCATTCATCTGTATCCCTCCCGGGTCGTGCCTGAAAATAGGCAGGATTTGTCTAGTGCACTTACCCGTCAACAAAAATTAAAATAAAAAAAAATAAGTAAGCTTAGTTTAATGTATTTCAATGGGGTTTGAACTTTTATTCATAACTTTGTAATTTTTTAATATTTTTACAAATTTTCAACATGGCTCTTTTGCCCCCTAATACTAAGGGTGCTGGAATTATGCAAAACTGACCCAAAAGGAGATTTTACAGTCACTTCACAAATTCACTTTTCAGGCAGGATTTGAACATTTTCACACCCTTGTTCATGAGGTGGGGTAAGAAAAGCTATGTTGAAAATTAGGGGTCAAAAATATTAAAAAAAGTTATAAGCGTACATTGAAATGTTACTAAGGTCACTCATAACTTTGGTAATATCAATATTCTGACCCCAAATTTTCAACATAGGTGAAATCATAGACCTGCAGAATGGCAGAAAGTTGATTTAGGTACCAGGCAGGCTCTGTTGGAATTTATGGGGCTAAGGCAAAAGGGGGAGAGTCTACTATTTATACACAAGAATGGCCACCAGGTTACCTAGTACCAGGTGTTAGCAAATCTGCATTAGGTGTTGGATTTCATTGGGGATGATACCAAAGTTTTTACATCGCACCCCTTCAGAATTAGGGCAGCATCAGCAGTGGCTGCAAAAAAGCAGTTAGTGGATCAGATTAAAGTGATGGGGAGATGGAAATCAGAAAGCTATAGATCATATTTTGAGAAGCTGGTGGAATAATTGTTTTTGTATTTCTTAGAACTAGCAGCTAGGAAAAATGTGCTGATATGTGGCCATTGGTTCATTTACTAAGCAAACAGGAGAGCAGCAGTGCAGCCTAGAGGGAAACTGCTGGGTCTGAGTCTCTGGGCAGCAACATTACATTGGAAGGGTATCTTAGGCATGAGGTAAGGACAATTAAATCCATTGCTTATGGATATGAAGGTGAAGATACAGATGCCAGATCAGGGGAAATAATTTGGAAGAGAGTACATGGGTGGATATAATGTGGGAGCTAAAAGAGGATCTAGGCAGAATCAAGACTATGTGGCTGGAGGTAGTGATAGGTTGGTCCCACACAATGCCAAGGAGGGTATGGCAGAATGCAGAGGACCAAAAACATTGAATGAGGCTAGGAGGAGGCTAAATAGTAAGGCAGTGCCAATGGTCAGAAAAATGGAGGAATGGTCATCATACATACAGGCATTTTTTTAGGAGTGTGCTGGATTATACAGACCAGACAGGGCACACTTATCAGAGGTCAGATTGCTAATTTTCAATCTGCAGCTGGAAGGGGTATTGGAGCAGTGGTGGGGTAGAGTGGGGAGAAGCCCAACTTGTATCGCAATACTTGGAGGTGGGCTAGTGGGAAAAATGTGGATGAAGCTGGGGAAAGGAAGGACGTGACCTGGGTGTGCAGCTAGGTTGGACAGGATGTTCTTCATCTTACCATACCCCAGATATGCATTCAGGGGTGCTGGGAGACAGCATGCTGGGGTGTGCATCAGAGCATCACAGCAGGGAGCAGCAGGAGTTCCTCAGGACAGAACATAAAAGGTTTAAGGCTGAATTTTAAAGTTGAAAATGATATGAGAAGTGATGTAAGATGAAAAGACTAAAAGTGTATGTTGAAGTTTTGGTTAATAAAGCTACTAACAGAGCACTCGGCTCTGTGTGGTGGTCTGTTTTTTGGGAAAAGGGGTTTCCAATGAGAAAATGGGTCAAAAACTTCAGCTGGTGGGCAATGTTGTCATTAGCGACCTTCAGGTGCAAGTCAGGCAAGGGGAGTAGGAGAGAGGGGAAGCAGGTCAATACAGACAGGGGCAGAGGTTGAGGAGGAATACAGGGATTAGTGGGCAAGGGTGCCAACAGAGAAGGCATAAAAGCAGTGGGAGACTTTAAGACTACCTCTTTCTGCTACTACTTTTTGACCTACCTTCTCTCCCAAAGATAGGAAGCTCATAGATGAGCAAGAGTTAGAAGACAGTTGGCCAAGTAAGGTACACTGAAGGTGAACAGTGATACATGGTTGGGCCTGGAGGTGGCAAGTGTGGATATGAAAAGAAATGGAGAGGGGAGAAATAGGGAGAGGTAGTGGGGGGGGGGAGGTCATAGGTTGAGTATGCACCTAGGTCAAGAAGAAATTTTTAATCTCACCATACCCTGGGTGTACATTTGGGGGGGGAGACAGCATTCTTGAGTGTGCATCAGAGCATTACTGATGGGAGCAGCAAGGGTCATTCAAGACAGAAGTTAAAAGGTTTAAGGTTGAATTTTAAAGTTGAAAATGATATGTGAAGTGATGTAAGATGAAAGAAATAAAAGTGTAGTTTGAAGTTTTGGTTAGTAAAGCTGCTGGCTAAGCACCCATTACTGCATGGTGGTCTGTTTCTTGGGAGAAGAGGGTTCCAAGAATAAACAGATCTGCAGAGACAAACTTAAGGAGGGCAAATACAAAGTCAAAGCAGTAAAACAGACAGTGGAGAAACAGATAGCAATCAAGACAGCTCCAATAAAAAATCTTCACATATGTAAATAAGAAAAGAAAAGCACAAGAAAGTGTTGTTCCACTAAAGGATTAAGTAAAATGCGACATAATTAATTATGAATGATGGACAGATGGCAGAGTGCCAGAATGCATATTTTGTATTAGAGTTCACAAACATATGGGATGATGTTATATCAGGCAGTGGAATGTTATGCAAGGGGTAACAGAAGGACACACCAGAGAATATGAATATAACCCCTGAAGAAGCTGAAAAAAGTCTAAAGATAGCAAATGTAAACAAGGCAACGGATCCTGATGAAACACATGCAAACCTTTTGAAAGTGCTTGCTAAGGAACTATCCATACTACTGGCAATTATATTCAGTAAGTCTGTCAGAAATTATTATAATATGAACCCGATGATGAGAGAGTGGTCCATATGGTGCTAGTACTAAAAAAGGCTCCATAGAAACACAGAATCATCAAACAATATCAATCAATATTTGATTCATATTTGTTTGTTTAAAATTTATTTTTATACAGAATGCAAATTGATTATGGGGTAACCCCCATTTACAACAATGTCCTGTGTAGTACAAAATGCAGACAATAATCAACATAACTCAACACATGAAAACAATTACAAAACATACATTGACACATAAAGTCATTTAAAACATGTGCAAATAGTTGTCAAATATTTATACAGGGCATTCTTGAACTTAGGTAAACTTGTCAAAGAGCTTAGTTCTTGTGGTAATGCATTCCAATGGATTGCTAAACAATTTTGTAATGTGGAGTCACCTAATCTATTCTGAGATCTTACCATTGGGATTCTAAAATTCCTTAATATCAAAGTTCTCTTATTTGGGGGGGTCTAATATTATATATTTAGCAAGGGATGGGTTCCTTTAATATGGACCAGATTATGAGACCAGGTGAGCCATAAATACATTCTCTTTTTGTCTGGTTGTAACCAATTTAACTCTTTATATATATTCATCATCAAAGTATGAATGAATGGGATACTCAGTTCAGCAGAGCTAATTTTTGATGAGGTCCTGGTGTAGTGCTCAAGGTACAGGTTTAACATGGACATGAACATACATAGGCTATGTTTACAACAAGGTACAAGTTTAACATGGACATGAACATACATAGGCTATGTTTACAACATGGTACATGAACATACATAGGCTGTGCTTACAACATGGTACAAGTTTAACATGGACATGAACATACATAGGCTGTGCTTACAACATGGTACAAGTTTAACATGGACATGAACATACATAGGCTATACTTACAACATGGTACAAGTTTAACATGGACATGAACATAGATAGACTATGTTTACAACATGGTATAAGCTTAACATGGACATGACCATACATAGACTATGCTTACAACATGGACAGTCAGTGAGTTACTAACTTTTACAGTATTTACATTGAGGTTTCATATAGTGCTCTTGGTAAGGTTGAAATGGGTTACAGCAGATAAGGCTAGAGTGACAAACATAGAATTTGACAGCAGATAAGGACCGCTTGGCCCACCTGGTCTGACTATTAATACATAGCAGCAATGGGATCTGAACCCACACCTCTGAAGAGACTGAGCCAGGACAGAATCAAAGGACTATAAGCCTGTCAGGCTAATGTCAATATCAGGGAAGCTGATGGAAACAATTATAGGAAGCAAAATTGTTGAAAAATTACAAAAAAAAAAACATTGGCTCAGTAGTCCAGTATGGATTCTGCAAAGGGAAATCATGCCAACCAAACCATACTGTCATTTTTGAAATTGTTACTCATGAACAACAGTAGATATGGGAAGTCCTGTAGAAAATGTATATCTGGACTTCAGTAAAGTATTTGATATGCACCATCCTAAAGGTTAGTTCATGGTGCCCTGATATTTCAACAGCAGTGCCATGCATTGCTGTGTAGAGGATCTGGTTCAAAAATGAGCTTGGGAAACCACGTCAAGAGGCAGGCCAGTTCACAGCAACTGCAGTTCAGCAGTGCACTTCAATCGGGGATGGTTGCCATTAGGCTCTGGTGCCACAGCAACCCCGGCAGTTTGCCAAGGGAGCTGACTCCCTCTGTAGGATGTTGCTGCATGCAGGTGAGGTCAAGAGAAGGCTCTGCCGTTGCCAGGGAAGCAATCATAGAAACAGAAACATAGACTGTGACGGCAGATGGGGACTGCAAGATCCATCTAGTCTGCCCAGGTGAGACTAACCCTTCCCCTTATCTTGTTGCTTTCCCAAGGTTGTCACTCTGTCTGTCCCACACTAGTATAAAAGTCCTAACTGTCTTGGATTCCACAGGAATCAAGGCAGTAAAATCCATATACCATCTCAATGACAGCCTGTATCCCAAAGTCCTTGAGATTTCATCACTGGGCCACCACCAGATTGTAGTCCAAATAATGGACTTCCTTGGGGGTCAGCTGGCCCTCCCTTTGGAGCCTCTGACATGCAGAGTGAGGCCATGGGGAACTTGGCAGCAGGTGGGGATCAGGTGGGAATAAAAAGGACTACAGCCTGACTAGGGTATATCCATGGGACCAGAGTATACCCCTGTGACAGGTATGGCAAGGGAAAGAAAAAACAAACTCTTTAAAAAAAACAGGCTAGTTCATAAACTAGAGAACCTAGGTGCAGCAGAACTGGAAGTGGGGAATTATAAAAACTGGAAACCTATGAACATGGAAACAGTTGACCAGCAGGATTTCTACAGAAGTCAGTTCTGAGACCTACAGCATAAGTGGCGGTGGGGAGTCATAAAAACTAGAAAGCTATGAACATGGAAACAATTGACTCGTGGGATTCCACAGAAGTCAGTTTTGGGACCTACACTGTGCAGCATGTTTATGAGTGACCTTGAGGTGGATACCACCAGCTAGATCCCCATATTTGCCAAAGACCCCAAGATGGGAAGACTAGTTCCATCACAGTAGGTAATAAATTAAATGAATCAGGGTATGGATAGGTTTGAGAAATAGGTGGCAAAATGGCAGATGAACTTCAAAGATGAGAAATGCAAGGTGATAAGTTTAGGAAAGAAGAACATGAAGGCAAGATACTGCTTAAATGGCATAGATATCCCTGGAACCAAGCCAGAAAAAGGAAAATTACAAGCACATCAAGAAACATTATAATGCTCTTGTACAGGTCCGTGGTCTGGATCAACCTTAAATACAGTGTGTAGGTTGGGTCCTCGTATCCATGGAAAGGTACTGGCACAATGGAAAAGGTAGAGAGAAGTATAGGCATGATGGCTAATGGCTTGGAAAACATGAACTGTGCTGGCCAACTGGAAGAACTGGAACCTCCATTTAAAAGAGACCACTAAGAGGAAATAAAATTGCAGTATTCAAGTACCTTAACGGGATAACACCAATAGACCAAGTGCAGCTCTTCAAAATGCACAAGGATGAAATGACAAGGGACACTTAATGTCATTAAAAGGAGGAAGATTAAAGGGGAAACATCAGAACGAACTACTTCACAGAACAAGTGGTGAACACTTGAAATAGATTATCAGAGCATGTGCTGTTACCTGGAACTGCTCCTTTAAGCTCAGAATCAATGACAATATAAAGGAAATAGCATAACAGGGTCTTCCTACTGAGTTTGTTTCCCCCCAAGATGTGTATGTACTGTATATGTGATGAAAAGTGAAACATTGTGTTCGCTGATGAACAATTAAAAGATGGGAGAACAATACTGCGCCTTCCTTATCCTTCCAAAAAAGTAAACAGATCTTAATTTCTATTAAAACAGCTGGGTCTGGTTCACAACAATTCTGTAGTTTTGTTTCTTGTATATATGCTGATGACAATTAAACAAAAAATGGTATGAGTATTTTCTGGTTTATATTTCAAGTTCACTAAAGAGACCAGGTGATTGAGCACCAAGAAGTATGAGCTTTGGTCGGAGTCTCAGCATGGTTTTAGGCCAAAACATAATACAGAGACTGTCTTGGTGAGGCTCATAGGCCAAGTCATCAAAGCAATAGATGATGGAAAACATGTTGCTGCAGCCTTTGTGGACCTCACCAATGCATTCAAGTTGGTCGACCATGCTGAGCTCCTTAAACTATTGCCTAGAGTTCACTTTTCTGAGGATGTGGTCTCCTGGTTTGGAAACTGTCTTTCCAACAGGAATCAGAGAACAATAATCAACTGTATTTTTTCCAAAGAAAAAGTTCTAGTGTGGAGTACCACAGGGCTCCATACTCGGACCTTTGTTGTTTTCTCTATTTGTTAACTCTTTATCGGACCTGTTTATACAAACAGAACCTATATGCAGATGACTGTTCTTTTTTGTGCTGGAAATAGCCTATTATCACTCCCAAAACACCTCTACAATCTGATTTTAGTTTACTACAGCACTGGTTTGAATCACACAAACTTGTATTAAACTCTGTTAAAACCAGGACCATGGTCCTTTCTAGTGTTCTAGAAAAGTGCCCACCACAGACATATGCCTTATAGACAACTTTAGAAACAACATTGAGCAAGTTTCGGTCATCAAATATATCGGTATTATTTTAGATTCACATTTGTCTTACCGGCAACACATTATGGAATTAATGAATAAACTTCATATGAGAATGGGCTTTTTATATAGATTCAAGAGTAACCTTATTATGGAAACTAGGCATATTCTAACACATAGCTTGTTATCTGTATTAGATTATGATTCTTTGGTATACTCTTATACTTCAGATAGAATGTTATCAAAACTTTATACCACTTACCATACCATATTATGTTTTGCCACTGGACAACCTAGATTAACACACCATTGTCTGCTTTATAATTTAATTGTCTATCTTTAGCAGAACATTGTAATTTTAGATCTTTATTATTCTTGCACAAGATACAATTGGGTTTGGTGCCTAAAAGTATTATTAGATTTTTTCCACAAGGAACAGTCATATGAGTTACACAAGGATGCAATGCAGGTACTTTTTCATAGTTCCTTTCTATCTTATGATGTTTGCCCAAAATGTAATAACTTTCCACGCCACAAAGCTGTACAATAATTTATCTGATGTTTTTGTTAGTTGCCCAAATGTATCTATTTTCAAGACTACCCTAAGAAGCGATATGCTAACAAATTCTGTTTGTGTTTTTTATGAATCTACCTCATGTACTGTATTTGGTTGGTTTGTACTGTGTGTTTTTGACTATGTTGTTGTTGTTTCTATTTATATACTGGACGTCTGTGAAAATGGGCTCTTAGCCCACAGACTCTTCAATATAAAATAAAAATGAAATGAAAGAAGCCTCTTAGCTTTATGGGGGGGGGTCTTCTTACACATTCATAGGAAGAGAGAACTCTGGAGGAAAGCTAAGTAATTGTACATATAAACATACAAAATAGCTTGCAGAAGAAGGCCTTACAGTCTATCAAGTCTGCAGGATTGCAGAGTCCTGATCCAGCAATTACTGTGGGCCCTGCCCCCTCCCAACCTGAAGTCTACACTTTCACTTGATACTTGTGGATTCCTTATTGATATCCATTCAGAACCACACCATTTGGTGGTCATTGCTCCCCCAAGGGCTCCTATGCCTTGATGTCCCAGACATGTTCCATGTTAGTTAATATCAAGTCAAGAATGGTCCCCTCACATGTAGGTTCTGAACCAGGAACCATCCTGGATTGTATCCAGGATCAACTGTGTCCTGGCAAGGGTGATGGAAAGGATGCTCCAGTCCACCCTAAGCAAGCTGAAGTCCTCCACTACCACCCACTTCACTCTTGTGCACTGCCATCCTGATCATGGTACCCAACTTCTTGTCCTTGTCCTTGTCCTGATTTGGTGGCCTGTAAACTACACCCAGACTCAATTTCCTTCCCCACTGTGGTTTGAAGTGGTACCCACTGTACCTCTATCTGCCTTTCCCCAGTCTCTTCCCTGATGGCAATGATACTCTTCCTATTGTAAAGTGTAGTCCTACCCCATTCCCTTTCTCCCTGTCCCATCTTTAGAGAGTATACTTTGGAATGTAAAGACCCCACTGTTGGTTCGGGTAGCCCATGTCTCTAGGCTACTGAGCAACCATCTCTTAGACCACCCTCTGTTCCCTTCCTCCTTCATCCCCACCCTTCTTCATCAATCAGTCCTCTACCATGGTTTCCCCAAATGTAAAGCAGTTAGAGTATTATTGCTTTTGAAAATACAAACAACACTACATGCACTCACTTAGCTGTGCTCAGGCTGCTCCTCCTGATCTCTGCTGGCATTCTGTAACACTCAGGTTGAGTATGGTGACACCTTGGAGTGATGCAAGGTGTCTACATCAAAGTTTTCTGAAGAAATTGGCACCTTGCATCAAAACATGCACCAGGAGTTATTCTGGAAAGCAGGCTGCATGCACCAAAGGGGGCTTGCACCAGCCTTGCACACAAAAAGGGCTACAACCTGGTGCTAGGGGGCTTGTGACAGATGCAAGCTGTCACATCCCCTAAATCAATATTCTAAAAACTCCCCAAGAGAACAACTGTCTAAGTACTATTCGACCAGCCAGGGGCTGGGGGTTGGGTCAGTGTGCCAGGATCCCAATCCTGGTGAACTAAATGCCTGCCCCAATCCCCAATCACACTTAAAGACATTCCCTGGGAACCTCTCCAGCCCTGATCCTGGTAGTCTATAGCCCCCCAACCCCGATCCCCAATCCCCATGTAAAAAATAATTAACAAATCGCCCTGCAGCTCGAGGGCACACCTCCCAACAGCCCCGATCCCCATGTAAAATATATTGAATACATCATTCTATAGGTCAAGGGCACCTCTTCAACAGCCCCAATCTTCGCTCCTCGATCCTCACATAAAATATATTGAATACATCATCCTGTAGGTCTAGGGCACCCCCCCCCCAACAGCTTTGATCCCAAATCCCTGATCCTTGATCCCCATGAAAAATATATTGAATATATCACCCTGTAGGTCTAGGGCCCTCCCAATAGCCCTGATCCCCTTGTCAAATATAAATGAATAAATGGCCCTCATGGTCTCACGGTCCGCCCAGCCCTGATGCCTGATCCCCCTGAAAAACATACCAACTATTCCCTGGTAGTCTGGTAGTCCCCCCTACCCCCACCCCAGTTGGCAGTGCCCCACCACCCCACTCCTCCCCATCCCCGAGCCAGTGACCAGCACAGCCTTCCTCACACCTCTGCAGCTGGTTGCAAACTGAGCTATCAATGAACACATACTGTGCAGTGTGCGCCCCGCAAAAAAACAAACAGTTCATTCAATAGCTTTATGCCGACTGCAACTTGCAGTTGGCATAAAGCCGTCGCTGTAACATCGGTTGACAAAATGTTTGTCAAACTGGCATTGTAGATCCTTCTATAGGTACATCAGTGAAAGAAAGAAAACCAGAGCAGGGAATGTAAGGCTCACAGGGGATACAGGGGAATGTAAGGAGAAAGTAGAAATACTGAACAAACACAGCTGAGTAACATATGAAGGGGGGGGAGAGGTAAACACAAGTCCATTCACAGTGGAGAGAGTCCTGGAGGAGCTCACAAAACTGAAGGTGGACAAAGCAATGGGGCTAGATGGCATACACTGAAGGACATTAAGGGAGCTGCGATGACAGCTAGCAGCACTCTGGCAGCCAACTTCACCGAGTCACTCAACACAGGAATGGTTCCAGAGGACTGTAAGTGAGCACATGTAGTCCCTCTACACAAAAGCAGTAGTAGGGAGGAGGCAGGGAACTACAGGCCAGCCAGCCTCACCTCAGTAGTGGGTAAGATCATGAGGGTACTGCTTAAAGAAAGAATAGTGGCACACTTGGCAGCCAGTGATGCCAAGGATCCAAGGCAACATCGATTCATAGCAGGAAGGTCATGTCAGATTAATCTGATACATTTTTTGACAGGGCAACAAAAGAAGTAAATCGAGGGGGGGCAGTGGATGTTGCCTACCTTGATTTCAGTAAGGCCTTCTACACCATCCCACATAAAAGGCTGGTTAACAAGATAGGTAGCCTGGGTGTGGGATACAAGGTGGTAAACTATGTTAGGAACTGGCTAACAGACAGGTGGCAGAGGGCGGTGGTAAATGGGATCCAATCTGGGGAGAAGGGGTGACCAGCGGTGTACCTCAGGGATCAGTCCTTGGTTTGGTCCTGTGTAATGTCTTCATTAGTGACATTGCAGAAGGGCTAAAGGGAAAGGTCTGCCTGTTTGCAGATGACACCAAGATCTGTAACAGGGTGGATACTCCAGATGGGATGGAGAAAATAGGGAGGGACCCAGGGAAGCTTGAAAAATGATCTGAGCTGTGGCAACTGAGGTTCAATTCAAAGAAATGCAAAATAATGCACGTGGGATGAGGGAACCCTGGGGAGAGCTACAGGATGGGGGAGTTGTTGACAATCACCAGAGAAGAAAAGGTCCTGGGGGTTTTAATTTCAGATGACCTAAAGGCATCCAAGCAGAATACAAAGGCTGCAGGAAGGGCCAGTGGCATGCTGGGGTGCATAGGCAGAGGTATCACTAGCAGAAGGCGGGAGGTAGTAATGTGATTGTATAAAACACTAGTGAGGCCTCACCTGGAGTACCTGGAGTTTTTGATGTTGTTTTCAAGGTGCATGATAACGCATGTATGAAGAGTGAAGCTCATACTGTTTTTTTGTGCCCACATTTCTATGGCCTCGAGGTCCTTTACTAGGTAAGATATTTGTTCATTGGCACGCACTATGGCCCCTAGTTTTGAGTCATTTGTGAATTTTACTAGCCAGTTCTTAACCTCTCTATTCATGTAGGAAATAAACAGGCCAAACAATGGCAGTATCTTTTGTAAGCCAATCAAGATAGAGGAAAACTGCCATTTACTGTAATAACCCACAAACTACTACAAATACTCTCTGAGTCAATTGTTCCCTGTTCAACTTGTCATTTGAAATGGGGGGTGGTGCCAGGGGACTGGAGAAGAGCAGATGTGGTCCCTCTACACAAGAGTGTGAATAGGGAGGAGGTAAGAAACTACAGGCCTGTCAATCTAACTTTAGTAGTGGGAAAGGTAATGGAATTGATGTTAAAAGAAAGGATCAGCAAATACTTTGTTGACAGTGGGCTTCAAGATTCGAGGCAGCATGGCTCCAAAGAGGGGGAAGGGCATGCCAGACTAACCTGTTCAAGTTTTTTGACTGAGTAACCAGAGAAGCAGATCAGGGAGGGGCAGTGGACATGGCCTACAAAGATTTCGGCAAGGCTTTTGACGTCGTTCCACATAGAAGATTGATAAACAAGCTGAGGAGACTAGGAGAGGGTACTAAGGTTGTTAAATGGATAGAGAGTTGGCTGAGCAATAGGACTCAGAGGGTGGTGGTAAATAGGACCCACTCTGGAGTAGGCAAAGTGATCAGAGGGGTGCCGCAGTGATCAGTACTGGGCCCGGTCCTCTTTAATGTCTTTTTTAGTGACATTACTGAAGGACTGGAGGGAAAGGTATGCCTCTTCACTGATGACATGAAACTCTGTTACAGAGTGGACAAACCGGGGGATAGAATGAAGGGATCTAAAAGCTGGAAAAATGGTCAAGGAATTTGCAGCGAGTTTTAACACAAAAAGTACAAAATATTGTATTGGGCACAAAACCCAAGGGCAACATACAGAGTGGGGGGAGAGGCACTGACAGACACAGATCAGGAAAGGGACCTGAGGGTGATTACTGATGGCTTAAATGTGGCAAAACAGTGTGACGAGGCAGCAAGGAAGGCTAGCTGGTTGTTGTGGTGCATGGGCAGGGGCATCACCAGTAGAAGGATGGAGGTAATAATACCCCTGCACAGACAATTGGTGACACCACACCTCAAATACTGTGTCCAGTTCTGGAGGCCATATCTTCGAAAGGACATAGCTAGGGTGGAAACGGTTCAGAGGAGGGCAACCAAAATGGTACAGGAATGCATCTAAAGACCTATGAGGAAAGACTTAGGGAACTGAACATGTACTCCCTGGAGGATAGAAGGAGGAGGAGGGGGATATGATAGAAACGTAAAGCTATCTCACAGGGGAAAACAAGGTACAGGAGGGCAACATTTTCTAAGGAAAAGATGCTCAAGGATGAGGGGAAACGATATGAAGTTAGAAGATGGAAGGTTCAAAGGAAATGTGAGAAAGCACTTCTTCACTGAATGAGTGGTAGACAAGTGGAACAGCCTACATACGGAGGTTGTGGGGTTGGAAACAGTTACAGGATTCAAGAAAGCATGGGATAGGCACAGTAGGATCTTGGAAGTAAAAGTGGGGAGGGGAGAGGAACGGGAGGCAGAGTAGGGTCTTCAGTGGAAAGGAGAACATAGGGCAGACTGGTTGGGCATTAAGGCCCTTACCTGCCAGCACCTTCTATGTTTCTATGGTTATCCACATTTTTGTCACACCCATGATAGTTCATCCATATTTAAGACACAACCAAAATAGTACATCCATGTCAAGTCCACAGATAAAAAGGGAAAAAAGCATCACTGACTGTCTACTTCAACAACAAGAGCTTTTAAAATCCAGGTTTCAAAACTCCTAGTGATATAAAAGTAATATAATTTAGTTAGTCGGATAATACATGGAATGACCAGCTTCTGCCGATGATAAAACGCCTCACCCTTCAGCCAGTTATTCCTTTGTATAGTCTGGTTAACTGAATCATGAGTGGCATTTATCAACCTAAGAATAATTAATTCAGTTCCTTAGGAACAAGTATTGGAATAACACAACCGTTTAAAGTGTTTTTCCACTATCCATCAAAACTTAAAAAAAAAATCACAGTAACATAATTCAACTTATATTTCATGAATGTTTTGTATTCATGTCCCCTGATTTTTTTATTACTGAGGACATCTGCAGGAAACATTATTTTTGTCCCCCAGACATCCTTTCCTCCTCCCACTTTCTCCCCATGCTGAAGTAATAACTGTCTGTTTGTGAGATCATAGCCATGTCCATAGCAACAGAATGTGACATCACAGAAAACGATGATGTCAGTGGGACGTTGGAATAAGAGGATATGGGAAAGTCTGGGAAACAAAGGGATGTTTCCATGCAGATGTCATTAGTGATAAAGAATGAGGGTAAATAAATACTGAAAATCAGTGAAGTATAAGTTGACTTGTATCTGAATATTGTATTTTAAAAAGTTTGCCTGAAAACTGGAAAAGCACTTTAAAGGTGATGGTAAACAAATTGTTTAGTTGCTGTATTGGTCTTTGCAAGAACAGATCCAGAAGTAAATGGGTTGATACCTTTTATTGGACCAACAAAGATGTTACAAAAAGAACAAAGTACTTTAGCTTTTGGACCAACCAAGTCCTTCCTTAGAAGTTTAAACTTCTGAGGAGGGACTTGGTTGGTCCAAAAGCTAAAGTACTTTGTTCTTTTTGTACCATCTTTGTTGGTCCAATAAAAGGTGTCAAACCATTTGCTTCTGGATCTATAAAGGTGATGTGAAATTATTTTCACATGGGTAACTACCCTCCCATTTTCCTTTCCATGCCAGCTTCCATATGTATTCTGATATGTTCTGACCAATTTTCAATAAATAATCTACCTTTGGGATACCCTCAGACCTACATAGAGTTCCTCTCTCCATTGCAGCTACTGTTTTTTCCTTTCATATTTCCAAGACATTTCATGACATCAGTTACATCATTCCATGCTATTCAACTGAATGGCCTGGAATGGTGTTACTGATGTCATATGATCGGGCAGTATGAAAAGAGATACCAGCACCTGCAGAGGAGAGGAGAGAGGGCATCAAGGTAGTTGCAAAGGCAAATTAATTATATATACTCCACATTATACGGACTTGGATTATACGGACAATCAGGTTACATGGACAAATTTCTGTTGCCAAAACCGAATGTGTTAAAAACTAAACAAATATCCCTGTTTAATTTGGACCCGGTCAACTGCATTGTGTGGACAGTTTTTGAGTAAATGTCAGGCAATTCCGGGCAACTTCAGTAGCACAGAACAAGGCAGAACTGCTAATTAGTGGTAACGAGGTGTTAAGGTGATGCAATGAGGTATTGATTGAAACTGTATTTACTGACCTTGTCCTCACCTGCAGCTAATCGCTTTCCTGTTGTGTGCTGTGTGTGGTTCGTTTCTGTTTGTTCTTTGTTCCCATCATGTCTAAGAGACCAGGCATCTCTCTTGCTCATAAAATCGAGCTTCTAAAATAAATAGAATCGCTGCCACTTATGAGTGTTCACGAACTGGCAGCACACCTATCGAATCCAAAGTCTACTGTCTCTGATCTGATCCATGGAAGAGAAAAGCAGCTGACTGATTGGCATTCAAACCAAAACCCACAAAGAAAAAGGAACCGGGATGGGAAAGATGGTGAGATAGAAGAGGCTTTATTGGTCTTGTTTACCAGTGTGTGGGAGTGGGAGGCGATGATAAGTGGGCCCCTTCTGTTACAGAAAGCAAGTCAAATCACAGAAACACTAAGGAAGCACGATTTTAAAGCAATGGATGGGTGATTACAATGGTGGAAAGCAAGAAATAACATCTGTTATCATAGAGCCCATGGAGAAAAACAAAATGCAGATGACACCGGGGCAACTGACTGGGTAAAAGATGTTTTGCCAGACATTTTAGCAGGGTATGACCACAACAACATTTTCAATGCCGACGAAACCGGCTTGTTTTTCTGATGTGTTGGCCAAGGAACATTGATATTAAAAATCGAGCACCCACAAGGCCACAAAAAAGCTAAAGAAAGGCTTTCTATTCTCGTTTGTAGCAATAAATCTGGGTCTGAAAAAAACGAGCTCTTGGTGATCAGGAAATCTGCAGTTCCACAGTGCTTTAGGGGTGTAGCTCACCTCCCTGTGATTTACAGGAGCAATAAGATGGCGTAGATGACCAGTGACATTTTCACAGAATGGTTAAAGCAATGGGACAGAAAATTACGGGGAAGGAAGATTGCCTTCCTTCTGGATAATTTCACAGGTCATCCTGATGTCCAAAATATACGAAACATCTCCTTAATTTTTTTACCGCCAAACACAACATCGTTGATCCAGTCAATGGATCAGGGGATAATTTACTCACTAAAATGCCACTACGTGCGAGAAATGAGAAACAGAGTTTTAGAAGAGATGGATGAGGGAGGAGGGAGGAGAGCTCACAGCAAGAGAGTGCATAAAGAAAATTAACATTTTAGACGCAGTCCATTTCCTGAAAAAAACATGGGATAAAGTGACTCCTGAAACAATCTCAAACTGCTTTTGAAAAGCAGGGTTTACAAGGCAGTCTGACTTGCTGCCCCTCACCACCACCTCAACAGATCAAGAACTTATCCCACCACCACTGAAGTTGAATTCGATACCCTATGTCATCTCGGTGAGGTGGAAGAAGAGATTTACACAACAGATGAAATGACCAGGCTCTGAAGCATTGTACGTCCACCAGAAACCCAGTGCGAAAGCCAGTGTGAAGACGTCAATGATGAGGAACTCGAGGACACAGAGCAAGAGATAGTGACTGCCGAAGATGTGCGTGCTGCATTGCTAACCCTAAGACGAGCAATGGAACATCGGCAAGATGTGCGTCCAGACTGGCAGGTGATGGAAAGCACTGATCGCAACTTCAAGGTGTACATCTCCACTGCTGTCAAACAGAAAACCATTGACTGCTTTTTTATGAAGGCTACTGATATGTGTGAAATACTGTATGATGGTTTTAACCCAAACCCACTCCCGCAACACTGAAAATAAAGTTTGTACAATATTGCACTTTTAACCAAGCACCCCCCACCACATGAAACACTGTACTGTATACAGAAGCACAACGAACAGCACTAATGATTAAAACATCAAAGGAAACACAGCCCAAACTCCTAAAGCAAAAAAAAAAGAAATCAAAAATCACTGCACTGCACTGCACTGTACGTTTTCCACAGTAGCACTTAAACCTATTGCACAGTTCATAATACACAAACAGCCCACAGCACCATCTGTTGCCAACAGCGGACATCGCATAATGCTTACAACATTTAGAAACACAAATGTGTCTGCATTAAGTGGCTTATGCTGTATTACTTAGGACTATTCTTAATTTACCAAAAAAGGTCAAAACATATCAGAATATTGGATAGACAAAGCAAGAGGACGACTAGAGGTGTAAAAACATGTTTTGTAACACCTCAACATAGATATGTAGAGCTAGAGGAGACAGGTATACAAAAATAATTAATTTAAAAACTTATGGTCCTATGGAAATCATTGTTTTTTTCTTCTGAAATGGGTGTGCAAGAAGTGTAAATTGTTTTAATCTAGTATAAATCATACAAATATATTATCAGATGAGAACTTTAGTGACATAATATATATTTATACATATACACATATATATATGTATATAGTTTCACATAACTGGAGTCATTTTGGCCAGATATTTTAAAACACATTCAAACACTGGATCAGCCCAGTGCGAGGGTTGTGTTTTTTTTCCAAGTTGTTTCATTTTCCCCATGTACAGGTACAGATACAATTTCTACAGCTTAGTACCATGTAACTATGAATAAAGGAATGATAAACTTTATCTTTGCTAAACTGTTAAAAAATGTGAATTTACTGAAGTATCCTTCACTTTTAAGTAACAACCCAACACCTTCCCACACAAACACACACAGAAAGCATAAATCATTTACAAAGCAGTGAACTTGCTAGACTAGACTTCAGAATATCAGCACATCTACGAGCCAGTGATGGAGTTAGATGTTTTATTCTTTTTTAATTCTTTGGTAACTGTGTAAGGCCCACTATGCACAAGTACCTATTTTCAGGAGTGACCCAGGAGCACTGGGGTGGTTAAGTGACTTGCTAAGGGTCACACAGTATGTAAGGAGAGGCTGTGGGAATCGATCGCAGGCCTTCTGGATGTACCAAGCTCATCGAGAGCACTTTACTTTAACCCCTAGGCTATACTGCCAGTCGGCAGCCAGTAAATGTTAAGAAAAGTCACGAAAATACCCTTCACACTATTGTAATCAGGAAGCAGGAAACATTTATGTGTGCATTTGGAAAAGCTAAAATATCAATAGACGGAAATGTGTACACTTTATTTCACCCAGCAATTAGCTCAAAGCAGTAAGTATCTAATTATTTAAAAGCAGCTGCCGTCTACCATAGATTTCCTTCCTGTGTGAGTTTCACCTAATGAAGTTTCATTGTCCAAACCCAAAGAATATTGGCAAATTCACATTAAGGTTAGAGCACCACCACTGCAATGATTAGTACTAACCACTAATTAGAAGTTACAGAAGATGTCTTACTAAAATGGCTGTAAAGAGGAACAAAGACTTGTCACCAATTATAGCTAATCATTGGGGGCTGAAGCATTAGTTCCCATTAGTCTCTTAATGAGTCATTCTTCCCTGAAGCTTTGCAAAAGTGAGCTCCACGTTAAAGTGAACAGCCATTAAGTTTTAATTTGACTTATCTGATCACTTTAATCTATGCATGCAATTAGAAAACATTCCTAATGGTTACCTTTTACCTCTGTGTTGCTCAGGAGGAAATGTCATACATCTTTTAATCCATGGAAAAATAGGTTCTGTGACCTACTACATACTTGGCAACGAGACTTAGACTGCAAGTGGTCTGGTTCTTTGTATTATTCTTTCCACATTACAGCAATAATCCCTCCACCAATATCCTTATAAAATATCTATAAATATATTAAATGAAAAATGCACAGTGGGATTTAGATAAATCTGGCTCTGTTCTTAGTAAATTTCATTAAAAGAATTAGGTCACATCTTCTGGAAGAAGCCTATCTGTTGATGTCTGCTGGCTACAGCTGATGGATAATGTGAAGCATATACAGCAGTAGAAAAGCTCATATCTTCTTTAGCATACAGTATGATCACATACAATGTACCATGAACCACAAGAACTACAGTATTACCACAATTGCATGGATAAACTGCTGCGTTTTAGGCTTCTGTTTGGAAATATGTACAGTATGGTGCTAGAATTTTAGATCTGGTCATACTGTCACAGCCTGTTGGCATGTGGCTGAAAAATGTTTTAGCACCACAATTTTTCTACTGCATGCAGGTGATTTAAAAAAAAAAACACAGTACCTCCAATGGCTCTATCTGCTTGACAGTCATTTATGGGACAATACAGTGGAATCTGCCAGGATGCACTGTGATACTACATCATTCTGCAGCAGAATTACTGCAGTAAACAAGGCAATTTGATGGCAGTTAATCCCTTTTGTCATGCAAGAATCTGTGACACTGTATATCATCCTAGCAGGCTAAGCTGTACCAAACAAGTAGCAAAACACAGCTACTGATTGTAATGGCTTGCAGCATATGTCTAGCAAGAACTGGAATCACAGTAACAATACTGTCTTTTATTAAACCACCATTTTGGACACATTGGGCCCGATTCTCAAAAGTTTTGGCATGTCACAAACCCTAGGTGCACCGAACACATGGTGCATGGGGCTTGTGGAATTCTCTGGCCAGCAATCTGGATTCTCGATACCATGCGCCATGTGCAGTGAGTTAGACCAGCGTTTGCTAGTCTAACTTTGTGGACCTTTTTACAAGGTTTGCGCCAACTGTTTGGTGTAAGCCGCCATAAGAGGGGTAAAGTGTAGCAAATGCACAACCTTTGCAAATCAGTCACAAGGTGCAGCAATGTGTTCAGGGCAACACAGGGTTTGAAGCAGGGCTTGTACAAGCCCTGCATCAACCATTGAGAATTGAGCCCACTGTCTTCCTACAGTACATCCTTTTGAAAGCAACATTAGACCTTAGGACTGTCCTGAAAACAAGCTGCTGTATGCAGCTTGGTATCACTATGCTGCATCGAGCAGACACCAAACTGAGTGGCCATGTAAGGGAACCACATCTGACTGGCCCTTCCTGTTTGGTATTTCTATTGACCTGATGCTGGCTAGGAAATCAGTAGTAGCCTATGGAATAAGGTCATCTACTGGCTACTTGCCAATTAAATGGGATTTCTAAATATACTGGATCCAGACATTTTTGCTCCTGCCTGTACTGTAAGTGTGTGAGTGTTCAGCAGACATGGGGAAGAACCTTGTTGTACTTCTGTTGACCACAGTCTTTCTGACTGTGCTGATGCTTTATGTTTTAGTGTGAAGGAAAATGGTATTATGGTTAGTAGTAGTAGTAGTAGTAGTAGTATAAACACAGCACCACCAAGTGCTTAACTCCTTAACTTCTGTTACAACAAGTTACATGACATGACATTTTCCCTCGTTTTAACTGGCTGCATAAATGATTGAAGAAATAACACAACCTACGGTACTCTATGAATGTTTTACTCAGTGAACCAGACTGTTGTTAAAACCAGTACCTACAGTACTTAACATAGTCATTTGGGCTTCTCTGGTGCTTCTCTCTCCAAGGTAGATCAAGTAACTCATCTTCTTGCTGTTGAGGAACACCACTTTTTGAGCAAGCCACCAGTAAGGGTGCATGAATGTGGATATTGGCAATTTCAGTTCAACTCCAGTTTCATTCTGCTGTCTTTGATTTTGTTTTGAAACCTCAGCCATAGGCACTTTGGGACCTTCGCATTGGGATTTAGCAGTCTACAAACAGGGGAAAGTGGCATCCTTTAACCACCCCCACTAGTCAATCCCAACCTCTTTCACCCTCCCCTGGCCCTCCAGTAAGAGTTCAAAAAAATAAATTCAACACCTGGCACAGTGCCAAGAACCTGAATTTTATTTTGCATTAAAAAAAACTGTCTGGAGAGGGATGAGGATACTGTGATACTCTTCTGTATGTTTTGTATTTCTTGTTTACCACTGATCTGTTTATTTATGATCTATTCTTGATACATTGTTATTGTTCTTAATAATTTTTACTGATTTGATTATGTATGTGTTTTTACTGTTGTATGATTTGTTTATTAATGTTGTTTATTGTATTGTTTATAAGTTTTAAAATCAATAAAAATAATAATTGAATAAAAGCAAGAATTGAGGAAGGCAGGAAATAATTGGAGCTGGTGAAGGGTGGTCATGAGACTTGCCCTGTCCACCTGGAATGGAGTAAAGTTTTTTTTTAATTAACCGTCTGAAGATCAAAGTGATATTGATGTGGTGGAATATCAGCACGTTCACTGAAAATAAATTCAACACTGGTTCACCCTTAGCCCCTGTCTCTAAAGCTGCTACCAAATGTGATGCATTCCAAGTTTTCTTATCAATAATGACATAAACTATGATACCTTAGTGCTTTGGCTCTTCACATATTTATTGAATTAAGCAGCCCCCTTCCTGACAAATCTTGTGTTCCTAAAAACATGGTCACCAAATTTAAAGTTAATATTTTGCACTCCTTTTAATATCAGTGTATGTCTTTGCTTTTATTTCTCTTGCTATCCCTTTCTCTTGTACATCCTGGTCACCAGAACAGCTACTCACAGCCAGTAGGGTATTTAGTTGTGTTTTCATTTTTTATGTTTGCTTGCACACATGTGCAAGAAACATAGTGCTATCATCTGAGATTTCGTCGGTGTGGCACCCTGTCTTCCAATTCAGTCAGTGTGTTTCCAGGTGCGGCTGCAGTTCTCCAATAGCTGCTGGAGCTGTCTATGACAGCAGTCGAAAATGCAGTGCCATACAATTGAAAGGGAGAGCTAAGCTTGAGTGAGCAGTGATAAGATAGTGCATGCTCATGCGTCCCCCCCACGCACATACTAAATAGCCAACGGGGGTGCCCAATCCCTTGTTGGCTCTACTGCACTCCCCCCCAACAGAGCTCCAGGTGCCATGCTGGGAGACCACCCCAGCATGGCAACAGTCTGTATGGCTGATGGGAGTGCCCAATCCCCCATCGGCTCCATTGTCCCCCCCCCAAGAGACTACAGGGTGCCACACTGGGAGCCCACCCCAGTGTGGCAACAGTTCGTATGGCCGACGGGGGTACCCAATCCCCATCGGCTCCACTGCTCCCCAAACAGCCCTCCAGTTGCCACACTGGGGGCCCACTCCAGCATGACACAAGTCCCGCGTCGTCTAAGGAAAAAAAAAACCTGCAAGAAAAAACCTCCCCTTGCTGACTGTCCTGACCCCATTCCCCCCACCTGCACCCACTTACTGTGCATCCTTTCTCCCCACACCCCCCTCACCCCATACTTACCTCTGGAGTCTGGTGAGACAATCTTTGGTGGACCGGGAACACGTCTGCACTCTTCAAAGCCGACCGTGAACTGAGGAAATGCCGGTAAGCTGTATGATGGAATAAATAGGGTTTTTTCAACTTTGATGCATATCTCAGCCATTTTTGGTAATTTGTGAACCAAATTTTCAACATGGGGTTTTTGGGACCCCACCTCATGAATTCTGTCACTGTCATTTTGTTAATCGGGCCTGAAAGGTGATTTCACGGTCACTGTGCGAAACCAACTTTTGGGACTGATTTATGAAATGACAGTGTCACAGTTCATGAGGCATGCCCCCAAAAACCCTATGTTGAAAATTTGGTGAAAAAATTCCTAAAAATGACTGTTTTATGAGCGTGCATTGCACTGTTCCTACGCACGCTCATAAGTTCACGAATTTTCAATATCTTCACTCCAGATTTTCAACATTGCCATTTTACCACACCTCCTTATGAGCAGTACAGCTGTCATTTTTCACATCTCACCCAAAATGTGTTTCTGCACATGTAGCGCACAATGGCTCAGTCAGTGAGTGAAATCAATGTTCGGGACAGATTAAGAAAATCACAGTGACACTGCTCATGAGCAGAGGTGTTAAAATGGCTATGTTAAAAATTTGGTGAAAAAAGTGCATAAAATGACTGTTTACAAGCAACCATTGCGCAGATTCCATGCACCCTCGTAAGTTCATGGATTTCTAATATTCTCAGTCCAGATTTTTACCACTGGTATTATTCCACACTTCCTTATGAACAGTACAGCTGTCATTTTTCACACCATGGCCAAAATGTGTTTTCTCACTTCCAGTGCAGAAATGCGTGGTGGCTGTGGGAAATCACTGTTTGGAACAGATTAAGAAAATCACAGTGACACTGTTCATGAGCGGAGGTTCCAAAATCCCTGTGTTGACAATCTGCTGTAAAAATTCCCCTAATTAATTGCATTACAGGGGTGCATTGCACATTTTCTATGCACGCTCGTGACTTCACCAGTTTTTTTAATATTTTGTCACTGCAGATTTTCAACATTGCCATTTTTTGCATCTCTCCATGAACAATACAGCTGTCATTTTTCACATCCTGTTCAAAATGTGTTTTCGCACCTGTGGTGCCAAATGGCATAGTCGCTGTGCAAAATCAGCTTTCAGCTAATGAACTGATATTGTCACTGTTCATAAGGTGGTGGTCACAAAAAACCCATGTTGAAAATTTGGAGTGAAAATGCCGCCTAACGCCTGAGACGTTAGGGTTTCCAACCATAACGCCCCACCCTGTAGAGATTGACAGGCATCAGGGGTGTGACTTGGGATTCTCGCCTATAATGCTCATACCATTCCACACCCTGCAGCCAGTGAGAGGCATCAAGGTGTGCCTTGGACTCTTCGGCTCCAAAGTTCACCCCATTCTCCTATACAGCGCACATCTCACCGTATTTCCTGATGGAATGGGGTGCACATAAGGGCCAAAGACCCCAAGGCACACCGTGACACTTGTCGGTATCTGCAGGGTAGGGTGTGGTGAAATGGCATGGCCATTATGCCTGAAGACCCAAAGGCACACCCTAATGCCTGTCAGTCTCTGCAGAGTAGTGGTGGGGTTGGCTTCAGTTAAATACTTCACTGCCATTCCTATTATGCAGCTCTCTAACTCCTACACTACCAATGCCAATGCCAGCAAGCAAACATTCGGCATTGACAAATGCTTGTTTTTTTACCCATACAAGCATTTAAATGCTGACAGTCCAATAGTAACAATGTGGTTTATCTCTGTAGTTAAGAAGAAAGTCTGTCATAAATGGTTTCCACAGTTCGTGTTCAATGCTAACTGTCTGTATGCATTCTTTTTAGCATGCAGTTGCATCTATTAACTGACCTATTTGCTTGTAAATGGTACACAGTGAAAAGAAGACAACAGAAAAGGCAGCAGATCTGAAGTGTAGTCCGTTATCTGTTATATGATGGAGTCGATTTCCTTCCTGTCTAAATACTGATGAAAGAAGTGAAGTAATCACATCAGTAGTGACACAAGAAGCAAATACTACTTTCTGGCCCCTTGTAATAGTAGTCAACTAGTGTGATGGCATAGCAGCAGTCCCCAGATCCACATTCAAAAGGACCTACAACATCTATGCCAAGTTTATGCTAAGGTGCTTCTGGCCATTGTACAGGCCTTACTGGTGTGACATATTGTACGTCTTAGCTGTTGTATCAATCAGTTGATAACACTGGCATGAGGAAATGGTCAGTTCCACTAGAAATCCATTTCTGGCCACCAGTTCAATTCTCATCCCATTGCTAGTACTTATTATACCTTGATGGCATCTTGTGCCAAGGCAACCAGAATTGATGTGAGCATTGTAGGAACAAATAAACAAGTTGTACCTCTAAGAATATAAAAGTCTTTCACAGCAACTTAATTTCTCAATGGAAAGTGAAGTGCTAACTCCGGAATCTCATTTTTTCATGATTCAGATCAACTTCCATTCACAGTTTTGTAGTACAGAAGAAATAAGACCCACTAGCTTAGGACCCAAATTCTAGGCTGAATCAACATTAGTAATAGAAACCATGATAGATAATCAGCAGTACCATTCTGAGATATTTGTCCATAGAGATTGTCTTAAGTAAACCAAAGAAGATGTACTGACCATCATGGAATGTGCACCACCACACAACCTATTCCTTTAGATGAGAGTAAACTATTCCCTACTTGATAATCTGTCCTCAGTGTAAACTGTCTTTCCCACAAGCAAGTCATATCACCAAGGCTTCTTTGTCCACTGTTAAATATTTCCAGTCAGCAGATGCTAAGAAACAAGAAGCAAAGGTAACAGTATGTTCTGTTCCATCCAAGTGCGCCTGGCTGAATACACCTCCTAACCCACAGTCCTAGGCATCGGAGGAAAAAAACATTGATAAGACAGTATCATACAGTATGTAGACAGCTGGTAAATTGTAAGACAATGGGGTATTTGTAAACTGATTGCCCTGGCTATTTTGAACTGTTGTTCATTCAAACTATTGATTGAACTTGACGCAGGACACTGCTGTATTTATGTCAGTTTAATTCCAAAATTGTATTAATCAAAAATAGATTGCTAGCTTTATCTACTACAGTGTTGCAGAATTATTCTTTCTACACATGATTTCTTTAAAACAGGCTAATTTTGAAACTGACATAGCTAGAAACCTAATTTTACCTATCTTCTAATAAAAACAAGAACGACTGAGGGTTACTGCTTAAGGAGAGAGTGAACTGCTTGCTATAAGCCATGTTTACACAGCAGTAGCTCTGGAAATACAAACCGCAGCAGCACGATACCGACCACTTGCCACCCGCAATTTGTCTGTCTAGATGGCTCCTCTCTGCACCGCTGCAATCTGTGCTGGTGAGGGGACATGCATCGCAGAGGAGCTAGACATCTGTTGGTTGCTGTGATGCAGGCAGTCCACACTGCCACTTAAGCCACTGTAAGCCATTCGCTCCTCTTGGTGCTCCCAGCTTAACAGAGAATCTGGGAGCGTCTTAGCGAGTGGCTTACCCCGATCAGGTATGTGTCTACACAGCATATTTGCACTGGAGTATCCCAAGTGCATGGTTTACTCCAGTACAAATGTGACCATGTAAACACAGCTATAGTATGCAATTAATGATGCAAAATGAAGGTGTAAAAGGCAATAAATGGCATAAACCATGTTACAAGGATACAGACACTTCCAGCAGAAAAAGACAATTGCCCATTCAGGCTGCCCTGTTTTACCCTACTCAACCCTGTGACCTGTTGTCTTGATGGGTCTTTGCCCTTGTTGCCCCCCCCCGCTCCCTGCATTATTGCTACACCCCTAAGTAACTGCTAAAGCCTTTACTCTGCCCCAGCCATGACTGAATCCATTACTGGTTTTTGTGTCCATCACCTCTGCTGGTAGGTTATCCCATGGCTCAACCACTCTTTTGTAATGTAAAACTTCCTTGCATGCCACCTAAATCCCTTCCCCTAACAGCATACATGCATGTCCCCTTGTTTTTGACATACTGTTTCAGCTAAATAGTTCCTTGCAATTTACTTAATTTATTCTTTTCAGGAACTTGAAGGTCTGTATCATGTTACCACTCTCCCTGCTAGCTTCCACTGAGTATGTGTTCACTGCATTGAGTCAGTTCTTATCAGATCTTCCCTGCTGGTCCTGGATCAGTTTGATAGTACATTACACGGTCTTCAGACTGTCTCTGTCATTCCTCACATAAGGACCCCAGAACTGGGCACAGTATTCTATATTGGATCTTACCAGTGATTTACGGAGAGGTAGCATTGCCTCTTTCCTCCTGCTATCAAACCCCTTCCAATAGACCCTAACATTCTGCTGTAGGCCTTGTTACATTGGCTAGTTTATTGTAGCGAGTCACTTATGATGACTTCCATGTCCCTTTCCTCTGCCGTATTGGCCAGCTTAGATCCTCCCATCCAGTATTTCTTCCTGGGGTTCTTCTTCACTATGTTCTTCGCCTTGCACTTTCTGGCACTGAATTTCAACAAAGAGACCTTGGACCACCCCTCTAACTCTTGCTGGTCCCTCTACAACTCCCTTACCCCTTCTTTGCTGTCTATCCTGCCACATGGTTAAGTGTCAGCTGCAAAGAGACACACCTTGCCCTATGTTTCTTTTTTCTATGTCACTGATGAACATGTTGAAAAAGACTGGTCCCAGGACTGACTCCTGTGGTACCCAACTCATGACCTCCCTTTTCCTAATTTGACCTTGTTTACTACTACTCCCTACCATTTCTCCCTAAACAATGTCCTCCCATCTAACTCGGTTCTTTGCTGCTCCCTGATTCTCTCATTTCATCAACAACCTACTGTGTGTCATAGAGTCAAATGCCTTGCTGAGGTCAATGTAGAATAAATCCACTGTTTGTCCCTTATCCATCACCCTTGTTACCCAGTCAATGAACACTAACAGGCTGGTCTGGAGAGACCACCTTGTCATGAACCTATGCTGCTTACTATTCTGGAGTCCACTTCTCTCCAGGTAGTCCACTAGATCCTCCTTAACTAGTGTTTTCATCAGTTTACCTACATTACAGGTAAGACTGACAAGCCTGCAATGTCATGGTTCCTCCCTGTTCCTCCCTTGTGGAGTGGCACCACGTCCGCTGCCCTCCAATCTCTTGGAACCACCCCAGACTGTAGTGAGCTATAGAATAGCCCTGCCAGGATTTCAGTGAATTCCAATGCTTATTCCTTGAGCATCCTTGAGTGCATCCCATCTGGCTCTGGAGCCTTGTCTATTCGCAGGGTTGAAATCCCTTTTCTAACTCTTTCTCTTATAATTAGCACCTGCCTTATTTCTGGAGTCCCCTTGCAGTAGCCTTTATATTGCGTTCTGGCAGAGGCCTGATATCCCCCACTATGAACACTGAACAGAGGTATTCATTTAGAATGGCTGCCATCTACTCATCGTCTTCTACTACACTTTCCCCTCCATCAGCCTTACAATTCCCCATCTTGTCTTCCTTTTTTCCTGATGTACCTGAAGGACTGTTTTTCCCCCTCCAGTGATATCTCTGCAATATGCAGCTCTGTCTGCTTTTGTATCCCTGACTGCTTTCTTGGACTCCTTCATCCTGACTTGGTATTTGGAGAGGGAAAGGGAAAGGGGAAATTCTTTAACCAGGAAAGGCACACTAAGCTGAAGCTTGTTTCCAGGTGCGACCTGGAAGCACAAGGAAGTTAAGTGACTTGCTCAGGGTCACACAGTATGCAAGTGGGGGCCATGGGATTCAAACCCAGGTCTCCAGGTTTTCAGCTCAGAGCCTTAATCCACTGTGCTATACTGCCTCCTTGTCTCCCTGTTTCTCCTTGTAGCCAATGAAGGCCTTTTTTTGCTCTCACTGCCTCCCCTGACCTTCTCAGAGAACCAGATTGGTCTTTTGTACCCATTACCCATGGTAACCGTATTCAAGCATTATTTGGTTGCTTCAAGAATGGCCCCTTTAATTTCTCCCCACATCTCCTCCACCTCCCAGTTTCTGTCTACCCTTGCCAACTTACCCTTGTCTAATTGCTTTATCTGATCATGGTCTGCTCATCTTAATCCATAAACACAGCCTTTTACAAGAGTATACTTGCACCTGGTGCCAGTTTAAACCATACGGTGTTATGGTCTCTGGACCACAGCAGTTCCCTAACCCATACTCCACCTACAGTCGAGGAGGCAGTATAGTGCAGTGGTTTAAGGCTCTGAGCTGCAAACCTGGAGACCTGGGTTTGAATCCCAGAGCCCCCACTTGCATACTGTGTGACCCTGAGCAAGTCACTTAACTTCCTTGTGTTCCCAGGTTGCACCTGTAAACAAGCTTCAGCTTAGTGCGTCTCTCCTGGTTAAAAATAAATAAATAAATAAACAATACCATTTCAGAGTTTTTGAAACAAGCCAAGAGCCTAATTCGCAACCCCAGTTTTATGTGCTGGAAAAAGAAGCAAAAAATGCATTCGGCTGTTCCAGCACATAAAAATGCTATACCCGTACAGATCCTAATATTCAAAGTAAGGCACCAAGATATTAGTGTACTCTAACATGATTTATGCACAGTAACAGTGCATGTGACCACCACAGATATATATGCATGACACTATGCAGTGCAAATACATGCCTGTGGTGATCTAAAACACTAGAGGTCCCCCTCCTCCCAGTCTGTACCTATAGGCCATTTCTGGCCTTCTGCTAGTCTGAAGACTGAGGACTCCTTGACGTCCTACTAGTGGTTCAGTGTGCCCCAAACACATTGTCTCAGTATTGTTCATCCCCATTATTCCAATGGATAGCCACACTCTACTCCCATGTGGCTATGAATGCCCATTGACATTATGGTCCCATACAAATCTGGGCCCCCTACTAAGAGTGCACACCTGACACAGCACTCCAATGACACCCCACAACCACCAGGTTTTCCTGTGGTAGTTAGGGTTCAGCACAAAAGTGCTGTGCCAGGTGTGGTGGCAGTAGTTGCAAGTGCAAATGGTATTGTATGCTGTTTACATGCCAATGCCATACCATTCTGCACAGCAGACGTTGTTGTGTGCTGGCATGGAAGGGCCACCTGAACCCTTCAGAACATTGCTTGAGGGGGTTGCAAGCAAGCACCAATTAAGTGACAGTCCCCTGGCAAGTGATAATTTGGCCCTAAATGTTATATTCCTAAATATTTTCCTTGTTTCTCAAAGACATGATCAAAGGAGGTTCACATTACAATTTGTGACCCAAAAATGCTATTTGTGAATCAGATACAGCCTAGCCCAAAAATGCTGTTTTTGAGTCAGATATAGCCTTGATTAACAGGGGCACCCCTACTTGTAACTTCACTTTACTAAGGACATTTGTGTGGGAGATCCTTGACCTTTAGACTTCATATGTTCCTGCTGCTTTCCTACGTAGTGCTGTCATAATCTTGTGTCTATTACATTATAACAATGGTCACAACTAACTGTGACTCATAAAATGAGTATTACAATATCACATCTAGGCAGACAGCAGCAATAGATGACATCAGAGGGAAACTGATCCTATTTTCAAGTAGCAGTCCTAAGTTATAAAGAAAGTTGGTAGATACACACACAGCATATGCTATAGATAAATATATATATATATATATACTGTATATATATGAAAAATTGCGTATAAATATTCTGTTTTTGAAGGATTTGCCAGATATGTCACAGGCTCTTTAAAAGACTGATAATGGTATGAATCCAAAAATATAGAAAACAGTAAATTGTTATAAACATAATGTTCTTTTAATAATGTTTTCTCTCTCAATCATCCAGTAACTGGTGGCCTATAGACTGACCTCTCCAAGAACCATTTCCACCACAGGACAGGTGCATTAAGAAGCAGGCATACAATTAGCCATGGTATTGCCAATAAATAATTACATGTGGGTATGATGAGATGTGCTGGATGATTAGCTTTGAGGAGGAAACAGATTCTTGAGGCTCTCTGTTAATTGCATTTAAAGCAGAAGCAAAAACAAAATTGCTGCACTGAACCAGAAAATGATATTCAACAACTCAGAAGTCAGCAAAAACTGTTTCTAGCTACTCAAAATTAAATACTGTATCTGTTTTGTTTCACTCCGATCATGGGAGGACTATATGATGCATGTAAATAAATGTGTCAAAAAACAGAAACATTGCATTTTATTTTTCATCTAATTTATTTTGCCAGCTAAGTGAACTGGATCAAGACCATTTTCCATCATACCTGGGATCTGTACAATAGACAATGCAAATACAATACAGGGTCCATCAGGATCTATGTTTCCATGTTTCTATCTATGACCTCAGATGATAGTTGCATGGACTGTAGGTACAGTGAAACTGACAAGATTCCAGTTCTTTTCAGGAGTAGGCATCCATATTATACCCCCATTATTGTAGTTCCATGATGAGTTGTTCCTGATGACAGGCAGCACCAGAGACAGCTCTATGAGTAGTGGGACACAGAAATGGCCAATGGCAGAGCAACACCGAGAACGAAAGGAAATGTATGGGGTGCCAGATTTCTGAGACAGATGGGAGCAAATCTATTAAGGATCTTGAAATTAAAGAAGGTAATTTAATATTGATCTGGAAGAGAGCATAAGGTTAGAAGAGTTCATTGAGAATGGTACAAATGTAATCACATTTCTTGGTGTGGGTAAGGGGATGGGTAGTCGAATTTTGGACATGCTTGAGTCATAAGCTGAGACCTAATAAAGTCAGAGAGTAAAAAATTACAGCATTTAAAACAAGAGAAGATGGAGGAATGAAAAAGCATTTTAGCAGAAGAGTGATCCAGAATGTGGCAGAGACTGGCAGTGTTGGGAAGATGAAAATAAAGAGGTTTTGCAGATTTGGGAGCTGTGAAAGGAGAAGTTAAAGTTCAAAGTCAAGTAAAACACAAAGGTTGCAAACTGAAGATGCAAAAGATAAAGTTTTGTTCTGTAAGGGAGATGCATGTAGCTGAGTTTTGATTAAGAAAGTGTCTCTTTCACAGGAAGAGTACTTCACTCTTGAAAATTTAGTTGAATGACATTGGTATTGAGTCAGGCTTTGACACTGGTAAGACAAGCAGACAGAGTATACATATAGGAATTGATGAAGGAGTAAAAAGAGATGCACAGCTGGGTACCATCAGCATAGAAGTAATAACGCAGATTATAATGTGAGAGGAGGTATCCAATGGTAAAAAGATAGATTGTAAGAGAAGATGACTGAGAAAAGGGTCCCTGGGATATGCCATGAAGGAAAGAACAATGTGGGGAGGGTAAACCACCACCAGGAACAAAGAAGCAATGATAGGAGATGAGGGGTAGAACCAGGAGAGGAGGATCAATAAACCCAGCATAGTGTTCAAAGCAATGGAACACAGTAGGATCGTCAACAGTCATAGCAGTACTAGGATCAAGGAGGATGAGGACAGACTAAGTCCCACTATAAGGACACTGAATAATGGCATTAATTACTCTGAAGTGGGCTCTAGCAGTACCCCATGCAGAAATCAGAATGGAAAGGATACAGTAGCCACACAGTGTGTGAACAGATGATGATGAAAAACTGTTTCAAGGACTCTGGACCACAGCGGTTCCCCAACCCATATTCCACCTACAGACGTACTTTGGAAGGGGAAAGCTAGAGATAATATGATAGTTGAAGTGAGTTAAAGTTAATAGACAGCTTTATGAGAAAATGAGAAATTAAAGCAATATTTTTAGTCCAGAACAGAGCCTAATGGGAATAAGTGGTTCACAATATATATAACGTAGGTGTCCAGGGTGGGGAAACAAGAGAAAGCATAGAAACATTGACAATGATAGCAGAAAAAGACCAATGGTCCATCCAGTCTGCATGAGTACTCTATTTAGCCCTGGGGCCTACTGTCCTTCCAGGATCCTAGCCCTTCCCATCCTTCCCTCCATTCTCCTGCAAGTGTCTGCTGCCCCTAACAATCACTGTACCTTTCATTTGGCCCCAACCGTGCTTGAAACCATCAATGGTTTTAGCACCTACCACTTCTGCTGGTACTACCACTTCAGCTGGTAGACTGCTCCATGGCTCCACCACCCTTTCTGTAAAATAATACCTACCTCATGCCACTCCTGAACCTCCCTTCTGTCAGTTTCCACTCATGTCCACGTGACTGTGAATTAGTATTAAAGCTAAACAGTTCCACTCAATTCACCTTGTTAATTCCTTAAAGGAACTTGAAAGGTCTCTATCATAGCTCCCTTCTCTCTTCTGGTTTCCAGTGACTACATGTTCATTGCCTTGAGGCACTCCTCATAGGACCTTCCCTGTTGGCCTGGAATCATTTTTGTTATCCTGTGCTGAACTGTCTCCATCAGCTGTCCTACAATTGTGGTAAGATTTACAGGTCTGTAGTTCCCTGCTTGTTCCTTGTCCCCCCCTTATGAAGCAGAACTACATCTGCCACCCTCCAGTCCTTCAGAACTACCTCCATCCTTAGTGAGCTGTCAAATAGACCTACCAAGGGTTTGGTTAAGACCACTGCCAGCTCCCTGAGTAACCTCAAATGCAATTCATCTGGACCCAAGACCGTATCTATCTTTAAAGCTGCCATCCCTTTCTGGACCCTTTCATTATAAATATTGGCAGCCTAATTTCCAGGACTCCTTTAGTGGCCACTTTGATGGCAGTATCTGGAAAGGGCCCACCATGCTCCCTTGTAAAAACTGAGCAAAAGTAATCATTAAGGATGGCAGCCTTTTGCCCACCCTCCTCTATCACCCTACCCCCCTCGGCTAGCCTTATGATTCCCCCTCATTTCTTCCTTTTTTCCCTAATATGTCAGAAGATATCAGAAGAACTGGCTTCTGCACTGTTGAACCCTATGCAATGTGCAGCTCTGTGTCGGATTTTGCTCCCTTACTGCCCTCTTTGCCTCCCTGTTGTTCAGTAAGCGTTCTCCCCATTCTCCCTTCACCTGCTTTTCTTTATACTTGTAGAAGGCCTTTTACTTGGCCCTTGCCACTTCCCTGACTCTTGTCAAGAACCATAATGGTCCCTGAAACCTGTTCTTTTTGGTTACCATTCCCATGCATAACTTAGATGCCTCAAGAATGACTTCCTTTATTGCACCATTTCTCTTCTAACCCCCATCTTGTCCACCCTAACTTTTCCCTTATCAACTCCCTCAGCCTGTTGAAGTTAGCCTTCTAAAATCAGGGACTTCAGCTCTCAATTGGGGTTTACTGGACCCAAGGTCAAGTTTGAAACAAATGGTGTCATGGATGCCTTTCCCCAGTGACTCCCCTATTCTCACAGCTCCTACCACTTCTGAATTAGTGAGCACCACATCAAAAACTGTAATCTGCCTAGTGGGTTCCAAGCTGTACCAGTAAACAGTCCTGAAAGGTGTCCATCAAGGCCTGACCTCTAGTGCTCCTAGTCACTGGAACATCTCAGTCAATGTCTGACAGGTTCAGATCACCCACCACCACTACTTCCCCTTTGCCACCCCTCTTTCTGGTTGTTCCCTGAGCTCTCTGTCCCTTTCTTCCCCATGCCCTGAATGTCAAAAGATCACCCCCAAGTGAAATGTCTTGCCTCAGGCTGCCATGAGTTGCACCCAAAGTGACTCTGTCTACCCGTTACTACCCCTGATGCACCTATTTTCCACAACCTCGATGCCATCTTTGACAAAAAAAGGCTACTCCACCCTCCTCCTTGTTCCTCAATCCCTCTTGAACACTCAGTACCCTGCTACAATTAGGTCCTTGCTGTTATTTTCTAAAGCCCACATTTCTGTGATGGCCACAAAGTCCACCTCAGTGTCTGCCATCAGCACCTGAGGCTCACTGATTCTGTTACCCAGGCTCCTGGCATTAAGGCACCCCCTTCCATCTGACCCCTGTTTCTACTTTGCTGCTACCCTTGTGCTTCCTTGTCCTCTCATCATCTTGTTTTTCTTGGTGTTTTCATACTTTGCATTACCCCCTCCCTAATGTCCCCTCACCTAGTCCAGTTAGGGACATAACTCTCTTTGTATCTGCTGTGCTGCTACAAGCCCCCACAGGTGGGGGAGTTCTAGCTAAGATCCCCTTCCTCTCACCTGTCTCCATGTTTCCCCTAGTCCCAATCTTCCCTGCAGTCAGTTTAAACATCTGATATACAGTAGATTTCAAATGTCTGCCCCAGTGCACAGGCTGTCTCTCTTGTCAGTTAAAGTCTGTCACCTTTAGAGAGTCTTCTGTCCTAGAAGTCCCCCCAATCCCCCACAAAGCAGTATCCCTTATCCTGAGACCATCCTTTAAGCCATCCATTAAACTCCTCTATTACATCACTCATTATCTTATCCTGCTTCCCCTCCCTTCCCCACATAGACAGAACTTTGGAAAAGGCCATGGAGGCTGAGTGCACTACCAAAATGTCCTCCAGTCTACAGAAGCTCTGCTTCACCATCTCCACCAACTGGTTCACCAGATCATTGGTACTGAGTGGCAGCAGCACCCTCAGCTCCCCCTGCTCTCTCTCTCCACTGTCATCCCAATATTATCTAAATCCTGGATGGACGTTGCACCAGGAAGGCACCAGATCATCCCCTCCTGTCCAACCCCCCTCAACAACCCTCTCTACCCCCCCATATCATTGAGTTCCTGACCACTGTTAGACTTGCTCCCCTTGGGTGCCATCACATTGTCCTACCCTTTCCCATCAACTGATTCAGAGCACCCCCTCAGTGGAATCAGGTGCCTGAGCCTCCTCTAGTGGTATGAAGCTGTTCGCCATCTGGATGGTGCTTGGCTGGACAATCTCCTTATGACACCTGCCCCACACCCTCACTCTCCACCCCCTTGGACCAGTGAGTCTCTGGGGGATGTGGGGGTGGACTGCAGTTGAGCTGGAGATTCAGCTGAGATATTTCTACCATTGCTGCCACCAGCTGAGCCTGGAGCTCTGTCATGGCCTGCAGATGGTGCAGTGCCCCCTCCTCCACAGCATATCTATAGAAAAGAGCACCCCACAGCCACTACAACTGTTTGCCTCCCCTCTGAACCCCATCTCTATACAGACCTTTGAATGAGGCTAAACCTAGCTGATGTGAATTTCCAACAACAGAGTCACAGTGTACAATGTGTGGTATTAACCAGGCTTATGATATTAAGCAGACGTCAGCATACTCAGCAGCTGAAGTACTAAACACATGACTAAATTAACTCTTAGTGCTCACCCAGATAGGGTGATGCTGTAAAGCTCAGCTATAGCACAGCAAACAGGAATAAAAACTACTGTAGTGCTCACCCAGATAGGGTGTAGCTGTAAGGCTCAACTATGTCACAGAAAATAGGAATAAAAACTCCCTCATAGTGTTCACCCAGGTAGGGTGTGCCTGTAGTCAAAGTCAAAGGTCAAAGTCAAATTTTATTTTTATAGTGCCTTTCCAAGCCAAGGCGCTGCACATAAAATCAGATGCAATAAATATAAATATAAATTAAGGCAAGGGCAATAAATAACAACTTAACCATAGTTAGGGAAGGCTGAGCAAAATTAATACATTTTTAACTCAGTTTTAAAGGCTTAACTATAACACAAAAAACATCTAGCAAATTACACCTATATAGCAATAAGTACAACTGTAGCAGAAGCAGCCTACTTCATTAATCAGCAGAGCTCACCCACACAGGTAGCAGCTAGGACCTTATTTATTTTATTTATTATTGATTTAGATTACAAGTACCTTTGAGCTGAAAGCTCTTTTACAAAGGTTCCTCATCAGAGCGTAATGAAGACAAATCCAGACAAAAAGTAAAAACTAGGACAGGACAGTAATTACAGTAGGAGGGAATTACATCATTTTGAATTACAATAGGAAGGAGCTACATCATTTAGACTACACGCTGCACAAGAAGACACAGTATAAATATTGAGGCAAAATCACTGAGAGCAATACACAGTCCACTAGGAGTCCAAAAGGCAAGTAAGTTTCAGTGTGTACAAGATACTTGGCGTGAAGTCTGTGGGTAGGGCAGGTCAGCCAAAGGACCTAGCTGAAGCACCCTCGATAAACAATGCAGTTAATTTTTTAAACAGTTTTTCCTGTGATACAATGGGCAGAGCTCCTGGCTGCTGCTGCCTCTTTTGACTGACCCTCTATAGCCGTATTTACATGGTCACATTTGCACTGGAGTAACACAAGTGCTCGGGTTGCTCCAGTGCAAATGTGACCGTGTAGACAGACACTCGATCGTGGTAAGCCACTCGCTAACACGCTCCTGGATTCCCTAGCAAGCTGGGAACACCAAGTTTAGTAAACGACTTACAGTGGCTTCCACTGCAGTGTGGACTGTGTGTGCCGCTGCAGCCCATTCAGTGGTTCATGATTCCTTGAGCTGCCCTCTGGTCCCCAACACACAGCCCCTCACCAATGCAGACTGGAGTGATTCAGAGAGGGGCTGTGTAGACAGGCAGACAATGGCGTCATGGGTGGTCAGGACTGTGCTGTTGCAGGTGAAGTTGAAAGTGCTACTGCCATGTAAACACGGCTTATGACAGACTCTCTGGATCTTCTTTCCACTGTGGTCTTTAGTGTTGAGAACCACTGTATGGAGAGCCACTACAAGAGAGAGATGGATTTGGGGAAACCTGACAGCTTTCATAGGTCACAGGTTCCTCCCATTTAGCTGTCTCACCTAGGTGCTAAGTGAAAGAGGGGGAGGAGGAGTTTTAGCCGGCTCTACCTTTCTACTCTCCTTAATGTGCTGAATTTAAAAGCAGAAATCAAATTGATCTGGGGAAACCTGACTACTTTCACAGGTCCCTCCCATGTAGCTGTCTCAGGAGATCGGGGGGCAGGAGATGGAGTTGTTTTCTTCAGAATCAGAATAATATGCAAGAAGTCATTTTGGGAGACAGAGAGAAAGTGCCGAGGGGGAAGAGGAAAGAGGTTAAGACTAAAGATAATGATGGTAAAGGCAGATCAAGATGGCCACTGAGCAGACTGCTTAGGTTCTGAGCTCCATGGGCAATTTGTAGAAATTCTTTAAGAAATGTCAGCTCCTTTAGAAATAACTTCATTGAAAGTTTTGTCTTTGACTCACCAGCAAGTATTTATTCCAATGTGAAATGCACAGAGCACATGTTGTCGGCTTCGGCTGTGTTGAAAGCTGATTTAACTTCTCTTAAAGTACCTCCTCTCAACCAGAGGTATCTTCCTTCAAAAATGGGTCTGGATAGTGGAGGTAGCATTGGAAGCACCCTGGGAATCCCCTCCACTCTGATGGCCACAGAATTAAATGTTCCTAGTGGTAAATACACTCCTCCAACAACCTCAGCACCATCTCCACATTTGTTTCAGCAAGCAAAGCCATTTTCTTCTGCTGATACACATTCTGTTACAAATTCAGAAGGAGAGAGAGAGTACACTCTGAATTCCATGGGATGGTCAATAAAGATGGGTGAAATCTGCAAATTTCATTCCATGAAATATTTTGCACATTTCGCGAGATATTTTGTGGTCGTGAAATGCAAAATTTTGCCCACAAGTGTCAACATTCCACATTTCAATGGCCTTTTTCCATAGTATAGTGTTCCTCCCCCACCTCGGTCCCTGTAATAATAAAACATTAATGCCCTTTTCCATAGTACAGAGTCCCTCCACCCACCCCAGTCCCTAATCCCCATAATAATAAAACATTACTCCCCTTTTCCATAGTATAGTGTCCCTCCCTGGTTCTTGATCCACATAATAATAAAAACATTAATCCCTTTTTCTGTAGTATAGTGTCCCTCCCCCCACCCCGGTCCCCAGTCACCCTCATAATAAAAAAAAAATACCCTTTTCATAGTATATCATCTCATCCACTTCCCCAGTCCGATCTCTCACCCGTACTGCACTTACACTTTTCCATAGTGAGGTCTAACACCCCCACTCGGTAACAACATCCCACCATGCCCCCCCAGGGTCAGCGAGAATCAGAGCCCTCCTCTCATCTCCATGGCTGCCTGTTGACTGAACTGTCCATGACGGTTTACAGTATACACTACAAGTCCATTAGTAACCAATGGGCTTGTAGTGTATACTGTAAACTGTCATTGACAGTTCAGTTGGCAGTCAGCTGAGGAGGTGAGAGGAGGGTTGTGCTGCTCATCAACTGGGGGGCCATGCTGGGGTGGGAGTGAGTGGGGTGGATTGTGGTTACCAAACCAGGTGAGGGGTTGGGGGGGTCCACTACACTATGGAAAAAGTGTAAGTACAGTACAGGTGCGATATCAGGACCAGGGAGAGGGATGGAATGATGTATTATGAAAAGGATATTTATTTTTTTATTATGAAGGCCATTGGGGATCATTGTGGGGAAGGGACACTATACTATGGAAAAGGGGGTTAATATGCAGACCCGGTAGTGCTGAGGGCTGAGGCGCTGGATACCACACCTCGTGCCATGCCGGCGACCTGCATTCAGGAATGAGCATGGGCCACTCAGGGTCAGCAGAGAGAAGCTGGATCAAGCATCTGATAGACTGCTCTCCATCTCTGGGGGGGAGTATCTGCAGCTGTGCATGCCTGGCCCCTAGTGGAGGCTGGGGCTCAGCAGCATGCTGCAGCAAGAACGTGGGGTAGAAGCATGGTAGATTCTTGATGGGGCCACGTATGGGTGCATGCATGAGTCCGCCACAGGTGTCATTGCACGCCGAGCTCTCGCAAGGGGAGTAAACAAGGGAAAAAAAAGACCCTGGTGGCTGGTCATTGCAGCTTGATGGCTGTCCCCAGCCCTCTGTCTCCAGAGGTAACACCTCCGAACTGGATCCGAATCAACGGCAGAGCAAGGGCCTCCCTGTTGCCCCATTACAGGGGTAAGCCATGGGAGTTACAGGAGGTGAGGGCTTGAAGGAGTGGAAGTGATGGCAGCAGGATGAGGGGGCAACCAGGGCTGGGGGGATGTAGAAAGAAGCAGCAAAAAGACAAAAAAAAAGGAAAAAAGAAAAGGGGATTAATGTTTTCATTATTACGGAGATCGGGGACCGGGGAGGGACACTATACTACAGAAAAGGGCATTAATGTTCTAGTATTACAGAAATTGGGGACTGGGGGAGGGACACTATACTACCGAAAAGAGGAGTAATGTTTTATTATTATATGACTCTGAGACAGGGTGGGGGGTGAGATACTATGCTACAGAACAGAGCAATAATGTTTTATTATGATAAGAACACTATACAATGGAAAAGGGCCCGAGAAATACAGAATAATTCCACATTTCATGGGTTAAATTCCATATTTTGCAGGTGGAATTTCGTGTTTCACACCCACAAAATATTCTGCGAAATGTGCAAAATTCTCAAAAAATTTCATTGGGCGAAATTCTAGATTTCACCTGAACTTCGGAGTCAAAATTAAATTTTGCTGCATCTCTAACAGTCAATAGATCATATAATAGACAGGACTGACAGATCTGATGCACTATATGCAAATGTAGATTTCTTACAAAAAGAAATAAAAGGGATTAAAGAATCATTAATTGAAACAGAAGATCCAGAAAAAACACATTTTATTGGACCAACACAGATGTTACAAAAGAAAAGAGATGCTTAAGCTTTCAGACTATACAAGGGGAAGGCAGTAAGTGAACACTTTACTAAAATAAATCGATTGGATTCAAAACTTATAGCAATGAAGGAAACTACAGATACTTTTGTTAAGGACAAATATAATTTGAATCATAAAATAGAGCAACTAAAGAACCAGAATTGATAATATTAGAATTGCTGGCATACCTGAGAGCATGGGCAGTGACCTTCCTACAATAAAAGATTTGGTAAAAGATACTCTAATTACTACCTTTGATTAACCTCCTTGTAACCCCTCACTGCTAGCAAAGGTTTTCTGGGTAAAAAAGATATCTCAGGCATCAACACCTACTGGTAAATCTGCTATTTTGGCAACCTTAGCCTTTGAGTCCAACCGTCAGTTTATTTTTAAACTCATTAAAATAAAAAGGTGTGCTGGAGTATAAACAGAACCGCCACTTTCTCTTCCCAGATTTCAGCTACCAGACTCAACAAAAAATATGCAAATTCCTTTCCAACAGGCAAGATATCCCGGGAAATGGTGCCCAATTTTTTTCTACTACCACCAGCAAAGGTTAAGATTATGAAGGATGGTAAAGTATCTATTTTCTTTGAACTAGGTCAGCATGTGGAGTATTTTTTCAATCTACATTTTATACCAGGTTTCTGGGGCTGGCAAGCAGTGGGCTCCAGACCCTCCCCATTGGAGGGCTCACTTCTGGCCTCAGTCAGTGTCCCCATCGCTGGGAATGCCATGGCATTGTCATGGAGCCTGCCAGCTCCACGTTTGCCCTGTCCCCTTGCTGTGGTCATGAGCATGTGTGTGGAGGCACACACACGCACTGATCCACAGTGCCCTCCCTATTCTTGCCACTCTCCACCTGCACTACCTTCAGGTCTCCACCTGGGGGTAGCCATGTGGCATGAGTGACCAAGTCCCTGCTCGGGAGAGGAGAGCTGCCTTGTGGCAGCTCAATCCAACTCCCGCCCTCCCCCTCAAAGCTGACTCCGGCGACCCTGGCTCATTCCCAAACCCAGGTTGCTGGCATAGCATGAGGAGTGGCATCCAGCGCCTCAATTCTCAGCACCACCGGGCTGGCTTTCTAGCTTGTGGAGTATTTAAGGGGCTAGTACGCACCATCACAGAGTGACTTTGACACTGCTATAGAATCAGAAAGGATATGATAGTATCCCTAGAAAATATGAACTTGTAACATTGTAAAATGCACATAGGGTTTTGTGTTTTCTGTTCACTTTTGGCATAACATTTTCAATGGCTCTAATTCTGAATTTTTTGGGGAAGTGTTCTACTGCTGAAACTCATGAGGAAGCAGGGTGGGTATAGTTATCACATCATATAATTTTTGTATCACTGCCACTGAAACAAATTAAGAAATATAATGGACTAAAATATAGAAATTGCAGACTGCATAGTTGTAGATATTTTTTTCATTATTCATTATATAAATGTTCTTGATCACCAGAGATATGGGCTAGTAGTAATTACATTATTATGCAATGAGTTATGTTTTTTTTGAATTCACCTCTAGATTTGAGAGCTCAAATGAGATGTACTGTATAAACTTGTTATGCTGTACAATGAGGAAAGGTAAGCATGGCAGTGACTGTTGCCTAGTGCTAGTATGGTTACAACTCTTTAGTGAGACTTGTGGTTGTGGCGCTCTGTGTGTCGGAAACCGCTACCCAAAATCTAAACTGTGAGACTGCAGTGTATTTAAGAAATAAAACCTGAAAAAGAAAACAAAAATATTCTCTCTACCTTTACTTATACTATCTATCCAACTATCTAATTAAGCTAACCAGAGTGCTGGGGACTGTTGCAGAGGGCTACAGCAAAGGCTGCTGGGGGCTGTAGTTCCCTCTGAGTACTGAGGGGACTACAAACTGAATCAGGAGCACATCTGTAGCACTAAAAGTGCTAATTTTTAAGAGAGGGAGGCTAGAATGGAGTAATACCCTGGACAAGATATGGCCAGTGTAGTTTTAGGCTCTGGGACTGTTTTTTTACTTTGTGGTACATAGCAAATGTGTGGGTGTGCTTCATATCCTTTCGAGGATAAAAGCTGGCCCCTTGTGAGCAGAGCCGAACACTAGATTACATGAGCATGGCAGTGGCTCTTGCCTAGTGATAGCATGGTTAGAATTATTTTGTGAGACTTGTGGTTGTGGCTGTCTGTGTGACTGAAAACCTTCCCAAAATATCCATTGGGAGACTGCAGTGTGTTTAAGAAATAAAACCCGAAAAAGAAAACAAAACTATCCTCTCTACCTCTATTTACATTGTCTATCCAACTGTCTAATTAAGCTCACCAGAGTGCTGGAGACTGTTGCAGAAATGAAATGAAAGCAAAAATAAATTGGAGGAATAAATAAAAAGTATCCACAAGAAACTAGAATTCCAAGTAGAAATTAGGAAAATAGCAACAAGCTGGGAGAACTGAATATGTACACCCTGGAGGAGAGGAGGGGAATGATCAAAACTTTCAAATATCTGAGGGGAATCAACAATGATGGAGCCAACAGGGTTTTTAAACTGAGAAAGGGAAGGGACACTAGAGGGCACAGGCTAAGAATAGAAGGGGGAAGATTTAGGAGGGCGATGAGGAGGCATTACTTCACAGACAGAGTGGTGTCAAAGTGGAATGCCCTACCAGAGAGGGTGATATCATGCTAAACTGTGAGTAGGTTTAAAAGGGCATGGGAGAGAAAACAGGGGGGAGAGTATGGGTGGGTAAGGCTGAGAACATCTGAGGGTAGACTAAAGGAGAGGGGGTGGGGCAGCTGCAACATAGGGGTGCTAGCTGCACACTCAAGCAGACGTTGATAGACCAGGGGGTCTGTTTCTGTTGGTAAATTCCTATGTTCGAAAGTACTAGTGGAGAGAATAAACTTCACAATAAAAAAGATCTTAAACTAAAGGTGAGGGGGCAGGGGAGAAGATTCACATACAGCACTCATGGGTAAAAAAAATTAGAAGAAAAAAAGAAGTATAGCTACAGCTAAGAATTTCATAGCCAGTAAGTCTGACCAAAACTGCTGCTTTAAGTACAGTTTGCCTAAGAAATTTTCAGTCGTGCTGCTGAGAGTTTTAATTATCCTTTGGCCAGAAAAGCTGTTTTTTTCCTCCTTTAATTCGAATCCATGCAAAAGCAGCTAGAGGGCCAGAAAAGCTGTTTTTTCTTTCTTTAATTCGAATCCATGAAAAAGCAGCCAGAGGGATAGCCTGCTGCAGTGATAATTTAACTCACCAGGGACAACTACGCAGCTGCTCTTGGAGTCAGCAACTCGACCATCCCTCCCCCCCCCCGTTTTGGTTTGCAGCCCCTCCCAAAATGTACCTGCTTTAATTCCCGTTCTTCTTTCTCACATCCACAGAATAGACCATCACTCCGGTGGCTCCCCTGAGGGTCTGTGAGGCAAAGATGCCCTTCCCCACGACAGGCCACAGGTACGCCAGCAAGCTCCGACGCAATTTGGGACTGAGTTGTATGCATCTGACCGGAGAGGTCCCCGCTGTCACTTCGCTCCGGCTCCCCACCACCCCCACCACCACCCTTGGTCATCACTGTATTATATAGAGAGGGACATGTGACGGTCAAAAAACAATCAGCCTAGTTTCCCATTAGCAAGCTATCCCATCCCACCACTAGAGGCTGCTACTACAATGAAGAACTTTTTTACTATGCCACTCTCAGCCACTGTGCTTCTTTCTCTACAACTATGCCTGCTACTTCAATTTCCACTCTACTGCCCCTCACTTTCCTACGACACCTCTCCCCATCTCGATTTCCCTTTCTTTCCCTTCCACTCTTTCCCCAACCCTCCCCCTGAGTTACCCCCTCCTAACTCTCTCTGGCTCATCGCCACACTTCAACCTATTATCCTTCCTCCCCTCTCACCGAACCCTCTCCCTTTTACACTCCCATCAACCTTCCCCAACCATTCACCCCTCACTGCTCCACTCACGCCTGCTAAATCTTGAGGCCTTTCTCAGGTGTCTGAACCTCCGAGCTCTACCTCCTAGGCGCAAAAAAAGCAGATGCAAGCAGTCTCCCTGCCTCTACTTACCCCTGCTACTCTTACACTTGGCAGGTGATAAACATCCAAACCCTGGCCCCTCAGCAACAAGTCAAACCTCGCTGGCACCAGCACCCCATCACAGTTTTTCACCTGACTCTCTCCCCAAGGGCCTCTGCATATTTCACATTAACGTCAGGAGCCTTCTCCCTTAACTAGATGCCCACTCCATCTGGGCAAACCAGTACCAACCTGACATACTCTGTATCATGGAGACATGGCTCTCTGCCAAAATCTCCAACCCCTCTCTTGCCATCACAAACTACATCTTGTTCCAGCAGGACCATAGCGAGCGAGGCGGAGGGGTAGCACTGTATGTCAGACACTCCATTATGTGCACCGTTACTTTCAAAGAATTATGCCCATCCTCCCACAAATCGCTAGTCACTCACCTATCCTTTCCTTCATCCACCCCCCTTTACATAGGTGTTCTGTATACCCCTCCTAAGCCTTCACCCGACTCCCTCATTATGGCTATCTCTGCCATGTCATCTACCACTTCAAATGACGAACTCATTCTACTAGGCAACTTCATGCTAGACTGGCTCTTCTCCTCCACCAAACCAGCAGCCCTGAGGATCAAAGCCTTAAATCTCTCCCAGCTAATCCAGGAACTCACCCGACTAAACCACCGATCTCAAAAACTCACCCTTCTAGACTGGATTTTAACCACCCACCCCCAAAGGATCACTGCCACAGTCATCCTCTCTGATGACCTTAGTGACCACTGTATTACTTACTGTATCTGCAAAATCCATTCACCGCACTCCGGTCCCAAATTCATCTTATCTCATCCCCTATATCTCCTCAACGAATCTGCCCTACAGCGTGACCTGACAAACGTAGACTGGCTCCAAGTCTTTGACTCCCAAGACGTTGCCATCACCCTATCTGACTTCTGCAACATTTTCCTAAGAACATTGGACTGCCACGCTCCTCGCAGGAAAGCCAGAGTAAAAAAATACCATCACCCCTGGATCACAGCTGACCTCATCACCTTATGTCGTACTAGAGACAAGGCTTGGAGGCAATACAAAGCCTCCCTTGCCTCTTGCAAACTCCGATCCTACACAATTCTCAGAAAAAAATGCACCAAAGCAATTCGACAATCTAAGGCCCAAAACTTTAAGGCTCAACTTACCCTTCACCAAGCCTGCCCGGTGTCCTTCTGGAAGGTGAAAAACTCTCTCATCGACCCACCTGCCAAGTAAGCCAGTCCAAGCCTCAACATTGACGGCAGAATTGTCTCCAATCCTGCCACTGTATCTAAACTATTCAACTCATTCATCTCCTGTGCCCTGTCTGACTCAACCCCCCCCTCCACCCGCCTCCTCAAATCCCCCCCCCCCCACCACGGCTTCCACTTTCCACCATTCATGCCCCTGAAGTCTACACTACACTCACCTCTACGAACCAGTTCGAAACCAGCCCTGATGGCTTGCATCCTAGACTGCTCCGTATCTCTGCCTCAGCCATAGTCACACCTCTGACACATATACTAAATCTCTCACTCACCACAGCCATGGTCCCCTCTGCCTGGAAACTCACCAAAATCCTTCCACTCCACAAAGGTGGCGACCCCTCCCTACCGAGAAATTACAGCTTCATCTCATTCCTCCCTTCCCTCGCCAAAATCCAAGAATCCCTCATCCTGTCCAAATTGTCCTCTTTCCTCTCAATAAACTATCTCCCTCTCCCCCTTTCAGTCGGGTTTCAGAAAATTTCACTGTACAACCACCACCTTATTATGAGTAACCGACTCTATTCGCTCTGCCATGGACAACGGCCAAACCACCACCGCCATTTTCAATGACCAGGCGAAAGCCTTCAATTCGATCTCCCACCCTCTGTTGCTTTGCAAATAAAGCTCTATCGGCCTTGCCCTGCCATAAACTTGTTCCACTCCTACCTCCAGAATAGGAAGCAGTCAGTACAAATAGGCGACACCGTCTCCCCCCCTACCCATCCTCTTGGTCGTCCCCCAAGGCTCCATCCTTGGCCCCATCCTTTTCTCCCTATTCATAAACAATCTCCCCTCTGCCTGTCTCTCCTCAAACGTGCACCTGCACGCCAATGACACCATCATCTATGCCTCATGCCCCCCTCATTACAGTGTGCTCCCAAATCTCCAAAGTGATTTCAACTGAGTACAAGCCTGGCTCCTGAAAAAACAGCTAAAACTTAATGCCAAAAAAACAGTCTCTATGATATTCAGCACCAGACAAAAGCTCACCTCCCTACCTGCCCCACCACCAATCTCCACCTTGTACGGTGTTCCCCTCGAGTCAGTACCCACTTTTAAGTACTTGGGAGTCTGGCTGGGTACCCACCTCAACTTTTCCACCCACGTCGATGCCATCTGTACCACACTCTGGCCCAAACTGGCCATCCTGTATCACCACAAAGCCAGCCTTCCCCTGCCCACCCAGAGTGAACTCATACGCAAAAGCATCCTACCAGTTCTGGACTAGGCGGACATCATTTATGGCACAGCCCCAACCCCCTCTCTTTCAAAACTTGATGTCCTGCTCAATTCTTTCATTTGATTCACCACTGCCTCCTCCCCACTCACTCATCACTGCCTCCTATACTCCACTCTATCCCTGACGTCACTCTCGCAAAGGCGGACCACCCACAGAGCCTCCCTCATAGCTAAATACTGGCTTGGCTCCCTTCCCCCCTACCTCAAGCCATCTCCCCATGCTACTCACTCTGCCATAGACATGCATGTACCTTCCACCTCTCACACCCCTCTCTGCCTCTGGGCAAGCTGCCTTTTCCTACTGGCTCCCGCTACTTTGGAACAACTTCCCACCCAACCTCCACCAGTCCTCCTCCCTATCAGCCTTTAAATAACTACTCAGGCTCCTCCCTCCACTCCCTGCCCAAGTTGCTCATCTGATCCCTCCTTAACTCAGGCCTAGTATTACCATCAGTGGCCCCTTCAGGTAAAATATTACTGCACATGCCAGCCCCAAACCACTTAACCACCTACCTACTGTACTTTCTCTGTGCTAGTCTAGCACACTCCGGACAACCACTACTGTAAATATGTCTATATATACACTTGTAATATACTGTAACTACAAATTGTTAGTAATGAAATGTCACGATGTTCTTCAAATTGTCTGCTCCAGCAAAAATTGTTACTTTACTGCCTACTAATATGAAATGTCCTTATACTGTACTATTCATCTGAAACTTGATATTGCTTGTACTTCTCTGTCTTCTACAGTGTACACTTTGTACCCGAGTTGCACCTGGAAATGAGCCTCGGCTTGGTGTGCCTTTCCCAGTCACCAATTTTAAATAAATAAATAAAAAAGGGGGTGGTGTGGCACTTCACATTAAAAATTATATAGTAGCCACAGAAATAGAAGTTAAATATATAACAGACAGGGATGTAGAGCATGCTTAGGTCAAGCTGACTCTACACAATATAGAAAAGTTTGTAAAGGGAGTATGTTACAGAGCACCTTCCCTCTCAGAATACAAAAATAAGCTATTCCTGGAGTGTCTTGCTAACTTAGATTTAAAAGACAAATTAACATTGTTGGGAGATGTTAATCTACTGAAAATAAATTGGCAAAATGGCAAAGGGTGTTCCCAGTTGGACAACACTTTCATTGAAATCATACAGACATTACATCTAGGCCATGTTAAGGAAGGCACTAGATGTGATCACCTCCTTGATTTAGTTTTAAGTAATTTGGAGGAAGAACTGGGAGACTGCAGGGTCAGGAAGACTCTCAGCAGTACCAACCACAAAATGGTGCAGCTTAAGATAGAAAACCAATGCAAAGAAGTGCAAACTAATGCACCTGGGAAACAAAAACCCAGGGGAAGATTACACAATGGGGAAGGGAGGCAGTAACAACAACAAAAATGGAAAGAGACCTGGGGGTAATCATATCAGATGACCTGAAGGTTGGCAAGCAATGTGAGAAGGTGGTAGGGAAGGCTGGGGGGATACTGGGATGTATAAGGAGAGGTATCACCAGCAGAAAGCAGGAAGTTGTTATCCCCCTGTACAGACAGTTGGTGAGACCCCATCTGGAGTACTGCGTCCAGTTCTGGAGACCCCATCTCTGCAAGGACATAGACAGGATGGAGGCAGTGCAGAGGAGGGCAACTAAAATAGTGCAGAGTCTGGAAGAGAAGCCATACGAGGAAAGACTAAAGGAGCTTACTATGTATATCCTAGAGGAAAGGAGGGAGAGGGGAGACATTATAGAAACATTTAAGTACCTCAGTGGAATTAACAAAGTCCAAGAGGGGAACATCTTTCAGAAAAAGAGATGTGTAAGAACAAGGCGACACAATTTGAAGATAGAGGGGGACGGCTCATGGGCAATGTGAGGAAGTATTTTTTCACAGAGAGGGTGGTGGATGCATGGAACAGCCTTCCTGAAGAGGTTGTGGGGTCTAAAACTGTGGGAGAATTCAAGAATGCATGGGACAGACATAAGGCAATCTTTGTTGGGGGTAGGAAGAAATGGGCTGTTGGTTAAATAGAATCTGCAGCTTATCCTCTAGGCAGGGAAATGGGCAGACTAGGTCGGCCAAGCAGTCTTTATCTGCCGTCAAAGTCTATGTTTCTATGTTTCTATGTTTCAAAGAGTAAGCCAAACTGGAAAGACAAAAGTTAGGTGTTACAATAAATGCAAACTGCAGTGCAATTAAAACAAGTTTAAAGAAATGGGAATGGGAGAAAGAACCTGAAGAGCAAAAACTAGAGAGTATAGTATATTGGAAAAATTTAAATCAATACTACATAAATTGGGGTGGATTATATTCCAGAAAAAAATAAAATATAATTCTCGAGGAAAATTACTTGCTTGGTGCACTAGAAAAGTATGTAGGCTAATAAGGAATTAATAAAGGCCTGTAAGAAAGCCAAGATAAGGAACACATATGAGCTATGGGAGACATACAGGGATACTGTTAAGAAATGTAAAAACAGGAGCATCCAAGGGTGAGGAAAAGATAAGGCTAGCAACAATAACAAAGAAATCCTTTTACAATTGTGTAAATAGCCTTAAGAAAGGGCAGCAAAAAACAATACCAGTTATGAAAGATGATATACAGGTAACTGAAACAGATAATATGGCTGAAGTTTGTAATCTTTTTTCCTTAGTGTCTATCAGGCTAAAGAACAGATAATAGAACCCACGGGGTAACAAAATGTACAGATAATTTGAAAATTGATGTAAAAAATGCCATTTAAAAACTGAAAAAAAAATCTGAATAAATCTCCATGCTCTCATGGGTTGCATCCCAGATTATTAAAAGAGGTGGCAGAAAAAATAGGTCTGATAATTAGTATTTTCTAACAATCATTGGAAGAAGGAACTATATTATCAGCATGGAGGGAAGCAGCTATCATTCCAATATTCTGAAAAGATACAAGATCAAATTACAGGAATTATAAACCAGGGAATCTAACTTCCACAAATGGGAAAATCCTTGATGGAATTATTGAAGAACTTGAAAATCATATGAGTACAAAAGAGTGGGTGGACACAACACAGCATGGTTTTAAAGACAAAAGATCATGTCAGGCAAATTTAACGCAATTTTTTGAACCTATAAGCAAAGCCCTAGGCTGTGGATTGCCAGTGCATGTGGTTTATCTGGACTACTCCAAGGCCTTTGACACCGTGCCCAACTTGGAATTTATCAACTGGTTAAATGATATGGATTTAAACAAAAATATAGTGCGTTGTATAATATCATGGTTATAAGATAGGAAACAGAGGGTCTGTGTTAGGGGGGTCTTTGTTTGGATTGGGCACAGTGACTAGTGGGGTGCTGCAGGGACCAGCGCTGGGCCAAAGCTTTTCAGTATCTTCGTATCATCCATGCAGTGTTCCAAACAAGCTTGGCTGTGCAAGTTTGCAGATGATTCTAAGATTGGGGCAATTAATGATAATGATAAGGGAGTGGAACATTTCCAGCAGGGATTAACCAACTTAAAAACCTGGGCAATTCAAAATAAATTTTCAGTTAACACACAAAAATGCAAGGTGATGCATAAGGACATTTCTGTTTTAGTATCCTAAATGTGGAGTTGGCTTCTTTCCTGGGGCATTTTCCTTCAAGCGTGTGGCCTTATAGTCTCATTAGCCCCCTCAACAGGTATGTTTCATTGTATACCACACTCACCCATTATTTATTCTATACGTATACTACATGTACACATTATTTATTCTATATGTATACTACACATACCCATCATTTAATATATGTACTGTATACAATGGTTGATTGCTTCTATTTGCTCCTTGTTTACCTATGCTTTACTTATCACACAATCTCATTGTACACAGTTGCGCTTTGCATAGTATTTGCTGTTACCATAAATTATTGCACTTATTGTAACTCCCCCTGTTCCCTCTCCCCTAGAATGCACCATGAAACAAGTGTCGACTCAGTAGGTCTTTACCAGTCGATACATTTTAAATAAGAAATATGCACATTGAAAATAATTTTAGAGGGCACGGGTCATAATGTTGTGGTCAAAACTGCACACCGTAATAATCCTGCATGTGAAGCAGCATGCAGCAAAACAATGTCAGCACAACACGCCAACCACAGCAAGGACAGTGCACCCCAGAGGAATAGCTTTGCTTCGCCGCCCCCATACCCCCTGGACTAATTATAATCAACTCCGCGGGGTCGTGGATGTTGGGGAGGGGGAAACTCAGGTAAGAAACATTTTGCTTTTTGTAAGCAAAAAAAACCACAGCAGAGTGGCACCTGGGGAGAACTGAACCACAGCCCCAGGCCCCCAATGCCCCCAGAGGCAGGTGCTCTAGCCACTCCTCCATGTTAGCAGCTTGGCCAGGCACTGCCCTGGTGGCATCTTTCACTTTTCTTACTGGCAGACTACAGTGACAGGGGTATCGGTTCTTACCGCACGCTCTAAACACCCCTGTCGCTGTAGAACCATTACCACGTCTTACAGCCCTATACTTCATGCACTGTTTTACCTGCACTATATTCACCCAGTACCATTTTAGACACCAAAGACACTTATGGGTCTACATTCTTCTCTGAGACAGAGAAAAAGCTTAGGCACCCAGTCTCATGACTCCTATTAAAACACAGATCAAATGGCATTATGCATCAAAATCCTTTATTGAATGAACTGTCATGAAAACAACAAAGTGCTGAAGTGCAGTACAATGACTGATGTTTTGCACCTGTGCATAGTACTTTTTCAAGGAACCATTAATTTTCCTACTACTGTACATTGAAGTTGAGGTTTAACAGGCACCAGTATTTGCACCAACATTTGTCTTAAACGCAGACCATTTTGTTATCTCAGTATTTGTCAGTTTGATTACTTTCTTTGCAACAAGATCTAACCCTTAGAATGTCAAAAGAATTAGAACATATTGAACTTCTGGACTGATATATCAGTCCAAGGCACAAACTACAGTGTTTTTTTATCAAGTGTTCTCAAACCTGAAGAACCTGAAGTATGAGAAGAAGAAACTAATTTGGTTCAAAAACTTGTATAATAATTTTCTGTTAATCAAGTATAATGCATTACCACCAACGTTACTGCACCTATTCCACCTTGAAAAATGTGGAAACACATTTCAACATACTGGATACAGCAACAAAACATGAGGCAGAATCTGTAAAGCTGCACATCCCGTGACTGCACCTGAAGTTCTGATTCTGGTATTCCATGTAATATGTGGTATACCAGCAATGGAATCTCAAATGCAGTTATGTCTACACAGGCGAAGGTTAGGTTATTTTTGTTTTCCACAATTCATGGAAACTGATGCAAAACCTCTACACCATTTGAAAATAGGACTCTTGTATTTTGGCAGAATTGGGTGGATGCAGCCACAGATGGATCATGTACATTTCTCCACGTCAGCCCATTAAAAAAAATCCAACCCTTAGCACTTAACACAGTGTCTAACATACCAAGTGGAACAATGAGGATTGTATTCCACTTTTCAATACTATAATATTTAAAATGATGAATAATTTATGCAATTGAAGCCAATCAGCACATACAATGTCACTCTATGCTCTTATCATGTGTATAGTAATCTCTTGTACAGCAGTAATAGGAGTTAAGTGCTCCACTTTAGAGCAAGGGGAATGGCGGCTTCATTTAATCTTTCAACTTAAAACAAAAATTTAGCAGTTAGTATATAGTAAATCACTTTAGCTAACTGGACTGATTCATAAGTCAACATGACCTACAAAGAGTATCTTTATGGTACAGGAGACTCCTCTTGTGAGGTATGGGCAGTCATAACTACTCAGCTTTGCTTTGCAGTCCACTCACCCAAACTTCTTGCTCAAGTCTCTCATTGTCAGACAACTGGGTCCTGTGTTTGCAGAGATTGTCCAGTGTTCTTTGTCAGAGGGCTTCTTTCCAGTGGAACTTAATTGTGCACTGGTGAAGCCTCTTCTAAAGAAATGAACTCTGAACCTGGAGGTCGTGGCGAATTACCGTCTGGTCTCTAACTTTCCCCTTTTGGGAAAGGTTATTGAGAAGGTTGTTGTGCTGCAGCTTGAGGCACACCTCACATCCTTTGACATCTTTGAGCCTCTCCAGTCTAGATTTAGGTCCAGGCAGAGCACTGAAACTGCTCTTGTCTGGGTGCACAATGACCTGCTCAGGTCTAGAGATGGGAGATCAGTCAGTCCTCATCCTCCAGGATCTCTCATCAGCATTTGAAGCCATGGACCATGTGTTGATTCTGGATTGGCTTAGGGAGTATGCAGGGCTCATCAGCAAAGTCATCTGATGGACTGACTCCTATTTCAGAGACAGAACCCAGAGGGTAGTGTTAGGAAGATTCGTCGCCCATGTTGTTCACACTCCACATGCTGCCCCTGGGTAAGGTCATTAGGCAATATGGGCTTGGGTTTCATTAATATGCAGATGATACCCAGTTCTATATGTCCTTTGCACCTGGGATGTTGAGTGTGGTTGATGTGTTTAATAGGTGCCTGGCTGAGATCCAAGACTGGATGTCATTGAGCTTGCTGAGGCTTAACCCAGAGAAAACGGAAGAGTGGTGGCTCCTGAAATAGAGACCAGACTTTGGCTTGGTTCCCCCTAGCCTTGTAGCCATCATCAAAGTGAAAAATCTGGGAGTCATTCTGGATGAGGGGCTAACAATGGAGGCCCAAGTGCCGGCAATAGTCCAGAATGGCTTTTCCTACCTGCAGAATACCAACCAGATTAGGTCCCTTATCCCAGCCAGTGACCTGGCCACACTGGTATACGCATTCAAGACCCAACAATTATAACACTCTTTACCTTGCAGTCAGTGGAGGTAAGCTATGATGGCTGCAGCTGCTGCAGAATGTAGTAGCCCAGTTACTAACAGGTCTTTCAACATCATGCCATATTTCACTGGTGCTGCATGCATGATCTGCATTGGCTGCTGGTCAAATGGTTTATCTCCTTTAAATTGGATCCTCTGACCAATAACACCCTACTCAGGCTGGGCGTAGGCTACCTTGCTGAGCTCTTGCATCCTTATACGCCACTTGCCCACTTCGCTCCACTGAGGAGGGCCTCCTAGTAGTGCCGAGGTTGAGACTGAAGACATCTGAGGACCGGGCATTCAAAGTGGTGGGCCTGGTCCTTTGAAACTCACTGCCTGGTGCTTTGAGGGATTCCCCCTCAGTGGAGGCCTTTACAAGGGGCCTGAAAATATATTTATTTTAGCAGGCATACGGGGTGAATTCATAAAACCTATAACCCCTTTTAGTTATTTATTAAGTGTCTAAGATATTTACTTGTATAGTTATTTATTTTAAAGTATGACTGATTTGTGTATTTGATTATAGTTTTTGGCCCTATTTTATGTAATGGTGCCCTGAGCCTCTGAAGAAGGGTGCCACAAACAAACAAATAAATAAATAAATGATACTACCACTATAGTATGTGAGAAACCCTACATATGTCCTATTAACTTAGAGTATAATACAATGTGAAATAACTGGGCACATTGGCAACTCACAATTATTAAGTTATAACCTTTCAAAGACTGAATACGTAATCAGTCACTCATACTGTAATTTAGTAGCACTGATGCTATTATGTTATACATTATTAGTTGCATATAGTACATTTTACATTGCCATGCAATCGCATGCTTTCGTTATTCTTTTACAGTAATTTCAGCAGTAAACATTAAGTTAATACTCCTGTATCTTTCAAATATATTGCCCTAAAGGCAGGCAGCATATTCAGAGAAGATGTCTGATAGTACAAAGACTCCCCGGCCCCCTGATGTTTCACTTTGACATGTGAACAGCATGTTCTTCACAGACATTGAAATGCAAAGGGCACGGCTGTGAAAGTTTCAATATTTAAACCAATAAAAGTTGGTATTCATCACTGTCTTTGAAACAGCTGCACAATCAATTTTACATAATAAAGAATTTATAAAAGATTTCTGAGATGTCAAGGTGAAGATATTTAGGAGGTCAAGTTGGCATATCTTGTGGATTAAAGTAAGATTTTTATAGAGCTGTCATAAATGTTTCCCAGGACAGAAACAAAGTCAGTGTGATTCATTTGCCTTGTTTTGATTTCCTTTGTTGATTTTTCGGTTGTCTCCAGTGCTTTATTGTGATTTGCAATGTTCTGAATTATGGGTTTTCAACATAAAAATAACATTTTCATTCACTTGAGAAAACACACAAAGATCAATTACCTTGGCAGACCTGTTCACTAAGTGTGCATTTCACAGCACCCCATGCTGTTCATGTTTTTTGGAATTTCATCCAAGTAGCCACCCCTGGTGTGTGTGTGTGTGTGTGTGTGTGTGTGTGTGTGTGTGTGACAGACATATAGACAGACTGGAAAACAATGGCAGTACCACCTACTGTAATAGGCTGAAGGCTGATGTGAGATGGTGATAATTATTGACCTAGACATCCTGCTGTACCCTCATTAACAACAGGCAGATTAGTGCCCAAAAAAATTGTGGTTTGTAATTTTTTCCACTTACAGAGCCAACGTCTAACATTTTTGCCACACATGAAGTTATATGCATGCCAAAAGTGTAAGTAGGGAGAAAGCAGGTATGCATGGCAACTTTTGGATTTATAAAGGCAAAATTATGACACGATGAAGGACTCAGACTGATAAGTGCTGAGTTTAGAAATACCAGTTTAATAACAGGATCACAGACATGACATAAGCAACTCTTTGCATAGCCATTCTGCTATTTGTCCTAATTTGCCTAGGACTTTCAAGTTTCCAAAGTGTTTCATAAATATGTTAGTGGTTCAAGTACAGTAGCTGAGTGAGTCTTTCAGGTATCTAGATTGGTTTAAAATTAAATGTACAAATTCAAATTCAGAAACAGGGTAAGGCGACACATGTGGAACTAGATTTAGGCTAAACAAAATGAGGGTTTATGTGAAAAGTCAAGTTTTTATGTAAGCAATAATACCTAACAGGATGTGTGATACTAGGTTATACTAGACTGCCCAGGGGCTTAATGAGGCCCGATGATGCAGGCAGAGGGCCTTATAGCCCCTGGAAGGTCCAGTATAACCCATGCCACTGACACAGGAGGGTATTAATGGGTTATAGGTAAGATTTTTACAAAATATTGCAAAATTAAAAAATATTAAAAAGGAGTAAAAATTAATTAAAAAGATTCATTTTCTGGCCCAGTGGCACTGAGGGTTGAGGTGCTGGACACCACACCTTGTGCCATGCCGGTGACCTGGATTTGGGAACGGACTTGGATTGCTCGGGGACCAGCAGGGGAGGTAAGGATTGAGTGTCATAGCTCTCCTTCCTCAGGGTGGGGGGTCTGTGCTGTGAATGGCACAGCTAGGGGGACTCACCCATGCCCATGGTGCTTGGTTGCCTCCGTGGAGATGAAGACAGCTGCTGCACCCATTGCACAGTGCGCGGGCGCAAAGGGGCAAAAAGGAGAAAACTCCCTGGCAGCAGGATGATGCCCGACACTTTGCAGGCACTGCTCCAGGGCCGGGCATTGAGGTAAGCCCAGGTAATTCCGGGGGACGGAGCTGAGGGGGCAGGCAGAAGGGGTCTGTCGGGGGGGTGTAGAAACAGCAGTTGTGTTAAATTGATTTATTTAGTTAGTTTTTGTTGACCGGGTAAGTGCACTAGACAAATTCTGCCTATATTCAGACATGACCTGGGGAAGGGGGACACAGATGAATGTCAACTGACCTTAAACCAGAATAAGCCATTGGTGGTATTTTTTTTAGTGAATGGGGGGAAATAAAAAAAAAAAAGATCCATTTTTCTTGTAAAGTAGTCCCTCTACTGGTATACTTGTCAGCAGAGGGCACTGCAGTGTTTGAGTCACTTTTTTAATTTTCCCACTGTTTTTTTTTGGTAGGTCTTTGTTGCTTCTGCTTCTTGTCCCCCCTCCCCCATAGCAGTTCAGTGTGGCAGTCACTAAGCAGTCCGTTGTTTTATTTTTTACCAATTTCCAGTTTAGTGCTGCCCCCTCTTCGTGGCATGGGGATAGCAGAGCATGAGCACAATTGCCATTCAGGATTCTACATAGGGAAAGACAGCCACTAGTTTTTGATGTTTAACTCCCCCGCACCACTTGCAGTGTGTATAGTCGTGTCCATGGAGTGTAAATTTTTACATTTTTTTTTTAATCCACCTGTCTACCTTATGGTTCTAGTGATCAGGATGATGGCAGAGTGAGAGCTGATGTTAATGAGAAGACACATGCCCCCAAGAGGTTTCATCAGCTGAAGGTTAGTTTTGACTAGCTCCCTCATTTGCCCCCAACCCCACACCACCGCCAGTCTGTTTGGTTTGAGTGGGGAGGAAATCTGAATAAGCTAGGAAGGAGCAGAGGAAAACTAGAATTGAAGTACTGCCAAGCATGTGACAGTGTACCGCTGAATCACAATGCCTGCAGAACTTTCTTAGATTCAACTCCTGTACATTGAGTTGCACTGCTGGCTTGAGGCAGTAGGGCAAGCAGGCAGTTAAAGGGTGGGGACGTGTTTCATATAATAAGTGACGCTGCAGAAAGGATACTTGATTTTTAGCTTGGTGGGGGATAACTCTGTTTGTTTTCTACTGTTTTACTGTTTGTGGCATGCCGTCATTCCAGTGGTATGTTGGGAAAATGTGCAGTCAGAAGACCTCTTGCTCACTAAGTGAGAGACGAAAATGGTGAATAGCAATTTCTGAATATTCTATGTGGGGAGTTATTTGTTGGTGTTTAGTTAAGTAAAGAGACAGCTGATAATGGGTCTTGTTTCTAGGTGGGCATTGTTGTCCCACAAATTTCTACCTTGGCAAGGCCATTAGCTAATCAGAATGCAGGAAATGTGCAACCCAGTCTCTAATGGTCAATAAACCTAACCTTTTTTTTTTGTTTGTCTTAGAGAATTGGGAAGGAAGGATAACTAACTATAGCAAGCTAAACAACTAAGTGATTTTTCTTTTTTCTTGCCTCAAGTCTGAATTACTTGTTAGTGGAGGATGGCTTCCATTAATTAATGTATTCCTAACAGAAATACAGGTTAATGGTAGGGTTGAAAATCAGGGCTGTAATTAAATTAATTCCTATCATATAAAAGAAAAATAGGGAGTATTACGGAAAACTGAAATGCACAAGCATAAGTGTCAGGAGCCTGACACCAGTTGCCCAACACTCAGTATCCTGACACTCAGGATTTGCCCATGGCAGAGTTTGTAATCCTAAATAATGAGGGTGCGGGGGATAAAACCCTCGAAACATGAAAAAAACCTTCTGCCATGGGCAAGTCCCGAGTGTCAGGATACCAAGTGTCAGGTAATCGGTTTTGGGCTCCTGACACTCAGGCATATGCATTTCAGTCTGCCATAGTATATCTGATAGATATTCTGTGGGAGCCACAAGTTTCAGCAATAAATGCATATCAGAAAAATATACTCTAAAATAAAATATCGATGGAAACTGGCAGGTTCAGGATTAAGAAAGTGTTTTAAACAAGAACTTACAATCACTGACAGTTACATCAGTGGGTCCTGCTGAATGAAGACAATAGAGTGTGCCAGAGATAGGAATTGTGATACAAAAGGAGGAAAGGAGAAGAATTAGTATGGCAGAGGGAGACAGTTTCCGGTTTAAATGAGATTCTGCTACTGTACTGTATTACTGTATTACTGTATATTGTAGTGTGTTTGATGTGAAATACTTTGAATTTAAATGTTTGTATTTTGTGTAGTGTTTGTGTTTAGACCTTGGGTCATACCTGAAAATGGAATGTAAATTCTAGCATGCTAACCCAATATCAAAATGAATGAATGAATGAATGTGCACTGTGTCTCTGGGAATTTCGTATTACTAGACATAATACATAATTGCTTAAAGTGCGTGTTATGGACTTCAAAGAGAGACTGGCTACACATGAAGGCAATAGAGGGGTAACTAGAAAAAGACACAAGAGGCACTACTCACATCAGATTACAATGAGGAGGATAAGTAAAAGGAGAAGATAAACTTTGGGAAAGATTAGCTGGGTAAAAAGGAGGCTGTACTATGAGGCAGATATACTCCTCTGACATACTACATCTCAAATACATTTTCCTCACTAGATGAATCTACTCTAGTGTTGCAGTATGTATGACGATGACATCATCTTTGGTTCGTTGTACTACAAGTACTACAGATCTCATGTAAGTTACAAGTTCTTGTCCTTTTTTTTTTGTTGTATTATTTATTTATTGATTTTGGAAGCAAACATTACTCACATTACAATAAGACACAGGAGGATAACCTATTAGCTACAAATACAGATTGTTCTCTTACAAAGGGGTATGTTAAAACACCTCCTTATTTGGTACATCAAGGGAGGAGGTTCCATAATATATTATATAAAAGAAATAAACTACCATATGCAGGCAGCCAGGAAAGCCAATAGGGAATCAAGTATAGATTTAGTTTTCCCAAAATTCCTTAAGACTAATTTAACTAATAGTCCATTAGATTCCCTGTAATGAGGAAGGAAAAAACATAACATTTAACAAATATCATCCTAAGCTCCCAGGAGACATAACCCAAAACTATATACAATCAGCTGTGAATCCCAATCTGGCAGGTATCTCTGAAGTATAGAGTTCAGGAAGAAAACTAAGGAAATACTGATGCAAACACTACTAGTCCTCTATTACTTAGCATCAGCACAACACGAGTGCTGACAGATCAATTAACTCATTTACATACAGTCCACTCGAGCAGGCTTATAGCCATGCAACAGTCATTTAAATTCGAGAGACACTAGTAATCAATAAAATTTTTGAACTGGAGAACATAAACAGTGGTCTCTCAACTAAGTCCCAAAGGAGATACTGTACAATAACACCTCGACCGTAAAGTTCAGCCTTCATCCGATGAACCCTGTTTGTCCGACACCCGCATCTCTTGTTCTATACGGTGCAGAAGTTTCTCCTCATCTTTTACCTCATTAAAGAGGTACTGTAAGCCTTTCCAAGTAACACGGAGTTTTGCTGGCAGCAAGAGCTGGTGCTGAATTTTCAGCTGCCGAAACCTTCCCCTTAGGCCATCAAATGCTTTTCTGTGCTGGCGTGTACTGTAGGAAAGGTCTGGGAATAGTGAGAGGGTATCTTCCCCATATTTTAAATTTCTTCAGTGCCTAGCAATTCCAAGTGCTCTGTCCCGGTCACCAATTCCCGTATAGACAATCAGAAATGTTCTTAGAGTTTCATGGCCTTGTACTGCTTGCCTCGGGGTAATGCGGTAGGCTTTTTCAAAAGAAAATGGAGAGTCCAAGTTGTCCAACCCCAAAATCTGTGGTAGGAATGATTTAGCAAATCCTAGATTGTCCTCCCCCTCTGCAGCTTCAGAAAGCCCAATAACCTGCAAGTTTCTTTCCCTTGTCTGATTTTCAACTGTCTCCAGTCGTTGGCGTAGATGGGCATTTTCTTTAATGAGTTTAGTGGTGGCTTCAGTAGTCTTTAGAGTGGAGGCTTCAGATCACTGCATAATGGATTCACAATTATCCATCTGAATTTCAAGAATGGACATCCGTGGAGTAAGGGAGTCAAATTTTTTATCAAGATCCTGCACCGTCTTTACAAGCTGGTGCAGGGTTGTCTGGATGGAGCTTAACGAAGCCTCTTCTGGTTGTTCTGCACTAGACGCTGTGGTTCCACCACATTGCATAGGCCGCTTTTCTCTGTTCGGTTTTTTGGGTGTAAAAATGTCTCCTGTAGCAGTCGCAGAGCCCTTGGACTTGCCCATATTATCGGTCACAGAAATCTTGATGTACTGTAGAGTAAGTTGCACTGTCTGCCACCTGAGGATCTCCCAGTTTTATTAATTTTAATAAAAGCTCTCCCAGGAGCTCAAGCTTCTTGCTGCTTCCTCTAGGCTACTCAGCAGTGCCCCCACAAGTTCTTGTCTTTTAAAGTTTAATGAGGTATATCAGGAGGGAGGTGAGTTGCCCAGATACCTAGAACCACCAAGTAACTAGCTTCTCGGATGTACATGTGGCAAAGCTGGTGGGATGGTTTAGTGGGGATCTGCGGCAAGGGGGGGGGCTGAGTGTCATAGTCTAGGCTGGAACTAATGATACAGTATTAGTCAAACTGGGCACCATGTCCTGTGATAACAAATTTAGGAAGAGAACATCATGAAAGTAATTTCAGAAATCTTACCAGTGCAATATGTAGATGAAGGGTAATAGGCTAAGATTAAAGATAAAGTTTAAAAACTGCCACCATTACAAACAATATGCAGCCCAGTAGCTGATCAAAGCCATGACCGGTTTCGTGCTATGTTACGTCATCGGGGGGGGTGAATGGATTAACAGTCACAGTCCCAGGTTGCACCTGTAAACCAGCTTCAGCTTAGTGTTTCTCTCCTGGTTAAATAACAAAAACAACCAAAAGAAAACCTCCCCCACCCAATTACGTAACGTAGTATGAAACTGGTTGGGGCTTTGATCATCTACTAGCCTGCATATTGTTTGCAATGGTGGCAGTTTTTAAACTTTGTCTTCAATAAAGTCTTTTTTTGTCCAGTTGAGGTGTGCAGATTTTTGCTCCTTGGACTACTTAGTAGTAAACTTTGCACCCTCTTTATGTTGTGAAGCTGTATTGCACTTTGAATCCAAGATTAAAGATGCCAATGCTTCTGTAAGGGTCTATTGTAAGAAGAAGGGCTGAAGGTTCTTGCACAACTAGATGATCTGAAATTCTAATATAGGCCTGTTTAGATCTGACCAAATAAGAGTCATGGTGCTGGGGAAATGAATTAAGGAAGTACTGCAGTAAAGGGCTTTTTAGAGAAGGACCTAGCAGGAGACAGAGACTTATTGCAAAATGAAAACAAGATTAAAGAGGGAGTACTAACCTAGCTAATGGGACAAATACAAAGTCAAGCAGTGTTTAAGTTGCAACTCATGGAATGAGCAACAATAAATATAATCCTATATTGCAGATTAAAAAATAATAATAGGCTGGTTGGTAAGTGCCCTGGCTCCAGGATGTCTGGTGCTGACTGGTAGTTGAGGTTCTGGCATCTAACAGGACCTCTCCTGTCTCAGGGAGGGTGGTACCTCCTTCTGCTGGAAGACTGTCTCCTTGTGGCCCAGGGGGAGGGCATGACATGTGAGAAGGATCAAGTGGTTCCTCTGGAGTAGTCTTACATCAGTATGCACCTGCTCACCTGGTGAGTGCTGCAGAAGCATCACATGCACAGAGTGGGGTCAGCAGGGGAGTTCTAGAGGTAGGACAGGGCTCACCTGCCTTCTGATGACCCTGTTAGGTGTTCTGATAGGTTACTTCTCAGGACCATGTGCTGGGGAGAGTTAGAAGGGAAAAATACTCCAGCAGCACCAGGAAGATAAAGTTGCCCCATGCCACATTAGGATTCCTCAGACTCCTGTGCCTCCTGTGCCTTGCCAACTCCTCCTCCTGGGCCTTGACCATTGAGTGAAGTATCATCCTCCCAGCTTGGGGAACTGGGAGGTCCCACCCAAAGGGAACAAGCTGTGGGTTATGGTCGGGGTGTCCAAATAGGATGTTGAGCAGAGGCTGGTGGTGGGTTGGAATATCGAAGGACTCCTATGGTGGGTAGAAGGAGTTAGGTAGGTGGAAGGAGAACCTGGAAGCTGGTGAGGAGAAATGGGGGCAAAAATGGAAAGTCAAAAAAAAGTAATACTAATAATACAGGCAGTGAGCAAGAACAAGTATTGCAGCAAGGAATTGAAGTACAGGTGGTACTAGGTAATGTCAAGATTTGAATGACAGAACATACATACATACAAATATACATACACACACACACAATTACAAGCAGGTACATTACACTTGCAGAGGCAGTGTTTTGCCCCTTATATCAGACCTGTTAACCCCACACCTATTATCTCCAAGGAGTGTAAGGGGATTATCAGCAATAGAATCATCCACAGCATAACAAATTCAATGAATCTTGCAAAATATGGGAATTTAAAGGGTGTTTCTACCCCCCAAAAAAAAGGTCTTGACCTGCTACACCATGTCCTATTGGCTGAAGAAGACAATAAAGCAACCCATGTTCCACTAGTGGACATCAGTAAGGCTTTATATAGGATTAACAACAATATCCTACTTAGGAATGCTGCAGCTAGGGGGCAGTAATGTGTCAAGCTGTTCTCTACCTGTTCTGACTAGATCACACTGAATGGAGAAGTATTACAAGGAAATAAGCTATGGCCCTTCCTGTTCATAAGCGGAGACTTTCAATGTCACTGGAAGGAAATACCACTGGATGAAAAGGACACAGAGAGAAGGGAGAAAATCTCTTGGCATGTTGGTTGTCTAGCAGGAATACAGGGAAACCTGAACACTGACCATGCTTTGTGGCTCCAGGCTGATCTCCCCTCTCAAAGAGTGAATATATTAAGTTTTTGGGTCGTCCACTGTTCTGACATTCCACAATACTATAAAACTAAGGATGAATGAACTTCAATTCATAAATAACTTTTCTGTCTTTATTTTCCAAGTTTCTTTCCATTTTAAAGTGTGGAAAGAAACTTGGAAAATAAAGACAGAAAAGTTATTTATGAATTGGAGTTCATCCAACCTTAGTTTTCTAGGCCTGAATACTGAGCATTAACAATGGTTTAATAAGAAGAATTTACATCTCCTTGGAGCAGACCACAAACCGCATCTAAGCTTCAGTAAGTATTAAGTTTGTTGTGAATTATGTGGCTTACCTTTCATCCCCTACTGTTTGCTTTGTTTGCTCTGACCTCTTTTCTACTTGCTGAGCAAGATACTGTTCCCAGGAGCTGTATGAATTGCACAGGATAGCTGCAACATTACCAACAGAACCAGGACTTTGCATATTAAAACATGAAAATTGCTGGCAGGAAAAAGCCTTGCAGTCTATCTAATCTACTTGAGCTTGCAGACCTTCCAGTAACTACTGAGAAATCCACTCCTCTCACCGCTATCCACTTCTTCCCCCGATGACCCTTCTCCCCCCACCTTCCCCCCCATGTAATTTTTGCTTTTGCCCTGTCACAGCCTCTCCTGAAGCTATCTACTGTCTTCAAAGAGACAACTTCCTCTGGCAACTCATTCCATTTTACCATCACCCTCTCAGTGAAAAAATGTCTCCTCATTTCCCTCTTGAAGCATGCCCCAACAAGTTTGAGGCAGTGCCCCCCTAGTGGTCCTTATCCCACTAAGGATGAAGAGGCCCTCAGAGTTTACTTTGTTGAAACTCTTAAGGTATTTAAAGATTTCGATCACATCACCTCTATCCCTTCCATCCTCCAGGGAGTACATGTTGAGGTCTCTGAGTCTGTCCTCATATGGCCTGTGTCCTGATTGGCTGAGACTTGTTTCTAGCCATGGTAGTAAGAGAGCACCACCAATGGCTGAAAACAAGTCCCTGACGATCAGGGCAACTCACAGAATTCATAAGTCACTTACTTCATAATTTCTATCACAAACATGGCTGCAACCCTGTGTAGGGATGGGATCCAAAGGGGTGAACTGAGTAAGGAACTGGTTAATAGAAAAGTGACAGAGGGTGGTGGTTAACAGCATTCACTCTAATGAGAAGAGAGAAATCAGTGGGGTGCCACAAGGCTCAGTACTGGGGCTGGTCCTCTTCAATGGCTTCACATGTGACACTGCAGAAGAACTGGAAGGAAAGGTATGCCTTTTTGCAGATGACACCAAAATCTGTAATAGGGTGGACACTCGGCAGGGGGGGTCAGGAGAATTTATAGGGACCTTGGAAAACTTGAGGAGTGGTCAAAAGCATGGCAGTTGGGGTTCAATACTAAAAACTGCAAAACCATACACCTAGAGCATATTAACCCAGGAGCCAATTATGGGTGGGGGGCAGGTATTGACAATCACTAAGCAGGAAAGGGTATCATATCTTATGACCTTAAAGTGGTAGGGCAGTATGACAAAGCAGTGGGTAGGGCTAATGGGTTGCTAGGATGCATAGGGAGAGGTATCTCCCGCAGGAGGAGAGAGGTGGTGTTGCCTCTGTGTAACCACCCAGTCCCCTGGGGTTACTAGAATCCTATCAGTATTAGTGTTAGGAAGGTAGCAGGTGGATGGTAGGGAGCTCATTAGGGACTCCTTACATAATGACATAATTGTTTACTCAGCTAGGCTGAGGGAAGAATGATTAGGTCATTCAGAACTCTCACAGCAGCATAAGCCACACTGTGTGAACAGCTGCTCTGGGGAGCTTAGAATCTTTGGTGAATAGGAGTTTGAGTCTGCATTTGGAGAGAGCTTTAGTGTGGAGGTGAGGGAGCAGAAGGACTGCAGTTGGACTCTGGGTGGAGATCCCAGCATTTCTCACCCTAGTGGAGTGTCATTTCCAGCTTCCAGTGAAGTGGTGGAGACCAGTTCTACAGCAGAATATCCTGATTTCTACTCCCAGTAAAGTGGAAGGAACTGTTTGTTTTCCGTGGACTCAAGGGGCAATCCCCTGAACATTCTGTGTGTGTTTCAGCTGCTTTGGAAAGGAACTTCGAGAGACTGTTTGATCTGCTACCCAGGAGAATGCCTTTTTGTTGTTCCATGCCCAGTGGATGGGACAACCAGTTTGTGAGGACTATTCTAGGAGACAAGATTTCCACATATTTAGAGAAATTGTAGTCTGGGGTGTGTGTGCCCACAGATAAGGATGAATCACACCTGTCAGTGCCCCTAGTTCACCCAAGAGAGAGAATTTTCTGTTAAACTGTTCACCCAGGAGAGTTTATTCTTTGATCACCCCAGTGAGTGATGAATATAGAAAGTGTGGGATCTCTAGCATTTCAATGGGAAATGGGGGTTTCAGTGGTGTAACCCTGAAGAATGGCAGAGACTGCTGGTTGGGGCAAAGGGTGGGAGGAATGCCATGTAAGTGCTTACAAGGCAGGGCTTCCTGGTTCGTAAAGGGCACCAGTTTTACCTGAGCAAGTGTCAGTGCTGCAGGTTAAGGAGTGTGGCTGAGTTTCACATAATTGCACCTATGTTTGAAGAAGAGTTCTGAGTATGTGGCTTAGTTTCACATTATTTGCACTCATGGGAGGAAAATGTTCTGGTGCATGGCCAGGTGTCCACTAGATGCATCATTTGGGAAATGGGAAGAAGATGTTCTCTTGTGTGTTCATGAGCTGTACTGCATGCAAGGAGAGTTCATGAAATGTCCTGCCTAGGCTGACCCTTGGGAGTCCACTTCTGCTTTAAATTTCCATCTGTTGAATAAAGCCATACTGCACAATCCCAGTTACTGTTTTGGTCATTCCAATTATTGCTTCTGGTTGTTGGAGTTACTGGGCCCCTCAGCAGGTTAGATCTAGCATATGCCTAGCTGGCTCCACCCAGGACCTGGGTTGTGATTTTTACACAAGGTTCATGTTGTTTTGTTCTTGTACCCCCACCCCTCTCTTCCTTTAGAAAGTGAGTCAGGTATACATCCTAACACCAAGAGTAGTACCAACCTGTTGTAAAGTAAATGGTGTGCCAGTATGTGGGTACCAGTGGTCCAGATTTAAATGGGGGATGTGTTAACTAGTTTAGAAAGTGGCCAGGGGGTTACATCTGTATCACTTACTTGCAAGACCCCACCTAGAGTATTGTATGTAGTCCTAGAGGCCTCACCTCAGAAAGGACATAGACTGGGTGGAGGCAGTCCAGAGGAGAGCAACTAAAATGGTGCAGAGATTGCATCAAAAGTCCTACAGAGAGAAACTGAGGGCTATTAACATGTCCACCCTGGAGGAGAGGAAAGTAAGAGGGGACATGATAGAGCCCCAAATGCAGGAGGGGAGAATCTTTTTTTTTAGTTGTTTAACCAGCACATGAAGCTGAAAACGTTTTTACAGGAGCGACCTGGGAGCACAGGGAAGTTAAGTGACTTGCTCAGGGTCACACAGTACGTAAGTGGAAGCTGTGGGATTCAAACTCAGATCTGGTCTGCTGGATGTCACCAGATTTGTAGCTCAGAGCCTTAAACCACTGCGCTATACTGCCTCCCTAATCTTTCAAATATGAAAGAGCGCCAGTACCATAGGGCATGAAATGAGGCTGAACGGATGATGTTTAAGAGGAAAGTGAGGAAGGATTACTTCAGTGAAAGAGTGGTGGATGCCTGGAACAGACATGGTGGATACAAAAACAGTAGAGCGCCTCAAGCATACGTGGGACAGACATATGGGAATATTAGTAACTAGGCAGAGTGGAGTGAGGGTCACCAGAGGTCAGTTAGGGTCTGGGGAGACAGACTAGGCAGGGACCACCTGGGCAGACTAGGTGGTTCAAGCAATCCTGTTCTGCCAAGAAATTATATGTTTCGGTGACTACTTTTAGTTATGTAACTACTATTTATGTAGTATATGGTCAGAGGTAGGTAGGTAGGTAGGTAGGTAGATAGATAGATAGATAGATAGACAGACAGACAGACAGACAGGCACATATACATACAGAAAGACAGACAAATATGCATACAGAAAGATAAAGACACGCATGCACACATGCACACACTTACTGATTGTAAAAGAAATATCATCTATAAAATCAGGATGACTACATTAACTCATGGAACATAATCTGACTGAATTACAAGTGCTTTAAACAAAGTGCATTTATTCCCACAGCTCAAATAAAAATAATTCAAACAGTATACTGTACATATGTCAAGCGTGTTTGTATACAACGGTACTTTGTTCATATCTTTTATGTCATTTTCTTCATTTAAATTGTTATACCACTAGATCTTATTACATATCAAACTCAGTCTTTTTACTAGTGTGCTCATTTCTGACCAAAACATGAAACCATTATTGCTGCATCGTGGATACACATTTCAAAAATCCACATGAGTTGCCAAGTGTCTTTGCAGTGTATTCCCTTTGCTGGTCTGATAGCTGGTAAATTTATGTGGGAAAATTAAAGGCTTATACTGTATATCCATATTATCATGCAGGTGTGCATCAACCCCATTTAATTCTGGTGTATGACATAAAATCATTTTAAAACATGGGAAACAGCAAATTCCCTTACCTGTATGAACTCTGTGATGTGTTGATGCTAAGGTCACCCTTCCCCATAGAGTTATCAGGCAGACGGTGAGTAGAAAGACCCATTTACTGAAACTCTGTATGGCCCTTTCAGTCATTCTATAAAAGACACATAATAATAAGCTCAAAATGAAGAGCGACCAAAGGTTTTAAAGGGTATACACAGATAACACTATTCAGAGAAACCAATATTTTCTTGATAATTTCAGCATATACCACAACAATGAACAGCTGTATAAGTCCAAGGCAGATGACCAATGACTATTGTTTAAATTGTCAATGTTTATAAGGGAAAGGGGGAATTGTTTAACGAGGAAAGGCACATTAAGCCAGAGTGTGTTTCTAGGTGCAACCTGAGAACACAAGGAAGTTAAGTGACTTGCTCAGGGTCACACAGTATGCAAGTGGGACTGACAGTATTAAAACCCAGGTCTCCAGGTTTGCTGCTCTGTGCCCTTAACCACTATGCTGTACTGTTTATAAGTCAGGGTTTTAAAACTGGAAGACTATCAGATTTTTTGGGAGGGAGATATGCAACCTTTTTTTAATAAAATGGCACACAAAATCAAGGTAAGTGTTGCTTCATGGCACCCATCTCTCTTCAATAGAGAAGTAGCCTAAAACTGTTCATGTAACTTGCCTCTCTTACATATTGCGAAGGTCAGCAGTAGAAACTTGCAAAACATCATCAATGAAAGCCTTAAAAATCTCAAACAGTTCCATGTTAAGTTGATTTCAGTCATAGGTATCCATGGCAAAGTGAATCTTTCCGCTATAGTACCCTGTGAAGGAAGTACTGCCTAGCTGCTTCTGAACTGAATATTGTGGAACTTTCCCCATGAATGAAAAGTAGATACTGTATATGAAGGATTCTGAGCAGAAATCATGTCTGGGTTAGAGAATGGTTTACCAATGCTTACATTTTTAGATTTTCTTATGCTCAGCTATCCTGACCCTAATCAAGGGATGTGAGTAGAAAATTGTGTTATTGTAAAATTTTAGAATAATCTAGGGCTCACATTTTAATTTTTTATTTATTCTTTTGGTAACCAGGTAAGGCCCATTAGGCACAAGAGCCTGTTTTCAGGGGCAACCCGGGAGCACTTTGATATAAGAATATCATCTGTATGACTATCTGGACTAATAAAAGAGAAGAAGGAAAACTAAATATTTCAGATAGTGCGATATCTTGTATTGGACCCAGATAGATATCATAGCACTGTCAGGATGTTCCCTGATACTGCAGTGTTATTTTTAAGAATGCTTGCTAAAAGTACAGAAAACATGCAAAACAGCATTAATAATTAATCAGCCAAACACACGTTTACTCATAGCACAGTGAGAGTGCATGGCTTCAAAAACTTTAATTCCATAGCTATGTCTCATATTAAACCCAGCAAATATAAAAAATAAAACATATGGAGCACTATTACTTTTCTTTTTTACTCACCCTTGGTGTGTGATGAGAACTTTGCTAATACCATAGTTTAGGTGGCCTTATGCACCTCAGGTGTTGAAAAAATCTTGTTACACATTGCACCCCTTGAATTTTTCTATAAATTACACTCAAATCAGCATACTGCATTGTTAACCCGTACCAAAGAGTGAATGTTACTTATTACGTTAATGTAAACAGCATGGGAATCAGTGTGTTCATATAGGTTATGACTCCTAGTACACAACCATTTGGGGGCAAAGTCGGTCCTTTCATTGTGCACCCAAATAAGGGACCAATGTAGCCAGAAAAAAACTATGTACCTCAACATGTATGTAAAATATCTCTGCTGATCCTGTCAAAGGTGTAACACTATCCAACAGGTCTAGTTTTCCTAGGACCAATCTGGCTAAAAATATTCAGAAATCAAAATCTTCCTTTTTTATTTTCATATTTTTTAGCTCCTACCATAGGAGGCCATCACACAGGACCTCCTTCAAGAACTGCAGTCTTCAATTACCTTTGGGTGTTAACCCAACTTGGCCATGCTCTGGTCAAAAACACCTTTTGTTCAGCCCATGTGGTAAGGCAGGAAGGTCAGCCAAGCATCCATTTAAGTCCATGGAATTCCAGTGTATTTTTTTGTCAATGGAAAAAAAGTGTCATATTCTCATCATGATTGACACATTAGTAAGCATGATGCTATTACAACTATGATCGTTGCTACATTGTAATAAATATAGCTGAACAAGGATATTATCCTTCATGTAATGATATACTAATGCGGATTTATAAGTGCATTATCTTGCTTATTGGAGGTTTTTTAAAGGGACAGTCATTCACAGATATGTGATATCAAGATAGACTAATGTGTGGGGTGAATGCAATATAATGCACTATTTTTACACACCCATAGTTTGTGAGGACATGACAAACCATCTGAGCAATGCTCAAGTGGTTGTGGAGGGGTTGTGGGGTAACAGATGGACCAGATACTGAACTTCAAGTTCAACACACAATCTCTGTGTGATGTTTACTCAAAATACAAAAGATAACCTTAAGCATTGCCATATCCCTTCTTCAGTACATCAGTTTGCAGCAACAGATTATGTATGTTCTTTCTCTGCACTTAAACAGCACCTACTGACTCTGATCCCTGATCTCACTTAGCAATTGAGATTTAGCCTCCACCCCTATGCAGGTGATGTTTGCTTGGGTGGTGGGGGCTCAAATAAACAAAAAAAAAAGCTGAAGACTAAGAACCTCAGTGCAAAAGCACTGAAACATGGGTTACCCCAAAGGGCATTGACAATAAGCCAAGTTTCAAAGAAACACAACATCACACATACTTCCATAATGCACAGCATCATGGGATATATGTAAATCACCATGGCATTTCAGATTGTCTCAGTTTACAGCAATTTACACACATTTTAAATAACACAACTAACTTAATTTTTATGATACAGTCAACTAGTACTTTTTACCTTTATCAAAAACACTTAGTGCCATGGTATTTTCAACATTTACAGGTTTCATAAACATAAGGTATATAAAATACATTAAGGTATTTTATGACATAGTAGTGCTATTATATACTAAATCCAACAACAATAAATACAACCTATTGTTTTACCTATGCTCGGAGGTCACCAAACTAATCTCCCTATATGAGGACCTGAGAGGGAAAAGGAAAATTGAAGAGGACACTATAGCATAGTTAAGAAAGGGAAGGGGGTGCCCACAGGTGGCCACTCTTATGGACTAGAAATTGTAAAGGATAGATTAGGCTAAGAAAAAGAAGAACTGTTGCAACAGATTTAAGAAAAGGTCAGTCCACAAGAGCGGCAGGAGCTCCCTGTCACAGTGGTCTGCAATGTGTTCACAAACATAGGGTGTGTAAAACCAAGTTTATACTGCCCCTTTATGTTATTTTATATAATGGCCATTTTTCAATGGCAAAAAAGTATAATGAAATTTGAATTACAGACCACAATGAGTAGAGTGATTTGGTAGGGTGCAAAAATGGTGCACACAGTATGTGGAGGAAGGGGCAGGAGTGTATCAGAGAAAAAAGAAAACACCAGCAATTTTTAATACCATTCCAATAATCCCATTATACCATGATATGATATCAAAACTGTAAATGTTAATATATAGAATAAAGTATGGGTCGGTGTGTGTAATAAGAAGTTTACACACACCTGAGGGGTTAGATCCTACATAAACCCTAAGAGTGAAGCTCGAGGGGGTTACAAATAGCATCTAACCCCTAGGGTGTGTGCAAACTTAAGAGTTTATACACACTGATCCATATTTTATTTTATATAATTGCTGGGTTTCCCTTTTTCACCTCAGCAATTGTATAACATAAAAGTAAAAAAGTTCTGGTGTGCTCAGGTTTCAGCGCACGGTGTGACTTACAGTGTTTTTTTTTACCTTAGTTGTCAGCCCAGTTTTGTGGGTTTTTTTTTTTTTTTCTGCAGGAGATCACTGCGTTAAGTTACTTACTGCTGATTCTGAGTGGCGGTTTAGTGTCCAGGAGAAACAGAATGCGGCTAGTGGCAACGATCTGAGAGGAAGAGCTATGGCAGGAGCATGCGTAGAGTGAGGGAATCTGTGCATGTGTTTGCCTTAATAAACACTCATTTATTATGGCAAATTATGCCACAGTTTCCCTATGGAAAAAAGGGGAAGTTGGTAATTATAGCATGCTTACCAGCAATCTAAAGCTACTGAAAACTGGTTAGACACATTTCTATCAAGTTATAATATACTGTACTGTAAATGTACTGTTTCCATGAAACAATCCTTTTTCACAACTCTGTATTTCCTCTTTGCCCAGGATATCCAGATCTCCTTGGTCTCTCACTGGGTCCTCCATCCAGCCTCTCTAGATGGGCCATAATTAGACCCCAGCACCTGCACAGAGCTCAACCCCCCCCAACACCAAAATCCCAAGAGCTTATGCCACTAATAAGGGGCCCGTCTATCTTGTCATTAAAGGAAATCAGAAATTCACTGGAGAAGAGGAACAGATGTGTGCTTTATTTTGGAGCCATAGATTCAACATGTACATGGGCATATTTTCAAAGAGGCCCTGTTTATCCGTATGTGGCCAGTGGGCAAGAGGTTGTTAGTCTAGACCACGTCATAATGCTCTGTCCTAACCTAGTCCCAGAATAGTAGGAACATCCAAAGTTGGATGCATACTGCCATAAATTGCATCTGATGTTGGTTTCAGAAGCTAAAATTGTACCCACTGCATCCATATGGGTGCCACATGAGGTGGATGCACAGGATACAAGCATAACTAACAGATATGCTTATCTGCAGGCCTTTGAAAATCCAGCAAGAGGTTAGGGGCTGGATTTTGAAAAGGACCGGTTGCAGACGTGGCAGCATGATTTGCCCATGCTTGCTTACAGTATAGCTGACTGAATGTAGTCTACATTGCATATCCCATTTCAGAGGACTGCAGGCATTTTTGACAGTTTAATAAAATGTGTGGCAATCTGCAGCAAAAAATTATAAAAATTGTTTTTGCATAATTTCTAATACAATTTTTGTCAATTCTTGAACTCTGCTGCATCTGACTGACAGGTGCTTATAGACCATCTAATAGCTAGTCTAACAATGTGGCCCTAAGTCTGCTTTGAAAAAGGACAGACAGATCCATGGTACATCCATTTTGAAAACCTGCCCTAGGTATGTTGGCCAGGCAGTGTACTATGTGTTGGATGTCATCTACATGGTGTACAAGCCTATACTCCCTGTTCTCTCCACCCACCCTTATCCCATTGGAGTCCCTGTCCCCACCTTCCCGACCTGCCTAATGTTATGTATGTCCTCATGCACTGCACTTCTCAGGCTACTAGGAATCAGTGCCAGACCAGAGGCTTCATACGCACCCTGTCTTGGACAATGCTCAGTCCTCGTCTGATGGCCATGAGGGATGTTTATGGCTCATGGCACAAACCACGAATGCTGGCATGACAGCTGGCTTCCTGTCCACTGTGCAGTCAGACCAATCCCCTGTCTAACTAAACCTTAGCATAAAAGTAAACAGAAAGCTAAACAGTAACCACAACTAAGCGAAGAAAGAAAGGTTGTGTCATTGATAATCTGCAGAAAAAATGGGTTGCTGTTTGTTTCATAAAATGTTGGCTGTTTACACTATTAGTGGGCAGTTTTAAAAGGACATGTGAGAGGGTGTGGGGGGGTAAAGGTGAGGGGCAGAGGAGGGTGGGGCAGCTGCAATATAAGGGTGCTGGCTGCACATTCGAGCAGACTAACTTGAGGGACTGTGAGGCCTGTTTCTGCTGGCAGATTCATATGTTCGTACTATATCTGTGCATGTGTCAGCACTCTATAAGCATTACAAATACTGCCAAGTGTTTGTTTGTGACATGTTGTTACAAAGAACCCCAATACTGATGGTCGCGCGCTGGCGCCTGAAGAGATGACAGCCTAAGAGTTTGTTCTCCCACTAATCGGCACTTTATCGGGATTTCTTTCTGTTAATTTTTCATTATATTGTGAATCAGAGTGACCAGAATATTAGTAAATATCAGTACTGTCAGCCTGCCAAACGAATCTTGATTCGAATATTTGGTTCTTATAAAATTTGCATTTTAAAGTATAGCAGTAATCCAAAGTGATACAATGCCGAATGAGTTCAAAGCTAAGACGGTTACCACAGTACCACAGTCCGGAGGCTCCCCCCTTGCATTCTCCCATAGCAGTTACAAGCCCAAGCAAACAGAGGCAAATAAATGAAAGAAAAAATAATAAAGGGTATGAAAATGGAGGTAAAGACATGGAATTCTTAAAAGAGAAATTACAACCTATGCATATAGACATTGTTAGTTTAAAAAGAGAGGCTGAAGTGGAAAAAGTTAAAGCAGATTCATTGGAGGAAAGGTTAAGTTTGATTGAGGAAAGGCTAGCCTTCATTGAACAGTCACTATGTAATGTTGAAGACCAATCAGATAGAAATTTGAATAAAACTGAAACTATGGGGGCTAAGATTGATGACCTCGAAAACCGTAGTAGAAGAAACAACCTAAGAATTGTTGGTGTACCAGAACTACTGGAGGGGAATCACATGGTTCATTTTTTACAAGATTTTTTGCCATCTGTTCTAAATTACTGTTGGCCTCGGCCCTTGGAAATTGAAAGGGCTCATAGAGCCTTGAAAGCACCTCCCAAACATGATCAAAAACCCAGGCCCATTATCGCTTACTTCCTGAGGTTTAGTGTAAAGGAGAAAATTTTAGCAGCAGCAAGAAAAAAGAAAGCCCTATATTGGGGAGACAATAGGATATATATCTTCTAGGATTTTTCTTTGGAAATTGTAGAAAAAAGGAAAATGTTTGGGGATATTCGCACTGTGCTTCAGAAATTTAACATCTCTTACTACATTAAACACCTCGCAGTGTTGGTTATATCTAAGGGCAATGACACACATAATTTCACTTCGCATCAGGAAGCCTGGGATTTCATTACAAATTCTTGGCCAGAAGCTGCTAACATTCAAAAAAATAGGCCCAAAGCTCAGTCAAACTCAAATCAAGTTCCAACTGTGAAATCTGGAACTCAAACCTTGCAGCATTCTAAGATTGACTCCCCTCCTCGAGCACATGTTCACTCGCGAAGCACTAGTACATTACCTCCTAAGATGTTTCAACATGCAGAAACACAACAGACCTTAATACCTGCAGCCAAACAGTGCACAAGATGACCTGCAGAACCTAAAAATCCATTACCTAAATTATTAGCATGGTCTACAAAAATTTCCAGGAAAGTTCAGCCAACATTCAAAAGTAAGGGAACATTTGCCAACCCGATATCTCAGAAAGCTTCAGCCTTGCAGCAAAGGGAAACGGCGCACAGTTACGATACAAAAATCCCTACATATTATCTAGAAAATTCCACATGTCTGCAGAGTTCTTTCAGCCCTGTCATGGACATGTTCGAGCAGCCGTACTCGCTAAGTAAACAGGGACAAGATGGAAATACTTGATCGTCCTGCTTTCTCCTGCTGTTGATTCATCCTGCTTCTCTTTCTCTCTCGAGGGTTCGTGAGGGCTGGCAAATGATTTGCTACTGCAATCACATGGGCACTCAGTTCAAAGGTTATGGAACGCCTTCTTTAATGACTCATTCAATATTGCTTTTTATTGTGTTATTTTTTTTTTATCTCCTCAAACATTTTTTTTCTAATCAGTATATTCCATTATATTGTGGCAGTTTATTTCTTTCCTCCCTTGCTTAGGTATATGAGGGCAAGAAATAAAGGTCAAAGGTTACAAGGAGTACTGCAGGAAAGCTTGCAACATGCCGTGTTACCGCTGAATTAATTTTCAATTCTTCATAATCTCAGGTATTATAGGTTATTGTACAATTGTACATTAGCAGTACAGAGTAAAAGTTGGGGTCTTAGTTTAAGAACAACATATTTTATAATGTAAGTGTTCAGAGTCTTTGGGGAAAGCTGGATCCAGATCAGGTTTTTTTTTCTTTTTTTTCCCCTTTCTTAAAAATAGCTCATGCCATGGGACTACAGCAGGGTTTTTCCAGATATATTGACTATCATATCTATTTTTATTTAAATTTTGGGCTCTTATTCCTTTATACTAATACGGTCTTCCCACTGATGATGTTGTGATTAGCATACCTTATAGGACTTGTGGCTAATACAGGTTACTAATAACTCAGACATATAAGCACGGTCACATATTGGTGAAGTAGGTGCTTGTCAGTTTTTCAACCTTTTAATTCCAGGACTGACCTATTTAAGAATAATTTTCTTCTTCATTGGTTAGTTCAGGAAGGAAGGAAGGTCAATACCTGATTACAGCTGTAAAGAAAGCTACAGCATACCCTTGGTGGCTGCAGTTTTTCTGATGGGAGCAAGATATGTAATAGTTTCTATTGGGATAATTGCCTTTGTTTTCTTATGCCTTTTTTTTAATTACTTTATTAAAAGAAAGAAGCTTACACCTCTAGATTTTCCTGTAAAACCCTGCTGTTGACTTCATGCTATGATCTAGGAATAGATACATTTAACTAATGTTAAAGGGATGTATTCGGGATTCAGCTTTTGACTTATACTTAGAACACAATTTAGATGTGATATTCTTTTTAAAAGGGAAATAACATTAACAGTTTAAAATAAAAGTGGATCACTGGTTTGGGATGTTGTTATGTCGTAGCTTCCAATTTGAGACTTGTTCTCAGTGGTCTGCCTACGACTACCTTATTGGGTGTGTTCTTAGTGTGAGTTAGTTTAGTTCTAGATAGGAGTACTATTATATGGAATATGAATACAATTAATATCATTACTTGGAATGTTCAAGGTCTGGGGTCACCTGTTAAAAGGTGTAGGATATTGAATCATCTGAATAAACATAAGGCTGATATTGCTCTTTTGCAGGAAACACATGTATTACCCATAGAAGCTGACAAATTAGCAAGAAGTTAGGTTTTTGATGGTAGAACACTGTTGTTTTTCTAAAAAAAAAAAGAGGGGTAGCTATTCTTATTCGAAAAGGAATTCATTTTATTAAACATGGACATTTGACAGACACATAAGGAAGATATCAGATTCTACTAGGGAATTTATATGGAAAAAATTGGGCCTTTTGTAATGTATATGCATCAAATGTAAAACAAAAAGTTTTTTCATCTCTTATCCTTTGGTTTAAGTAGCGTGGGGGAATACAAATTGATCTTGGGTGGGGATTTTACTGAAGTTATGGATCCTTTATTGGATAGGTCTGGGTCAAAAGTTACTGGCTATGTATCTGCCTCACAAAAGGGTTTACATAGTCTGGTAGAAGATTTAGGTTTACTGGATGCTTGAAGAATAATGCATCCAAGTGGTCGGGATTTCTCATTTTTATCAGCAAGACACAGAGTTTTCAGTAGACTAGATTACTTATTCATGCCCTTAGCCCTTTGTAATAATATTAGCCAGGTAAGTTATGAAAACCTACTGGTATCAGATCATTGCCTACTTAAAAGTTCTTTGCTGTTAGATAACAACAGGGGAAAATCGAACAGTTGGAAATTTAACACTTCATTGTTATCTGACCCTAGATTTCAATCATTGTTACAGGAAGAAACTTCCTTTTACTTTTAAGTTAATTGCAGTGGAGAAGCATCTTCACAAGTAATATGGGAAGCATACAAATCATTCATAAGGGATGGCATTATCAGTTTCGCTTCAAAGAAGAAGAAGGAAAGACAGAAAGAGTTGAAAGAAAAAGATCTGTTAAGGAGAACCCTGACAGACATAAAACTAGATCCCACAAAAATTTAAGATGGGTTGTATAGAGTTTTGGGGTTAAAATATGAAATTAATAAATTACATTCTAACAAAATTGAATATTCTTTATTTTGCACCAAACAAAAATTCTGGGAGTCTGGAGAAAAGGCGGGAAAGTTATTGGCCTATAGGATTAAGAAGAAACAAAATCAGAACATCATTCATGGTATTAGAAATGATACAAAGGTTTTATCTTATGATATAAAAGAAATAAATAAGTGTTTTTGTAATTTTTACACTGATATGTAAATCACAAAGTTCGTCAGAAAAGGCTAAGACTGATGACTTTCTACGCAAAGCCAAATTGCCTACTATAGAAGAAGCTAATAGAATTACATTGGATAAACCCATATCATTAATAGAAATTTCTGAGGTTATTGCAGGGGCACCAAAGGGGAAGACATCTGGACCTGATGGATTACCTAGTGAATTTTGTAAACATCTGGGCATTTCTATTACTCCCCATTTATTGGAGGCTATTCAGGATTTCTTTGTTGATAGTGTGCTCCCTGATTCAATGAATGAGTCCTACATTTGTTTACTGCATAAGAAAGGCAAAGATGAGATGGAATGTGGAAGTTATAGGCTTATTTCGTTACTTAACTTTGATTAAAAAATTTTAGCCAAAATACTAGCTAATAGAATATCTAAAGTTCTGACTCGAGTCACATGATGCAGAGCTCCGGGTAACATCTTCCTCAGAGAGCTCCAGCCGCCTACCCTCTTAATTCCTGTTTAAAATCCTGCTTTTTCAAGAAATTAGTATGTGGACTGCTAAAGAACTCACCTCAGAGTCTGCACCACCGTTATGGAGGATCCGATGGACGTTGTAATGAAAAAAGTGGCACCGAGACACACACCGCCTACAACCCTGGAGAAGGCCCTGAAAAAGCAGAGGGCCTTAGCTCTGCAACATACACCTAATCCCATGGCCGCTGACTCAGACCAGGAACCCTGCACACTAGCCAAATTCTTGCAGGAATTCCAGCCTTTCAAGGTAGAAATGAAGCTGATGGCAGGGGAGATAAAAGGGATTTCCCCGGCCCTAGAAGATCTCACTCAGAGAACTTCTGACAGTGAAGCCAGGATACATTCTTTGGAGCACAGATGGATAAAGTTGATCCTGAGCTGGTGGCCATTTGTCAGCGCTTGGCAAAAATGGAGAGCAAAGTTGAGGATCTTGAAGGGCGAACCGCCATAATAATGTAGTGCTAAGTGGCTTGCCCGAGAAGGAGGAAGGCTTGGATTCAGTTTTATTTGCCCAAAAGTTCATGGAAAAGATTGCTGGCCCCTCACCCTTTGGGTCTTATTACATAATTGAAAGGGCCCACAGAGCACTTCATCAGATGCCACCTCAGGGAGCACCACCACGGACTTTCATCTTCCGTTTTTTGAATTATCAGGAGAGGCAGCACTTTCTCATAAAAGCTTGTGAAGCCCAAGAAATTAAATGGGAAGGGGTAAAACTTAGAGTGGCTCAAGATCTGCCACTCACAGTTCATCAAAAAAGGGCTGCTTTTCATCCCCTGGTATCAAAGCTCATAACAGCAGGGATAAAGTTCAGAATGGGGTTCCCTGCCCGGCTTCAGGTTCATCTCTCAGTGTCCTGGGTCACCTATGAGGAGATTGATGCAGCTATGCTGGGTTTAAAATCAACACTCCCAGAGCTGTTTCCTTGACTGGGAGCAAGGTGATATTTTTCTTCTTTAGCCTGGTGGTTTTGGTAGATCTTGTTTGAATAGTTCAATCTGTTGGTTCATCGCGGTGGATTGGCGAATGGCTTTGTGTCATTGGGAAGGAGTCTACCCCCTTTACATAAGCTGGACAAACTGTATACAGAAGGGGTTTGAGTCGGAGTGTGTTTGTTGCACAACTTCTATTCTCCTGAGCAATGGATGGATGTAAAAACTGTATCATAGAACTTTTTTTATCTGCTTGATGTAATGTGGGTTTTGGTCGCCAGAATCTGGGATTTAATATGTTTCTCATTCATTTTGCTGTAAACTGGGTTTACAAGGGCTGTTTTCTTTACAGGTTAATTGTCTAGTACTATCGTATGTGCCCTTGGTCGATGGCAAATCTTTATACTGAGGTTTGGAATAGTTAGGTTTGTAAGCAGTATTAATCTCATTTTTTCAAAGGGTTGATACTTGCTCCAGGCGCATTCTTTTCTGGTTTATTGTAAACCTTGTATGTTAATTTATTTTATATAATGCTAAGCAGTATTAGTGGCAAACAAGCCTGGGGGCATTTTTCCCTATTTTTTCTGGGACTGTCAGCTGTGATTCACCCTCCATTAATTATTTTTTCTTTCCCTTTCAGGAGGACTGATTTCCTTATAAGGCTTTTGCCTTGTATGGGATGACAGTATATTGTGCGGACTCAAAGTTTATATGGCATATTTTTACAGGGGCTTTTTCACCATGTTTCCTATTTTGTTAGTTATAAATAAGGGTGTTGCTGTTTCTGAGTATTTAACCCTTTGTTACCCTTTGGTTACATTTGACTGAGTTATGGTCATTAGGTAAACGGTAGTTAATAGCTGGTTAGCTCATTCAAGATTTAGGGGTAGTGCTGTGTTATCCTGCCAGTCTATTGCTTATTCTAATAGGATATGTTTACATATTTACTCATGGGGGTTGTGGCGGCTGGAGGAGGGGTACTGTGGGTGTACTGTTCATCATGTATCATAAAAAGATGTGGGGTAGGGTGTGGGGGGGATTAGGGGTAGTTTGCTGTTGTTTGGGCTAGGCAATATTTGGTTGGTTTCTTTAGAGGGGTGGTTGGGATGGGCTGGGGACAGGGGGGAGTAGCACAGTTCTTCTACAAGATGAGGTTGGTATGATCTTTTTAGGCATGAAGGCCTCCTCGGTGTTCTCTAATGAAATGGTAATTAGCAATGACTAGAGACCTTCAAGTAATTACTTGGAAAGTAAAAGGGGCCCCGGCACAAGACTAAACAGCATAAAATATTAAAACACCTTAATTTTCTTAAAGCAGATCTTATGTTTCTGTAGGAGTCTCATCTGCTCAATGGGGAGGCTCTGAAATTGAGACATCAACTGGTAGGCCAGGTTTTTTCAGCAGAAGGAACTATCCAGAGTAGAGGTGTAATGATCTTAATACATACATCGTTACCCTTCAAAGCTTTGCAAATTATTCCTGATCCCACAGGTAGATATCTCCTGGTTAAAGGCAAATTACATACTATGGACATTTTATTGGGCAATATATATGGCCCAAATTCTGATGCTCCCATTTTTGTCATACAAATTATGCAAGCCCTGGTCCCTTTTTTGAATGTCCCGATAATTATTGGGGGTGACTTAAATATCACATTTGATTCCTCCCTTGATATGAGTGTTTTTTCCCAGAAAGGTTTATCCCCAGCCCAACAGGCGCTTAGGGAGTTAATAGACCATACGGGTCTCAGCGATATTTGGAGGGTTTTGCACCCCACGGGGAGAGAATATACTTTTACCTCCCAGGTTCATGGGACTTCCTCCAGAACTGACTATCTCCTCATTTCTCAATCTCTCATCTCTGGTGTCCTGGACTATACTATATGTGCGGGGTCTCCCTCTGATCATGCTTTGGTGGTCTGCTCGCTTTCTTTGTCTGCTCTTCCCAGTAGAAGTGGTAGATGGAAATTCAATAACCAATTACTGAGGGACCCGAAAATGGTTGAATATATTTCGAACCAAATCACTCAATTTATTTCTCAGAATCTTAATTCTACGACACATCCTGATGCAGAATGGGGAGTGCTTAAAGCTTATTTGAGAGGGATACTGATCAGTTTAACATCACAAAGGAAAAAAGAAAGGGAGAAATGCATAGCCACCCTCCTTGCTCAGATTCGGGATAAAGAATCTAAGCTAACACCGCACTCCTCAGAACAGGAGAGACTGGAACTTGTAAAGATAAGGGATTCTTATCTGAGCTTCCTGGGAGAGCAGACAGAGTATGCGATGTTCAAAACCAAAGCGGCTTATACTGATCAGGGAGAGAAGGTGGGCTGCATGCTCATATTGCGGGTTACACAGCAGGAGTCATCCAGATTAATTGCAGCTGTTCACTCCATAGAGGATAACTCCCTTAAAACGTCCCCAAAGGATATCCTGGTGGAGTTTAGTAGTTATTTTAAACAGCTCTATGGCCCCAATGTAACCTCACCATCTGAGGAGATGATACAACAATATTAGGAAGATTCCCAGTTACCCTCCCTCTCAGAGTCACTACAGGCCCTTCTTACAGCTGATGTTTCCCAAGTTGAATTAGAGACTGTTATTAAAAGTCTCCCTTTGGATAAAACCCCCAGTCCAGATGTTTTTTCTTCTAATTTTTCTAAAACATTTGTAAAACAATTATCCCCTCTCCTCTTACCCCTATACCGGTGCATTCTTGCTGGTTCAGCATCCGATACATCCTTGTTTGAGGCCTTAATTATTTTATTACCTAAACCGGACAAACCCCCTGATCTAGTGCCCAACTACAGACCAATATCCCTCCTTAATCATGATATAAAAATTCTCACTAAGCTGTTGGCTGACAGGGTGAACCAGGTTCTCCCTACCATAATAGGTTCGGAACAGGTTGGGTTCATGAAAGGAAGATCCTCTGTGGATCATCTGCGTTCCTTGTCTCATGTCTTCTCAGCCTCCAGGGATGCTACCTTTTTGGCTGTCTTGGTTTCCCTTGATGCCAAGAAGGCATTTGATAGGGTTTGCTGGCAGTATTTATTTGCAGCTATGGGGGCATTTGGTTTCCCCACAAAGTTTCAAAAGTGGGTTAATTCACTTTATAAATTTCCTTCCGCTAGGATTTCCTGCAATGGTTTATTATCTGAATCATTCTCACTACATGTAGGGACAAGGCAAGGTTGTCCCCTGTCTCCCTTACTTTTCAACATTTACTTAGAGCCCCTTATATGTAGATTAGCTGATTCACAAGAGGCTCAGGGCATCCCCCTTTTCAGCCAAGTTGCAAAGATCTCAGCATATGCAGACAATCTCTCTCCAACTTTTATACCCACTTACATCTATTTCAGCAATGCTTCACATTATAGAAGGCTTTAGTATAAGCTCCAATTATAAACTGAATATAGAAGAGTCCACGATTTTTCTGCTAAATCATAAAACATGTAAAGGGGAGGTTTTGGTCCTGGGTCTTTCCTGGAAAGTTGACTTCATTAAATATCAAGGGCTTTTCCTTACTAGAAGTCCAGCTCACCTTCAACAACTCAATCTCGACTCTCTGGTTTGTACTGTTAGTCAAGACTTGAAACGTTGGTCCCTGCTCCCCTTCTCCCTCTGGGGTAGGATTAATTTAATACAAATGAATGTTTTGCCTGCCTTTTTTACCCTCTTAACCTTCTCAATGTTTGGCTCCCCATAAACTAGTTTAAAAAACTTCAGAGTATCATAACCGATTTTATTTGGGCCAGGAAAAAATCGAGAATGGCATTTTACAAATTAGCAGCTCCCAAGATGAAAGGAGGCTTAAGATTATCACATATTAGGTTATATTATTTAGCCAGTCATGCAAATAAATATCTTAGGTGGCTATTCATAGAAGAACCCCAACTGGGCTCCATTTATACTTCTCTCTGGCTTAACATAGAACAGACTTGCATTAAAGATCATGGCCTTTCCCCTTCCACTATGTTATATACTAAATCTAGTTCCTTTCCTAGACCCTTGCATGGTTCTTTGATAGAAATCTCTGTAAGGGTTCATTTGCAACTATATGCCTTTTTAAAATATGATAATATCATAGATCCACTTCAAGTATTAAAAGGTAACCCTAAGTTTTTACTTGATGGTAAACCTCTTACGGAGGGCTGGCTTCCAATGCTCAGGGAGAGTCAAGTCACTCATTTGATTGGAAATGGGGGAAAAACTGGCTTTCCACAATGGAAATTATGAATAAACTTAGCATTCCTCAGCATAATATTTTTAAGGTTTACCAGCTCTGTCACCTTTTGATAAAGGTCTTGGGTTTTCTCCCTCCCCCTCCCGGTTGCAAGAATAGGTCTGCAGTTGGAACTAGGTCCATTAGTGGGTCTACCAAAGGCAGTTTCTAAAATTTACAGTGTGATATATGACTGGCGGTATCCCAACATTTTTGGCCCAGTGGTATTCTGATCTGTGCTTTTCCCAGACAGGGAGCTTGACTGGGACCGGTTATGGATGAACTGCCATAAATTTTTGCTTCAGGATAGACTTCGGCTTATGTAGTTTAAAATACTACATAATATCTATTATTCTCCTCAAAAACTAGCCAGGCTGGGTATCACTGCTTCTTCAACATGTGTATGTTGTCATCTGGCTGTTGGAGACCTGTTGCACATTTTTTGTAGTTGTCCCAAGGTAGCCCCAACTTGGTCAGCTATTAAACAAAGGGCAGATCCTCTATTGGGTCTGACAGATTTATTTACTCCTGAGATATGCCTCCTTGGAGATTTCTCAGCTATAGAGATCCTTAACAGGAAATATCATATGTCTCTAATTGCCTTATCTCTTAAAAAAGTGGTCCTTCGACACTGGAATGATAGTGTAGGAATTACGTATATGGAGTGGCTGCAGGAGTTTATGGCTAACCTCAGGACTGAAAGGACCATAGCCAATCTTCAGAATAAACCCAAGAAATTTAACAAAATATGGGCCCCCATATTATCATTGTATTCCCTTCAAGACATGGGGAATCTCCCAGTTTCACCAACCTCTATCAGAGTATGACCCTGAGTATGTAACTGTGCTGGGCTATGTGGGAGTGGGGTGTGGGGTGGGATAGTGGGTTGTGGGGGTGGGAGAGAATGGAACCAGTGTGTTCACATATGTTGTTTCTACAGGCAATGTACCTTATTCCCTGGCTCTGTTCTCTGTATTGTAAAACCTCAATAAAGTTTTAATGGAAAGAAAAAGAGAATATCTAAAGTTCTGAATAAACTGATAGGTGAAGAGCAGGTAGGCTTCATGAAAGGTAGACAAGCCTCAGATAATTTTAGGAGATTATTTTCGGTACTTTGGGGGGTAAAAATTCTTAAGGCATAATGGATTGGCCTCTTTAGCAATCTCTTTAGACATTGGTAAGGCCTTTGATTCCCTAGAATGGGATTATTTATATGAAGTATTGAGATATTATGGTTTTGGCTCCGGTATTTTAAAATGGATTCAAACATTATATAGTAGGCCAAGAGCATGTGTAATTTCAAATGGAGTTAAATCTTCCCCCATTCTCCTACTTAGAGGATCCAGACAGGGTTTCCCTCTGTCCCCTCTTCTATTTATCCTTGCTATTGAGCCTCTGATTAGGAATATTTCAATATCTGATAGAGTTTAAGGAATTAAAATGAGCAATTATAATAACAAAATATTTGCATTTGCGGATGATATTTTTGCTGACTGTGTCACACCCCACGTCTTCCTTAAACAGTATCAAAGAATTGTTAGATATTGTTGGACATATTTCTGGCCTCTTTGTTAATTGGAGCAAATCTGAATGTCTACAATTAAACAGTGGTTCTTCTTTGGAGCTGGAAAATCTGAAGAAGAATTTGAATATATCCTGACCTTCCAAAGGGTTATCATACCTAGGTGTGAAACTGTTTAACACAATAGATAACATTATCCATCGTAATGTCTCCAAATTAATTAATGACACGAAGGAGACTTTAGATAAATGGACGAAGTTACATTTGTCGCTCCGGGGGGAATATTAATGCCATCAAAATGGTTATAGCTCCAAAATTATTTTATTTCATGAACAATTTCCCTGCTAATATTTCACCTGAATGATTCGTCAGAATAGATAAGGTCATTTCTAATTTTCTTTGGGAAGGAAAGCCCCCTCATTTAGCTAGGAATAAGTTAAGAGCCCCAATACTAAGAGGCGGTTTTGCTCTCCCCTGGTGGCAAGGCTATTTCTGGGCTTTCAAACTTAAACAAACTGCTCTATGGTTTACCTCACCTAATATAAATAATACTCCTTTGTGTCTTAGAATAGAATGGAATTTAATTTCCCCTATGGCTTTATCCGATCTTTTTTTTAAGCAAATACCTGTCAACTATTGTAATCACCCTACTCTCCAAATATCAGTAAGGGTATGTAAAAAATTCAATCAGCTAAAGAAAATGGAGCATGTACCTTTAAATTTTATGCTCTTCTGGCAAAATAAAAATATTTCTTCAAATGGCAAAACTCTTTTGCATAAAGATTGGATAGCAAAAGGCATAAAAAGAGTTGGAGATCTATTAGATTGTAACAACAGGCTATACTCTTTTGAAGAACTAAGGCTTAAATTTAATTTAAATAAATATGATTTTAGCTTTTATTTACAGTTGAGACATTATTTAAAGACTAATTTTCTAGAATCAGATTATTCTCTTAAATCTGTTCCAGTCTGAGATAATTTCTTTAAAGTTGCCTTCTTACCTAAGGCCTTTAGTCATGCCTACAAAATGGTAAATGAACCGGATCCTTATCTCTCAGTTGGGGAAATGCAATCAAATCCTGTAGGGAAACACAAGGGAGACTTATTCAATTCAAAATATTACATTATTTTTATTATTTTCCCAAACAATTATATAACTTAAATTTAGCACAAAAAGATTCATGTCGGAGATGTGGAGAACCAAAGGCAGGCATGCGTCATTTACTTTGCAATGCAAAGGAGTGATGAATATATGGAAACAAATACATGCAATTTGCCAAACATTCCTGAGGACTATCATTCCTTTTCGCCAGAGGTCTTTATTTTGGGAGAAATCTCTGATATTCCGGGTATACAAAATCATAAGAAGTTATGATTCCTCTCTGTAGCCCTGGCCTTTAAAAGACTCCTGTTAAAAAACTGGAAAGATTCAACAATCGATACACTTAAACAATGGCTTGATTCCCTATCCACTTGGGCAAATAATGAGAGGATCAGTTATATGGCTTTGGATCGTATAGATATGTTCAGTGATATGTTGGGTTCTTTCTTTGAAATCTGTCATTGATGTTGTTATATAATTGATCGTAAATTACTTAACTTATTGTCCTGACTTCTTATTATAGGTTACAAAGGTTGGTGACTGTCTATAATAGCTATATAGTCTCTTGAACATTTTGTAAGTAAAATTGTGTTTTTGGTTTTTGTCTTTTGAAATTTAAATAAACTTTTAATTACAAAAAGAAAAAAAAAGATCCGCAATACTCAGGAGGCTGTCCAATGAACTGACTTGAATAGTTATTTTTCATGTCATACTCTAAACTCTAGGCTCTCCCTTGTAGTGGCGTGTGCCTGCAGTTTACTATTTTTTGCAAATCTATTTTAATGTGGTGATCATCTTTCATTATGCTAAACAGCATGCTTGCTCTCATGTAATTGCTTCCAAGACTGCACTGTTTATGTGTCATACTTTATACCATCTCTGGTACATACTGTAAGCAGAAACATTTTGGAACAATTGTTATCGCAGAGCAATATTTGTGCATTTTATGGTTAAATTATACTATTATTTTTCATTTATTTCTACAGAACTGTTCACCATTATTAGCATTTTCATGAATATGCATTACTATAAAACCATGTAGCCCCACTACCAAATGATGGGCTACTAACAGGGTCAAGGTATAAAAGAGTTAATAGGCAGCTGGCCAGAGAAGCCCCTAGAGAGAGGAAATGGGGGGGGGGGCTAGAAGGAGACAGCTAGAACCAAACAGAATGTTCCAAAAGTCAGTATGCAGGATGAGTTCTGAGTGAGCTGGTGAAGAGAGTGGCAGAAGAGAGCAGCTTTCCTAACCTTAAACAGGGTACCAGGCCTTTGGGTCTTCTAAGACTGAGTTTTGCTCATCTGGCCTGGAGTGATAGCAAAGCTCCAGGTTTGGGATATGGCTCAAGCAGCCTGTGAGTTCCAGTCCCTGGAAGGCCAGCAGAAGACGTCTCTAGATAAGTGAGAGAGACAGAGATCATCAGAGCTGCAAAGAGGACAGAGAATGTGCTTGTTGAGTCCTGAATATCCACAAATCTACAGGAAAGGTATGAGAGCCAGCAAGAGAGACAGAAATATATAAGGCAATGATAGAGAGGGAGACATACTGATACCAAAAAGAGCAAAAACCCTTGCCAAGGGTTGTAGGTAGAGGTAGTGTACTCAATGTACTGTATAAAGACCTTCAGAAAAAGATACAAAAAAAGGGCAGAAAAGTGTAACTTCATTCCTCACATCAGTCCTCCTGTGATTGCTACACTTAATCTGTTGCCTTCTTCCCCACTAACTCCTTCCACTTCAACCTTCCACTGCCATCGCCTAAAAAAAACAAACCCTCACTCACCCCACTTCCCCTGCCTACCCTTACTGGCTAAACTTCCACTCTACACCTCATATCCTCCCATTCCTTCTTTTCTCTTCCTACCCCCTGCCTTCCCTCTGCTGTCGTACTAGCTGTGCACTCTTCACACCACCCCAACAGCCACTTCCATGACTCTGGTTAAGGCCTCCTGCCACTTGCCCCAGATACAGCTTTCTCCTTGACAAGGCCTTTGGTGCACCTCTGAGAATAATTTGTGTGCCACTCCCCTCTACCTAACTTACCTATTAACCTGTTGGTTACCCTTTGTCCTTGCTGATAGTACCTTATTGATTGCATATATTTCTATTGATCCCACTGCATGTTTGTCTTGATTAGTCTGTATGTTTGTTCTACCCAACCTAATTGTATATCAGTACCTTGTATTTCCCTAATGTTTCTGACATAGAACCTATGTAAAAGAGCCTTTGGCTCAATGGTGTTAATCGGAAATCAAATAAATAAATAAATAACATTTGGGATATGAGAAAGATCAGAGAGAATTTGACTAAGAGGGCCCCTAATGGATCCTCCCAGAGTAGAGCTGAAGTTTAAGTAGAAACCCACAAAAAGGCATAATACCCAAACATGATCCCAGGTAGAAGGAGGGGTGATCTGCAACTGGCAGTTAAGGACAAATCCTCCACTAAACTGGTTGAGTTCCTATGGGTGGGGAGTCACACATGCATGCAAAACAGTGTTAAACTGGGACTGTACCTGTTGCCCATAATGGTTTTATCTAGCTCATTTGCCCAGGGAGCTGCTGACAGAGTGGAACATAAGTAATGGATCTTATTATTAATGAAACATTCCAGCATCATATCTCTGAGTACGTAAGAGAAGGGCACTGTTATCTAGAATCCCAAAATGACAGTTTAACAGTCTGCAAGGAGGGAGCAGCTTGTGGGAGCACCAAGAAAATGCCTGAGAATACTGGATGAGCAGCAAGGTACAACCAGCCTGTGCTACCACAGAGGGGGTTAGATTACATCAGAATCTCCAGAGCAAAGCTTGAGAGGTTCTAGTGCAATCAGAACCCAGAGGTGGCAGATCCGACTGGTTGGGCATGTGGTTGCCCATCCAGCACTTTATATAGTGTAGTAGCAATTTTTTTTTTTTTTACCTTCTTTAAATTCTAGGAAAACTGTTGTGGCCATGCGAATCTTCTCGCTCTGCCTTCTCACTCCCTGCTAGCTCCACTACATTGCTCACCTCATACCTCCATCCCTGAATCAATAAGTGACATATGATTTCCCCAGTTTACTGTTCTTGAAGTATAATAAACTGGACATTTGCTGAAATGCAGAAAAAAACACCACAGCCATTACAGCAGTTCACTCTGATTTTCAACTGCTTGGTGTGCATGCAGTGGTTGTTTCCATTTGAAACCAAACCTCATGCAGTCTCTAAAGGGTTTCAGCTTGCAATTGTACCACAAAAGGGTACAATCTCTAAAGGGTTTCAGCATGCAGTTGTACCACAGAAGGGTACAATAACCTTCCATGATTTCTGAACTGTGGTACAAAAGCATTTTGAAAGGGATGGAAATACATACACAACAATGTTGTTCTATATGCTGCAAACCTGTGCTGCTCAACTCTAGAACATGGTTCAACAATGAGTTATGTTAATGAAATTAGAGCTCTCTGATGATTGTTGTCATATCCTGGTCATCACAAGGAGGGTAAGAGGGACGGTTACCAAATGGCTCAAGCACCCCCAGCTCCAACTTCTGAAGCTCAGGGACAAGCTATGGTATGCATGGAAAGCTTCCCAGCTATGCTCTGACTTTGAAGCCTATAGGGCTTTACAGAACACTTGCAAAAAGGAGACTCGCCTGGCAAAAAGTTCTTATTACAGAAATCTACTAATTTCCTCTGCTTCAAACCCCAAATGGTACTGGTCACAAATCAAGGAAATACTTGGGAACCACAAGCCACTGACACCCGCTGACATGTATATAAATGATGCCAACTGTAACCACCCTCTCACCATTGCTAATGTGTTCAACTCCTTCTCACCTCACTACCTAATCCTACCCCCTCCTTGTGCCATAAAGTAAGGCCTGTAGCATCCCCCAGTGCCCTCACCCACCCTACCCTAGAGCTGGCTCCAGTCCCATACCTTGAAGTCCTAAAGGTATTGAAAACTATTCCGGCTAGTGGTAGCCCAGACGCTAATGGTATCCATCCAGAGATACTAAAGCAGTTTGCTGCCTGGCTTGCAGTGCCCATTACCAGACTCTTCAACCTGTCTTTAAGCACTGCCTCAGTCCCCTCGGTCTGGAAAATGGTCAGAACTATTCCCATTCTTAAGAAGGGGGATGATAAAATACTGTCCAACTACCATTCCATCTCCCTGCTCCCCACGCTCAGCAAGCTACTTGAGAAACTAGTCTATCGACAGGTCTCTGAGCACCTTCTTAAATTTAATCTTCAATCCCCTTGTCAACATGGCTTTAGGGCTGGGCACAGTACTACCACTGCACTGACCCAACTTACCAGTGATATAAAAGGTAACATGGACAAGGCCCAACTCACAGGAGCAGTGTTCATCGACCTTTCTAAAGCGTTTAACATGGTACACCACCCGCTTATGCTGACCAAGCTGCAAGCCCTAGGAGCCTCTGTCTCTATCCTATCCTGGTTTGGTAGTTACCTCAATAACTGCACCCAGGTGGTTGCTTTCCATAAGGCTCTGTCATCCCCCATTCCTATCACCCGTGGTGTCCCACAGGGTTCAATACTTGGTCCTCTACTTTTTTCCCTATTCCTTAATGGAATTCCCAGTGCTTCTCATCACAGTAACATTCTTATGTACACTGATGATCTTGTGCTCTATTATTCATCCAGATCTATGGATGACATAAACTGCAAGCTCTCTCATGACTTTCAATCCCTCCAATCCTGGCTCTTGGATAATCATCAAATCCTAAACATAGGTAAAACCCAGGCTATGCTCTTTGGATCCTCAAAAAAAGTGCCCTCCGAGGCGCCTAAGCTCCTAGTCCACTGCGGAGATGGCACTGCAATGACAAATACCTCTACCTTCAGATACCTATGGGTCATGCTTGACCCTCCTCTTGATTTTGCGGTGCATATCAATGAGGTTTGTCGAACTGTCAGCACTAAAATAGGAGCTGCCTATCGGGTGCACCACTCACTCACACCCACAGCTAGGCTATCAGTAGCTAGGAAAGTACTTCTCCCTCAACTCCTCTATGCTCTCCCAGTTCTCTACTCCACCAAGGCCAGTGTTCTTTGCAAGTGGGATACCACCTACAATCATATCTGTAGGTTCACCTTAGCCCCACCACTCACCACTGCCTACTCTACTCGGTACTAAACAGGTTGTCTCCCAATAACCTCCAGACTTATTCCATTGGGTGTCTCATTGACTCTCTTACCAGATGACCTTGCCCAACCTCATTGGCTGATTTGATTACCCCAGTCTCCCACTCACACACCCTTAGGTCCTTTTCCGTCCCAATGCTCTCTGTTCAGCCCTGTGTGACTAAAATGGGTGAACAGGCATTCTCACATTTTGCTCCTAAACTCTGGAATTCGCCCCCCCCATGTCAAAAACTCCACCTCCCACCTATCTTTCAAGTGTTCTCTGTTTTCTCACCTCTGTGCCCTAGGTAACTGCAACTGCAGGTAAGTTGACTCTCTCCTCACTGTTTAGTATTTGCGCGCTTAGATAATCCTGGTCTGGGACTGATAACGAGCATGCTCCTCCCACTAACAATTGCACTTCTTTTGCTTTGCAGAGTTTTATGTTGTATGATTCTGTTCAGCAGTATCATCACCTGATGTATTCTCAGCCTAGGCTATTATGATATTACCTGGTATTTGTATTTTGTATTTTGTTATTGCATTTCTAAATATTGTTCAATTGTTCACATCTGTATTCTCTTCTCGTTGTACTCTCCCGGGTCGTGCCTGAAAATAGGCAGGATTGTTGCCTAGTGCACTTACCCGGTGACCAAAAGCTAATAAATAAATAAATAAAATATTATTTGCCCCATAGTACCCACCTAGCAGAGGTTGGCATTACAAGCAATGCAGTATTTGATGGTGATCCAGCCTATACAGCCTTTTTGTCATGTCTTAGAGTACACGGAATAATAGCATTGAACATGTTAGCAGGATTGTAACATTAAGGGAGAGTGTGCCACACTCTCCCTGTATAGGATTAAATCTTTTCTGAAGATTTCTGGGACTTTGTTTCTCTTCTTGGTATTGTACTATTTATTTTGTTGATTTCCTTGCCTGGAATGTCACCACATTTGTGTTCCTGTAAAAACTCTGAAGGGCACAAAGATCCATAGAATGCTAATACAACAGCTGCTTACATCTGAAGATTGATAGGAGGAGTGAATACTGCAGCTGATAGCAGCAAGATCTGCTGGTTACAGATCAAGAGGTGGATGTCTGTTTTTTCTTTTGTGGGGGTTGGAGCTGCTATCTTTATCTAATCCAATTGTCCAATTGTTTAACCAGGAGTTTAAATTAAATAAATGTTGTTTTATTGGTAACCATGTAACTTGTTTTTACGCATAATCTTTGTATGTACTTTATGTATTTTAATGTCTGTACACCGGACTCTGGATCCTTTAAAAATAGTCACATTCTTATTCTTTCTAATTGAACAAAGCCCAGTAGGCACAGCTGCCTGTTTTCAGGAGCAACTCAGGAGCACTGGGGAGGTCAAGCAACTTGCTCAGTCACACAGTATGCAAGTGGAGGCTGCATGAATCAAACCCTGGTCTGCTGGATGTACCAAGTTTATTTACAGATTGTTACTCTCACCACTGGGCTAAAGATTTTGCATGAAATAAAAATCAAATCAAAAATCAAATGTAACCACGACAGAATGGATGGATCACATGATGAGTAAATTGAATAACACATTGAATTCCTGGACTAAAATGCTTGATGGCCAAATGAGAAAGGGTTATGGAGACTTTCCAAAATGTAGCATAGACTAGAACATTTTCTGTTGAGGCTTCTAGAGGACAAAGATAAAAATATATACAAAAAGACTTCCAAGCTGTTGAACAGGAAAATCAGAATTGTCAGAGCCAATGAATTTTACATGGAGTTGTATGCCCGATTAATGTAGTACTTCCAGTTAGCATGCGGTCTTGTAGCTGAATTAGCTGTCAATGTAGAAGATAACCTCAAGCTGTTAATAGTTATAATTTCTAGTGGGCTTAGAGGAGGGCCAGGAGGTTGTATTAGAATGATTAATGGTTGGACTAGAGAGTCAAGATTGAAGCAGGTAAAGATCCTGTAGGAAAAGCTCGTTTAAGTTCTGCACCTTAGCAGATGGAGGCTGAACAGGTACTTAAAGGACTGGTTGAAATGGCCTTAGAAGACTATTTTAGTGTTCGGCTGGCTTCTGGACACCATAGAGACCATGCATGATTCTAATGAAGAAATGGACTATTGGATTTGCAATATTAACTCATTACACTTAATGACAGACTCAGGAGGTGGAAGAGCAGTCAGCATTTGCCTGATTCACAGTTGAGAGGGATTCAAATAATTGTCTTTGGTAAATTTGATGTAAAGGGTATTTTCTTGGCTTTTAGTGCTGAGACTAGTTTGAGCACAGTATAGTTCATTCTTTGAAAGTTAGGCCTTTAGATCAGATCTAATCGATTGAGTATAGTTAAAACTTTTCAGAGATGTATGGCTCTGAGTCTTCTGATTCAATCTCTATAGATTAATTACAAACATATGCACATACGAAATTGCTTGCAGAAAAAGGTCCACAGGTCTATCAAGTCTGCCTAATTGTGTAGCTCTTGGTTTCATATTACTACAGCTTCTCAGCAGATGAAGATGACATGGCTTCCATAAGACGCCAGGTAGTTCTAGCTGTACTGCTGGTGTGAGTTGAATAGGCAGGCTTCTGAGGCAGAAGGCAATAGCTAGCCTAACGCAATGCATTTGTTGTACTTAGGCCCTGCTTGCTATAGTATTGGAGCAGGGAAACAGCAAATGTAGGAGCGGGATGTGGGCAAAATCTCTACTGGCAACAGCTGTGGAGAGGCAGGGTACTGTGGTGCCAAAATTAGCTGCTCTGCTAGTGAGTAGAAATCCATATTGCAAAACAGAATAGGCAAGCAGTAGACACTGCATGAAAATCTGCTTAAACTGTGGCCATACTGGTGATCAGAAATAAGTAGATAAGAAATGAGAGAAGCAGCCAGATTTGTGTAACAGTCCACTTTGAGCAGCATGCCTGTCTTGTATGAAGTTGCTTTGTCAATGCCTCTGTTACACAGAGCCTGCAGTAAGCAGGAAGTGCGAGAAAATCTAACAGAGCTTTTTAAGGTAAACTCTGCATAAAAGTCAGAAGGTTGCTTAGCATTTTGGCTGCTGATTTGCATGGAGCCTGGTCGGACAAAGGGTGCTGTAACATGTAGTAGATGAGTTCAGGCTACTGCAATTGGTGCTTTAAGTACAGTGCTCCCACATGGAGTGGACCTTTCTTTATTTATTTCAAACTTTTTATCAGGAAAGGCATACTGATCTGGTAACAGCTCATTTCCTGGGGGGAGATACAGAGGTGCAAAAATACAAATACACAGAGGTGCAAACATACAGGTAATACCAAGTGATAAGCATGAGAGTTAACATATTAAATAAGCGCAAAGGCAAAGCTAATTGTGCGGTAAGTACACAGTGATGCATACAATACTGAAGAAAACAATTTGCAGAGTACAAATGCAATAGAGGTAAAATGGCGCAATGACTGGAAATGAGAAGGGTGAATGAGGGAGTTTCACTAATGTGGGCGCAGAATGACAAGGAAGCAGGAAATGTCAGGCAGCAGGGCTCACTATCAGGAGCAGCTACAGGAATGAGTCGAGAAACGATGTAGGAGAGATTGAAAAGAGTGAGAGGAGACGGCTGAGCAGATAGTAAGTGGGAGATAGCCCCATAGTTTGGGGAACCAGAAACAGAAGGCACTGTGGCGACTTGACAGTGGTGAGCAAGAGTCTACAAAAGAGAGCCCAAAAGTGAGTGCAAGAGCTGCGGCTGGTGGCAGGAGAGAGAGGAAAGAGACTACTGAGCAGAGCTGTTGATGCTGTTTTAGGAAAACAAGAAGCTGAAGACCTTGGCAGGAGGCCAGTTAGTTAGAAACCAAGAATGGTATGGGCAGGTTCAGCTGCAGAAGGCTTGGAGAATGGCAGGCAGCAACAAACAGGGAGAAAAGCAAGAAAAAAGGGCCAAGAGAAAGACTGGTAGAAGTGTTTGAGCTCAACACACATAAGATGGGGCATTAGAGCCTAGAGGGATAGGTAAGCCCAGGATAAAAACGGGAAGTAGGAGTAGGAGCCTGATTTGGCTCCCTCACTGACCCCAGGCCCAGCCTTAAAAACATTAACGATGTTACTATGTTTCTATATGGTGCAGGCATCACACCTCTATTCATTGACCCAATAAAAACATTTTTTGATGTTTTAACCAGGCCCTCATTTATTAATCAGGTTCAAGCAATTCCACTTACAAATCTTTAAAATGCACAAGTTACAGTTTTTGGGGGGCAACCATATTTCGGTACATTCTTGCATCAGTTTTGATCCATTGTCATCGACTTATGGCAGTAGCTAGCCAAAACTGAAAACTGCCACAACTGTGCAGAAATTAGGGTCAACATTAATTGTCTTGGGGCAGAAAAACTATATTCAATACGAAATAATTGAGCATTACAACAGAGATGTAAACAGCTATAGTTGTAGGTATAGTGTTTCACAGTTTAGTTGATAATCAGATAATCTGGCAACATCTATTATTGATTTTATAACTATTTATAGATTAAAAGTTTGGCAAATTTCTTACGAAGCCATACTCTGACTTAACCACTGACTTCCCAAAATACATATAAAAAGAAAACAAATTCTCATGGAACATAACATAAATGTGTCCTGTTGTGGCAGAGAAGGGGTTAGCACATTAACAGGGAATGTATTCAAGTACACCAGTATAAAAATCATGCTTTTATTCTGTTCTTTCCTGACTCAGTGATAAAAGCACATATGCAAGAAACTGACCCTGTAATGCAGTTGCTATAGTTAGCACAGCTGTCTTTGCAGTCTTTGAAAAAGTGTCATTTAAATAGAATTACAGTATTTTTTGAATTTTCATTTTGTGAAAATTAGAGAATAAGCATTTTTTGATTAGCACTAAATAACTACTTGGAACTAATTCAATGCATATACATCTAATGGATTTTCAATTAGCCTATTATCGCTAGTAATATCAAATTAAAAATCTGTTGTCTGTATCCCTTAGCATCTGCTTAAGAGGTCTTTTGGCAAGTTTTTTGAGAAAAATCAGGAAGAGATTTTCATTAATGAAAAACATGGAAAGATGTGCAACTTCTGAACTAGCCAATCTTATACAACTGCCTCTCTCCATGGCAAAAGTAATTCAGCACTTACAGTACAGTGCTGTTCTTCACAGTGAAGAAGATGCCTCTATAAAAAAAATAGTTTTAGTAGTATGACCCTTCAATACAAGGTTGCTACAAGTTGGAATGGACTCCCCCCCCCTTTTCTTCGAGATTTAAAACTATCCACTACAGAGCACAAAACAGCAGTAAAGCAGGAGTTGTGTTTTAGATGTCAATGTAATAGGTGAACCCTCCCCACACAATATCCACACATGATATTTTATACAAAAGATGTTGTAATTGACTGAGTTCTTATTCTGTGTTGTTATGTAGTTGAAATAGTGGTATATGTATTAGCTACGCATGAATGACATGTGTTCTATGATTATTGTGTACTGTAACTTTAGCAATTTGAACTTTGTACAAACAGATTTGTCTTGTAAATAGGGATTCTTTGAACTCTAATGGCTAAAATTCTGTATAAATAAACATTTACCACTACTACTACTACTATTCATCCTCCAGTGGCCAGGACAAATGGCTGGGGCCAATTTACTATCCTGCAAGACTACTTCAGTAGCCAAACAGATCCTTGCTCCAGACTTGAGATCCCTCCTATCAGGAGACTCCAAAGATCAGTAGGAACACCAATCAGGAGCCAGAAGATAGGGACAGACCCATTTAAAAGACCTTCACTACCAAGCGTCTCCAGTGAGAGTTGCACAGCAGCTGTAGTGGTGGTTTTCCATCAGTGAGTCAGGAGAATGATACAGTAGTCCAGCGTGACAATCTGATCTATAATGCCCACCTTCTGGCTATAAGTATCAGTCATTAAGGTGTCTTTATTGAACCTTCCACCTATCTTGACTTTATCACTTTGGTATTAATACTCATAGTTCTTTCTTGCATTGCCATATACTGTACCTCTATATATTTGCAACTATGCTTTCATTAAAATTGAAGATATTTCTTTTTTCTTGAATTTGCACTGTTACCAACTTATAAGATGTGGCAGTTCTGTGACCTACAAATCTGGGAACATCTATATAAAAGTTGTTAAGCTGCATCAGTTCCTTTGTGGGAGATAAAGCTGTAAATGGTTTTCTATTTTGATAGAAAGGCTTCACTCACATTGGCCCACAATGCTATGAGCTAAACATTCCATTCTTAGTATTTATGTCAACTCCTGCCTCCATTCATTTGTTGAAGGTGCTCTGCTTTCTACCCATAGCTTTCATATGACATTTTTAATTGAGGTGCCTTTTAGAGAACTGTTTTTTTTTTGTTCATTATCCAGGGATGGCAGCACTGGAGGTGAGGCATCATATTCCTTCCAGGGGTACGCAGCAGGATGAAAGGACACATCTGGTGTTTCACCTGGCCACAAATGACTTGGAGGAGAAGAACAGTCTGATGGAGGTACAGGCAAGGTTTGAGGAACTTGCCAGGTTCTAGATGAGCAACACTGTTTTTCCTTCTAGTACCAAGAGCGAGCACACCCAGAAAGGAGAAGATAAGGCCATTCAACAATTGGCAACAAGGCTGGTGCAGCTGGATGGGGTTCAGCTGGATAGGTGACTGGTGCTCTACATGGGAGGAGGAGGGACTGTATGCCCAAGACAGGCTGCACCTGAAGCCTTCAGGGGCAGCTGCACTAAAGAGTAAACGGGGGGATTTCATGGCAAGGAAGTTCAATTTGAACTAAATAAGGGGGGGGAGCTAAGGACAGGGCCATCCTTACATGAGGCAGAGCAGAGAGGCTATCAGCCCCCACAAGTCTCAACGCTCATCAAGGGAACAGTTAGCAGCAGGGAAGGACGGGATGGGGCTACATGTTGGAGGCTTTGGTTGCAAATGCCAGGAGCCTGGGTAACAAAGTGGGAGAACTGGAGGCCACCATGATGGAGGAGAACCTAGACATTGCAGCAGTGAATGAAACTTGGTGGAACAAGCACCACACCTGGGAGATGGTGATCCCAGGGTATCATTTGTTTAGGATGGATTGGGAGGGGAAAAAGGGGGTGAGGGGTGGCATTATATGTCAGGGAAGGGATTGGGGCCATGGAAGAGCAGGATGATGAGGAGGGGTGAACAGAGATAATGTGGGTCATCCTAGACAGGGGGCAGGGGGAAACCTGTGCATTAGGGTAGTCTATAGGCCTCCTATGCAGGGGGGAAGTAAGGGGTTAGACACTTTGTGGAATTCGTAGTAAAGATGGCACAGAAAGGGGAAATTGTGCTAGTTGGGGCTTTTACCTTCTGGACATCAACTTGGAGGCCTAGACAGCAATCTCCACAAGGAGTAGGGGCATTGCAGAGGCTCTTCAGGGCATATTCCTGCAGCAAAGGGTCAGTGAGCCCACTAGGGGTATAAACCTGTTGGATGTGGTCCTCACAAATAGGGACAGTGTGGAGGAGGTGGAGGTTGGGGAAGAGCTTGGCACCAGTGACCACAGGGCTGTCAGGTTCAGGGTGAGAGTGGGCAGGGTGAGGGTTAGGATGAGAACCAAGGTAATGGACTTCAGGAAGGCTTACTTTCATGGAATGAGGAAGGTAGTTAGGGAAGAAATGTTGAGGGTAGGGGATGCGCAGGGGGTGGAGGAATTATGGGCAGCCATCAAGAGAGGGGTATTTAAAGCCATGGACTCATGTATAAGAAGGGTAAGAAAGACTAGAAGACAGAAAATACCTCTATGGCTCACTATAGAGGTGGTGTTAGGGGTCAAGGAGAAGAATAGAGCATTCAAGAGGTACAGGAGGACACAAAAGGATAAGGACAGGGAAGCCTACAGGGAAAAAAAAAGAGGCAGGGAAAAATATAAGGAGGGCTAAGGAGGCCACTGAGGAGAGGATAGCGAAGCAGGCAAGGGGGAGAACAAAACCTTCTTTAGGTACGTTGGAGAAAGGAGGAGGGCACAGCATGGGACTGGAAGGATAAGGAGGGAAGTGGAACATTACTGGAAGGGGATTTCAAAAAAGCAGAGGCATTAAATAGCTATTTTGCCTCAATCTTCATAGAGGAAAGAGAGGGCAGGGGACCAGGATGGGCTGGGGAAGGGGATAGCCACAGGCAGGTGGGTGTGGCAGAATGCCCAGCTGAAGAAGTAAGGGAAGAGCTGGGTAGACTAAGGGTGGACAAGGCAATGGGGCCTGATGGAATACACCCAAGGGTTCTCAAGGAGGTGAGGAATGAACTGGTGCCGCATCTGGTGAGGCTGTTTAACTTGTCCTTGGTCACAGGGGTGGTGCTAATGGACTGGAAGAGGGCAGAGGTGGTCGCACTACATAAGGGGGGGTGGAAGGACGAGTTAAAACTACCATCCCATTTGTCTTACCTTGGTGGTGGGGAAGGTAATGTAACACTACTTAAGATCAGGTTGATAGAATACTTTGAGATGAATGACATGCAGGATGACAGGCAGCATGGCTTCACCAAGGGAAGGTCGTGTCAGACTACCCTGATAGAGTTTTTCGATGGGGTGACCCAGATAGTGGACCAGGGAGGAGCGGTGGACGTAGCCTATCTGGATTTCAGTAAGGCCTTTGACACCGTTCTGCATGGTCGAATGGTGCATAAGTTGGACAGACTAAGGGTGGACCTCAGGAACACCAGTTGGGTAGAAAACTGGTTGAAGAGAAGGAGTCAGACGGTGGTTGTAAATGGGACACATTCCTGGAAACAGGTGGTGACCAGTGGGGTGCCACAGGGGTCAGTGCTAGGACCAATACTTTTTAACATCTATGTTAGTGACCTAGCAGAGGGTCTGGAGGGATGGATGTGCCTGTTCGCAGATGATACAAAGTTCTGCAATAGGGTGGATTCACCTAGTGGGGTGCAAGCCATGAGGCGGGACCTGGAGAGGCTGGAGAGGGGGTCTGACACCTGGAAATTGAAGTTTAATGCACAAACGTGCTCACTGATGCACCTGGGGAGGAGGAATAGGAGGGAAACTTACTCCCTTGTGGGGGTGGTGATTAAGGAGAAGGAAACGGAAAGGGACCTGGGAATTATGGTATCACGTGACCTCAAGGTAGGCAACCAGTGTAGCAGGGCGGTGGGAAAGACAAATGGAATATTGGCTTGCATTGTGAGTATTTTCAATAGCAGGAAGAGGGAGATGCTAATGCCGTTATATAGAACCATGGTCAGGCCACATCTGGAGTATGGGGTGCAGTTCTGGAGTCCTCACCTATGAAGAGATATTGAGTTGATAGGGTACAGAGAAGGGCAACCAAAATTGTATGAGGGATGCAGGAAGTACCCTATGAGAGAAGATCGAGAGGGCTGAATTTGTACCCTCTGGAGACTAGGAGGGAGAGGGGGGACATGATTGAGACCTTTAAGTATCTGAAGGGAATAAATAAGGTAGAGGGTAACAGCTTGTTCAAATTGAAGAAGGGAGTGAACACAAGGGGACATAGCTTCAAACTGGAAGGTGATCAATACAGAGGAAATGTCAGGGGACAGTTTTTCACGGAGAGGGTAGTGGAGGCCTGGAACAAGCTGCTGGAGGAGGTAGTGGTAGCTGAAACAGTGGAGGGATTCAAGAGGGCTTGGGATAGATTTAAGGGGTTTGGAAAAGAGGGTGGAAGCATAACAGAAGTGGGGAGGTAGGGTGCTGGGAAGACTAGATGGGCCATGGGGACTTTCTAAGCCATCACATTTCTGTGTGTATTCTAATATTTTCATTAATCAAAGGTTCTGCTGCTCAACAAGATAAATCAGAACATTTCCCCTTGGTGCAATAAATGTAAGAAGCAAAGGAGTATCCTAAGCAATGTTATAGCCTCTTGTAGTAAAATCAAACCCTTTTGGAATAAAATCTATGATAATCCAGTCTTCATCAGTTCCTCGTCTAACCACTTAGTTGACCATAGCTTCATATGTGTAGTGTACATGTCTTGCTGATATTCTGTACAGATGTTTTGATACCTTTTTCTTTGACCAACAGTTTCATTGAACAGATTGCCTAAGCATCCATCATTCATCTTACATAATATCAGGGAATATCACATCTGAGATCACCTTTAATGTCTATATGTCTGTTATATGACAGAACAATGCACTACTTAGCCACTCCCAATCCTTCTTGTTAAGAACTACTCCATGTTCATTGGCCAGTATTCAGTCAGGTGTTTTCTCTCCAATAGTTCCTTGGAAATGTGCCTGAAGTGTGGGATATATAATGGACAGTGCCAGGAGCACTGCAGAGTTTTCCTCTCTTCATAGAAATTGAAAAGCTTGTTTCTAGACAACGTTCAAACTGAGATGACTAGTCACAGTCACATCTCTGTATCATACAAGAATGGTGACGGTGCCTTTGTGATGCAATCAGTCTTCAATAAAAAGAACAGAACTCAGAGCTGGAGATGAAAATAAAATATTAGAGTTTGTTAGATGTTGCTCATTTACCCTGTTTAGGTATGACACATGCAGAGCTGGCCTCATTGCTCTGTTTGGGAACAAGATATACAAAGCTCCATAGACAGGTTTCTTATGTTGTACCCTAGAATGGAGAAGAAGGCTTCTAATAGTTTTGGAGATGCTGGGCTGCATGACACGGTTTTCACTTAATAAAAATTTTAGCTGCTTCAGTACTTCTACTTTTTGACATTTCTTCTTGAATGCAGGCATGCAGTGTTGTTGCTTGGCAACTCTTTTAATTATGATTGCTAACGACTGCAGTATGTGGCCATTTAGCAGGCAATTAATTGACCACAGTATGTCTCTGTTATATGTGAATGTTCAAAATTCCCAAAATTAGACTTCATGTGTCTAGTCAGGCTTAGAGACCTTGCAAATATCTAAGCTGCAGAAAGTAAGCACTGTACTATTTAAAATATCTAATTTTGCTGGCCCATGTGCACAAAGGTGGATCTTGTGACAGCGAACCGGGTTTGCACCCCTAGACTAGGTCATCTTAGGGTCATCTGAGGGATTGCTGTTTTCCTCTGGGGTGGGGGGAGTGGTGCAGTGCCCGGTGTTAATTGTACTGCCTTACCTCTCTCATTGTTTAAATGTGTAGATGTATTCTGCAAATCTCCACCCCATCACTCTGGTGCCCTTCTCATAGGGATATAGGCCATTCCACTTGAACATCATCTAGCCCATCCAGGTGTGGCCTCAGTCCCCTAAGAACCTACCCCCGCCCTGCAACAACCCTTTAGACCTACATTATGTATATCCTAAACTACACCATACTATTATGAAGTATCTATGGTAGGACCTGAGAAAAACAGAAACACATAATTTGACAGCAGAAAAATACTGCTTAGCCCACCTATTCTATCCAGGTGTTTCCTGCCTATTCTATCTCTGCAGACCCTATCTGGTCACCGTTAACCCTCCCATCTCTCTGCATCCTATTTAATATACCTCTATGTCTATTTAGTGCATGCTTGAAGCCCCACTGTTCTAGCATCCACCTCATCCACTGGCAAACTACTGCAGGCATCCACTACCATTTTGGTGAAGAACTATTTCTTCACATCACTCTTGACCCCCCCCCAGCTTCACTGCATGCCCCCACCAGTTCTGGTACTTGTACTCATTTGAAAGAGACTCCCCATCTCCACTCTGTTTACCCCTTTGAGATACTTGTAGGTCTCTATCATATCGCCTCTCTCTCCTTTCTTCCAGGAAGTAGATGTTGAGATTTCTTAATCTCTCCTCATTGGGTTTATCATGTAAACCATGCACCATTTTAGTTGCCCTCCTCTGGACGACTTCTACTCTGTCTATATCCTTTCTGAGGTTTCACTCTACAAAACTGAATACAGTACTGTAGGCGTGGCTGCACCAGAGAATGACATAATAGCAAATCCACCTTCCTCTTCCTGCTGGAGATACCACTCCCTATGCAACCCCGCATTCCACTAGCCCTACCCACTGCCTTGTCACATGCCCTGCCACCTGGAGGTCCACAGATGTTACAACTCTTGGGTCCCTTTCCTGCCTTGTGACTGTTAGTATTTTGCCCACCCATCCTATACTCAGCACTGAAGTTTCTATATCATGGGTGCATTATTTTGCACTTATTGACATTGAACCCCAACTACCATGTTTTTGACCAGTCCACACGTTTTTCAAGATCCTTTTCCTTTGTTCCCACCATTTTCTAAGTGTCCATCATATTTCAGATTTTAATATCATCAAAAAAAAGGCATATCTTCCTTTCCAAGTCTTCTGCAATGTCATGTAAAAAGATATTGAAGAGGACTGGTTCCAGTAGCTAGCCCTGAGATAACCCATTTTTCACACTTCCCTCTTTAGAATGAATGTTATTAACAACAACGTTCTGTCTCCTATCCTTTAACCAGTTTCTAACCCAAGGTACCCCTGTGGATCCCACTCCTAGGTTGATCAACTTTCTAATCAGCCTTCCATGCAGCGCCATGTCAAAGGCCTTGCTAAATTTTAAATAGGCCATGTCCACTGCTCTCCCCTGATAAATTTTCCTGGTCACCCAGCCAAAGAAATCTATTCCATTTGTTTCCCATACCACCCCCCCCCCGTGAAGCCATGTTTTCTGTGATGATGTATTACATTTGATTCACGATAGTCTAGCAGCCTTCCTTTCAGTAGTGTTTCCAGTGTTTCCATCAATTTTCCTATCACTGAAGTGAGACTGACTGGTCTATAGTTGCTAGCCTCCCCCTGCTGCTATTCCCATGTTGAGGAATGACATCAACCCTTCTCCAGTCCTTTGGAGCCACTCATATTTCAGTAGGTTGTTAAGAGGACCTCAGAAAATGTTATTGCTTTTTCCTTCAGTGTCCTGCATAGGCATGGAAGCCCTCCTTTATGACTTCCATGCTTCTCTTATCTAGACTGTTTGTGTCCACATGTACCACCATGCCTGGTCTCCTTCTTCCCTATGAGTGCCACCATCCTGATCCTGAGTTCATCTGCTGTTACATAAGGGTGACAGCACACTACCTCTTGGCCATCTGAGGTGGGACCTGCCATCCCCTCTTTCCCCAGTAATGCAGCTCTCAAATCCTAGTACCTTTCTCTGCCCACTTTGGGACCACCTTCCCTAGCTGGCTCATCACAAACAGATGGTATCTCCCTTTCAGACATCATTTTCTTGTCCCCTCAGTGTGGGCATCAAGGAGACTTACTTACAACAGAGGTACATACTTGTTGGAGAGTTAAACACTGTGTCCCACTGGCTTTCTTCCCTTTCCTTCTCCTAATACTGTCCATCCTCCTCTGCTGGCCTGAGGGGTCTTTTGTGGTGTTGGAGTCTGTAGTATGTCTATCACCTCACTTGCTCTGACTTTTAAGTAATATATCTCAGCCCTTGCAGCTTCAACCTCAGTACTTAGGGCATGAAACATCCTACAGTTGAGACAGTGGTCATTTTCTCAGAGTATCCTCTAGCTCACCACTGTCCTGCAGTCCATGTACTCCACCCATTCTCCCAATAGTGTCCCTCCTGCATGTCTGTGTGTAGTGTAGTTGTGTGAATACTTTCATAACCTTACCCTGAAATGGATTTTAGCATGCTGGACCCATGATAGTTGAGCATATTTCCCACCCCCTGGTAAATTGCATCCCCATATTTTTAGAGCTTAACTCATTCAATCCTACGGCACATATATGAATCAAAACATTCTATGTTTAGGCTTTTTCAAAATGGCAACTTCAGCCTGAGTGAGTTAAGGTATCAGAACATTCTGAATTCCATGTTAAATACTCTTGACCAGTATAAAACAATTGATTTCTATGGACAAGATGTCAACAAGTTTCATACTTGTTGCAAGGTAGCTTCCTCTGCAACACAGAAGATGCTTTAAAAGATTTGAACACACTGTATACAAAGCAGAAATTAAACAAATAATTGAACTCCGAAAAGTTAGGATCTCCAATTAGATGACAGCAGCAGACAAGAATCCAAATTACGGTATGCACTAGATAATAGTCACCAAAAATGTTCAAAAGTACAAACAAAATCCACCAAAAACATCAAATGGAGCAGTCCAATAACAAAGCTCATTGCAAAGTCAAATTAATCCTGCAGGAACACCACAAACATAAAAATATACCACTGACTTCTTGGCACACTCCACACTGAAAAATTGGCAATCTGGTGAAGCCAAACAGCTAACAGGATTTCAACCTCCTTATGATCATGAATCACAGAAAGCAGACAGTAGCAAACGTACAATTTCAATGAAAAAATCATCCAAAATAATGTCAGTCTATGATAAACAATAAACATAATCAGTTCAAAAGATTTTTTGACAAAAAAAAACAAAACAAAAAATATTTTACAAAAAGTAACATTAGTAAAGGAGCACAAGCTGATAGCAAATGAATGAAGTGACCATCTTGACAACCAACATGCTTGAATTGTTGTAGAATTTAGTTAGTAAGAGCAATACATGTTTTCAACCTAGCTACAACTGATAGAACCCAAACTGAGCATGCAGACTAAGTCAAATACTGTAAAGTTCACCTTCACTACTTCCAAACCGTAGCAGGGCAATTAAATGCTCATCAAGAAAATGCACCAGAGGTGAGGCATGTTGTATAGAATCACTACCTGCCTAACTTCCGAAACCAGCATCACTATAGCCCAGCAGATCCTGCTACCAATCCTTGATTATGGGTCCCTAGATTGTGACCTTGCCCCTGCTCTAATTTTGCAAAGGAAAACTTGTAATATAAAATTATATTATTATGAAATCATATTGCTAAATTTGCTCTGATGTCCAACACAAGAACTCATGGATACATAGAAGGTAACAGCAGAACAAGACTTATTATCCATAACATCTGTTCTTTATGGGAATCAGCATCCTATATGAAGTCTGATATGTGCAACACCTTGCAGGATGAGGTTTTACTCCTTTGTTCTGCTCCTCAAATCTATATTATCCCTCTGTGTCTATCCCATGACACCTATTGTTTCTGCTTCCACCACTTCCTTGGGCAATTAGTCTGCTCTACCACCCACTCTGTAAAGAAAAAATTCTGACATTTTTCTTAACTCCCCCCAAGATAAAAACATAGAAACATAGACTTTGATGGCCGATAAGGACCACTTGGCCCACCTAGTCTGCCCATTTCCCTACCTATTGGATAAGCTGCAGATCCTAGTTAATCAACAGCCTACTTACTCCTACCCCCACCAGAATTGCCTTATGGCTGTCCCATGCATTCTTGAATTCTCCCACAGTGTTTTGCCCCATGACCTCCTCTGGAAGACTGTTCCATGCATCCACTACCCTTTCTGTGAAAAAACACTTCCTTACATTGACCCTGAGCCCAACAATTTCCACTCATGTCCCATAGTTAAAATGTTTTCATTTCTAGTCAATAGTTGCCCTATATCTACCCCTTTTAGAAACACATATGATTCTATCATGGTCCCTCTCACCCTTCTTCCCTTCAAACAGTACATAATAAGATCTTGGAGTTGTCCCTCATATGTCTTTACCAGTATACTGTGTATAGGGTGACCATGGTTGAATGCTTACTAAAAGGGTGTCTCAATCATGGCGCCTGTGTACAGGGCTACCTGGCAGGGTAGTGAGTGGATACTGGGGTAGGGTGAATGGATGTACACGCATATATATGCGTGCAGGGGGGAAGGTATGTGGGAGGGGGTGTGGTGGGCAGCTGCTGAGCTGGACCACTAGCATGGTGGGGTGGGTGGTCACTTGGGAGGTGCAGGGTGCAGGGTTTAGATCCGGGATGGTGCATTTTTTTTTTTTTTGCTAGCAGGCAGTTTGTATTTTTTCAAGTTTTTCATCCCCCCGACATGCACCCCCTGGAGTTGAGAATCCATTAGTATGGGGTGCGGGGGGTGCCAGTGTTCATGAAGTGGGATCCCAAGAACCTCATGTTGAAAATTTGGTGCAAAAAGAACCAAAAATGACTGTGTTACAAGAGTGTGCTGCACAGTTTATATGCAAGTTCATAGGTTCACCAATTTTTAATATTTTCACTCCAGATTTTCAACATTGCAATTTTTTCACACCTCCTCATGAACAATGCAGCTCTCATTTTTCACATCCTGCCAAAAATGTGTTTTTGCACCTGTGGCGTAGAATGGCACTGTCTCTGTGCGAAATCAACTTTCAGGACGGATTAATAAAATCACAGTGCCAGAGTTCATGAGGGAAGGTCTCAAAAAGCCCATGTTGAAAATTTGGTGAAATAATTCTAAACAATGACCGTGTTACGAGCCTGCATTGTGCAGGTTATATGTACGTGCTTAACTACGACAATTTTTCATATTTTAACTCCAGATTTTCAACACTACCATTTTCACACCTCCTCATGAACAGTATACACCTGTCAGTTTTCACATCCTGACTGAAACATGTTTTTGCACCTATTGCTCAGACTAGTGCAACCGCTTTACAAAATCAACTTTTGGGACAGATTAATAAAATAACAGCACCAGTGTTCATGATGTGGAGTCCCCAAAAGGCCATGTTGAAAATTTTGGTAAAAAGATTCCTGAAAATGCCCAAGATATGTACGACCATTAAATTTATTCTATGCATGCACATAACTTTGCGGGATTCGAACCCTGCACTGCCACAGTAAAATAAGGATACTATTATACTGTCTCAAAAAGAAGGGAAATTCATTGCAAAAACTACATTAATGCATCAGTTAGGAATTTTATTAAATCATCAAAAGCTGGGAAATTCGATGTCAGGGTTCCCACCCTACCACCCCACCCCACCCTTCACACTCAAACAGGCATCGGGGTGTGCCATGGGGTCATCAGGCCTAACTCTCACTCCATTCTCCTATACTGTACCATGTCAGCTTGTTTACACATGGAATGGGGTGAGAGTTGGACCTGATGACCCATGGCACATTCTGATGCCTGTTGGTGTGTGGAGGGTGGGGGTGACAGGGTTGGGAACCCTAACATCAATTTCCTAGCTTTTGATGATCTAATAAAAACCCTAACTGATGCATTAATGTGCTTTTTTGCAATGTGATCTGCTACACTATAGCAACAAGCAGCGCAGTTTCATTCATTAGAAGACGGCGCTCGGCAGTAGAGGAGAGAGGGTTGTGCTGTGCTGTACAGCAGACGGAGTCAATTACTTTCTTCTAATAAGGAGAATTGGGTGCTGGGTGTGGAGTGCGGGGAGGGGCAATGGATGAACAGAGTGGTCAGGTCACTGCTCATTGTTGCTGGAGGGGGATTTCTCTGTATTCTTGGGGTTGCTGCCTCTCGCTTAAATTTGGGTTATTATTCTATATTCTTGGCAATGCTGCCGCTCACTTAAATTTAGAAGAGTACTCTGCATTCTTGGTACACTTCCACTCACTTAAATTAGTTTATAAGATGGGAGCCAGCCATGGAGGCGGGAGGGTTCTGTCAGTCCCTGTTAAAAAAATTTTTCCAGCAGACAAACAAACAAATTGTGGGTGCTGGTTGCGTAGAAGGGTGGGATTTAAATAGGTGTTACTGAAAGAAGTTGCTGAATTGAAAGCACATAAGGCTATGGGACCAGATGAGGTACACAGCAGGATATAAAGGGATCTGAGGGAAGTGCCAGCATTAAACAAGCAACCAATGTTGGGCATTGACAAATGCTTGTTTAGGTATTCCTTATTAAGAACTACTGTCACTTTCCCAGAATGCTACTCAATCAAACTGGCCTATAGTTGCCTACACAATGCTTTGTTCACTTTCTGTAAAGGTTTTACTACAGCATCTTTCCAGTCCTATGGAGACCTCCCTGTACTGAATACACTGATTTATTTATTTATTTATGCTGACATTAGCCCAGCCAATTATTTGGCATATCCCATAAGAACACGTGGGTGGATATTATCTGGGGCTGGTGATTTGTTTACTTTAATGTTATTCAGTTTGTTGTATACTACTGTCTCTTCGATAATTATACCTGATGTTATTTTCTCCTCAAAGTACCCCCCCATGGGTTATTATTATTAAATACCAAGCAAACAAAAGTATTAAAGGCATCTGCCAGTATTTCATTGCCTTCTATCTATCCTATGCCTGTTATCAGTGGACCCACACACCTATCTGTTTTTCTTTTGGTGTTTACTTATGCGTAGAGATTTTTGTAGTTTGTTACTGCATTCTTGACTATTTATTCCTCCTTCTGTTTTTTTGCGTCTTGATTTCTGATTTACAGTTCCTTTGTATCACCTTGTATTTTTGACCATCTCCTTTCTCGCCCCTTTTAAGTTTTCTGTGAAGCTTTTTTTTTTTAACCAAATGTCTAATTTTCCAGGTGAATTGGTGGCTTTTCCTTTACCAGTGTACTTTTTAACAGTTGGGACATGCTTCTCTATTATACTGCTGACCTGATTTTTTAATATTGTCCATTGTTCATCTATGCTCACATTTGCCATGTCCTGTTGCCAGTTTCATGAGTCAATCATGTCCCTCATTTTGTTAAACTTTGAAAGACTAAAATCTTTACAGACCGTGCTACCGTATTGTATGTATGTTCTATTAATTTTAAAATTAGCCATGTTAAGGTCACTGTTACTTATTGCTTCCCTCGTTTTACAATCACTGACCAACATTTTTTAAATTTGAAATTACTATGTCCAGAATTATTTTACTGTATCTTGTCTCCCCTATGTGCTGAGCGAGGTTGTTCTCTATCATTGGCAAATTAAACAGTTTTTCCTGTATATGTGATCCACTGTTCACCTTCCAGTTAATTCCTGGCATATTTAAATCTCCTAGCAGTATTGCATCTTTAGGGTTAACTATAGTGGCACGTGCCTGTGTATACTGTGTTTCTCTTTTTAACTTGGCCCGGGTCTTGACCTCACCCACCAGACAGAATCATAGGACTGGTACAACCACCTTACTCAACCTCATCTTTACTAACAGGCCTGACAAAATTACAGACATCAACGTCCTATCCGACTCCTTAGTGACCACTCCTCTGTCACCTGCCACTGGTCCACTAAATCTCCCCTGACCCAGACAAAATAAAAAAACACTGTTCACCGTGTTCTCAAGAAGGGACAACTCCACCAGTTAATAGCCCATCTCCGCAACCAGGATTGGTCAGTGCTGAACACTGCAACCTGTGTTGACCATGCACTGAGCCACTTTATATACAAGTTTAACACTGCTTGTGACATTTTTGCCCCCAAGAAAATGATAAAGAAAAATGTAGCTTTTAACCCATGGATCACTCTCTCACTTCTTACCCTGATGGCTGACAGAGATCACCTGTGGCATATAGCACAGGCCACTGGTAACCCCGCACATTGGCAAAATTACAGGGCAGCCAGAAACTTCTGCACCCTAGCCGTCAGGCAGGCCAAAAGAAACTATTACAAGGGAAGCACTCTCTAACTCATGGGGTGACAGTGAAACATTTTGGGACAACCTAAAAGAACTCAATGGGAAGCCCAGCAAATCCCCTCCTTCCATGCTATATGTGGATGGATCTATCACCCAAGATCCCATGATCACAGCTAACACACTCAACAGTGCCTTCACCGATCTAAGTGGTGTACTCCCCCCAGACTTCTTTGGCCCCCTCCCCCTCCACACCTGGACTTTCCAGTACAGACATGCCCCCAGCTCACCCTCTTTCCATCTCAAAACAATATCCCCCAGTACTGCCAAGAATTATCTGTCCAAAGTCTTACGTAAATCGCACTACAGCAGTGACTCGCTTGATTTGAAGCTGCTAAGCATAACATTGGATGCAGTTATATTGCCCCTTACAATAATCTTGAACAAATCAATCTGCCTAGGGCAATTCTCCTCTCAGTGGAAAGCTGCTATAGTTACTCCAGCACATAAGAGTGGCGACCGTACTCAGCATTCTAATTACTGCCCCATCTCCATCCTCCCTCCTTTCTCAAAAGTATTGGGGAGAATTGTAGCTGACCAGCTAACAGAGTTCCTTGCAAAGTACAATATTCAATGCCCTGAACAGCATGGGTTCAGGAAAAATCATAGCACCACATCTGCCCTTCTTCAGTACACTGACTTTATCCACCATGCCCTTGATCGGAAGCACTTAGTCTGATCAGTGTACATTGATCTCATTAAGGCTTTTGATACTGTCAACCACACCCTGCTCCATGACTGCCTCATCACCATCAGTGCCTCCTCTGGAGCTGCGTCCTGGTTTAAAAGTTACCTTGAAGGCAGATCCCAGCAGGTACAAATCAGTGACAAACTGTCCGCCAGTAAACCTGTCCAGTCAGGGGTCCCTCAAGGATCTATCCTAGGTCCATTACTGTTCAGCCTCTTCCTCAACTCTCCACCTCTTGCATGTCCCGGTGACCTTCTCCTATATGTGGATGATGCAGTATTATTCACCAGCCACCAGGACCCCCAGGTATTAACCATTAGTCTACAAGATAAATTCTCTGCAGTTGAAAACTTGTTCTTGAGGCACAAACTGGTCCTGAACTATAAAAAAATGAAGACCATGCTCTTTGCAAACCCTCACAACAGACATAGTACAGCCTCACTTAATATTAGGAACAATCTCCGCACCCCACTAGAACACTTGCAGACCATGAAGTACCTTGGCGTCACCCTTGACAGTGCCTTGTCATTTTCAGAACACATCAACATGGTCATCAAAACAGTCAACAGTAGGCTGGGGGTATTATATAGGCATAAACACTGTATGCCAAAAGAGTCCCTCAGAATGGCAGTCACATGCTCCATCCTCTCAATAGTGGATTATGGGATTATCAATATGGTGCTGCTACTGACACTGCACTACAAAGAATTTGCTTAGCCCTAAATAAAGCCTGCAGGCTGGTCTCGGGGACACACAGTAGGACACATACATGTGACCTCTACAGCATGACTCAGTGGCTCAACCTTAGTGACAGGATAAAATACCACACTTGCCTATATGGGAAAAAGATTAACTTAGGCCTTACAGCCCCCAACTCCCAACACTTGCTGACCCAGTTTGCCTGCTCTCGTACCATAAGAAATGGACCAAATCTTGCATACCAGGTCCCCTTTTGTCACACAAGTCAGGCCCAATGGTCCTTTAGTCATAGGGCTCCCAGTTGGCTGAATGGTCTTCCAGCAGGAACAGTTGACTCACCCGCGTTGGGCCCCTTTAAACAACTCTTGAGACTGCACCTCATCTCCCACAGCCTCTGTGCCTGCCCCACAGCCCCCATATACCCTTTAACTCTCCTCCAACCCCATTTATGATAGCTCCAGCCCTCCACACCTCGTAGATTAAGCTTTATTTTTAGGTGGACTAGCTTACACCATCAAAGCCATTTTTGTCTGCCTCCAGCTGTTTGTCGTTCCTGTATGGGGCAACATTATCTTTTTTTAACTATTATGTGCAATATATGTTTCTGTTACTCAGTTTACTCCAGAAGCCTTTGCTCTGTATGACTATGATACACTAATCTGTCTACTGAAATTGTATTTATCCATATGATGATGTTTTTAGTAATTTGTTTACTTGTATTGTCACTTGTCATTGTATGACGTGGAACCTACGCAAAACAGTCTTTTGACTCATAGGTAATTTTAATCCAAGAATTAAATAAATAAATAAAAAGTTTGTATTCAGCAGCCTGAAGAACAGCTCCAGAATTTAACAAGGTCTACATTAAGGCAAACAGGATGCTGGGATGTATAGGAATGGGGTATTGACAGAAGAAGAAAGAGAAATTACTACTTCTCTATAGATCACAAGTAAGGACCCCTTGGAGTACTGTGCCCAGTTCTGGAGTCCTCACCTAAGGAAATATTTTATTTATTTATTTATTGAGCATATCAGACATACCTTTGAGTCAGAGACTCATTTACAAAGGTTCCACATCAGAGAACATCCAATCAGACAAATAATACAGGAATTGATAAACAGAGAAGGTAAACAATGTGGCACGAAACATCACATTAGAGTAAAACAATCATAAATTAAATTAAGTCAATTACATAGGCTTTACAGGTAAATAAACATAAATCAGAGATTTGTTATACAGAGAGGAAAACATATTTAGGATTTAAATACACCAATGGTACAGAAGATAAGAACAGGCTGGAGACAGTGCAATGTAGGGTGGCCAAAATGATTCAGGGCCAGCAGGGCAGATCTTATAATGATCAGCTCAGGGCACTAAACATATTTATTTATTTATTTATTTGTTTTTGTTTACCGGGTAAGTCACACTAGACATCCATGTGCCTATTTTCAGGTGCGACCCGGGAGTGTTACAGACATGAATTTTACAGGTACAGTGAGTAATACAACTTATGCATACAGTGGAGTGACTGGTACATCTTTACATACAGTGAAGCGGCTGAATATAGTTTTTACATACAGAGGAAAAGACATGGAGAAATAATAGTCAGTACAAAACACCCCATGTGCCCGGGGGGGGGCTATAGGTGGCGCGGGAGAGTTAAGAGCTTGGCCACATGTAGACAATGAGTGTTTAACCCAATTTGTCCTTGCTTGGCCAGGTGGTCAGGAGAGTAAGTGCAGTGGTCGCCCGAGGATGTGGAGGTCCTACGTGCTAGCATAGTGTGGAACAAGGCTACGAGGTGCAAGGGCAAGTGGAGGGGCCCTTCAGGAAGTTCCAGAGGGAGGTTTTAAATCCATTGTGGGAGGGAGTGGACCGTGTAAGGACTGGAAATGAGTACCATAGTTTCAGGGCATAGCTGATGAAAGCCCGGTCACCGGCAAAGGAGCGTGTCATATATATATACTTGCTGGAGGCCAAATGAGAGAGCAGAGATACAATAGAGACCTTCAAGTTCCTGAAAGGAATTAACAAGGTAAATTGCAAGGAACTATTTAGCATAAGCAGTGGATCAAGAACATGGGGTTGCGAGTGGAAAATGACATGGGGAGATTCAAGAGGAAATAAAGAAAGCTTTATTTTACAGAAAGGGTGGTGGGGCCTAAAACAATCTGCCAGCAGATGTGGTGGGTGCCAAAGCTATCAATGGTTTCAGACACGGCTGACACAGAGTAAAGGGCTTAGTGGTTGCTCAGATTGATAGCAGTGGTGAAAAGAAAGGGGCGGATAGTGTGGGTTAGAACTCTGTATGGACAATAGGTCTTGGGTATGTTAGGATTTATTGTCAGACTGGATGGTCTTTTTCTGCCATCACCGTCTATGTTTCTATGTTGGTTACCATCAACTCCTGTGTCCATATCTACAATTCCAGCTTTTATAAAATTTTTTATGAGGAAAGCAAGCCCTCCTCCTCTTTTCCCTTCCATCTTTCCAGAATTTTTTTATAGCCATCCACGCTCTTATCCTAGGAATCACTGCTGCTCCACCAAGTTTCTGTGACAGCTATCACATCCAGATGTTCTGTCCTAATTATCACCTCAAACAAATCACTTTATACTGCATGCTCATTGCACTTATCAAGTGCCCGTTCAGATTTCTAAGTGCAGATGCCTTCTTTACTGTAACACGCTCTTTCTACGTTGCCCATTTATGTTTGTATTCACTAGAATGCCTGCCTGTGAATTTGTCTGGTCACTAGCACTGAGAGATATCCATTTTTGCTTACATACTCAATGGTTCCTATACAGACAATTCCATTTTGTTCCCCACGGATTTGTTAGTTTAACATTTTTATATCAGTTATTCTGTTTAGTTTCTCACCTAAGATACTTGCTCCTTTACTGTTCATGTAGATGTCGTTCCTTCTACAGATGCCATGTTTGTTCCCAAACGAAATCAGTTTCTTACAAAAAGGTGCCCCTCTTCCATAGCCCAGTTGCTCATCCATGTAATGGATTAAATTCTTCTCATCTTATTAACCACAAAGTATGATTGGATAATAAATAGGGCTGTTCATTTTTCCTCATGCAATAATAAAAATAAGGCAAAGATTTGTAAAGAAATGTGTGTACTGAAATGCAATGCAAGGAGCAATCTACTGTATATCCCTAGTACTTAAAATGGTATAGGCACTAGCGTGAGTGGCATGCTCTCTCCTCTGAATGATCATCTTATACTGTGAAAGATTACATGTTACAATTTCTTTCAAACAAGTTTTTATCCTCCGGGCGCACCTCAGACAGCTGTGTTCAGCCCCGTCCCTACCTCTCTCACCTAGCTACTGTCTCTCTGGGCCTCCGAGCCCCATTCCACTATGGATATCCCCCTGTGGCTGGGTCAGGAAGGAGAGGACCATCCTTCCCCCACCCAAAGATCCTGCGTCCAGATTGGGGGATTAGCGAGCCAGTAACAGAGTGGGATGAGAGCAGGCAGGCAGGGCTTCATGAAGCACAAGACCACCATTTTCCTTCACTTTTTCTCCTCATGCCATGGTAGTCATAAGTGTGTGCATATGGAGGGACGCACGTGCTACTAAACCGTGGCCCGAATCGGCACTGCTCAGCCATGGTGCTGGCACCAGGCTTCCACCAGATGGCAGCCAAGGAGAGAGACAGCAGATCCTCCCAGTCTGGGAGAGCAGAGCCGTCCATTGGAAGCTTGATCCTCTCCCCTTCCCCCAGTCAACCCCTGGCAACCTGTGCTCATTTATGAATACAGGTCACCGGCATGGTGAGAGGTAAGACATATGGTGCCTCAGTCCTCTACACCACTGGGTCAACTTTGTTACAAGTTTAAATGCATGTTTTGTGAATTATGTGCTTTGGTCTGACAGATTTAGTAACTATGTGGAAAATTATTTGCTTCAGTATAAATTTATAATATTCTTGCCTTTTCTCGGAGTATTTAAGAAGGTATGTAGCCACACCATTTTCCCAGTTAAGTAAGAAGCAGCATGACTTTTTGTCTGTTTGCAAATGGTGCAGTGTTCACTTCACTTCTCCAAATGATCAACTTACTCTGTTAAAGACAGTTTTTTCAAAAGTTAAACTACGTGATTTGTGAACTGCCTGCTTTTAGCTGACACAAGTGGTGGGATTTCTAAAGCTCTACACACAGCCCTTGCATCATTTTTTCCAAAGCAGCTATGTCACACAAAATGAATCAGGATGTTTACGCCCTATTTTTAAACATTCTGATGCATTTACAACAGTTTTCCTGATTTACAGCAAAATTAATTATGCAAGTGTCAGAATTATGGCATGTCATTTTCAGACTGTGATTTGTGGTAACTGTGTCAAAATGTTGGACCAAAATTTAGGTGATCCAGTGGTCTGGGTAGATTTCATGCCCCTGGAACCAGAAAACTGACCCCAATCCTCCACCCCCCAAGTTGGTAACCATGTGGATAAAACTTTGTTTGGGTTTATTTTACACTGTTGCCAATTGCCAACTTTGTAATGATAACTGTGCTTTAATTTTTAATTCAACTGTATCTTCTCGCAACAGCCTGCTTTGCAATCTGAAGTTATCTTATTTTCATAAAGGTAGAAAAAAGTTAATTTGGGTTTCATTTTACACTCTTTAATTGCCAGCTTTTGTATAGAAAAATGCATTTATGTTTTTACTGAAAGGGCCTGATTCACAAACGGTTGCGTCTGCTGCAAGTCCCCAGTGCGCCGAACATGTGGCACATGGGTTTTGCGGCAGACAGTTGGTGCCGATCACAGTTCTCGATTGGATGTGCCAGATACAGCCAGTTAGACCAGCTCCCCCTGGTCTAACTTTGCATCCATGGGGGGATCCACTTTAAGGGGCTTGTGCCAAGCCTTTGGCACAAGCTGTGATAAACTGTGGAAAAGGTCACAACTCCACCAGCCCTTCTTTAGCTGGGCTGCATTGTGACAAACTGCTTTGGTGCAGCTGCACCAAACATTGCAGATAACACAAGGCTAGGTGCAAGCCCTGCGTCATTCTGTGTGAATCAGGCCCCAAATGCATATTTTGGAAACTGCCTGCTTTGTAGTCTTTTTTTCACATAACTGTGGATAAAACATTCATTTGCTTTTTACTTTACAGTGTTGCTAACTGCCTTTTTTGCTGTGTGAAGTTGTGTTTAACCCTTGCTGTGCCATGGACTGATGTAGCAGTCCAGAATTCTTATATGTTTTTATTCTGTTGGCAATCTAAGGGTTAACTTAAATGTATACCTTGCAAAGTCATTGCTTCACTGCCATTTGCTTTCAGCTTGTAACAATTTATTTTCTCTGTCTCCCCCGAGGATTAGCATATACCTTCTGCAGACCTTGAAATTTAAAAGAATGTCCACTGCCTTTAAGTATTATATGTGCTGCCAAAGCATTATTCATATCACCCTTCGAAATGCATCTCAAATGTGCAGATATACGAACTTTGAAATTCCTTTTGGTTTTACCAACATAAAAATATCGACATTGGCATACTGCCACATAGATAACAAATGAAAGAAACACAATTTATGAAATCCCAATTTACAAATTCCCTACCAGTTACTGGATGTTGAAAAATTGCAGCAGGATGTAAATGTGCACAAAAACTGCAGGTTCCATATGGAAAAGTTCCACCTTGCAAATTTTGTGAATTAGAATCACAGTTCCTTCGGAAATTGTTACTTGTTACAAAGTCTGCAAGGTTTTTTCCTCTTTTATAAACCATCCAAGTTTTTTTCTAATGGTATCTTTTCTAAACAGATCTATGATTTTCTTGTAGTAGATTTTCCGATATGCCTACATTTTATGGCCTCCCGAAAATACATAAGCACCTAAATGACCCACCATTAAGACCTATTGTGGCATTGATAGGGTCGGTCACTGAGCTTTTGGCCCAATATGCATATCTGTATATTAAGAAAATGATTCCCCTCTGGCATGTACACATTAAAGATACAACACAGGTAATACAGGACGTACAAACCTTAAGAATAGAGCAAGGTGATTTTTTAGCTACTTTGGATATAAGTGCTTTACACACAAACATCCCACATGCAGATGGATTGGAGGCAATAAGGGAAACACTTTACCAAAATAGTGATTTGTCAGACCCATTTATTGAGTGCTTAATAACTTTGACTGAATTGGTACTTGTTAATAAAGTTTTCTTGTTTGATAATTTTTTTCATCAGATCAAAGGTACAGTGATGGGGGCTTCGTTTGCCCCCATTTATGCTAACATTTATTTGATGCAATGGGAAAAAGATCTTTTTTTTTCAAATAAGAGCCCTTTTTCTGCACATTTGTTATTTTATATTCATTTTATAGATGATATCTTGATCATCTGGAAAGGTTCATTATTACTTTTTGAGCAATTTGTAGATTATCTAGAAACTACTAACCCCAATATGTCCTTTTCGAAACAAGTGGGGACACATCAAAATGAGTTTTAATATTTATGCATTTTCAAAAATGGGGAAGGGGGTTTGGACACTAAAGTGTTCACTAAAAAGATGGCTAGGAATTCTTTTTTGAAATACCATAGCTGTCACCCCAGACATATACCCAGGAATATCCCAAAAGGGCAAATGAGACTAAGAAGAAACACTTCCCTTACTAATCAGTATGAAAGGAATATGGAGGGTCTCATGAATAAATTTGAACTTAGGGGTTACAGTAGAACTGCTTTGGATGAAACTAAAACAATAGTGGACAAAATGAATAGAAATGATTTATTTATGGGTGCTTCTAAGGAAAAGATTACTGATCATGATCATGCTTCTACTCTTAATTTTGTTACAGAATATACCCTACACAGTTTTTTGATTAACAACATTCTGAAGAAACACTGGGATATTCTTAGGCTGGAACCAAAACTTGAATTGGAACATCAACCCCCCCCCCGATGGTTTATAAAAGAGGGAAAAACCTTGCAGACTTTGTAACAAGTAGTCATTTCTGATCAACTGTGATTCTAATTCACAAAATTTGTCAGGTGGGACTTTTCCACGTGGAACCTGCAGTTTTTGTGCACATTTATAGCCTGCTGCAATTTTTCGACATCCAGTAACTGGTAGGGAATTTGTAAGTTGGGATTTCATAAATTGTGTTTCCTCATTTGTTATCTATGTGGCAGTATGCCAATGTCAATGTTTTTACGTTGGCAAAACCAAAAGGAATTTCAAAGTTCATATATCTGCACATTTGAGATGCATTTCGAATGGTGATATGAATAATGCTTTGGCAGCACACATATTACTTAAAGGCAGTGGACATTCTTTTAAATTTCAAGGTCTGCAGAAGGTATATGCTAATCCTCGTGGGGAGGGACAAAGAAAATAAATTGTTTTAAGCTGAAAGCAAATGGCAGTGCCTTTTGGGAGCCCACAGGGAAAAGGGGCTTAATGCCATGTTCAGTATAGTTCCATTTTTAAAAGATAAGAGATAAAATTTAGTCTGTATTCATGTCCATTTGTGTTTTAGGTCATTCAGGAATTTTCAGTATTTTGGTTCCTATTGCATGTATGTTGGTGTTTATGGGGGGTGTTCATACTACATTTATGTATATCCTCTATTTAGGGTCTTTTAGTTGTGTATATATATATCAATGTGATATGTTATAGTATATGTTTTTTGCTGATATGGATTATATGTACGGTTATTGTTAGATTTTGAGATCTTATTCATATTACTTATTCATTTACTATCTATATATTTGGTATAAGAGCACTTAGTACTTTAAATGAGATTGTCTCTTTAATTAGGGACTATTTAAGTAATTCATTGAATGAGATAGCATGCATTGACAAAGCGTCATCAGTGACGTGAAACGTACGTCTGTGTGAGCACGACGGGTGCTGCTGTTTGTAACTGTAGTAGTTTTTCCATTGTGGAATAAATGCTTTTTTATATGACCTAGCTCACAGGTTTTTATTTTACACCCGCTATACAGGGTAGCCCTACTTTTGTTTTTTTAGTACTGTTCAGTTTGTAGTGGCACCAGTTTTGCTACAAGTCGCCACCTTTTTTGCTACAAAATTTTTAACATACCCTTCTTATGACACCACCTCATGAACAAGTAAGGTGGACATTTTGAAATCTGATCTGAAAGGTGATTTCATCAACTGATCATGCAATTGCCTTTTGGGCAAGATTTGTGAAATGTGACCAACACTGTTCATGAGGAGGGGGTTTCAAAAAGTGTATGTTAAAAATGTGGTGTCAAAATCTTTAAAAATAACAAAGTTGTACATCAGAGTTGAACAATCCATTGAAATACGCTGAACCGCACTTATCTCACTTTCTCATATTGCAGTCGTCAGTTCCAGCTGCAAGAAATGTCTTTGATCAGAGAGTGGATCTTCAGCCTGAGACCTGTTCAGGTGACTGAGGGCATGTGGGAGTGTGAGAGATGTGGGGGACAGAGTGTCTTCAGTGGGAGGTCGGGTTGGGGGGTCAGAACAGCGAGGGACTTTTTTTTTACAGTTAAAAAAAACATTGAGTGAAGGTTTTCTTTTTTACAGGGCTTTTAAACATGGTGACGGCAATCAGATGGGTGGGGTGCCACTAGACAACAGGGAATATATGCCATGATGAGGCATGTAATCAGAAGAGGGGTGCCACTAGACACCAGGAAAAACTTAACTACAGGAACTGTGATTGGGGGAAGTCCACTAGACACCAGAGAAACATATCTGAATGCCAAGGATGGCAATTAGATGGGGGTGGGGTGCCACTAGACACCAGGTAAATAAATATATATATATATATGTGTGTGTATATATACATATACATATATAAAATTATGGGGGTGGCAATTGGATGGGGGATGCCACTAGACACCAGGGAAAAACATATCAATGATGGGAAGGCAATCGAAGGGTGGGGGGTGCCACTAGACACCACAGAACTATGTGAAAACACAGGAAAGGTAATCAGAGGGTGGGGGCACCACTAGACACTAGCAAACATGCAGAACAGTGAGGGGAGATACTAAACACCAGGGAGAAACATGAGGAGGGCAATAAGATGCCAGCGAAGACAGCAAAAACAGCTTTTTCTTATCATGAAACAAGATCTTTTCTTGTCACTCATGATACGAAAAAAGAATCATTTTACATATTATGTGATACAAAAAAAGATTTATTATCTTTAAAAGTCACATTCCAATGGCATTTCTCGAGCAGTTAAAGTGCAGAATCCAGCTAAGGGTGTCCCAATAAGCAAGCTGCATGTCCTGGTTGCTCTCCAGAATGTCATTTATCTGTTTTTCTCAAAGTTAAAATTTTTGGAAAAATAGTAAAATAAGATGGTAGACAAACAAAAAAGGATTTTCCCCTAATAAAAAAGGATGATGTGAAAATGAAACGAGATTCTTTTTTTCATTTCATACAGCTACTTTGAGGTGCCTACTGAGCATGCTCAAAACCAATGTATTAAAATGTCAAAATTAAATAACTTTGAAGCTGATTAATATTTTGTCATCAAACCAGCAAAATGCACATCTGTGGGCCAGCCCCTTTCTACCCAGAAAATTTCAGATCAAAATTCCAAACCATTTGGGCATTACAGTTGTCAGACAAAAACCCATTGTAACCAAAGGGAAAACAGTTACAAAAATGTACTTTGTCCACTATCAAGAACTCGGAAGCCTCACATTCAACCAAAACAAAACTTGGCACATCCAGATACCTAACACCCCCCCCCCCGGACCATGCATGCAACATTTCTTGCAAATCAGTTGAACAGTTGCAAAGTTATTAAAGTGCAAAAATTGCAATTTAACATAGAACTGCCCATACAACACTAAATATAGGGACACTACCACCCTATTTTATTTATATATATATATATATATATATATATATATATATATATAGATAGATATATATATATATATATATATATATATATATGTATGTATATGTGTAAATATGCAACACCTGTAAGGATATTTTATTACACTTATCACACATATTTTTGTTCCCTTTAGACCTAGAGTGAGACTATCACAATATTCTCACTCTAGGTGCCCATGGCCAAAAAAATCCTCAAAGTAGATTGCCATTGGTTGGAGCCGGCAGTGCAAGCAGCATGATTAGAATGCAGCTGCAATTTATGTGCCAGCTCTGCTATTCTATTTCATTTCATAACCTCACAAGCTGGCTGAAGTTACTTTCACTTTCTTCCATGTACTGTGATATAAAGTTCCTGTTTTCAGTACTAAAATGAAACCACATTGAGGGATCATTTTCCACATCCCCTAGCTTCCAAAAAAAAAAAATGCTATAATTTCTTTGCTCTTACCTTCCTCCCCATCCCGATAATCATTACATTTTGCTACAAGGGGCACTTGAGCCCATAGCACACTGGCAAACACAACTTTTTCCTTGGCATTCAGCCTGAGCCCCACTGCTCATTCCACTCTGACAGCCAGCACTATGGAACGCAGCATGTCAGCATACGTACTGAGGCACTGACACACTGATCTAAAAGCGTCATGTGCATAAGAAAAGAACACTCAGGGATTGTGAAACTCCACTCAGTCATCCAAATCTGCTACTTTCAGCAGAAGTAACAGAAAAGCAAGAATAATAACACCCTAAAATTAATTAAAAAAGCAATAGTGTTGCATAAATTAAATATGCCACAGCTGCATCAGAAATATGCCTGAAATTTTTCTCTCATGCCATTTGAGATTTGACATCACTCGTGGCTTTACCACTCGTGATGTCATAAGGTCAAACAGCACCCAGGAAAATATAGTACGTTTCTGTTGCCCCATGGCATATCCCTTATATATGCCTCATGTAATTGATTATTACAGAATGTCTGTATATACAGTACTGGATCTTAGGCTTGAGGACTGGTGCTAATAATGAAAAAAAGCACTGATCTGCATCCACTGTATATGAAGACAGTGTGTAAAGGGAACACAACACAGCAGTGTTGCATAACATGACAATGCCATATAAGAAACTATTCCAATTGACTCTAGGCTATGATTGGACAACACCCTCCTGTGGTGGAATGTTTTATGATGTATATTATTTAAAGCACTTTGAGCCTAAGAAAGGCACTATATAAATCAACCTTAACTTACTTACGCTGTGGCCTTATTTAGAATCTGTCTGCTTTCCCTTGATGGCAAATGAGAGATGCAGGGGCTCACATTCATTTTCAAATGCAGCAAGGGAAATTATCCAGGCTACAGTACCTCTGTGACTTGTTTGGTAAAGCTGCATACTGTATCTCAATCAATTTGATTTACAAGTCAAATACCTTTGCAAAATCCCAATATTAAAAAGAGCATTGGAAAATAAATGTTTTGAATGTGTTGCACCTGGCAGTTGGATCTCTTGTTCTCCTTAATAGCATTCAAGAGCACTATCTGAGTTCACATCAATATTTTAACCACCTTAATTGGTACAGTCCCTAGCAGAGGGCATGTTTAAATAGTCCTTATTTAAAGGCACAGTACTGGAAAACATTAATGTGCTCACAGATAACAAATTGCAAGTATTATAGAAGTTAAAAAAACTCTGTTCCTGGCATTCTTCTTGAGTGTGTTATATAACAATCTTGATACATTCATTTATAAGTGTGAAAACATACAATATAAAAGCAAACATCTGGAAATGTGCAGCAATTATACTGGGAAAATGAGTGTGTAAAACAGCAAATACCTACCCATAAGTAATGATTGCACATTCTTCAGAAAAGTGAAAAAAAGAGGAGAGATCAGGGGGAGGGAGGGATGGATGGATAGATAGATAGATAGATAGATAGATAGATAGATAGATAGTTAGACAGACAGACACAGACAGATAGATAGAGATAGACAGAGAGATAGATATAGATATATAGATAGACAGACCGAGAGATATAGACAGACACAAACAGATAGACAGACAGCTAGAGAGAGAGAGAGAGATAGATAGATAGATAGATAGATAGATAGATAGATAGATAGATAGACAGACAGAGTGAGAGATAGACAGACAGAAAGATCAGACAGATAGACAGATGCATAGAGAGAGAAAGAGAGATAGATAGATAGAGACAGATAGATAGATAGACAGACAGTCAAACAGACAAAATGGCATCATCCACATTTCCTTCAAATGTTTTGATGGAATTTTCTTTGGAGATTATCTCTCTAATAGGTTTGGTATGGTGGCACAAATTGTCAATCTTAAACAGCTTTTAATTTACTTAGGGATCTAATTATTTTGCACTTCTTGTGTATGAATCACTTTTGTTTACTGAATGAATTATATTATTTTAATTATACTTTTGCTACCGGTGGGTAAGATTACCTCTGTGCCAATGAAAATCAAGACTGCACAACCCCCACAATTATTTAAGTCTTGTGCATTGTACTACAAGGCTATTTTATTTCTATAAAATATTTTCTGCCCTCACAGTAATATTCCATGTCCATGTCATATTAACCTCTTCTTTCCCACTACCTTTTTACTACCTACCCCATCTATCCATAGCTCTACCACCCTTTTCCCCTCCCTGCCTTCCCACCTATTTTCTAGTATTTAACCCCAAAGAATATTTAATTTTATTTGTGCTGTCTTGCATCTCCAGTACTGTGGCCTGTCTATATCAAATTTTCATTCTGGACCTAGTCTGTTTAGGAATTACTGTTTATACCACCCTATTAAAAGGAGATATTCTCTGGAATCAATTCTGTAAAAACATTTAAAGTAAATTGTAAATGACCAGGTCCAGATATTAAAAGATTTAGTGTTACACAACAAGACTTAGGGCTGCACACACTGATGTTTATATCTTGAGTCTGAAATTAGCATGGGACTTCAAATATTCAAAGTACTAGTTTACATGGTGTAAATTCTGTTGCTTGGTGGCACAAATATAGGGATTGTGTGCAAGTGGGAGACCTGCATATAGTGCACTAAGCTATAGTCAAAGTATTGCAATGGTGCTAAGGGTAGTTTTGCGCTGTGCAAGTGACCACATTTGAAAGGCACAGTATGGAGGATACTTTCAAAAAGCACATGTATGACTTCTGAGGATCAGAATACAAGGAAAAGTACAGATGCCCATTTGTACTGTATGTGAAATTTATTGTTGCAAGAAGGACATTTGTGTGATGGGGGGGTCATACAAATTATTTTGCACATTATGATGGACACTACAGCTGGATGAAATTAGTGAATTCTGAGTTTATGGCATTTTCATAAGATCCCAAGAAATGTCATGAAATTTTATGAAGTTTCACAACATTTTTCAGAATTTTCCAAAATTGTTTAATTGGTTGCAACATGGCATTGTATCTAAAGATTTGAAATGTGCCATTCTCATTGTTGAGCAAGGGCCCCAAAAGGATGTCAAGTTTGATAACGCTTGGATCAGGGGCATGGAAGTCATAGGGGTTCCAATTCTTGCAATTTATTATTCATGTGAACGTTTTGAAAAATATTTCTATGCTTACAACGTAGCCACCTTTGAAGCTAGATAATTGAAAACTTATATGAATACTTTCATGGAAGAGCCACAAAAACTGCAAAATATAGAGGTAATCTGTTATGTAAATTGTAAGTTACAGGCATTCAAAATTTCACAATTTATTTTGACAAACAAACTGTTTAATGCCATATTGGTCCTAGTAAGAACAAATCCAGAGCAAATGGTTTGATACCTTTTATTGGACCAACAAGGATGTTACAAAAAGAACAAAGAGCTTTAGCTTTCAGACCAAGTCCTTCTTTGGAAGCCTAATGAGAGTTACTTAGAAAATCCTATATTATTAACACTGAGAACATGCAGAAAACACAGAAATAATTCTCATTGGTTTAAAACAGGCCTTCAGAACATAATTAAAGTGACACTGGAGAGCTTGAATATATTAAGTGTGACTTCAACTGAACCAAACTTAATGGTCAAAGACTGTACAGAGATAATAACAGGCAGAGAGTTCACCCCACATATATTATACCATGTATCAGTCTAATGGATAGCAAAACACTAAGATTATCTTCTCACTAAATTATATGTCAAGTGAAGAAACCTCCTGAAGACACATACTTCAAGAGTGAGGTAACAGTACACCAGTAAAAGCAAGCTTCAACTTTGCTCAGAACTCTGTTTGTGAATACGGCCTATGGCAATAAAGATGACCCTGGAGAAAACAACTGCATGCCAAAATGTAACATATTAGCAAGTAAAAAAAAGAATAAAAATAAGCCCAAAAATACAACATCAGAAATTATCTTTACATGGCATATAGAATGATGAAAGTGATGTTTACTCAAAGTGAGTAAGTGTATCACACTGATGAAAGTTCAACTGGTTGGAGATATATTCTCAACATACTCTCAACAAGCTATTATGTTCCAGAAACCTTAATCCTTTGTTGTAACAAGATTTTATACATGTATTTATTTATTTGGCTTTTTTTGACCAGGTAGGTACACTAGACAAGTTATATGCCTATTTTCAGGTACGACCCGGGAGAGTACAATGAGGATACAGAATCAAGCAAAGTTCATAACAATGAGGGAGCTATGTACAGGGACACAAGAGAACAGGCTAACATATGTGGTCTAGTAAACAGTGATAGGTGAGATATATATATATATATATATATATATATAAAATATATACACACACACATATATACATACAAACAAAATAAATAGTCCAGGTCATTCAACTGCATCTACATCTGGGACAACAGGTGAGCAGACTGAAATCTTTGATTTGAGAAAATTATTCAATCAACTGGAAAAAATAAGCATTTCAGAACTTAATCTTACTTACAATATAATTACTTTGGAAACATATCTGGAGGTCTCAAATACCAAGGGCTTAGTTTGAACAAATTACCTTCTTGTGGTCTTGAAAATTTTACAAGGAAAGAAGAATGGAACAAGCAGCTGCTAATTGTTCACGTACTTTCTTGGAGCTGATAATTGCCGAGGATAATGACAAATATAAAAATGTAAGGGAAGAGCTGGAGAATATCAGGAAAGACATTAACAAATTAACCTCTAAACTAGGATTTAAAACTCTTGCTGAGAAGTTAAAATTAAAACTAATAAAGCATGAAGAGGACTTAATTATTAAAAAGCAAACCAAATTGGAAAGAGATGCTGCTGATGACAGCTTGGGACATATACTATCTTGGCCAAGATCCTCACGTTCCTTTAGTAGAGGGCGCTCTGCATCAAAAAAGAAGAAAAAAATCATTATCAATGAAGAATCAGAAGTTTATGTAAGAAAAGAAGCTGGAAGTGAAGTAGTGGTGAATTTGGAAACTGAGAAACACGACAGCGCCTGTTCACAGGACTCTAATGCTACAAAGAATAAGAAAAAGGTTTCAAAAAATGCAAAATAGGGAGAGGCAGGAAAAGAAGGTCGAAATCGAGAATTAAGGAGCAACAACAAGAAACCCTAGCAGTAATCAATCTTTCTCAGGTAAAACTGACTGATACACAAACAAAATTGCTACAGAAGGGACTTAATTTTGCTCCATCTAGAGACTCTGATCACTTTAAAACACATGTGGATTTGTTAAAATTTTTTAGAAAAATCAGACTTCAGGAATATCATGCAAAGCAAAAATTAGTAGCAATGTGATTTGATGTGTTAACAGAGCAAAGGCAAGGGGATGGGGTACTTAATAATGGAATGCATAAAGAAGTTGACCCTGCAATGATCAATCTATTATTAGATTTAGAAAATTCAACTGCTGATACAGAAAATATTGCAGAAAGTGATGTTGAAAGTGATGTTTTTGCTTTGGAAAATTTGTTAATATCAGCAGGTAACTCTGAAAACATTATAGGAGGAGACAATATTCATTTAGAAAGACAAAGCTGTTTTAAAACCCCATCCCAATTCTTTCCTTACAGTAATAACCCCGTCATTAGAAATTACGAGTCTGTGGTATTAAGAGAAGTTGATTTAATAATTAAAAATAAAGACCAAACAAGAGATAATTTGACAACACTAGAAAGAAAAGCATTAAAAGAATTGTCTGAATATCCAGTTGTCATTAAACAGGCAGACAAAGGGGGAAATATTGTCATAATGGACAACAAAGATTATGAAAATAGTGTTATGAATATTAATAACGCTACAGTATATAGAAAATTACCCAACAATCCAACTAATGTGTTCAAAATTGAACTCTTCAGACTTTTAGAATGGGGTAAACAAACAGGCCAAATAGGAGAAGATGAAATTAAATATATTTTCAATGACACACCTATCCTGCCCACACTTTACACCCTTCCAAAAATTCACAAAGACTCCCAAAATCCACCTGGACATCCTATTGTATCAGGGATGGGATCTTTAATGGACAATTTAAATCAATGTATTGATTTTTTCCTCAAAAAATGTCTTGAGGACATTAAATCCTATCTTAGAGACACTATGGAAGTCCTGGAAAAAATATAAAATCTTGAATGGGAGCCAGAAAATTACTGGTTGTGCATTGATGTAGAGTCATTTTATACTAGTATAAAGCATGAAGATAGAATTGAAACATGCTCATACTTTTTGAAAAACAATCTAAAATATCAAAGTTTTCCCATTGAATTCATATTAACAGCACTTGATGTTGTTTTAAAACATAATTACTTTGAATTTAATGGTGATTGCTATTTACAGTTAGAAGGAACTGCTATGGGGGCAGCAATGGCCCCAAGCTATGCAAATCTTTTTCTGGGCCATTGGGAATAAACTTTTGTTTTTGAAGAAACTAAAAATCCATATTTAAGAAACATCAAAAGATGGGACCATTTTATTGATGATATACTTTGTGTATAACAGGGTCCCGAAGAAGAAATTAGACTCTTCATGAATTGGTTGAATGTAAATAACAACAAAAATTTAAAGTTTACCTTTTGCTATAACAGAAAGGAAATTAACTTCCTAGATATAACCTTGTTTAAAGATAATGATAACAACATTCAGACTAAAACTTATAGGAAGGAAACGGCGACTAACAGTTTACTTAGAGCTGATAGCTATCATGCTAGGTCTTTAGTAAATTCCATTCCATATGGTCAATTTTTAAGGATCAGAAGAAATTGTTCAAAAATGAAGATTTTGAAAAACAAGCAGATGAAATAATAAAAAGATTTGAAACAAGAGGCTATAAAAATATTTTGTTGAGTGCAAAAGAAAAGGCCAGGTCACAGTGTAGGGATAATTTGCTTATACCAAAAAATAAAAAGATTGTAGAGAATAAAGCAAGCATTCCTGTCACATTTGTGACACAATACAGCAATCAAGCTGGTCAAATTGGAGCTATTGTGAAAAATTTCTGGCCAATGCTTTTAAATGATCCAATTTTATCTGAGGAATTAGGTGAAAATCCAAGAATCACCTTTTCAAAAGCTGAGAATCTAAAAGATAAACTGGTAAGAAGTAGATTCATTTCGTCTACTGTATCTGAACACAGACTGTGGCTTCCCCCTTCACCTATTGGCATGTACAAATGTGGTAGGTGCAACATTTGTAATTACTGTTGTCAGAAAACCTTTTTGGAAATAGAGAGTTACAATGGGAAAGTTGAAATACGTTCCTTTCTTAGCTGCAACAGTAAATATGTTGTGTATTCACTATGGTGTCCCTGTGGGTTACTGTATATTGGAAGAACCTTTCGACCTGTGAAGCAGCGAATACAAGAGCACATTAGAAATATTATAACAGAAGCTTATGGTAGGCCATTGGTTAGCCATTATGTGGAATTTCATAACAGTAGACCAGATGGAACCAAATTCGTGGCTATTGAACAGATTCAGAGCAACCCACATGGTGGGGATAGATTAAATAAACTTTTGCAAAGGGAAAGCTTCTGGATTTTCACCTTAAATAGTATACAGCCATATGGTTTGAACAAAGAATGGGATTTAAAACCATTCTTAAAAAAGTAAAAGAGCAAAAAAGTAAAAAAGTAAAAATGTAAAGGCTATCGGCATAATACTTCTTTCATTAATGTTACTTTCCTCTCTTGTTTTTTAGTTCATGCACTGGAATCCCTCGATGGTGGATCCACCTAATAAGAATGGAAGTAAAAAGAGATATGGTGTGATCACTAAACTTGGAGAATCCAGGTCACAGTATGAACAAAAAATTATTATGTTTTGAACTATAAGCAAGACTGTTCACACCTCCCAGTATGCTGAATGCTATATATTTTGTTTAATCTTTCATTATCTAAAGAAAAAGATATGCTAAACTGCCTTATGAACGAGCTTCAATAATGTGTTTCTAGAAAAATAGTTTTTTGAACCAATTTTTGTATTAATTTCTATGTAAATTGTGTACATTTGTATAGAGTTGATATTATATAAAAAATGGCTTATAATTACCTTCTGTATTTGATATTTAGATAAAAAATGCTTGATTGATTGTTAGAGGTTTAAAAACAAAAATTTATTAAAAATTAATTTTGAAATTTTAGGTACAGATCCCACCAGAGCCACTTAAAAACATGATGATTTACATAGAGTTAGAAATTGTGGATAAATCATTTAAATTTGTTTTTTGTACTTGCTATTCAACTAAAGAAAGGTTGTTTAAGTGATAAAGAAGGTTAAAAAACTATAAAATCCATTAAAACTGACTTTTGAGATCTAAGGTTCAGATTCCACCAGAGCCGCTTTTCATGGAAAAAGTTTTTCTGTCAATTAACCAATAGGGGTAGTTAATTAAATGGTAGAGTGGCTATAAAAGGGAACACTGCATAGCACTAATTATCCCCTTAGGAAGACCACACATGTGGTCGAAGCATTGGGTAACAGTGTTTGTTGGATGCACTTACAATGGCTGTAATTTTTATTTTTGGAGCAGCAAGATGTACCTGTGAATCCTGACATCATACAATAAAAATTCACAGCTTTGTGGAGAGAAAAAGAAGGTTGGTGTCTGTTTTGCAACATTTTTGGCACATGAGTGCAGAGATTGCTTGGGTTAAATTCAACAGCAAGGGCAGGCATCGCAGTGTACGAGTGAACATTAACAGAGCCACAGAAGCAATTAGGTCCTAAGTGTATAAATTAAGCAGATCACGAGTAACACAGTGTAAGTCAACTACAGAGACCATGATTAAGTTGGCTTGGGACACCCACACATGGAGGACAGCTTCAAGTGCTCCCACAGAGAATTCCAGAGGTTCAGGTGGGCTGGGGAGGAACAAACATGGACAGGAAGGGAGTTCCAAAGCCTAGAACCAGTTGTAGTGAAGTCCCTATCCCCCATAAGGGTACGGGTGAAAGGAACTTTGAGCACCCCGAGATCCTGGGACCTGAGGGAGTAGGAGGAGGAGGGGTCAGCAAGCATGAGAAGCTGTGCAAGCCCTGGGGGGTGCCAGTTCTGATCACCTTACCCACGAAACAGTCCATCCCAAAATTTTAAGTAATTAGCCAGGGAAAGCCAGCCAAGTTTGTCGTATAATTCACAGTGATGGGTGAGTCGAGGGGCAGCCAGGGTGAAGCGACAGATATTATTGTAGGTCATGTGCCACTGAGTGAGGTGGGCCTTGGATGTCTGGGCAAACAGAAGAAGGCCGTAGCTAAGCGAGGGGAGCAACACACCTCTGGCTAGTGCCAAGCGAGCAGTGGTTGTTAGATTTTTGTTTGCCCTGTAGGCAAGACCCAGTTTACAGTTAATGGCTCTGCAAACATTTAGGATGTGGCTCCCCAGGTCAAGTTGGGGGTCAAGCGTCACTCCAAGATATTAAATGGAAGCAGTGGTTAAGGCGGGAGCACCATCCACACCCCTGATGCACAGAGGGGCAGGGGAGGCCTTGATCTTAGCCGGTGACCCAAGTAGCATGGCCTGAGTTTTTTTTAAGTTAAGGACCAGCTTGTGAGATGTTACCCAGGACTGAATATTCTTAAAGTCCTCAGTCAGCTGTAGGTTGAGAGTCCCAATGTCCTGCACTACAGTTGGTTACAGTGGGCGGGAGATTATTAACAAATGCAGAGAAGAGAAGGGGCCCCAGAATGGATCCTTGGGGGACATCAGAGGTCATTGGAGTGGGAGCGGAGAGGACCTTGTTGAATTTGGTCAGCTGGACTCTGTCCTTAAGGTAATTTTCAAGCCAACTCAGGGCAGTAGGGGACAGACCAAGGGACCGCATCTGTGTACAAAGTAATTCATGGTCCACAAGGTCAAACGCCTTGGATAGGTCAATGAAAATGGCTCCAGAAAGTTCCCCCCAGTCCATGGCCACCCTGATGCAGGATGAGACAGAGACAAGGGCCTTGGATGTGCTGTACCATTTTTGAAAGCCATGCTGTGCAGAGAACAGCAAACTATGGGCCTGAATGTACTCCGTGAGTTGATCAGCCACAGCTTTCTCAAGGAGTTTACTAATAGCCGATAGGATGGTGATCGGCCGGTAGTTGTTCAGGACTTTGGGGTTGCCCTGCTTCGGAACAGGGACAATCTTAGCCACCTTCCAAATGTCAGGGTCAACTCCAGTGGCAAGGGACAGGTTGAAGATATGTGCCACTGGGAAAGCAATGTGGGAAGCACCTAGCTTCAGAAGCTTGGGCTCCATATTGTCGTGGCCAGCACTGGAGTGTGGGGAGAGACCAGAGAGAAGTCTCTGCATCTCCATGACAGATACAGCCTGAGATGGAATAGCAGTAGCGGAGGCCAAAGGGTCTCTGTTATTCACTCCAGCAGGGGAAGGGGAGGGAAGGGGAGGTGTGCACTGATAAGTCCGAAAAGTAGAAATTAAAAGCATTAGCAATTCTAAGTGGATGATTACAAGTAGAACCTCCAATGATCATATCAGATACCCCAGAATTAGAGGAGCCACTGACTAGGTTTTTTATGTTCCTCCATAACCTTCGTGGGTCCCTAGCAGAGCTAAGCAGGGCAGATTTACAGTGTTCACTTTTTGCCACCCTGATGGCTTTTTTGCACTCATTTCTGAGCTTCCTATACTGTTGAAAGATGGTCTGATCTAGTGTGCCTTTGAAGTGAGCCCAGCACTTGTCTCTAGCCCGCATGTGGGCTAAGAGGCTCCCATGCAACCATTTTGTGGCGGACCCCCTTACCCTCCGCCTGATAAGGGGGGCATGTTTATCCTGCAGGTCACCAAAGACAGTGAGAAACTGGGTGACAACAGTAGAGGGGTCACGAGCACTAGTCACCCCAGACCAGTCATTGAACCTCAGATCCTCCTGGAATGACACCAGATCAAACCTAGAGAAGTCTCTAACATGAATGATTTTGTGTGGAATTCTTGGGAAGGGGATTTTCCACACACAAAATATCGGGGTGTGATCTGAAATTGAGTCAGGCAGGGTTCCAGCAGAGCTGATCCTCTCGAGATGATTTGACATAACCCAGTACAGTAGGGAGCTAGTGTCACCTTTTGCTGACCATCTAGTGGGCTCCTGGATGAGCTGTGTCAGGGCTAGGCTTGCAAGTAGTGGCTCAAACTGCTTAGAATTTCCTCCGTTCCAGTTTAAGTTCACATCACCTAGGATCAGTAGCTCATTGTCCCCAACATTAGGACCAACAGCATCCAGGAGGTGGGCAAGCCCAGGCAGACCACCCTTGGGGGGATTGTAGGTGCATACAACATGCAATTTCATTGTATTTCCTAGTAACAGCAGAGTGTGCAGCAGCTCACAGGAAGACATAGAGGTCTGCTGATGAGCCACCATAGATACTTTAGGATGACTCTTATAGTAAATTAAGATACCACCGCCCCGCTTATTACCCGGCCGATCCAGTCTAATAAACTCGTAGCCAGGAAGCGTACAGGCCAAGCCAGGGATTGAAGGTTTCAGCCAGGTCTCTGTAATGCCAAGAATGTCAGGCTTATAGTGTGCAGCCCAGGCAGTAAGATCATCCAGGTTGGGCAGGAGACTGCGAATGTTAAGGTGAGTAAGTTTTATCCCCTTTCCCAACTTCCATCCTGCAGGGGGTAAGGAGGCCAGATAGGCAGGACCAGGATTTAGCTCAATATCACTGGCCAGAACCAGTATCACCAGGAAGAGCCAGAGGAGATACCATTGGAATGGGGTACATCTGGCTGAGGGCCTGCAGGCAGGACGTCTTCGCACCAAGGAAGAATACAGGAGGCATCTGAGGTCAAGGCTGCAGGTAGGGCAGGGGGGTAGTCTGTCATAGACTAGGAGGTTAGAGAAGGAGTAGTCAAACACCTCGTAGGGAGCAGACGTACCCCAATGGTCCCCATCCAGCTGGGAGGGGTCAGCAACCATTAGGGAGAGGAACATTCCAGAGAGGAGGCCGATGAGGAGGACAGCACTAGCTGAGGAGGGCATGACATCTTCCCTGGTAGGTTCAGGAGTCGCCATTCCAAGGTAGGACTCAGCAGTAACCAGTGACACTCACTTCATCAGTTGACAGTAAGAGACCAGAGGGATAGCCTAGGGGGAGGCTAGTCAGTGCACACAGTGCTCTAGTACTGCTAATGGGAACAGAGTCAAGAAGGCTGTAAGCATATAACTTAGTCAGGCAAACAGTGATTCTGAAAATTAACTGACAAATGCTCTCCCCAGGAAATAACAGACAGATAGGTAAGTACTTGCCAGAAACCCAGAGAACTCTATTTTACTGTTGATAGACCAGCAACACTCTAAACAACATCATTTGTAGAGTAGGCAAGGTGTAAACAACGTACAGCGACCAGGGAAAAAGAAGCAACAAGCCCCCAGGCAGACAGTGTGATCTAACTGTTGAATAAAGTCAAGGTAATTCACCCATCCAGCTGATAGGAGCTACTTTAGAGTAAAAGTCAAAGCAGAGAAGGATTTTTCAGTTACACCCATCCAGCTAATAGGCGCCAGTCAATGAGGAGAGGAGCTATTAAATATTTAATGGGATGAGGGAATGGGGCCGGTGGGTGGGAAATGTTTTTGATCCCCAAGGCAAGTTCAACTTTCAGCTATGGCACCTCGCGGTCAGGACCCCTGCAGCAGCAGGGGCTGAGTTACATCAAATTGCAGGCAGGATCCTTAATTCACGGCCAGGTAGAAGACTGTAGACTTTTCGAGGAGGCCCACCGGCGCTCGTTTAAGTGAGCCGGCACCTCAACTCAAGCGACACAGCAGACCGACGGAGGTGGGGGGGCCCTCCAAGCTCAGGTCACCCATGCCACCCCTCCAAAACGACAACAGGCAGAGTCAGGGTTCAAAGCCGCTGGACGCGCTCTCACTTTTGAACACAGAGAGCTAGCGCATCACAGAGGCAGGGAGCCAATTACAGGCAAGAGTCCGGAAGATGGAAGTTGGCGCCAAAATTAAAAAAACTGATCCCCAAGGCAAGTTCAACTTTCAGCTACGGTACCTCACAGTTGGGACCCCTGCAGCGGCAAGAGCTGAGTTACATCAAATTGCAGGCAGGATTCTTAATTTTTGGTCAGATTACAGGATTGTAGACTTTTCAAGGAGGCCGCCGGTGCTCAGTTAAGTGAGCGGCACCTCAACTCAAGCAATGCAGCAGACCTGACGGAGGTGGGGCCCTCCAAGATCAGGTTGCCCATGCCACCCTTCCCCAATGACAACAGGCAGAGTCAGTGTTCAAAGCCGCTGTATGCGCTCTCACTTTTGAACATGGAGAGCTAACGCGTCACAGCGGCAGGGAGCGAATTACATGCAAGAGTCCGGAAGATGGAAGATGGTGCCAAAATTCAAAAAACTGATCCCCAAGGCAAGTTCAACTTTCAGCTACATGATAATAACAATTGTCAATGTAAGTGCCAGATACAAAGAAGTTCTAGTCAAGGACCCCCAAGAAATTGAGACTATGCAGCCTGATATGTACAGATTGCAATGAATTGTCAGTATATAATCGAAATAACACAAATATAGAAACAGTCCAAGGAATCTAAACAAAAATTTTTAGGAATGAAATCCTCCTTGGGGGAAAGTAACTACTTAAAATGAAATATATGTACATGAATCCTAATACACCATCAATTGCACCCATTACTACAATAGTTACCCAAAAAGGAATTACACCTGTCATGAACCCCCAAGTAAATGAGACAATGCATCCTAATAATTCCGGAATGTAAAAACATAACAGTATATACTCAAACTACAGAACTAGCAGAAGGAAGTAAATATCCACTATAATATGAGTTCAGAGTCCTAGCCACTATAACATCATAATGTCATGAACCTGAAATAAGTTTATCTCAATATCACCACACTATTCACATCCACTATACCCACATAACCACCCATCTCAGATACCCATATTAAAAATTCAACATGCCACACTTCTTCTACCCCACAACACACACATAAACATATTCACAGACCCACACACAAAGACATGCACACACCCACACACACATCCACACAATACTAATGTGAGAGGCCAACCTGTAGATAACCAGTTAAGAGGGGCTGTATAAGAGTCAAAGTCCAAGGCTCGCTGAAAACCTAAAATATGTATGTCCATCCTTTAAAGTAAAGGTACATGTAATGTGTCATATATCCAGTATCAATGTTCAAGCCATCTTCCACCCTATTAAGAAGTCACATAAGTCTGATCTCACAAACTTGTCTCTGTTGTGTACTGTTAAAATGTCCTTTCAAGGCCATCACAGACATATCAGAGCTTGAGTTTTCGTCCTGCGAGAAGTGTTGTGCCACTGGTTTGTCAGTTATCTTCCAATTAATATCATATCTGTGTGAATTCATTCTAGTGCAGACTTGTCGTTTCGTCTCCCCCATATACCCCATGTGAGGACATTTCCTGCATTGAATAAGATAAGCAACATTGCTTGATGTACATTTATAATAACCCAATATCCTGAATTGACTGTTTTGTGAGGTAACCACACAGTCTGAAGTGGAAATGTGCTCACAAGTTTTACACCTTTGTTTATTACAGGGTTGTGTGCTATATGATGTCATGGCACTCTGTTCAGGTTCAAGTTTACTCCTAATAATCTGGTTGGCTAAATTGGGTGGTTGTTTAAAAGATAGTAGTGTCAGTTCTTGAAAAATACAACTAATGGTTTCATCTTCATTGATTATTTGGTGTAGGCCCTTAATAAACTTACGTAGAAGTTCAATGTCAGGATAATACGTGACTACTAAGGGTACTCTGTTAGTAGTGGTCCTTTCATTATATTGCAGTAGGTGTTCTCTTGGTACTTGTGTAGCACATTCCACTGCTCTGTCAATTTCTCTGGAAGAGTGTCCCTGCTCAGTAAAGGTGTTTTTCAACATAGCTAAATGTCTATCTCTGTCTTCCTCATTTGAATAGAGACGGTGGTACCGAAGTGCTTGACTATACATGACAGATTTTTTTGTGTGACTAGGGTGATTATTTTTCTTGGGTAAGTATCTCTGTCTGTCTGTTGTTTTTTCTGTAAACACATGTATTTAGGGTTCCATCCTTGATGGTGACAGTGGTATCCAGAAAATTAACGCTGGTGGCAGAATATTCCAGGGAACGCTTAATGGTTGGGTGGAAGTTATTAAGTTCCTGATGAAAGTTCTTAAGCATGTCAGTGGCTTCTGTCCAAATTACGAACAAGTCATCAATGTAACGGAAGTAAGCGAGTGGTTTGTGTGTACAGTGCCTTAAAAAGTCCTCCTCCAAATTGGCCATAAAAGGATTAGCATACTGTGGAGCCATCCTGGTGCCATTGCTGTTCCCATAGTTTGAACATAATGTTTCCCATTAAAGCTGAAGTTGTTATGTATCAGAATGAATTTAGTAAGTTCCCCCACAATGTCAGGGTCAATGTTGTGGTCCAGTCCTTTCTCATACATGTATTTAAGACAGGCTGAAATGCCATCTGTATGCAGTATATTAGTGTAGAGGGATGTTACATCCATTGTGGCTAAAAGGGTATCAGGTGGCAAGTCCTTAAAACCAGAAAGTTTATGCCAGAAGTGAGTAGTGTCCTGAGTGTAACTGTCCCTTTGTATAACCAGCAGTTTTAAAATCGCTTCTACAAAACCTGAGATCCCTCCTGTCAGGGTTCCATTACCAGAGACTATGGATCTTCCTGGGTTCCCTGGTTTATGTGTTTTAGATAACGTGTAGAATGTCCCAGGCTTGGGTTCATCAGGGATGAGGGCAGTTACTCTGTTTTGGATATGGTCTAGAAATAATTTAATCAATCCCTGTAAACCAATTTATTTTAAATTCTGTGAAGATTTTCAAAATATTTGGTTGTTCATATCTCCATTGCTATTGCAGGTCTACACTCAAGATTTGGCATGCATACTAGAGTAAATATGTCCTTGAATCTAATTAAGGTGGATTAATATGATTTAGTAGGTTAAAATTAATTGCTGATACTTTAGAAATTACTACTTGGCAAAATTTGCTCAATAATTCATGGACGGCTAATAGGTAATGCCACTTGAATTTCAATTGTGGAATTTAACTTTCAAAAAGCACTCACCATCATTGAATCATCTTACGTACACTAGTGGCATGACCCTGCAATACCCTTCCAACACTCCTGCAACAGTGATGTCCAGCATCATGCACCATCATGACTCAAGATATCCAGATACTTGCGTCACAATGGCCTAAATTGCAACTAATTGTAAGGCTTGGCATCACTTGGTGCCACTATTTTAGAATAGTTAAAATATACATTGTTATCTACAGGGTTCTTAAAGAGTCAGCAGGTGGCATTGCACAGAAACAATGCAGCACATGCATGTGCTAACACAAGTCATTAAGTCAGTGAACTGTAGCAGTTATTTGGCATATTGCAAGAACTCAGGCTAGTGCACAGTGATGTCCATGACTAGTCTTCGTGGTTCATCACTCAAGATAGTGACATGACACTTGGCACCACTATCATTTTACTATGAAGCCTACTATGAATGTTACCTTATTGCCACTTTACACAGCCTTTACTTTCCTCTATAATGGAAACTGGTGCATATGACTGGGAAAAATGCGTGGATATGACTTTGACAGAAACATCACAACAGCCTATAATTTCATAAAAGCCATAAAATACAACTTTAATTACTGATGGTATTTTTGGAATATTCAGCTGCTTATAACTTGGTCAGCCTTTAGGAAAGAGATTTGAGAGTGGACATACACACTTTTTTTCCATGTTGTTTTTTCTCCCAGCTGTCAGATCGTCTTTCAGGAATATACCCTGTTCACAGGGATATACCTTGATCAGGCTGAACAAAGTCATCATTCAGCTGGCTACCAGGTTTTCCTCCAACATTTTTTTTTCCTCCCATCTCCCCTGGTGGGGGCAGTGCCTCTGTCAGCCTTGCACAGCCACTGCTTTCCCTGTGGCAGGAGAAAACTCTCTGGCCCAGTTATAGGGGTCACTGTGTTATTGGAAACCTCTGCCAATCCACCCCAACCAAGATGCGCTACCAAGCAGCAGCTGTTTCAGTCATGGCCTGCCTCCCAATGTGACTTCCCAAACTCGCTTCCAAACCCAGGTCATCAGTATGGCAACATGATGCTCTGCTGCCCAGCCATGGGGGGGGGGTGCTCAAAGCCTAATATTTAGGGTCAATGAACCTAAAAAAATTGGTGATAGTCTGTTCTCAAGTTTTAAAGAGCAATTAACACCACCTGCTACATTGCAGAATTAGAATAAGCTTACCCCCAGTAAATGTTATGTTATATCATTTTAAAGCTGACAGTATAGCCTAGAGGTTAGAGTAACAAGCTGTGAATGAGCTTGGTACATCCAGCAGACAAGACCTGAGTTTGATTCCCACAACCTCCACTTACATACTGTGTGATTCTGAGCAAGTCACTTAATCGCCCAGTGCTCCCAGGCCGCCCTTGAAAACAGGCACGTGTGCCTAGTGGGGCTTACCTGGTTACCAAAGACTAAAAAAGAAAAATGCATGAGCTATTTTGTAACCCTGTTTTCACAACCTGTTCAAAAAAGCCTGTGTCAGTGAAGAGCTGCTGCTGATGAAGTCTCAGGAACTCACAGTCTAGTACTCCCTGTCAGCAAGCTTATAGGATCAGTGTCTCCAAAGTTCTAAAGATCATGTGTAATGGTTTTCACAAGTAAGACAGGCAGCACCATTCAATAAACATTGCTTTAAAAACTATATGTGTTTCAATTTTTGTAACAAAGCTGACAATTTTTTTTGGGGGGTTGCCTTTTTGTTGAGGTTCTTTTTTCCAGGGTGCTGGATGCTGGGTCATGCACACTGTTGCGAGGTCTTCAGACTGAATAAGTTTCTGATGTGGTGAAAGGCTGAGATCTTTCACACCTATCATTCAATTTAGGCGGTTTCTCAGTATATAAAATAACATTTACTACTTAATAATATTTACACAGTCGACAGAATTTCACAATAAACAAAGATTATGGGAATTGCAGGTTTACTACAGAAATTAAGAAGAAATGGTTTGCACACAGCAGAAGAAACACATAGAAAAATATTCCTTTAATTTCTTAACTCTTAGTAAAGTAGAAAAATGTTTTACCATGCAGGAAAACTTTGTGAGATGTGGCAGACTTCAACCCTAGATGGTTAATGTATGAAGCCCCAATACTGACTGACTTGCTAGGGTCCATGAAGACCTTATAAACCTTGATCTGTCAGTCACCAATGAAGCATCCTCAAATATGTCACTCTAACAGCATTGATTTGACAGTTTCTATGTCTCCTGGTGTACCACATCTCTAGAAAGCTGACCTAAACTGTAATCTTGGATTTTGAGAACTCAGAGACTCATCTCATTATACTGAACCATGTCTGCCCCCACAGTGGTGGCTGCATAGCCAGGACAGTTTCCTGGCATGAAACACCTTTGCCTCTTTGAAGCTTCCTCATTAACTGACCAGGGGGTCCCATCATTACAGGACAAATAGACTGTAATTACCTACCAGGTACAGCTGGTCTGTCCCTGGCAAAAAGGTTAATCTCATATCCCCAGCACATCTCTGTCTCCTTAGCGGATAGACTTAGAATAATAAAAAAGTGCCAAAATAAATAGCAAGCTGTTACATCCCCCCCCCCACTCAAGAAATAATAAAAACACATTATTTTAGCTGTCCTAAAGAATGTTGGTTTTCTCATGTGGGGCAGAAATGATTGCAGGATTTAAGAATGCATGGGATAGTCATAGATGGATACTGGTAGTTGAGGAAGGGGACAACCTAATGCCAGTAGAGCATGCAATGAGCACAGTAGTGATGGGTAATGGAGCAGATTGGGTGGGCCTGGAGGCCCTTATCTGCCAACAGCTTCTATGTTTCTATGTTTCTGTTTGCACCCTGCACTATTTCTTCACAGCACCTCTCCCCTTTCCTTTTTCCTAGATCCTAGCTATTGTCTAAACAACCCATCAGTGTTTCCATGCTGCCACCAACTGTGATGTCCAATGTCCAAATTATATCACCAGGCAATGCTGGTCTCAATCACAGAGGCAGGATGGTGGAACTGACACCACGCTGAGAAACAGCTCCCTGAATCACTCCCTTATATTCCCTGATTATAAGATGGGCATCCAAAATGAAGAAGTTTCATTGGTCAAAATATATTTATTTTTATTTTATTTTTTGTATTTTAGTCTTTGGTAACCGGGTAAGGCCCACTAGGCACAAGTGCCTGTTTCAGTGGCGACCTGGGAGCACCGGGCGGTTAAGTGACTTGCTCAGAGTCACACAGTATGCAAGTGGAGGTTGTGAGAATCAAACTCAGGACTGGTCTTCTGGATGTACCAAGCTCGTTCACACCTCATTCCTATAACCTCTAGGCTATACTGCTAGCCAGTCATATGAACATATAAAGAAGACAGCAGAAAAATGCCATTTGGTCTATCAAGTCTGCTCGTATTGCAGGGTCAATAGTTTGAGCTGATGTCCCTGCCCTCCCTCCCCACTCCTCCCATCCTCCTTACCGATGACCCTTACCCTCCCCCTAAGCCTGTCCCAGCCTCTCTTAAAGCTGTCCATTGTCTTCAATGAGATGACCTCTTCTGGCAGCGCATTTCAAGTGTCCACCACCCTCTCTGTGAATAAATGTTTCTTGACCTCCCTCCTAAACCTCCCACCCTCCAGCTTAAGACTGTGCCTCCTCATGTTATAGTTGCCACTCATCTTAAAGAGACTGTCCTTATCAACCTTATTTATCCCTCACAAGTACTTGAAGGTCCCAATCATGTCCCCTCTCCCTCCTGTCTTCAAGGGAGTACATGTTCAGTGCTCTCAACCTCTCCTCAGATGCCTTACCCTGCTGACCTGCTATCATCTTTGTAGCCCTCCTCTGGACCTTCTCCAGCAGGTCAATGTCCTTTTTGAGGTGTGGGCACCAGTACTGAACTCCATACTCTAGATGCGGCCTTACCAGTGACCTGTACAAGGGCAGTATAACCTCCTCTCTCCTACTACTGATCCCCCTAGATATGCATCCCAGCATCTTGTTTGCGTTTGCTCCTGCTGTTTTGCACTGTGTGGAGTGCTTCAGGTCACTAGTGATCATCAGTGCCAGGTTCTTCTCCTCCTCCTCCTTTGATGCAAATACTTGGACTCCATCCAGGTAGTACTCTGTCCTGGGATTCTTGGCTCCCATATGCATAACTTTGCATTTTTTGACATTGAAGCCAAGCTGCCAGATCCTGGACCACCTCCCTAGCTTTTCCAGATCTTCTTGTTGATCCTGTATCCCTTCAGCTATGTCCACTCTCCCACAGAGTTTGGTGTCATCCGTGAATAGGCACATTTTCCCCTTAATGCCATCTTCAGTGTCATTGATGAAGACATTGAACAACACTGGCCCCAGCACAAGCCCTGTGGGACCCCACTGGTTACCTGTCTGATGCCAGATAACTCTCCTCCCACAACCACCCTCTGGGTTCTGTCTTTCAGCCAGTTTTCCACCCATCTGGCCATCTTTTCCCCAACCCTGAGATCCACCAACTTCCTTTACAACCTTTTGTGGGGCACAGAGTCAAAGGCCTTGCTGAAATCAAGTTAAAGGATGTCTACCACTTGGCCCCTGTTTACTGTCTTAGTGACACAGTCAAAGAAGTGAATCAGATTTGTTTGACACGATCCCCCCCACCATGAACCCATGTTGCCTTGCATCTTGGAAACCATGCTCCTCTAGATATTCCATCAACCTCTCCTTTAGTGTGGTCTCCATGAGCTTGCCCACAATGGAGGTCAGACTGACTGGTCTGTAATTCCCTGGGTCATCCTTGGAACCTCTTTTGTGGAGTGGTGCTACATGTGCTGTTCTCCAGTCCTGTGGTACTATGCCTGTCTCTAGTGAACTATTAAATAGGTCTGCCAGTGGCCTTGCCAGCTCCTCAGCCAGTTCCTTTATTACCCTTAGATGTACTCCATCTGGGCCTAGTGATTTGTCCACCTTCAATGCCAGCAGTCCCTCCCTCACGCTATCCTCCTCTATCACTACATCTGTGTTCCCTTCCCCCCCGCTCCTCTTTTCCCTCCTGAAGGCACTGGTCCATCCTTCTTCCTGGTGAAGATGGAACAGAAGTATTCATTTAGTATCTCTGCATTTCCCCATTATCCTCCACCCACTCCACCCTTTCCTAATCCTAACAATCCCTTCCTTCTTGTCCCTTTTCTCACTTATATAGTGAAAGAAAGCCTTCTCCCCCTTTTTAATTCCTTCAGCTATCTGCAGCTCCTTCTGTGCCTTTTCTCACCTGACTTTCTTACTTGCCTCACTAGCCAACCTTAGGTAATTTTCCCTATCCACCTTTCCCTTGGTCTTCCTGAATTTTCTATAGGCCAACCTCTTTTCCCTTACTGCCTGGGCAGCCCCAGAACTGAACCAGCTGGGTGTTTTGGCCCTTGTATTCTTCCTCCACAGCCTAACGCACTTATCTGTGGAAACCAGTATTCCTTCCTTAATGATGGACCACTTTTGTTCCATCCCCATATCTGCTCTGATTCCCGCCGAATAATTATATCATATATATAAGGATATCATGTGACTGTGTATAAAATCTGTTTCATGCACAGTCATCCTGGTTCTAACCCACATCACACAATGATCACATCAGTCCTCCTACAACCAGAGTTATCTTCCATCAGTCCTCCAACAACCAGAATTGATCTTCCATCACAAATATGTCTGCTACCTTTACACAGTAAAAAAACCTTCAACTGGGCTCTAAAACTATCTTAAATAAAAAATAAAACAAATTAATTAAATGTTGTTTCTATGATCATCACACTTTCCTTACACACATAAACAAATTAGAAACATTAGGTATTGTTTATAGTTTGCACAAGTGTTTCTTCACTGACAATGAAAATTCCCCCTTCTATCTTTACCTGCTTATCAGGGAAATCTCTTCTGCTTGCCCTAACAGTGAGACAATTGAGTCTCTGACTGTAACAGCGGCCTTTCTGTTATGTGTGTGAGTGTGTGTGTGTGTGTGTGTGTGTACAGTATGTTAGATGAGAAACATTCTGCCAGTGGAACTGAGCAGAGTTTTGAATCCATGTATTCAATGGGAAACATTCCATGATAAACATTCCATATCTTGAATCTTGATGCCAGCAAAGGACAAACTTTGTCCAGCAGCAATAAAATGACATCATCTATGACATTATTTGCAGCAGGCTGAAGGACTATTTTATCATAAATGCACACAAGTAAATCTATTGTTTCTACACATAAACATGCTTTTCCCAACTTTAAAAAGTTAAAAATGGAGCCAATTTTATAAGCACAATAAGCCACTCTGGTGTGTGTATGAAACATATTTTACTGCACTTCTAGGGACTAAAAGGCACTTGGCCTGTGGCCTTGTGCATCACCACGCCCCTGGGCATGCAGTAAAATATCTTTCATACACAACCCCATCATGTTTTATTGCTTACATATTAGCTGCCATGGCAATTTTATGAGTGAAGTGGAACCCTTATGACAAATGGAAAAAACCTTTGGAAGAAGCATTGCAAGATTTTTGCTGTTTTGGGGATTATGATGCTGAAAAAAGATACGGAAGGCAAGCAACTGACTACCAAACCCACATGAAAGCTAGAGAAGCAGACTCCAGCAGTCCTGTCTAGGATGCAAACAGCACACATTTTTAAAAGTAAAACTGTACTTTCCATATTTGGAAGCCTGGATACTGACTCCACCAATCTGCCAAAGCCAATAATGTAGATACAAGAATTGCAAATAACAGTATGCGGAGACTGAACAAGAACACTTTAGCCAAGTTAAATGCTCAAGTTAACACATATGGAATGGTGGAAGGAAGATCAAAAACAGCACAACCTGTCAAAACAAGCACATAGAATTCCAACCCAGGTCTGAAAAGCAAATCAGAAGCCTTGTTGGTGGAAGGAGGAATAATTACATTTTTTTAAAATACCTTGTATAATATACGACATGCAGGGACAAGGTTCTAGTAGGCAAAATATGCATAATATGCAGCCAGAACAGAAACCTAAAGATCATTGGCAACCATTTTATATATTGTTAATAAAAGCGTGAATTCAAGTTCCTGTGTCATGATTAGTGTTTCCTGAAAATGTCATGCAATTTGGTTTTGTGGTTCTCTTTAAATCAGCATTTGTTAACTGGCTCTGCAGTAACTGAAAACAGTCAAGCTGTTTCTGTCCTTCTGAGTTAGCATTGGAAAACTATGACATCATATTGGAGTAGCTGGCTGTTTCAGCAGTGTAAATCCCTGCTTGACTGAAGAGCTGTTTCACTTCGCAATCAGAAGAGTCTGTAGAGTTGTTTGCTATCCAGGGTGTTTACTGACTTAGTCTCTGGTTTGTGTTTAGATTAATTAGTTTAACATCTATCATTGTATTCTGATAAAAAGTTGATCATTTGAGTTTCAGTGCTGAACTGAAGGGGTATGAATGTGTCTGTGTGAGAAATCAGCTTGTTTACGAACATACATACACACATACAAAATTCACCAGCAGAGAAAGGCCATAAGTCTACCAAGTCTGCTCAGATGTGCAGCTAGCAGTCCCTATTTTGCAGTTGCCCCTCCCTCCCTTGTTTGTATAGCAGCTGTCAGTTCTTTCTCATAAAAAACAATTTTAAGTTTTTTCTAGCTATATACCACTGGGTTGTTTAATTTAATGGATATAAAATAAATCTACATTTCGTTCATTCATAGAAGTAGTTTGTCTTTGATGTAGCCTCCATAAATAGGTTCATGTAAGCACATTTTTTTTTCATTTCAAATTGACAAACAGGTGCCTGCCACATTCTACTATTTTATTTACATGTACTGTATAATCTCACAAATTTCAGTTCTTTGATGGTTTCTGTGTGAAAATAAATCAAGTATGTCTACAACTAGAAACACCATATGGCATCCTGATGCTCCCTGTCTCCTAACTCATAGATGAGGCAACTGCACTCTGCTGCCCCCTCTCTCCTGCCCCCAAGCTCCCTGTCTCCTGCTCCACATTTTATTCTGCCGCACCCTGCTGTCAACTGTCTTCTCAAGCACAGTTGGGGCTGCTGAACCCTGCTGCCCTTTGCCTGAACAGTTGGGGTTGCTGTATCCTGCTACCCTCTGTCCTCACCCCTATATTCAGGGTCACTGCACCCTGTTCCCCACTGTTCCTGTCTCCACAGTCAGGGATGCTGTGCTCTGCTGTGCCCTAGAGTCCCATGTCATCTGCCTTCACAAGTAAGGCTGTTGCACCATGTTGCCCCATGCCACCAGAGGTAGGGATTTTGCTGAACCTTGCTGTCTACATCCATTTCCCCAAATAGAAACATAGAAACATAGAAGTTGATGGCAAATAAGGATGGCAAGGCCCATCCAGTCTGCCCATTTCTTTTTCTACCTTATAAATGTGCCATTGGCCTTTGTTCTGTCAATGGCCTTTCTATTCATACTCATTTGTATTGCTCCCTTATGCCTATCCCATGCCTGTTTGAAGCCCTGCACTGTATTCATATCCACCACTTCCTGAGGTAGGCCATTCCATGCATCCACCACCCTTTCTGTGAAAAAGAACTTCCTCACATTACCCCTTAATTGGCCTCCCTCTAATCTCATGCTGTGTCCTCTTGTCCTGCTATTTTTCTTATATTGAAACATGTTAGACTCTTTCACCTTGTTAATGCCCTTAAGGTGTTTGAATGTTTTGATCATATCACCTCTCTCCCTCCTTTGCTGTAGGGTATACATATTGAGCTCTGTTAATTTGTCTTCATATGTTTTCTGGTGCAGTCCCTGTACCATTTTGGTTGCCCTTCTCTGGACTGCCTCAATTTGGTTAATGTTCTTGTGAAGGTATGGCCTCCAGTACTGCACACAATACTCCAGATGGGGCTTAACCAGTGTCTTGTAAAGAGGGATTATTACCTCCCTCTTCCAACTTGTGATACCCCTACTAATACACCCCAACATCCCCCTAGCCTTACCTACTGCTTTAGTGGTCTGCTTGGATGATTTCAGGTCATCAGTGGTGATGATGATGCCCAAGTCTCTTTCTTCCTTTGTGAATGCCAGAAACTCCCCTCCCAGCCTATAGATGGCTTCAGGGTTTCTCTTTCCTATGTGCATGATCTTGCACTTCTTTGCATTAAACCCCAGTTGCCACTTTCCGACCATTTTGCTAGTTTATCCAGATCTCTTCTCATTCTGCCCACCCCATCTGGATCATCTACTCTGTTGCAGATCTTGGTGTCATCTGCAAACAAACAAACTTTACCCTCCAGTCCATCTGCAATGTCACTGATAAAGATATTGAAGAGGACTGGCCCCAGGACTGATCCCTGAGGTGATGAAGATATTGAAGAGGACTGGCCCCATGACTGATCCCTGTATGTTATTGATTCCTTTGAGGTATTTGAATGTTTCTATCATGTCCCCACTTTCTCTCTTTTCTTCCAGAGAATACATTCTTAATTCCTCAAGACTTTCCTCATAAGGCTTCTGGTGCAGGCCATGCACCATTTTGGTTGCCCTTCTCAGTACTGCCTCCACTTGATTTACATCTTTCCTGAGATGGGGCCTCCAGAACTGGACACAGTACTCCAGGTGGGGCCTCACCATTGATCTGTACAGGGGTAACAATATCTCCCACTTTCTGCTGGTGATACCCCTCCCTATGTATCCCAGCATCCAATTTGCCTTTCCACTGCCTTATCACACTGCTTTGCTACCTTCAGGTCATCAGATATGATGACCCCCAGATCCCTTTCCTGTTTTGTGATTGATAACACTCCCCCAACTGATACACTGCCCTTGGGTTTCTGTGCCCCATGTGCATAATTTTGCACTTTTTGGCATTGAAGTCCAATTGCCAAACCCTTGTCCAGTCTTCTAGCTTGTTCAGATATTCCTTTTTTTTTTCCATCCCCCCTCATCCTGGTGTGCCCACTCTGTTGCAGATTTTTGTATCATCTGCAAACAGGCATGCCTTTCCTTCCAGACCCTCTGATATTGCTAATAAAGACAGTGAAGAGGACCAGTCCCGGCACTGAACCCTGAGGCACCCTGCTGGTTACTTTACCTTATCTTCTTCCAAGTAACCTCCATTTAGCACCACCCTCTGTGTTCTGTTAGTTAGCCAAGTTCATACCCATGTTACTATCTTTCATCCCGCCCCCAGGCTGCCCAGCTTGTTTACTAGTCTTCTGTGTGGAACAGTGTCAAAGGACTTACTGAAATCCAGGTAGGCCACATCCACTACCCCTCCTTGATTCACCTCCCTGGTAAACCAGTCATAACATAGAAGTCAGGTTTGTTTGGCAAGATCTCCTCCCCCCCTTAACCCATGCTGCCTTGGATCCTGTAATCTGCTGGTTATTATGTATTTTCCAATCCTTTCTTTTAGTAGTGCTTCCATGACCTTGCCTGCTATCAAAGTTAGGCTCACATGTCGGTAGTTTCCTGCCTTCTCCTATTCCCGCTTTTGTGTAGTGGGACCACATCTACACTCCTCCAGTCCCCTGGAATTTCCCCAGTATCCAGTGATAGATTGAACAGGGACTTTAGAGTCGCAGACAGTTCCTCCTTTAGTTCTTTAAGTATTCTCGGGTGAAGTACATCCAGCTCCATTGCCTTGTCTACTTTTAGCTTTGCCAGTTCCCCTGAGGACTCTCTCTCCTCCATAAAAGGGCTACTGTCCACCTACCTTCCCTTAATGCATTTTTTCCTATCTGCGGCCAGTCACCTACCCCTTCCATTGTGAATACTGAACAAAAGTACTTGTTCAATATGTCAGCTTTCTTCTGATCCTCTTCCACACTTCCCCCATCCCCTTTTAGTCTTACTATCCCTGCCTTGCTTTTCTTTCTTTTGCTTATATATCTGAAGAATGTTTTATTTCCCTTTTTTGCTGACTTGGCAATGTTTTCCTCCATTTGTGCTTTTGCTCTCCTAACTGCCTTACCTAACTCCCTTTGTTTCTCCTAATAACTCTCCCTTTCCTCTTCCTTCTGCATCTATTTGTACCTTCTAAAGGCCTGCTTCTTTTCCCTTACCTTCTCTGTTACATCCTTGGAGTACCATAGTGGTCACTTTTTTCTCTTGCTCTTTTTAACCTGCCTGACACAAAGGTTACCTTCCTTTTCAATTGCCTTCTTTATGTCGGCCAATGTTTCCTCTACTCCACCCTTGTTCCCTATTCCTGTTAGGGCTTCCTTGAGGCACCTTCCCATTTTCTTAAAATCAGCCCTCCTGAAGTACAGGACCCTCATTTTTGTGTTAATTCTGGCCCTGTGCTTATGTTGAACCATGCCGTACAATGATCATTGGTCCCCAGTTGGCTTCCCACTGCGACGTCCTTTAGACACAACCCAGAATAGTAATTATAGCACACACAGTAATTACACATCCCAGCTGTGTCTTATTATGCTTATAAAGTGCCTTTTAAATAAAGCTAGGAATGCATTTAAAAAATGTTTTTGAAGTAAGACTTAAACAGAAGATGTTTTATTGGGTAGAAAGCCTGTCCCTCTTGTAATTATGGTGAAATACAGTAATTACATTGGTTGGAATGCTCATTAGCAACTCAAAGTGTTCTGTCTTATCATTTTGATAAGTGGAAGTAATGTGTTCCCAATGGCTGTACATTTTTTCACATCTTAAAGCAGCAGTGCGATGAAAAATGTTTTTTCCAAAATCTAGTTTCAGCTAGAGCATTAGTTCTCAGACTTTGTCATATTGAGCCTCATCCAAATTTTGAAATATTCTTGAGCCTCCCCGTAGAAAAATAGCATACTTCGTATAGTACATCAAAAATAAAGTGAAACTTCTTTGAGTAATTGACTCATATTTTATTTAGCTACTTGTAACCCTCCCCTTGTAACCCCCTCTCTAGGCCAGCCAACTTGATCTGCTATTTTGACTCTCGAACCATTGTTAACACTTGTTGCAATATCTTCATCAGTCAGACTGCATTCTATGTCAGTTTACCCTCTATCTGGAATAACCTTCCTATCCACCTCTGCTTCTCCCCCTCTTAACCTGCTCTTAAGCAACTTCTCAGGGATCCTTTTCGTCTCCCCTGCCTTGCTCCTAGTAACCTCTGCTTAATCCTTACATTTGTGCTGTTCTGCCACCAATCTAATTGGTCAGTTGTTGCCTCTCATTAGTTGTTCATTGTTCCTATTCTTGGCACTGTTGCTCATTTTGTACTGCCTGACCATTTTGCAGTTACCCTTTGAATCATATTCACTCCGTATCCTTCCCCAGATACACCAGCAATGATTCATGGCTCAGTGTGTCTTTCCTGGTCACCTATTCATAAAGAAATATAGGAATTCAACTATTATTATCCTCTTTCAGTTTGCTTCATCCCGTCACACAAAATATTTAAGACTCAACATTTAAATACAGTACTTTTTCAGACTTGCTCGAGCCTCCCCTGGAAGAGATTGGAGACTCCCCAGGGAGGCTGGCCTCACCATTGAAGAAACACTGAGCTAGAGTTAATACAAACAAAAATATTAGCACATTGGTCAAATCGAGTTTTCTAGGTACCCCCAGGGCAGTGCACCATGAGGGTTTTTTTTTTCTATCCTAACCCTTGCCAGCTCTACAAAGGTATTTCTATACCAAATGTAGTGGCCATATTTTTTTTTTCTTGAAAAAAAAATTAAATTATTTATAAAATACTCAGATCTTGGTAGAACTAAGTAATATAACCACCAAATAAAACTGAAAAATGCCTGGAATCTGTTATACTGAAAAAAGGTAGGGTTAAATTTTTGCCCAATTTCATTGCACTGCTGCTTTAATGAAAATTATGCATTGGACAAGAAAAATTGAGAAAACTGATTGTCGGCTACATTCCAGATCTGTACTTATATTCCCCCATAATGGAATGGCTAACAACAAGACCCCTGACCGGACGCTGTTTACTTAAAGCAATATCCGTGAGCCCTCTCAAATCCATTCCTCACAGAAACTCCTCACCTTAATCTTGGCTGTGTATGGCCAGTTTCCCAAGTAACAAAATAAAAAAGTAACTGTTTTAAATGTCCCAATACTTTTTAAAACCTTTTAAAGCCATTTCAATTAATTACTTTTGAAGAGAGCTCTCTGTGAAACTCCAGGGGCCAGAAGTATATCTACATCGGGAACACAATGTTTCCAGTGCTGCCAACCAAAATGCTAAACTCCTGCATGTCCGTGTTTGCATGTGTAGAGGTGGTATAAACTAAGAGTGTACTCAGAAAGTTTTGTTCATTCTAAACTTGCACATGTCTCTCTCAACTGAAAACGAGCACCAGAAAGGCATTAAAAGCATTTTGAAGAAAAAAACAGCTGAGATCCCAAGCATGTGCATCAGTGGGCACTGATGCGCAAGCTCAGGATCTCAGCTGTTTTAATTTACAGTATTAATTTTTTTCAAATATGCTTTCAATGCCTTTCCACTTCTCATTTTCAGTTGAGAGAGAGAGAGACATGTACAAGGGCTTTACGTACTGTACCTGATTTGGGCAGAAGAGGAGGCAGCTGGTAGAAGACAGCCTTATCGTGGCTCAAGTGGGGCAAACATGAGGGTGGCAGCAATCAGAACAAAGCACATACTCTTCAACCAGCCAGATCAGGATGGTAGAACAGACTCCTCAACCAGTTGGACCAAATGCTTATAAAACTTAAACCGTATACCTTAATACTTATAAACCAGCCAGATCAGGACATTTGTAGCAAGTTAACACACACACAGCAGGAGGGGAAGTGACTTCTAGCAGTAGGTTATAAGGGTGACTCAGCCAGAAATGTGCCACTTGTCAGGGTGTAAGTACAAGGCTGGTAATCTGTGACAGCTTGATAAAACAGTACTTCCTGCCTCAGGCATCTGCTGTACTGTGTATGGACTACAATGTCCATTGTATACAGCGTAAATAACATTGGCAGGAATGCATCTGGCTTTTGGTAAAAATATTTTGTCCAGACTAAATGAATGCCTGGTAGAAGGGTGTCCAGCTTAAGTGGGTTCCACTGTAGAAAGATTAATAATTTATTTATGTTCCTACACAGGGCTCCAGTCCAGTTAACTCCATTTTGGGAGTATCTGACTTCCAAACATAAGGCAAAAACTTCTAAAATCAAGGAGAAGGAAGTCATTGACTTCCAAGTGTGAAAACCAGAATTGCATCACTTCCAAAATTGAAGGAAAAAAAATTCAAGAAATGAAGGATTTTTCTAACATAAACTGAATGTTACCACTAATGTTTACATTAACATCTACAGTATAAATTGATCCTTCCTAGAATATTGGCTTCCAAATTGTGAGATCTGGGAAGTATTTTGACTTCCAAAAAATTGGAATGACTTTCAGATTTTGACTTATGGAAGTATTAGACGTCCACAAAAATAAATTAGGGAAAGGGGAATTTGTTTAACCAGGAAAGGTATGCTAAGCCAGAGCTTGTTTTCAGGTGCAACCTAGGAGCACAAGGGTCACACAGTATGCAAGTGGGGCTGATGGGACTCAAACCCAGGTCTCCAGCTCAGTGCCCTTAACCACTAGGCTATATTGCCTCCCTATACAAAATTAACTGAATCCCTGCCCAGACACTTTCAATCAGGACCCCAAATTACTATTGCACAGTATATAGTATCATTATTAAATGCAAACTACAGTTTGGAATGCTGTTAATTCCACATATTGTGATGGTCTGCAGTTAAATCATATAATAAATCAGCAGTATAAACAAGAATAGGAACAAAACTGACCTTCCGTTTTAAACTGTCAATTTTTCTTACATTTTCTTTACTAGGATGCCACAGCTAAAAAGCAAAATACTGTCTACAGTGGAGCCATACTTCTATCCAATTTTACAGGAGAGAGTACTAAAGTATGTAAGACTGAGGGCTCAATCTGCAAAGGGATCTGTGCCCTTGGAGGGGTGCCTACATGTTCCAGAGGCATGTAGAGGTTCCACTGTACAGATGTGGAGATCTCCATGCATTCTCACCCTGACTGCATGCCCCCGCACCTGATTCTGAGCCTTGCTTTGGCCACGTCGGCAGCTGGGATGGGTGCACACATGCACCTCATTCACAAACCAGTGCAGAATGCTGACATGGGGGACACCCGCAGTGCTTGCCAAGTGGAAACATTAAGGGTTACATGCCCCCATCCACATGGCCATGACATTCTTCCCATGGCCAATCAGCACTCTTCTACTAGTGTTAGCCCTAGAAGATTCCACAGCAGCCCAGGGAAAATACCAGCAATGGCCAGCAACATTGCTGGAAACAATCCCTGTATGCTGGCACCCCAATGTGGAGATGGCATCCTTGAAGAACTGCTGCATTCTGTTGACCCCGCACCTTGCACAGGTAAGCAGACCAGCATAGGTATCTAAGTTTATAGCCATAGTCTGTACCAGGTCTGCCCAATCCTGCCTCCCCCTGCCCCAATGCATGATGCCATGTCAGTGGAGCATAGCAGACAGTGACTGTGGATGCTGTCTAGTCTGGAACAATATTGGGGTGTGCAGTGGTGTGGCTAGGATATACTTAATTTGAACATATTCTGGCTAACTTTAAGGATTATGCTCTAAGTGACTGGCTCAAGGTTGCTCAGCATCGGTCATATTCATGAAGAACTGGTAGGCCTTGGTGAGGCTTCTAAAGCTGTGAAGCCCTCCACAACATGAAAATCTCAAGGTTCCTCCAACCCCTAATTTGCTCTGCCCACATGCTTACACACTGAGCAACCACACCAGGGGTGAAAATGGTAGCCCACACAAGCCTACATTTAAACAGGCAGGCCTCAGGCATACTATACGTCAGATAGGACCCTGCCAGAATCATTATACACTTCTTGCTGCATGTCACAAATCAGGGTTCCCTGAACCTCCCCCAAAAACAGTCCCATAGTCCTCTTCATTGGCACACTAGACCGGAAGGGAAAGTGGATACTTCTCAGTTGTTTTTTTGTTTTTCTTTTACTGAAAAGACATCCCTGAAAGGTATGACAGTCCTGAAAACAGACTGCCGTTTCCCTTAAATGTACTATCTCTCGTATACCTTTCTAGGTGCTCCTCTCCGATGCCCATCTTACCTTATGGAGCTTCACTGACATGCACAAAGGCAACCAAGGGTCTTGCATACTTCCCCCAAGCTCTTTCTAAGGATGCAGAGCTATGTCAGTCTGCTATGTGTGATTTGCATTCTTGCTCTCACTTTTCATGAGTACGGCCCTATATACGCAGTTGTGTTGTGATTGCAACCTGGGTTCACAGATGTGAGCTGCAGTCACTGGTCTGTGCTGCCTTCTGCATACTCCAAGCACCTCACACTTTAATTAACATCCATGATCAACGTACTAAAGCAGCATTTTAAGTATTTCTTCCTCATTCACTTGGCAGCAAAAATTTTATGTGGGATAGGTCCCTTGTGTTATTCGCTCTCTGCCAAGGTTTTTCTACACTTAGTCTGAGAAATTAAATCCTCCATAATACTGGTAATGCCACTGTACCTCTGCTCCATTGTTTGCACAGGATGCGAATATAATATCCCACAGTCCCCCAATGCTGACATTATGGACAGAAACTGTCGATAGTGCCAGCAGTTGCTTCCCATGTCTCTCAACCTATCTGTTGCAAACATTTTTGTGAAGACCTAATTTAACCCAGGGGAACTAATCTTACACACTAGTTGAGGGGTTAGGTAAATGGGCAACTCCCTCGAAGGACTGCTCACTGCCCTGTTTATCTTCCACGTCCCTGCAGCTCTCCAGCTGGCTGACATTAATTTCTGCACAGTCTGCACGGGACCTATGTCAAGACCATTCAGACATCACACAGCTATGCACTGCCCCAGCCAGTTTAAACATGTCATGGCAGGCAGAGGGAAAAGCACTGTGAGAATAAGGAACAGGCAATGCTATAGCGCACATGATAGAAAGCATTTCGGGAAGCAAATGCAACAGATATTGTTCGTATTTTTCATTGTAGTTGGTAACTGGCTTTTTAGGAAAACAAAAGTCTCAGCATTATTATTTTAAAAAGTATATTCATTCCTGATCAGATCTGCAGTAATGCTTGTTAATTAAACTGCATAGAACAATTCTTCCTCCACCTCTTCCTGTACAAATTGTCATGGTAGCAAGATACAGCACACACACAATGCTGTAAGTTTTTTTTTTTTATTTCCCATTTTCTCTGCTTTAAACTAAGGGAATAATATTGCTCTGCTTGAAGTTGTATATTTGAGGAACTAAAAAAAAACAGTAATTAAAAAGCTGAGGATACAGTATAACAAGGGATGAACCAGATGTAGAATCATCCATGGTTGCTCTTGCGTGTATCTTATAGCAGATGTTTCTCCATGCAAACTGTCTATGAAGGTATATAGGGGAAACAGGGGAGTAAAGTTACATTTGGTTTACAAAGTAAAGGTACAAGAGAAATGTCTGCCTACCTAATCTCACAAGTACTGCATGGGGTCCAGTCCTGTGTACTATAACAACCAATTATATTTATCAAACATCTAAAATAGTGGGCTCCGTAAAACTGGTGATTCCACTGCCCCCATCTTACAGATCTTTTGTAGTCCATACTCTCCTGAGGCTGGTGTAGTTGTTAGGATTAGCCACAGAAGATGTTGTCATATGAACACTAGTTCTGGAGCAGAGTGAGGTTCTGAAATGCTAGCCACTTGCAATTACAGTGCGCCTGCCCCCAGTTCTTCTTGCTGAAGTGCATTATGTGCACATATCTTTCACATAACAGATGTCCCTATTCCAATGTGATAAATTTGATGCACTGCTTCTATCAAGATAATTCAAGTTGAACAGATGTACAACTATTGTTGTAGATAAAAAACAACCAGCAGAGTTAATGACCAAATCAAAAATGGACATATACCTTTTGCTAAAATAACACAGAGCTTCTTCAGAGCTATCACTACCATCATTATTTTAAGCAGAGTTATCATTATCAATACATGGAAACCTGTAATGCATACCCTTAAATCAAGTACTGATCAGCTTAGCTTCAGGGGAGCATACTGCCGGTGTCCAATGTTTGCAAGAACCATTATGCTCTAAAAGTACTGACTGGCTTTAGGGGGAGCATGTTAGCTGTGACACCCACGGTTGAAGTACAGTGTGCACAAAACTCCATTAGGTTGTCTGGACTGAGCTCCCAAGGTAGTACAGTACGCTGTTTTGTTCTCACTTGCCATGTCTGTTTGTGTTATACATTAAATAAAAATGGAGTAAACTTCACTCTTTTGAAGCACACAGCATTGTGTCCGCAAGGCTCTTGTGTGTGCTACAGCTACTGTATGCTGGTCTGCTGGTGGCCAAAATCTTTGAGCACCACTTCCAAATGTCACTGGTTGCACTCAGAAGAGTTAGTGGGTACAGTCAGAAGGGGAGGCTACCCCAAACTTCAAATCACTATCCAAGCAACGATGCACTCCAGGGAGAAAAGTAGCGAGTCCTCTTGCTTTTAGCTTAAAATCTTTATTGGCATCAAAATATTTTGAAAATGGCTGTGGACAAGCAAACTGCACTCAAACACAAGGAGTATACCCCAGTGCATCACCATTATGAGTTCTTAAGGGGGCCCTGAAAAAGCTGTAACAGCAAAGTGCTGGGGTATACTCCCTGTGTTTGCATACAGTTTGCTTGTGACAATGATTTTTGAGCAGGGTGATGCTTGGTTTAAAAGTGACATCATAGCCCATGCTTGTGACATCATAATAATTTCAGCAACCAGTGTCAGAAGATTGTGATGTTACTCTTGTCTTAGACAAGCAACCAGAGCAGATGAAATACAAGTACCTGGGATACTGTATTCATTATAAGTTAGGAAAAATACTGGGCAACTTAGAACACAGAAAGGCTATAAGCCCATGGCACCTACTGTTCCCTGCTACTCACTGGTAATATAATCCATAATTAGTCCTGCATCGATGGAATGATTCAAAGCATCTTTAAATTTATTTATATAAGTACACATCACATGTTAAGCAAATCCATACATTAACCACTCTTGGGGTGAAATAGTATTGCCTTCTTACTGTCTTTTTTTGCTTTACATTTTATTGAATTTTCAAAATGTTCATAATTTTACAATAACACTCATCACTGCAAGTTAAAAAACAGGATTTAACAATGCATCATGCTATCTACTGTTTGATGACTAACTGTACAGAAGCTGCTAGCTTTAATTTGCCTCTGTCATGGCCCTAGTAAGATGGGTTCATAATATATGAGGAAGGCGAGTATGTGAGAACTAAACTATATCTACTTATTATCTTTTTTTAAAGTGCCCCGTGGTATCACAGAAGTATTTTCAATGTAAATGCAAGGGTGGTTTCAGCTGCAGTTGCTGTGCCTTAGCTCAATGTCTGTTCTACAAATTCACTACCATTTTGGTGAAATCACATTTCCAAACAGGTTTCCTCCCTTAAATGCCTGTTAATATCCTCCAGATCTTTTGTCTCTTGACAAAATCAGTTGCTTTATATAATCAGATGAAGTTATACATGTTAACAATATGAAGAGGGATATACCTCCTTTTAATTGTCTTTTATCCACTTTAAACGGCTCAAGTCAGACATACTGTTCTCACTATTTAAACCCGAATTACCACCCACTGTTTGTCTTGCTGTCCTCTGATCCTCTGCTCCCTTTTTAGAATATCTATATATCTTAATGTATAGCATGTTCACTATGGAGAAAAGGAAGCTAAAGAGAACAGAAACTCAGCCCTCAACATATTAAAGGGTAGTGTTGAGCAAAACTAAAATTCTGCCAGAGACATTTGGGCAAAATTACACAATGCCACTTTTATGAAAGTTCATGAAATTTCCATGAAATGTTTGTGACATTTTGCTAAACATTATTTTTCCATTTTAATCTATCTAACTTTAACACCAGCCATCCACCTTTCATCAGAGTTAGCATATTTTGAAGTCCTGTGTCTCATGGGAATGTCTGCCATGTTTCCCAAATGTCTACCTTGAAAAGAGGGCTGGATTATAAGCAGCCAAATATTCAATCATGTTTTAACAAAATATCACAAGTAAGTATATTACAAGAGTTTTAACCCCTGTAACTTTAGAACTAGCTAAGACAATGTTCCCAATTTTGGTAACTTCATAGACCCTAAATCAAATGCTTTGTGTGCAGGAGTTCTAATATCTTTCTTAAAGAATGGCCAAATTATTAGCAGCCAAATGCTGTATTTTAAAATAAGTGTTCAAAATCAGATTTCCTGAGTTTTTTGCATAAATTGTTGAATATTTTAATACCTTTGTAGAAGCTGTAGCCATACATTTTGCTCTGTCATACACCTGATTTGCAACAGAAAAGCACAAAAAAAAGTCTGGGTACAGTGGTTATAAGGTAGCATTCACAGGGGGCTTCATAGTAAAGGTAGCCAGAGAGTTGGAATAGCATTGCAAGGCCATGATGCTAGTTCAGACATGATGATTTGCCTGCCTGCAGTGCAGGTCAAATGACTGTGATCTATAGCCAACCATTATAGCTAGAGGGGGACAGCTGATTGCTGCTGTCTACATTTTCATAAACGACATTATGAGAATATATCCTAAGGACATGAGGAGGTCATTGAAGGAACTAGGAACGTTTCTAGGTGGAAAGGTATCCAGAGTGATACAATGATGATAAAAATGTTATTATACAATGGCAAAAAAGAATGCTGGCCTCTGATTGGTTAGTCTGGGGCTAGACCCATGATGTTATCCCAACATAACATCACGGATCTAGTCCCAGCACACTCATGACCTCATTAAATGCAAAAAAAATCAGTCCACAGCTGTCCCTGTCATCGGTTTCATCACTCCCCACTTCCAGCCAAACTAAAAGGTACGTTTCTGATCAACTTCACAATACTTTAACCCAACACCCTCACACACACACACACACACACACACACACATACACACACCATAAACAAACTTTTCTTCTCTTAGTTAACAAAAAAAAAAACAAAGCCAAGTGAAAGCCATCTTTATGATCGACTTCACCGCAGTCCCCTACTTCTTCCCTGCAGCCCTCCTCACCAATACCACAATGGACTTCACACCCTGCTTAAGTCTGCTCCAGGACAAGAGAGTTTAAGTCTATTCCTAGTTTCAATTAAAAAAAAAATGAATAGACAGTAAAACAACACTGTGATCCCTGTCAGTGAAAACCAAGCCAAGCAAGTGAGTGACCTGCAGCGTCTTTTCAACAGTCAGTATGCGACCATTTTAATAATATTGTCCCACCCTTCATCTCTTCTTCTTTCTGTATTTTTTTTAAATATATCATGTAAGTGCTCTAACATATCATTCTCCCTACCACCTCCCTATCTTGTTTACTCATCTTTGTCTGGCATCCTCACAGAGCCAGCAGTGGGGGTCTGGCAGCAGCGGTGATTGGGCAGGAGGTCCAAACACTGGTCACAGTTGTAAGACTTCTCCTGGCACAAACATTTATTCTACCAAGCAATACCAGGAGAAACAGTAAACACTGAAAACTTCAACCAAACATGACACCACCAAGACACGGGGGTCATGCTGGGATAACATCACTTCTCGGGTGTTGAACACACTCAGCCTGTGGTCTCGTGTCCAACCACCTCAGGTGTGATGTTATCCCAGCACAACACACACCCTCTCATGCATTTTTCCTTTACTGTACACTGTCTTATCACCTAGAACACATGGTTCTGTTTCAAGAGTATTCCTGTGTTAAAAATCTAAAAAGTTAACAATTACATTTCTACAATCATCTGAGAAACATAAATATATGATTTACTGTACATTCAAGTCTGTAGCTACTCCAAGATCCTCCAGATCACAGGGCCTGTGATGAATGACACTGGGCTATGAGGCCAGCAGCCACCTGCTAAGCGTTTGTTGAAAGAGGGAGTGTCTTCTTTTTTGGACATGCTAGAGGGCATTCTGGGACAAGGGGAACTGGTAATGAGAATTGACAGTGCAGTCGAGGGTCTGCAAATTAAAGAATAAGGGAGTCAGCTAGTGCTGGATATTACCAGTGGCAGGGGATACTGTAGATGCATGGGTTCTCCAAGGTAAGGACCACTGAGCTGGGTAGCGCAAAACTATCAGACACCCAGTTGTAGCAAGAAAGCACAGACGGTAATGACCCTTATTTAAATGCAGGCCATATGAGATGGCAACATATCAAAACTGAATAGGCTGAGACCCTGATGTGTTTAGGAGGCCAGGATTTCAAGGCACTTATAGAGACTTGGTTAGGGAACAAAATTACTGGGAATGTGTCACTGTGAAGAGTAAAAAGGATATCAGGGGGACAGACAGTTGCAATAATTCATCTGGTCAAGCTCAGAAAAAAAATCAGGGGTGGGAGGCAAAATAGTCATCCAGGGATTTACTACAGGAGTGGGGACAGATTACCTAGAGAAATTAGGAAAGCAGCCAAATTGCGTGTTTTGTGAAATTCAAATTCTGCAAGTGGACTCGTAGTGGCATTATCTATTCTGTTTTCATGAATTATTGAGAAAATGTTTCCAAGCAGTGATCTGCAGTATTTCCACTGTACCTCCCCCTAACCAGCATCACGATACAAATATACAGTTCCCCTGGCATTCAGTGGTCCCTCCCCCCCCAACCAATTACAGTCCCGGTAGGTTCACCATTTTCCCTGGTGTCCAGTGGTCTATCCCCACACCTGATCCCCATCCCAGAAACACCCCTGATTTGCAACGCCCCCGACAGCTGCACTGCCCTTGGCATGGCTGTAGCACAGCAATCCAGCCTGCCCAACAAAGCCCTGTCCGAACCATGAACAGCCCCCCCCAGCCCATACCCTGTTGATGGCTAGTGGCCCCTCTCCAACCTGCAGCACTGACACCCAGCCCCAGTCCCCCTACCTGTACATCAGTGCCGTGGTTTAACAATTGCAAGCAGCACAGCCCACCTCATGCCACCTCGGCTGTCTGGGATCTATCTGTGGCAAGGAGCATGAATGACTTATAGGACAAGGTGACGTGTCTTGCCCTATAAATAAGTCACACTCTCTTATACAGATAGACACTGGGCAGCTGAGGTGGTGTGAGGCAAGCTGTGCCGCTCACCATCATTAAACCTCGGCACTGACAGACAGGTAGGAGGACAGGGTGAGGTCAGTGATGTGGGAGGGGACCACTAGCCACCAACTGGGCATGGGTTGGGAGGGGCACTGCTCATGGTTTGGGATAAGGATTTCTTGGGGGGGGTCAGACTTTTGCGCTACTGCCATGCCAAGTGCAGTGCAGCTGTCAGGGGGGCATTGGCAAACTGAGGGAGTATTCCTGGGATGGGGATCAGGTGGGGGGAGGGACTGATGGACACCAAGGAAAATAGTGAAAACACAGGGAAAAGATTGGGTGGGGGAGGTACCGCTGGATGCCAGGGAAACTGTATATTTATACCATGACTGCGGTCGGAGGGAGGGGAAAACCACTGGATTCGAGGGATATTCCTTTATTCAAAGTGACTGGGATTGGAAGGAGGGGGCACCACTGGACGGCAAGGATATTTCTTTATTTAATGGGACTGGGATCGGTGGGGGCACTACTAGATGCCAGGGATGTTTCTTTAGTTAATGGGACTGGGATCAGAGGGAGGAGGCACCGCTTGCCACCAGGGAGTACTGTGTTGGGGGGCATTGATGCAGTACCACCAGCAACCACTAGGGTAGCGCCAGATTAAGACAAAGATTAGGTTGGCAGTATTTTCTCCATGCAAGTGGATCATGTGAAGTGTCTTTGCACAGAACAATTATTCTGAGTATCAGACTGCGATGATATTCAGTCACCCGCTCCCCAATTCGCATACTTTTGAATTAGGCACCCCTCCACTGTTTGCCAGCTGCAAACCGGGCTTTTGCATATGGTTCTTCCACACAAAACCTGGTTTGTGCTCGCAAACTGGGATTTGTTTCAGGGCAAACCTTTGAATATAGGCCCCATGTAGCTTAAAAATGACTTAACCAAACCTTGCCATATTAACCAGTTTTTAAGACTCTTCAAAAAGAATATGCATAATAATTATCAGGTATCTAGTTCCAAAGGTGGTCAAGTTACAAGCAACAAGATATTTCTACAAAAATCTCCCAGAGGAAAAAAATTTCAGACTTTGAGCCCCATAATTTTCTAACTACTCCAGTAAATGTGATCCTATGTGAACATTTTTAGAGCCCTCACAGACAAATAAGCATGCCATTTCTCAAGTTGATACATACAAAAACAGCTGAGTTTGAGCTAAATAAAGAAATTCATACAATGTTATGCAATTCCATGGAACTCTGTGGACTTTTTTACAATTCCACAGAACTGGGATTTGAAATTCCACACATCCCTACTGAAGATACAGTAAGTTAAAAGGCTAATCAAATGGAGATGTTTTATCCTGTGTGCCCAAGCATGATGAGAGGATACACCTGGATGCAAAAAGCTAGTAAAAACCAGGGGTACCTTTAGGAGGCCCTTCTTCTCCTCCAAGAGGATGGTACACATATGGAACAGCCAACTAGTGGAGACAGTGGTCATGAAGGCAATATGGACTTTCAAGGTAAGCCTGGAGAAATTTCTGCTTTCCGAGGAAATTACAGGGTACCCTGGGTAGTAGGGTTGGAAATCCCAAAGATTGGTACCTGTCTGAATAGCATGCCTGTTAGTCCCTGCTTATGAAGCAAAGGTGGACTGGATGAACCTAGAGTCCTTACCAACTTTAAATTGCTATGTTACTAGGCTACTGTGTATGTGTGTTTCCATATCTATTCTACACTATGATCACCAAAAGTGTAAACTGTGCTTTTAAAGAGAGATGTTGCAAAGTTTTACTTCACCAGTGAAGTTCCAGCAGAGCTGTGAAATGTGCCTTCATGAATTACTTTGCGAAGTTCTCAGTTGTCCACTACACCACTTCTCAATGCATTTTATACAGTCAGTGGCTCAGCAGGTTGCACATTCACCTCTGAAGCCTTAAGATTGGAAGGTTCTGGGTTCTAACCCCACACTAGGCACTTGGGGTAAAAATCCCAATACTGACACTGTAGTGCATCATGAAGGGAATGTTGCACTCTTAAGGTGCTGTCTTTCGAATGAGACATTAAACCGAGGTCCCATTGGCCTTCTCTGGTGGTTGTTCAGGTGGACATTAAAGATCCCAAGGCACTTTTCAAAAAGAGTAAGGGAAGTTCCATAGTGTCCTGGTCAGATTTCCCCTATTCACTAAAAATATCATGACTAACAGCTTAATCTGGTTCAATTTCAGCTGGTTACCATCTGTATCTCCCCCTTCCCTAGGACAAGGCTAAACATAGGCAGAATTGTCTAGCCCTCATTTCCCAGTCATCAAAAACTAAATAAATAAATAACATTTTCCTTCCAAAGTGGTACTTTTTTAGGTGAAGTCAAGCAAAGTTATAGCAAAGTGGCAACTTTGCCGGTGAATTTAGATCAACTTACAGCAGAAAAAGGGCCAATTTGGCAGGTGAAAAACTTTACAAAGTTGGCGCTTTATAATTCACAAATTTTGCCAACTTCGTGCATTAATGGGGAAGTGAAGTTTGGCCACTTTGCCCATCTTAATTTTTAAATGCAGCCTATGCATGAATCTACAATGAAGCTGTTAAAGCTCTTGATTTAGTTCTAAATGTCTCCTCCTACAGATAAGAGTTTTGTGTGATCACTGCATCACTTAGTAAGTATGTTGCTTACAAAGCCACCCAAGTACTGTGCTTGGTTGAGTAAACTCCCACCAGGCAATCTTTGCTCTACCTCCCAAGACAACAGTCTCTAAGTTTCCTCATGACTAATCTTCATAATTGGAGCTTTCCAAGTATTGAGCAGAGGCATTTATCCTTTCCCCTTGTATTGTATATACCAAGGCCCATCAGAGTCACATGGCCACATGAAGCTCTGATGCTGGATACTCTCATTACCCCCTCCCCACTTACCTATCAAACAGCATGTAAGCTGCTCTGCTTCCCCCAGTACCACATGTGGAAGAGGTCCTGATGCATACATTAGAGGCCTTATCTTGGTCCTCCCACAGAGAGACACTGTGGGTGTAGTATAAGAGCACCTTACAATTCCCTAGAAAAAAGCATTCTGATCAACAGTGCTGCCATTTCTGAGCCACCTCGTGTGTTGGGATTTGGGCTTGTTTCCAAGTATGTGTTACCAGATGGTATCACCAAATGGTCCTTGAAAAACTTGCTCCAATAATGCATTAACCACACAAGGCCTTTTCTAGTGGAGTACCTTTCAGTCCATAGATTCCATTTATGTGGGGTATACCCACTCTATGTCAAAGTTTCAGGATTATTTCCTTGATCCAGGGTTCATTATCTGTTATCCTGGTTTTGTTTGTGTCAACCACATGAGCCACAAGTAAGCTAATGTGATTAGTAGTGAATGGAATTTGCTAGGAAAGTGCCCACAAGGTACATGCTGTCACACAGTAGGGATGCAACGGGCCCGGGCAGGCAGATAGCAAAATAATGGTAGTACCAGAGATGCATAAATAGGTGTTGTCAACAAAGTTTTATGGTTGAACAAATCAGTCTGGAAGGGTGATTAACAGAGTTTACATGGAGACGGAAGAGGAGTATGTTGGGCACAATGATGCTGGTGCTTAAAGGATTTCCAAAAAAAAAGTTAATTAGACATTTCTGGAGTTGGTAATTCTGCTCGTCAAGACTGAGAAACTGTCCAGAAGCATAATGATATGTAAAGGTGGTACACACAGTAAATGGCACTTAGCAAGTCAGCTCATCAGTATTGGAAAACAGCCGGTCCGGTGGCGTTGAGGGTTGAGGCACTGGATGCCACACCCCGTGCCATGCCATTGACCCAGGTCTGGGAACAGACTTGGGCCTCTGGAGGTCAGCTGGGGTGGGAAAGGATCAAGCATCTGAAGGATGGTTCTCCTCTCCCAGGGTGGGTAACAGACTTTGTGCCGCTCATCAGTGGCCCCCAGTGGAGATCGGGGGCACTGCAGTTAGTGACATTACTGAAGGGGAGGTAGCAGTGGTAGGCGTCAGCATGCAAGGTGTGTGGACACCATTGCATGACCGTGCTCCGGGGACAAAACAAGGAACAAAAAGCCCCTGCTTCCTGGACAAGCGGTTGTGCTCTCCAGTGCCCCACCATCACATGCCTAATGCCAGGCTCAAACCTCCGGCTTTTCCAATCTGTCTGTCCTGCTTTGGTCCAGTGATGGTCCCCCAGGTTGGTGGATCAGGTAGGAAGGGGGAGTATCTGTCCCCAATTTCCCAGAAGGGAGATCTTCAGGCGGGCAGTTAGAATGGTGGTGGTGAGTGAGAGATGCCACAGAGAGTTCCAGGTTAGTGGGAGTTTAAAGTGGTTGACAAAAAAAAGAGATTGGAAAAAATCTGGCAGGCATCAGTAACATAAGTGTGTGGTGCATGATAGCAGTACACAGTACAGGCCACATATGAATGCTGTCTGGCAAGAGAACAGTACAGTAATCAGTGCACAAAATCAAGAGATATGCTGAATGTATAGGGCTTGATCCCACCCACGCTGAGCTAAGTGTACAACAAGATATAGTGATCTTCACAAAAATAAATTGTCCTAAATATTACATTATTTTATTATTCATTGTATATCTTCTTGTTTAACCTTTCAATTCAATATTCAGTACATGCAATGATGTCAGAAAAGGACACTACAGGCAACATAGGAAGTCACTTTTTCTAAAGGAAAACAAGTAATCAGACATGGTGCACGATGATAGTACACACATGGCACAGGACACATAAGACACATTATGGCTATGACATGCAAACTAAACATGTATCCAGGTGGAGGGTACGGACCTGGAGACATGTACTCATTCTGTGATCATGTCAGGCATGGAGAAATTATTAAACCGACAGTCAGGCATCTGAAGAATTCTGTGATGAGCTAAAGGAGGCATGAGACCAGAGCAACATGGAAACCAGCATGTCATCATTTGTCATGCCATGAATTACAAACAAAACCTAATTTTTAATAAACAGGCAGATAGGTGGCTGAAGGATGTTTTGATGGAGTTAATGGTATAGTACAGTCATGATACACAGAAATTATGCACCAATAAATTAAGACCGTCTGCATGGCCGTGGACATGTGAAATCAATCACTAGACACAATGTAAAAAGGAGATATGATGTTTCTGCAAATAAGGTGTTATTGCATGGTTGATTGGTTGCTTCTTGCACTCATTAAATGATGACAGTGTGCTTCAAAGAACTGTGAATGCAAAATACTTTGCTGAATATTAATATTGGTCCCTATGCATTACAGAGCAGATTGCCTACACACCATGATCCGTAGCATATAGGTAACCCTAAGTCCTTAATCTGCACATCAGAGGTCATGCAGACCACAGCAACATGCACTGAAGGGAGACACATCCCTTCCTCACCTGATCTCCAGCCATTAAGGCAGCTACAGTATGTGCGTGGATGATCCGGGGCCATGTCTGGTGGTGTGCCCGCAATCCATGTCATTCACAGAGATGCGAAGTGCTGGATGACAGGCGGTGCTTGATACAGTTGCTGGGACCCTGCCATATCCATTGTGCATCCCTTCCAATTTACATTTGACAGCTGTGGTGGGACAAGCCCACCCCTTCCCCCACCCCCACCATGCTGCCCCAACCCTCTGGGCAGGCAGGGTGGGCTTGGGACAGCCATTCGGGCACTCACCTAACAAATACAAAATTCCTGGTTCCACACCATCCCACAATCCCTTGCACTTCCTGGAGCAGGGGATCCACTGAAGGATGAGGTCAGGCATCCATCCAATTGGATGCACACCTGTGTCTTCTGATTCACCTCCCCCTGCACACCAGGTTGCCAGGGTGGGGCTGCAGACAGGTGCCCTGCGGTGGTGTGCATTTGTGCATGCTGTGCCAAATGCACCTGTGTGTGGGTGGGGATCTGTGCGGCCAGGGTATACACCTCTCCTGTGTACACTGCACCACCAGGGTATACACCTCTCCTGTGTGCACTGCACCACCAGGGTATGCACCTCTCATGTGTACACTGCGCCACTTGGGTATACACCTCTCATGTGTACACTGCACCACCAGGGTATACACCTCTCATGTGTACACTGCACCACCAGGGTATACACCTCTCATGTGTACACTGCACCACCAGGGTATACACCTCTCATGTGTACACTGCACCACCAGGGTATACACCTCTCTTGTGTACACTGCGCCACTTGGTGCATAGGCACCATTGCTAGAGAACACTTGTACAACCTTATCACTCTCTTCTTTCTCAGCTGAGTGCACCATCATGGCTCTTCCCGATCCTGGCTCACCACTTGATTCTTCCCAGTTATAATGGCATTGTATTCATGTACTTACACAGGAATGATGTTCCCAGTTGATCAGTCCTAACTGGACTAATTTTTCCTGGCCCAGGGTGCATAAGGATTCAGGTTGTCTGGGGGTGGGCTGTGGCACTTACAGCAAATCCTGGAGCCTTCTTAAATATACAGTTCTTCTGTTCTACTGAGCAATGAGACATCACCAACAAGAAGCATTCGCAAACCGCTGACCCTCCATGCATTGATATGTTTTTCTCTATTTATGCATCTTTCTTTAGGAGTCAGGTATTATGGCATCTGGAGACCAGAAGAAAGAGCCTTGATGCTTTAAGGCTAAACATAGCCTCTTCATTTGACAAAGAGACTGTGTTTAGCTTTGAAGTGTCGGGGTTCCTGCTCCTGGTCTCCAGATGCCATAATGATACCTGACTCCTAAAGCAAGATGCATGAATAAAAAACATATCAATGCATAGAATGCATGAAGACTCAAACTGCAACACCAATATTACCTTGCTTCGTATCACTGTCACATTCAGTGAGTGGCCCACTGGCAATGCACTGGCTTTAATCAGAAGAACACCTTACAGTGTGTTGTAAGAATTATTTTTATTTCATTTAGTGTTATTGTTGAAGGAAAATGAGGCTACAAAATACTTATTTGTTTTTTTTATTTCTTGGTAACCAGGTAAGGTCCATTAGGCACAACGCCTGCTTTCAGGGACAGCCCAGGAGCACTGGGAAAATTAAGTGACTCTTAGGGTCACACAGTATGCAAGCAAGGTTGTGGGATTCAGACACTGGCCTTCTGGATGTACCAAATTCATTCACAGCTCATTACTCTAGCCTCTAGGTTATACCGCCAGCCACTTCATGTTTATTATGCCATTATTGCCTAAAATATAGGACTTCAGAGAATCAGATCTGCAACTGTATAGGTCAGCTCTAGAAAAATTAATGCTTAGGCGTGTATAATTCACTGTCACTACTGTAGAAAAAGTATGAAGAAGCAATAGTAATAGATTAGATTAGTACTTGACCTGTACCTCCTATAAGCGTCTATAAAATAGCTCCTATTAAATTAGTATTTATGTGACTTTCAGACAAAACTCACTGTCGCTAACAACAAATAGTTATGATGAAGCAACAGTCATATAGTAACTAACCTATATGTCCTCTAGGGTTAGATCTGGGAGTTGTCTTAAAGGAATTCCCCAGCAAGTTGAGGCCTAGGAAGAGGTTCGGAGCTGGCTACTACATCAGTAAAAGGTGGACTGTGAGAAAATTAAGAAAGATTGATGCAGGGGAGGTGTATAAAAAAGCAAAGGAGTGTGTGCAATACACATAGTGTGAAATGTTCAGTCTTATACATGAATTGATTGAAGGGGATTTTACATGTGATAAATGTATCCAGCTAGGAAAACTTCAGAAGGAGCTGAAGGTTTAAAGATGTAAAGATACAGTAATCAGAGATAAGTGTTCTTAGGGTTCTATTCATCTGAGCTCAGAAGGTAACAGTGAAACAGAAGTGGAGAAGGAAGGAGAGGGTGCAAATTAAAAGAGGATGACTCAGAGAGGTTCTAAAAGTGGAAGGCGTAGGAAGAGGAAAGAAAATGAGCCACTATTAATATCAAATAGATATGAAATATAAGCGAATGAGCGGCCATGACTTTGGCAGTTAGGTACTCAGAAACAAATACATCATCAAGTCATTGTAGAAGCCTAGGCAGTAGGATAGAAAAAGAACCTACAGGTAGTAGTTATTGGGAACTCTTTATTAGACAGCGTGGATAGCAGAATCTGCATGTGTGGTAGGGAAAATATTGTTGTGAGTTGCTTGCCAGGACAAGAGACATATGTGTCAACATGGAAAGAATTTTAAAGTCAGCAGGGGAATGACCACTATAAGCAATCCATGTGGGCATCAATGACATCGGTCACACAAATCATGATACAATTAAAAGTAACTTTAATGATATTCTGCATATAATGCAGCAAAAGATAGGTACAGTACTTGCCAGTGAAACCATACCAGTAGCAAGAGTTAGTGAAAGGCCACAGAGTGAAATTGGTTCCTTAAATGCTTGGTTAAGTAGTAAATGCCGAGAAAATGGACATACATTTGTAGCACATATGGGTTCCTTTTGGGGTGATAGAGACTATGGCAAGGATGGGTTGCATCTTAGTCTGAAGGGCTCATGTGTTTTAGCTGATATGAGAAGGACAACATCAGGAGCCAAGGAACTTTTCCTGTCATTAATGATGAAGACATTCCCAAAAGGCATAGTATGGAGAACAACAGAACTATTCAGAATATCAGAAATTTGTCTGAAGAACATGGCTTAAAATGCCTATTAACTAATGCAAGAAGCCATAATAAGAAAAACGAAAAGCTGGCAACAATCATGTGCCTTGATGATTATGATGTAGTGGTAATTATTAAAACATAATGATCCTCATAAGTAAGATGGAATACCCATATTTCAGGGTACAACCTCTTTTAGACAACAGGGATGGGACGAGAGGGGAAGGAGCTGTCCTGTATATTAAAAACAGTATTCCAGACTACAGAGTGGAAGAACCTAGAAATTGGTCAGAGAAGATTTGGATTAACATTAGACATCCTTCAGAAGAACTACTCATTGGAGTGGTTTATAGAGCATTAAATATTAAAGAAATTTACAAGATCATTTAATATAATAAAACTGTACATAAATGTTGGGAAGCAGTTCTAATGTTGCTGTCGGGTTGTTTTAATCATCCGGATATTGACTGAGCTAACAATATAGCACATAGTCAGATTTTCTTTGTGGTCCTCTCCCCCCAAACCAGCATGAGTTAACATTCTTATCTCATAAGAAACAACCTCCACCAGCCCTGTAAACATATAAGATAATGAAAAGAACAATCAATATTAGTCCTGAGAAATTTGTGGAGTTAAGGGGTAATGGATGTATGAAGGGATATACATTCAAAGTCAGTGTGACATGATATAGATTACGAGTTAGGAAGCACTTTTTTAGTGAAAGAATGGTCAGGAAATGGAAAGGCTCATCACTTGATCAAGTAGAGATGGATAATAGTGTGGCATTCAAGTAAGGGTTGGATAGTTTCCTGACAAAGAGAGGGATTATGAGTTACACTCACAGCATGTGAGTATGAACAGACCTGATAGGATTAGCCACCCCCTTCTGTCCACTGTATTGTATGATATATACCAGGGCCTTCCCAGGGAATAACAATTTCTACAAAAAAAGAGAACTGATCCAGAAGTATGCTGTTAAAAACATTGAATGTGCTGCACATTAACCGTTTCAATGTACCCATCAGATAACATCCTCTGTGTACTGTATGTGCTGTACTTGTATAGCATAACAGTCGTTGTTGTGGTTAAGGGAATACTGTATTATAAGAAATGATTCTTAATATGAAGATACTGCATTAGCAGGGGATATGACATTTTGCACATAGCAAGTCATGTCGAAGCTCTCAGTGAGGTACATTGGCTTGTGTGTAGCTGGATGGTTCACTGTGGCCATGTGGCATTGTGTACATGTAGTAGTTCTGCATTCATCTTGTCACCCCACTGTACTGGAATTTAAACCTGGGATTTCCTGTTTTATAGACATACGCTCAAACCACTAGACTGCCTTATTTTAGTATTTGATCAATAACTTTCAAGCAAACCATTTTGTGTAACACCTCATAACTGCAATACTTGTAAAAATACCAGTAATGAGTTTGCACACAGCAGGGAAAACAGTTTTTTGACATTGAGTTCCAACATTTAGTATGTTTCACACTAAATTTATATATAACACTGTTGGGTAGCTACAAATCAGAATATTAACTGTACTTCATGTTAACTCTCCCTAATACTTCTCAAAGGTTTATGTCTTAGTTGAGTACGCAGAACTAGAAAATCTCATATTGTCTGCCCTGTTTGAGAAAACTTAATTGAAGTCATTACAAAAATAAGCTGTACTTAGTGGTCCATCCTTCTTAATTGGATCCTGTCAGGCCATAGTCACACATTAAAATATGTCTTACAATGCAGATGTCAGTTTCCAATCAAAGTAAGGCAAACTATACCTTACCAACATACTTTTAACATACAAAGAATTACAACTTATAACATTTTTGAGTACCAGTAGTGAGGTTAAGGCTATGATATTATGAGTCATGAGTGTTATTATCTCATGTGGGAATAAATACGTTAACCCACAGCAGCCTACCACATCACCTTTGAGTTTTGTGGGGTTTAGGATTAGCTGCTGAAGTTAGTAGTAAGTTGTAGCACGTAGTAAGTTTATTTATCTAGTGCCCAATCAGTGCTTTGAGCACTGTACATAGTTAAAAACTGTAATAAAACAAATATCACTACAATTAAAATGAATAAATAATTTAAATAATTAAGATGGAATTATGAAAGTAATGCACTGTAATTTACCCAATGTTCCACCACTGTTTATTGTACAATACCTTGTGTTCCAACTGTTGCACAATCTTACAATGTTGTATTGTTTGTACTACCCACATACTATTGTAACTGATCATCCTTCACAACCCTGTGTAACCCTTCCCCCTAGGTCACACCGTGAGATGAGCAACTTGTTGTTCAGTGTGCCCCCCTGGTAAAACATTTCAATAAATAAATGGAAGGACATAAACAGCTAAAAGCAATCAGCGAAAATAACTAAGATCTAAGGCCTGTATAAACAGCAAGATCTTAAGGCACCGCTTATAGGCCTCCACTGATGAAGCTTCCCTCAATGATCTGTGAAGTGAGTTCCACAGGGCTGGGCCAGCCACTTCAAAAGTACAGTCCCTGGATGTCTTAAGCCTGGCCATGAGAACTGCTAGTAGGCCCACCTCAGAGAAGCAGAAGGGTGAGAGGGATGGTAGGAGACAGAAGGTCACTCAGATATCCCAGGCCTAGTTCATATATGGCTTTGTAGGTCAGTAAACTGACCTTGAAGATGATTTGCCACTTCACTGGCAGCCAGTGAAGATCACGCAGGAGCGAGGTCACATCACAAGACCTCAGAAGGCCTGTCAGTAACCTAGCCATTACTTTCTGCACGATCTACAGGTGCCATGGCATCCTTCCACTAACCCCGAGATACAGATCATTACAGTAGTAGAGTCTATAAGTCAAGAAATCATGTACCAGTGAGGGCAGATCTTTTGGGAGGATCAAGGCTTCTGTCCGGGTGATGTTTCTGAGATGGTAAAAGCCACTCTGGACTACAGATGACAACTGAGCTTCCAGTGTCAGTCTTTCATCCAGAATAACACCCAGATTCTTAACCTTAATGAAAGCTATGAAGCTAGAGGGACCAAGCACCAGGCCAGTCGTCTCCACTGTAGACTTTGCACTATGCCATAGACCAGGCACAGTCACCAATACCTCCATCTTTTCCTTGTTGAGTCTTAGCCAGCTGGAGGACATCCAGTCCTGAATCTCTACCAACAGGTACAGCAGGCTGTCATGTACATAGCAGTGAACACCTAAGCCATAACATCTAAAGATATCACCCCAGGGCAGCATGTATACCATGAACAGCATAGGTGAGAGGGTTGAGCCCTGGGGTACACCTCAGAATAGGCACTTTTGAGATTGAGGAGAAATTTCCCATCACCATACTCTGCATCCTATATCTGAGGAAGGACTAAAACTAGCTGATGACTACCAGTGAGTTCACTGAGTTCACAGTGCTACCTTAGGCAATCCAACAACCACCCATGGCCCACAGTGTCAAATGCTGAAGAAAGATTGAGAAGAATAAGAACTGACCATTCCCCTCTATCTCAAGCCCTGAGGAGGTCATTATGCACCCTGACCAGCATAGTCTCCATATTATGTCTTGACCTAAATCTGGACTGGAGTGGCACATAGATGTTAAAGGTTGTGAGGTGTGCCACCATCTTCTCAATAACCTTTCCCAAAAAGGGAAGGTTAGAGACAGGTCTAAAATTCACCAAACAATTTGGGTCCAGAGATGTTTTTTTTTTCAAGAGGGGCCTCACCAAAGTATCCTTCAATGCACTTGGAAAGGACCCCTCCAAAATGGAGCACCAGACTATCTCAGTGAATACTGGGCCCAAAAATCCCACAAAACTCACTAGGAGGCATGTCAGACCTGTGTCCAGTTCACAATAAGTGGGCCACAGCCTTTGAGACCACCTCACTAATCTCTTCCACCAATACCAGCCTAAACTCGTTCCAAACAAGGGGAGTGCTCCTTATGACAACCAGCTTCACTCTGCTGGGCCACTACAGCCCATTTGGAGTTATCCCAGATCTGATCAAGGACACCGGTCACAGAAGAACTGAGTGAACTCTTTCCATGTGACAAATGAAATTGCTTTTACCAATTGAAGAGAGGCAGGATGTAATAATCCATCTACAGTCTGTAAAAGCTGAGCCTGTCTGTTCCAATCTCCCTGGACAGAAATGCTGAATTCTTATGGGAGAGTGCCCTCTGAAGCTCACCATAGTGAGTGCTCAAAACCAGCCTGTCCTCCTCAGCCCTGGACTTCTGTCAACAATGCTCTAATTTCTGACCCATAGCCTTCATCTCCCTAAGCTCCCCGTAAAACCAAGGGGATCCTAAGTGAGAAATCCTGGGTCATAGATGAACTAATGCAAAAGTATCAAGAGCTGAGGTAATAGCCCTGTTATAGGCCACCACCACCTCCTCTGATCCTGCCTCACAAGCAGCCATCACACCCGAAAGGGCCATTGCTACCTGGAGTCCTGCTGAGAACAACTCCTTTAAAGGGCAGCAATGGACCATCTCCACTGGGATGGACAACAGGGGGGACCCCAATCGAGAACTTTACTGTGCAATGAACCAATTAGCTGACCAGCTCAATCACGAAGTTTTTAATCTTGGGCCCCTGCAAACATACAAAGTCCAAGGCATGACTGTGTTGATGAGTCACAGTAGTAACCACTTGTGTGAGGCCCAGTGATTCCATCAACTAAAGGAAATCCTGTCCAAACTGTGAGACTTCATTGTCGATCCAGGCATTGAAGTCATCCAGAACCAACCATCTAGGTGACTCAGATATCTTCTCAGTGATGAAGTCTGCGATTTCCTGCAGGAATTCCCTCTCATGCCCCAGAAGCAAGTATATGAGAAGGATCCTGCAACCTGCATGTGGCCCTACATGCACATCCAGATTTTCAAACAACAGAGTAATCCCTGCTGGGTGCACAGTAAAGTTTAAATCAGATCTAAAACAGATGCCCCCTCCAAAACTGGACCAGCATCTTCACCCAGCAAGGTCTCTGTGCTGCAAAGTTTGAATGTGACACAAAACCATTGTGATACCTTTGAGAAATGTAAAAACTGCGCTCCTATCAGTTGAAGTATTTCAGTATAGTATTCAAATGGAGGCAAACATACATACAATATGGCAAGGATACTATGTTATCCTTAACTCATCTGCTCTGAGGCAGACATTTTGCATTAAAACAGCAGTGTATCATATGATGAAAATGTCTGACCTTTCTGTTTGAGTGCCTCTGTTCTCCAGTCTTGTAAGCTGCAATTTGTTCTTTGAGTATGTTTTAGCATTTCAATTTTTTTTTTTTTTACACTTGAAATAACACAAGTAGCTCTCCTTAATATATTGGTTGCCCCAGGATTTCATCATTATTCGCAGCTGTTGCAGAGGGCTCATTGTTCCATAAAGTCAGGAAGCAGTGTCTGTTCAATCCTAGTTCACCCTATGACTAAGATAAACTAGGGAGTATTACTTACTTGGTACGAAAGAACAGAAGAAGGCCAGAGCCCATCAAGACTGAGTAGTGTCTGTTTCATCCCAGTTCACCTTAGTCATAAGAAAAGTGATGTTAAATGATGGGTGTGCGTATTTAAAACCAGCTGAGAGTAATGATGAAAATCTGGGGGATTATCAGCCATATTAAAAGGAGCTCTCCTGCTAATTATTTTGAACGTCAACAAAAAATACAAAAGTAGACTCAAAATGGGGAAACGGTGCACCTTATTAGACAGGAGAACACGAGCACTGTAAATTAGAATAAAAAGGTATAGGTCAAAAACTTCATAGTACAGTAACATGCATTCTGCGTTAAGGAATATTTGGACTTCTCAAAGTGCAATTGGGGGGTTATGTCAGTTACTTAGTTGCTTTAGTGTGCCCCTCCCCCATCCTTGGCCTCCCCAAATTTCTGCTAGCTAACTACAATAGGTTCTAACACTATTCTGGTTCTTTGCAGGCCTAGAGGCTTAAACATGATTACCAGTGTCTTAAGAAAGTTCACCAGCTTCTGAGCTTGCCTGCCTTCAAATACATACACAGCCTAGCCTCTCTCTAGCTAGTCTGCTCACTTTTTTAATTCTCCTTCCCAGTTCCACCCCGGCCCTCCCCCTACAGCAGCCTTCTGTGAATCTCAACTGCCAACCTTTCCGCTTGATTGCATTGCATTCTATTACTCCACCCTCATGAGAGAAGATGTGAGCTGTCAACTCCAATTATATGCTCACATTTCTTATAAAAAACTGTCTCCTTTCAACTGCTTTTAATCACTGGCTGTGTTCTTTGTAACTGTACCACCTATGCGGACTTGCATGTGTTGTTATAGGATGGAACAAAAGGATGATCTGAAATAGATGCCTTGTTCCATTTTCAGTGTATAGATATATATATATATATATATATATATATATATATATATATATATATATATATATATATATTTAGGGTAACTCTTTTGTTCTGTTTGCACCCCGCATGCTGACGCTTGCCCTTTTTTGTTTCCTACATGTGTGCTTAATTTATAGTAGTGTATTGTAGTTGTTTTATTCAGCAATGCTTCCTTTAGTGCCCCATTCTATTATTTACATAGATACATAGATACATAGACAGTGTCGGCAGATAAGGGCCTATGGCCAACCCAGTCTGCCCATTTGAGCTTGTAAGTTCAGTTTGTTTTCCTAGAAGTCTGTTGCCACCTGACCTCCAGAATTCCTTTATGTCTATCCCATGCATTCTTAAATCCTGTGATTGTTTCAGCCCCCACCACTTCCTCTGGCAGGGTGTTCCACTTATCCACCACCCGTTCTGTGAAGAAATTCTTTCTTATGTTTCCTCTGAATCGTCCTCCCTCCAACTTCATCCCATGCCCTCTAGTCCTGGAACATCTTTTCGCTTAAAATAGTGTTTTCCTGCACCCTGTTCCTCCCTGTAAGATACTTGTATGTCTCTATCATATCCCCTCTCTCTCCTCTCTCCTCCAGGAGTACATGTTCAGTTCCTTCAACCTGTCTTCATAGGACTTGTGATGTAATCCATGCACCATCTTTGTTGCCCTTCTTTGAACCTTCTCTACCCTGTCTATGTCCTTACATAGGTATGGTCTCCAGAACCGTACACTGTACTCTAGGTGGGGCCTCACTAGTGTCTTGTATAGCAGAATTATGACCTCCCTTTTCCTGCTGGTGATGCCCTTGCCTATACATCCCAGCATCCTATTTGCTTTACCTGCTGCCTTGTCACACTGTTTCCCCTACCTTGAGGTCATCAGAGATGATAACCCCAAGATCCCTTTCCTGCTTGGTGCATGCTATATCCTCACCCCCAACTGATATATTGTGCCAGGGTTTTGTGCCCATATGCATTATCTTGCACTTCTTTGTATTGAATTTCAACTTCCAAACCCCTGACCATTCTTCAAGTTTTTGCAGGTCGCTTCTCATTCTGTCTACACCCTCTGGTGTGTCTACTGTGTTACAGAGCTTTGTGTCATCAGCGAACAGTGAAATTCTGCCTTCTAGGTCCTGCGCCATGTCACTGATGAAGATGTTGAATAGGACCGGTCCCAGCACTGATCCCTGTGGTACCCCACTGGTCACTCTTCCCTCTGTGGGATATTTGTTTTGTATCCCTAGTTTAGGTTGCGAATTACTTTCTCCTGAAACTTTTTATGATATGGTATAAGATGCTATGCAAAATAAGATGCTGGGACAGCTTCTTTTTAATGTCTACATCAGCGATAGAGCAGAGTGGCTGAGGGGAAGGGTGTGCCTGTTGGCTGATGATATAAAAATCTGCAATAGGGTAAACACCACAGGGGGAGTGGAGAACATGAGGCAGGACCTGAAGTCTCTGGAGGAATGGGCAGAGACTTGGCAACTGAAATTCAATGCCAAGTGTGCTGTGCTGAACTTGGAGCACAGGAACCTGAAAGCAAGATACACCCTTGGGGGAGGGACATCAAAGACACGGAGCAGGAGAGGGATCTGGGAGTTATAGTAACATGTAACCTTAAGGTGGGAAACCAATGTAGCAGGGTGGTGGGGAAGGCAAATGGGATGTTGTCATACATTGGCAGTGGCATCACTAGCAGAAGGGGGAGGTACTGATGCTCCTCTACAAAACCATGGTAAGGCCACAGCTGGAGTACAGAGTCCAATTCTGGAGGTCACATCAATGAAAAGACATAGAAGGGATTGAGAGAGTTCAGAGAAGGGCAACTAAGACGGTGCAGGGTATGCAAAGGAAGACATATGAGCAGAGATATAAGGAATTGGATCTGTACATGTTGGAGACTAGAAGGGAGAGAGGGGACATGACTGAAACTTTTAAATATGTCAAGGGGATCAACAAAATAAAGGAAGGGTGTTTACTCAAAAGGAAGGAAGGGGCTATAACTAGAGGGCATAGCCTAAGACTCCAGGGAGGAAGATACAGAGGCAATGTGTGAGGACGATTCTTCACAGAGAGGGTGGTGGAGGCATGGAACAGGCTTCTAGAGGAGATGCGGGGGGTCTGTAATGGTAGAGAGATTCAAGAGAGCATGGGACAGTCATATGGGGCTGTACAGTGGGGGAGGAGGGCTTCAAAGGGGGGGAAGGACAAGTAAAGGGGGGCAAGGGGCAGACTAGATGGGCCAGTGGGTCCTTTTCTGCCACCAAGTTTCTGTGATTCTATGATTCTAGCTGAATGGCATAAAGCATACAAGTGGCTGGGTTTATTACTGAGCTTATTCAAGCTCTTAAAGGACTGTTCTCAACAATCCTATCCTTGGCCTTGATTACTTACAGTTAGATGAAAGAATGAGAAACATTCCTTTAGGTCTACTAAACAGAGCCTTTCCAAGTGTTTCAGAGAAATATAAACTAATCACATAGGGATTTTCAATTAAAATGGGACAAAACTGATGTTTTTTTAAATGGAATCCAATTTTTTAACATTCAAAGTGAAAAAAATAAATGAAAATCTTTTTATAAAATATTGGATACCTACAAGTGTCTTGGAATCGTACGTTACACAAACTTAGTTTTAAAAGTTCATCTGGAATCTCTAGTCAAACTGCAGAGACAAAGCCTAGGAAATGCAAGAAATCGGGAACGGTATAGTGCATCAAGCAGTCTGAGTGCAGGTTATTGCAGGGGGATAGAGGTTGATTAGGGTCAGAATGGTGTATAGGCAATCAGGGTTTCTAGGGTTGGAAATTATCAGGTATTTGGAAACTCTCCGATATATTTATTAATCAGACTCTGATGTCATTTGAGCAAATACACTATAAATTTATTATCCCTAACCATCATTTTTTTAGATATTTGCAGCTTATGGCCTGTATTACTTCTTTGAATATTTCTTTGGTTTCTTTCCCAATTGTTGATATATTTACTGCCACTGATTCTAATGTTAATATGTGCAGTAAAGTAAGCATAATTTTATTTATCTAGCACCCCATCCCATATGCTTAACAACAATAACAAATCAGCTATTTAAAATAAATGATCCAGCAGTCTACTATTGCTAAAATTCATAAGCAGTTTGCAAAGGCTGTTAAACTCCTTTCCATCCTCTATTCTTTACTACAAAAGCAGACCATATCTACTCTCAATCAACTTAAAAACACATGGGAGCAATATCTGGGAACTCAGTTCAGTAATGATAATTGGGCAGGAATTTTGGCCTATCCCTTTCAGGAATTCCACTCCTCTAAACTGCAAAAACTCCAATTCAGTATACTACACAGGGTTTACCGCACTCCCTCAAGACTGCATAAATTTAACGCTAACCTAAATGAAAACTCCCAGATGTCTCAATAATCCAGGCTCTCATATTTATACTGTGTGTGACATGCAAGGAACTTACTAGATTTTGGACTAGTATCTTTGAGATCCTAGGGAAGGCTACTATGATTAAATTATCTCCTAACCTTCTTCCGATCTTTTTAGACTAGAATCTTGGGGACATCACAGCTCAGAAAAGGAAAAAAATCCTTTCCCTGGGGATTTTAATGGCACAAGAAAATGTACTTTAATGGCTTGGAAGAATAGTAGCCCTCCTTCTATAAGGGTCTAGTATAATGCCATGGTAGATCTGTATAAATTAGAAAGAATTCACTATTATTACAAAGACCAAGCAGAAGAGTTTGAGACTATCTGGGAGCCATTTAAGGGGCAACTCAAGATTACTGTAATCAGCTAAGGTATGGCGTTTAGTAAAGCAGACTATAATAGGCCCTTATTTACATTAGAGTTATTTTCTTCAATGTTAGAAGTTTGAATATTTTTGACTTGCTATTCATTTATATAAACTGCTCTGCAAAAGATGTGCATTAATTGGGGATGACATTTTTGTTCACCCCAGTTGGTACAGTATGTAAATTTTATTTATTTATTTATGTCTTTGGTAACCGGGTAAATGCACTGATCTGAGGGATCGTTTTCAGGCATGATCCGGGCTGTAAAAGATGGCAAAGGTAAAAAACAGTACAATTATAGGCAAAATATTGACAAAAACACAGAAATCAACTTATGTACATACAGGAATATTGGTATGCAAGGTACAGGAGATAGGAAATGATGATCAACTGTCTTGGATTTATGTATGTGCCTTTTGAAAAAAATTAAAAACAAAGGATGGTGCATAGGCCACTGGTACAGAAAGAAGATACCAACAGGGACCTTGGAGAGGAGCTCATGGGAGTGGCAGAACTGGGGATGCTGGTATTAGGGGACTTTAACATGCCAGACATAGATTGGAGTTTACAATACCAGTGGCCTCAAATAGCTTCTTCTTTTGGAACTGCCAAGAGGAGCCAGACCACAGCAGATGAAATACAGGAGGTATTTCCAGTCCTGATGGTCATGGAACACACAAGGGAATGGGTTATACTTGATCTAGTCTTGACAAACAGGGACAGTGTGAGAGAGGTCAAGGTCAGTGAATAACTGGAGTCAAGCAGTTTCTTCACCTGACCATAAGGGCTCGGGTCAAGCTGCACTCCAGGACTAAGGTCCTAGATTTAAGGAAGTTGGATTTTGGAAGAATGAAGGAAGTGTTATTAGAAAAATTACAGGGTATAAAAGTTGTGCTTGGAGAAGGCAGCAAGTATACATTAATAAAGGAGGGAGTACTAGAGGAGACAGGTCTCTGCACAAAGATGGTTGGGAAGGGCAAACAGGAGAGGAAACCACCTTAGTTTTCCAAGTGAGTGGCAGAGGCAGTAAGGGAAAAAGAAGAGCTTTCATTAGGTACAGAACAAATAAGGCAGAGGAGGACAGGAGTCAATATCAAGAAAGATTGAGGGTAGCCAGTAGAGCAGTGGGGCAGGCAAAACATAACTGAGGTTAGCAGAGGCAAAAACATGGCTGAGGTTAGCAGAGGGGGTTATAAGGAAGATAGAGTGTCCTTTCAGTACATGTAGAAGCAGCGCAAATCAGGAAAGGGGTGGTCAGTCTAAGGAAGGGGACAGAGGAGGATGAAATGGGAAAGGCAAACTTGAATATTTCTGTTTAGTGTCCATGGATGAAGACAAGACCCCGATGTCAGAATGCAGCATTAAAGCCAGTAGGGGATCATTAGCAAATGCCAACATGGAGCCCATCACAGAGGAGAGGGAGCTGAAGGGCTTACAGGTACTGAAGGTGACTAAATCAATTTGCCCAGATGGAGTGCCTCCAACAATTTTGAAGGGACTAGGCGGGTCCTAGCAGGACTGCTGGAATTTCTCTTCAACTACTGTTTAGAAATGGAGGTGTTGATAGGGATATGAGGACAGCATATATGGTCCTCTGCACAAAGTGAGAGATAAGATAAGGTGGGTACCTATGGACTGGTCAGTCTTACATTTACAGTGGAGGAACTATTGGAATCAATAATAAAGAAGAGGTTAGTAGGATTCCAGAGGTAAATGGCTACAGGACACCAGGCAGATTGGATTTACCAGTGGGAGGATCTGCCAAATGAACCTGATTGAGTTATTTGGTTCATGACAAGGGCTGTGAATAAGGGCCAGGTGATGGATGTCCTGTATGTAGATTTTAGAAAGGCCTTTGACTTCATTCCACATGGAAAATTAGTTAAGAATCTGGGTGACCTGGGGTGTGAGATAAAATATTTGGGTGGGTGAGAAATTGGTTGAGTGGTAGATCCCAGAAGGTAATCTTAAATGGTCAGCATTCAGAAGTAGGGCAGATCACAAGCAAAGTGCCCAATAGAAAAGTTTTGAGACTGGTCCTCATTAACATATCTATATGTGACATAGGGGAGGGGGTCCAGGGAACAATATGCCTCTATGCAGATGACACTAAGATCTGTGGAAGAGAAGACAACAAGGAAGAGCAGGGGTGTGAGAGAAGATCTGAAAAGGCTAGAGAGGTGGACAAAGGTGTGGCAGTTGAAATACAGTTCCAAAAAGTGCAAGGAAATGCACACATGGGATCAACAACCTGAGGACAAAATACAGGATGGGTGGGGTGGCAGTGGAGAAAACAATAAAGGAAAAGGATCAGGGTGCTAATTAAGGAATAATGCACAATGGGGCATGTGTCATGCTGGGATAAGATCACTCCCTGGGTGGCTAGGCACCAGGACGCAGGGTGAGTGTGTCTAAAAAACGAAATGTTATGTTATCCCCACGACACACGCCCTGGACTGCAATATTGCAATTATAAAATGGCTTCCTTAGGAAAAAATGTTAAAAAAGATGAAAAATTATGTTTTTAAAATACACGTCTAGTTGCTTTTTTGAATAGGCATAATGTGTTGGGATAACATCACTACTGAAGGTCAGCACTGATCAAGGCTGGTAGTATAGCCTAATGCATAGAGTAACGTGCTGTGAATGAGGTTGGTACTTCCAGGAGACCTGGGTTTGATTCCTACAGCCTCTATGTGCATACTGTGTGACTTTCATCAAGTAACTTAACCTACCCAGTTGTCGCAGGTCACCTCTGAAAACAAGCACTTGTGCCTAGTGGGCTTTACCTGGTTACCAACATTTAAAAAAAATCAGAGCCCAGGAATTTTTCTTGCCGTTTAATAATATGGGATAACTTGAAAGCACCTGCACAGTATGCAAGGGCTGTAGGCAGGAAAAATAGGGTGCTGGCATGAATATGGAGGGGGGATCAGTAGCAGGTGAGGGGATGTGATACTGTACTTGTACAGATCCCTGGATCAACCACAATTGGAGTACTGTGTGCAGTTTTAGAGCCCACTCCTCCCCCACCCAGGGACCACCAGGGCCAATGCCACTACCTCAGAGGTTGCCAAGAAAGATGAGAGGCTGGATCAGGGTGGGCTCAGGGAGGGAGAGAGTGGTGGAACAGAGTTGCATCCCTCCAGCTGTACCTCTCCACAATTCATTCGCTCTTCTGGTGGATAGTGGTTCCTCTATGGAGGCACCTGCAGTGGAGACCAAGGAGGATGCTCGGAACTTTCACAAAGGAGACCCACAGGAGAGTGGCATGGGACCCCACAGGGGAAGGAAACAACTGGTGGGGGACTCAATCATTAGGGGGGTAGAAATGGGGGAGGAAGGGGAGAGGGAGGTAAGGTGCCTTCCTGGCACCACGGCTTGGAGGGACAGGAAGCGAATCCTCAGGATAGTGGGAGGAGCTGCATGAGGAAGGGAGCTGGATGTCATTGTCCACCTAGGGACAAACAACCTGGCTAGGAATGGGATGAGAGCAGTGCAAGAGGAGTTTGTAGAGTTGGGGAGGGGCCTTAGACAAGTAGCGCATACAGTAACCTTCTCTGAGGTGCTGCCTGTCTATGGCAAGGGTGATGCTAGGGCACTCCTCACCAGGGAATTCATTGAGTGATTGAAAAACTGGTGTGGAGCTCAGGGTTTTGGCTTCATTGGGGACTGGGGAGCCACCTGGAGGGATGCAGACCTATACTGGTGCGATGGTCTGCATCTGTCCGGGGGGGAACCAGGATCCTAGGTGAGAGGTTTAAATGCTTCATTGGTAAGCATTTAAACTAGCCAAGAGGGGAGGCACTGAAAAGAAGCAGGGAAATCCCAGCCTCCCCCCACAAAACATGGTAATTAGTGAGGTAAACACCAAGGGAGAGAAGTTACTAGGGAGCAGGACAGAGGTAAATGTAAAAAAAGGCAAAGGCAGTAAGGACAGGAATGGGGCTAAAAGGGGTAAGGCTATCAAAAAGTGGAGGGTGATGAGTACCAATGCCCGTAGTCTGTGTAACAAGCCCTCTGAACTAGTGGCCTTGTTGGAAGAGGGTTACCTGGATATTGTGGCAGTCACAGAAACATGGTACACAGAGAACCATGACTGGGATGTCAACACACCAGGATACTCAATCTACAGGAGAGACAGGGAGGGTAAAAGAGGAGGAGGAGTAGCTCTCTATGTAAAGGAAAGGATCAAAGCAACAGAACTAAAGAGTAAACAGGGAGCAGATGAGGCACTCTGGGTCACCCTGGAGACAGGAAATTGCACCACAATCCGCATGGGGGTTGTATACAGACCCCCATCTCAGGGGAGGAATGGACAAGGAAATGATAGAAGGCTTCCTTAGAATGGCAGAAAAGGGGAGATATTGTTGATGGGGGACCTGAATATGCCAGATGTTAACTGGAGCACCTTTGCTGCAGGCACATCCAAGAGCAGGGTCATTCTTGATGCCCTACAGGGGCATGTCTCAGACAGCTAGTATTGGAACCCACTCGGGAGGGAGCAATCTTAGACCTGGTACTCTCAAATGGGGACGGAGAAAGAATCTCAGATTTAGAGTGGGTAGCCATCTGAAACAAGCGACCACCAAACAGTGTGGTTCACGATAAACACAGCCATACAATCAAGCCATACAAAAGCAAGAGTATTGGACTTTAGGAGGGCTGACTTTGGGAAAATGGAGAGTGCCTCAGAAAAGCACTAGCAAACAGGCAAGAAGGAGGGTGGAAGAACAGTGGGAGTAATCAAAACAGCCATCACAGAGGCAGCAAGCCTTTGTGTAAAGCAAATCAACAAAACACAACGAAGGAAAAAAACGCTATGGTTCTCAACAGAGGTGGCAGGGAAGGTTAAGGAGAAAAGGATAGCATTCAGGAAATATAAGGAAACACAGAAGGAGCAGGACAGAGAACTTTATCAGTTAAAGCAGAAAGAGGCTGGAAAGGCAGTCAGAATAGCAAAGGCCCAAACCAAGGAAAGGATAGCCAATTCTGTTAAGAAGGGGGATACAACCTTTTATAGGTACATTAGGGAGTGAAGAAAGACCAAAGGAGGGATACTGAGGCTTAATAAAGGGAAGGGAATGTGGGTAGAGGGTGACAGTGAAAAAGCAGGGATACCGAACGAATATTTCTGCTCAGTATTCACAAAGGAAGAGGAGAGGGAGGTACCTAAACCAAATAAGAGAAGCACTCTGAAGATGGGGGTCGATACCAGTCCATTTACAGAAGAAAGGGTTGTGAAAGAACTAATAAAATTGAAGGTGGACAAAGCAATGGGGCCTGATGGGATTCACCCAAGAATTCTAAAAGAACTAAGGGTAGAACTAGTGACACCGCTGACTACTCTCTTTAACAAATCATGGGAGGAAGGGGTGGCACCTGAGGACTGGAGGAGGGTAGATCTGATTCCTCTTCACAAAAGTGGGATCAGGACAGAGGCAGGAAATTACAGACCAGTTAGTTTGACCTCAGTGGTAGGGAAAATAATGGAATCACTTCTGAAGGAAAGAACTGTTGAGTACCTAGAGGCCAGTGGGGCACAGGACCCAAGGCAGCATGGATTCACGATGGGAAGATCGAGTCAGGAGAATCTAATAGAGTTCTTTGAATAGGTGACCAAAGTAGTAGACCAGGGAGGGGCTGTGGACATGGCCTACCTAGATTTTAGCAAGGAATTTGATACAGTTCCACACAAAAGATTAATACACAAGTTAGCCAGCCTTGGAGTGGGTCCCAAGGTGGTAGCCTGGATAAAAAATTGGCTAGACGACAGGACGCAAAGGGTAGTAGTAAATGAGTACACAGTGAAGAATGGAAGGTTACTAGTGGGGTACCGCAGGGTTCAGTACTGGGACCGGTCCTGTTTAATGTCTTTATAAGTAACATTGCAGAGGAACTGGAAGGAAAAGTATGTCTCTTTGCAGACGACACAAAGATCTGCAACAGGGTTGATACACAAGATGGAGTAGAAAAGATGAGAAGGGACTTGGCAAGGTTGGAGGAATGGTCAAATGTATGGCAGCTCAGATTCAATGCAAAGAAGTGCAAAGTAATGCACCTGGGAAACAAAAACCCAGGGGAAGAGTACACAGTGGGGGGTGAGATACTGACAACAATAAAAATGGAAAGGGACCTGTGGTAATTATATCAGATGACCTAAACATGGCAAGCAATGTGAAAAGGCAGTAAGGAAGGCTGGGGGGGATACTGGGATGCATAGGAAGAGGCATCAATAGTAGAAAACTGGAAGTTGTTATCCCTCTGTACAGACAGTTGGTGAGGCCCCATCTGGAGTACTGTGTGCAGTTCTGGAGACCCCATCTCCGCAAAGACATAGACAGAGTGGAGGCTGTCCAGAGGAGGGCAACCAAAATGGTGCAGGGTCTGCACCAGAAGACATACAAAGAAAGACTAAAGGAGCTTAATATATATACCCTTGAGGAAAGAAGGGAGAGAGGGGACATGATAGAAACTTTCAAGTATCTCAAGGGAATCAACAAAGTCCAAGAGGGTAGCATCTTTCAGAAAAAGAGATGTGCAAGAACAAGGGGGCACAATTTGAAGATAGAGGGGGGATGGCTCAGAGGTAATGTGAGGAAGTATTTTTTCACAGAGAGGGTTGTGGATGCATGGAACTGCCTCCCTGAGGAGGCCGTGGAGTCAAGAACAGTGGGGGAATTCAAGAATGCATGTGACAGACATAAGGCAGTCCTACTGGGGGGTAGGAGGAAGTAAGCTGTTGGTTAACTAGGATCTCCAGCTTATCTGTTAGGTAGGAAACCGGGCAGACTAGGTGGGCCAAGCAGTCCTTATCTGCCGTCAAATTCTATGTTTCTAAGGACTGAGAGAGGTTGGAGTCTGAGTCAGTGCAGAGAAGGTTGACAAGAATGATCTATGGACTGCATGGGAAGTCATACAGGAGGTGATTGGAGAATCACAATATGTACACATTGCTGGACAGGAGGGAGGGAGGAGGGAGGGAGAGAGGTATGGCATAGACCTTCATACCTCCATGGGATAAACAGGATGGACAGCAGCACACTGAGTGGGAACATAGAGACTAGGGGAAACTCCATGGAGCTGGCAGAAGGGAGGTTCAGTAAGGCTGTGAGGAAGTGCTTCTTTACCAAAAGGATAGTAGAACTGTAACAAGCTCCCAAAAGGAGGTTTCATGCACTGAAACAGTAGGAGAGTTTAAAAGGGGGTGGAATGGGCACATGAGGAGGGGGTGGTGAGTAGCAGGAGGCAGAAAGGGAGGGATATGACCACTAGGGTATTTCCCACTACCAAGCTGGTTTTGGGTAGACTGGATGGGCCACAAGTTGCCAACGATATCTATGCTTCTATGTTTCATTGTCTGACATACTCAGATTTCTACAGTGTAACATCATATATCTTATTTCCTCATAGAAATTATTAGAAAGTTCTTTAAGTGATAATGTGCTAGTGGGCTCACTATACAAGACAATAATGTAATTGTGGAGTAAATAAAGTACAATGATGAAGGCTGAGTATTTTTCCTCACAAGGCAATCACAGGATTTCCAAGGATAGTGAACCAATTAGCACATTATTACTAATATGCTTCCTGTGTATGAAAAAAAGCTAGTGGTACTGTTTTTTTTTGTCCCTAGGACAGTTTATGGCAGCTCTGCTTCTCCCCTTCCCAACACAGCACTCGTTCACATTTGCTGCTGTGAGTACAGACCAATTAAAATGTAAGGTAGAATGATGATGTCACTACGTTTATGTCATTGTCGATAAAATGACTGTCCTGAGTTCTCGGCAGTCATTTTATTGAGAATAAAATGATAGCTGTGCATCTGTTGTGGAACAAACTGTTTAGGACTATGGTTTGTGATTACAGGAGAGTGTCCACACATAGTATACTTAGGAGCCTACAAAAACTGCAGCAGGAGGTGCACTGTCAAGGGGAACAGCCCTGCCTGACACCTGAGCCATCAGGTTAGGTAGGTAGTTGCCCATGAGAGGTGGGGGGGGTTATGCAGGTAGGAGTTCCCTGTAGGTAGGTGGGTTAGGGCTGGAGGGGCAGAACTTAAGCATAATTATTGACTAAGTGACTGAGAGAACTTTATCTTCTTGCTCTCAGGTTGGAATCCACCCAAACCCAGCACTGTAAAATCATCATGAAGTTGTGTGGAGTTTTAGGGAACTCACTGTCACATTAGTGGGGCTCTCCTTAGGGTTGAGGAGGAATTTGCCCATTTGACTCCCATGGGGTTTTTCCCATTTTTTCCTTCTCCAGCAAGAATTAATATTAGGTGGTCAGGTAGGGTTAGAATTAGGTTGTCACAGTCATGTATAAGTGGCAGCACAATATTCTTGCAAAGTTTGTACAGAGGGATAACAGAGAATCTTGCACATTTGCATGTAGATCACCCTGAGGATGGCAAGAGCTGAGGGCCTGGAAGGCTGGAGTTCCCTGTTCCAAGGGGCAGTTGCAGGAGTAGCCTCTTTGGTTATTGCCCATAGGATTCAGCGAACTTTGGTCGGGGTGGGCACTAGTCATATTGTGGGAATACCTGAGGAACAAAATGGTGATCTTCAGGACAGACACTACTGAGGTAGTCTATACCATAAATAGTTTGGGTGTAAGGGCCTGCTGGGTAATCCTATGTAGCTTTTTGTGCTTAAGTGTCTAATGTTTAACATACAATTGAAGGCTATACATGTACCAGGTGTTGACAGTATTGCTGATGTTCTTTCTCATTCACAGTGGTAGAAATTCTGGGAGCTCGCTCCAGCAGTGAAGATGTACCCCAGGGAAGTCCCAGTGTACCTCTGGGAATTGGTAACCCAGAAGCCTGGGAGTTACTCAGGCATTCTTTAGTGCCCAGCATACAGGTGGCATACCAGAGAAGGATGGAGTGTCCTCCACATGAGCAGGAAGAATGTATACAGGCAGCTGTGAGGAAGCACCTAGTGGGGTTGACATGATTTTCCAAGGTCATGGGTTGGGAAGACAACACATGGGCATTTCCCCTTCACAAGATGTTGCAGGGCTGGGCCGGGGGAGTTCCCAAATGGCTGGATGGTAGGCGACTAGTTAGTCCAGCACTCCTGGCATGGGTTTGAAAAGAGCTACTGAGGGTGTGTTCATCACATTCGGAAGTGCGCTTGTGGTGGACAGCCTTTTTGGTGACTTTTTGTTGGGCCTTTACAGTATCTGAATTGATGAAACTGAGTAAGGCAACTGATTTGCTGGTGGCCTTAGTGGACGATGATGTAGCAGTGATGGCAGATGGATTGTGAATCAGGTTGTGAAAAAGCAAGATGGACAGGTGCACCCAGGGTGTTGATGCAGCCTGAGATCACCACCAGGGGTACAGTGAGACATTGAGGTATGGGTTTGGGATTATGTGTCCCATTGGTCCCCATGGGAGTGTCATTTTTCCACCGTGAGGATGGGCCCCCTCTGACAGTGTTTCAGTTTCAACATGTGTTAGGAAAAACCATGAAGGGAGTGGGGATGGGCACGAAGGAGTTCAATACCCACTCCTTCCCCAGAGGGGCTACCTCATATGCCAGAGCATCAGAGCTTACAGACAGCCAAATTAAGTCCCTGGGCTGTTGGAAGTCACAGACTTTTGAAAGCTATGTGAGAGTACATTTACTGCTTTTGTTTGATAACAGGTGTCAGTTCCCAGGCCAAGCAAGTGATGATTTGTAGGCACTCTTACATCCATTGGGCAGCCCATCAGAGCAAGACAATTCCAGGGAGGTGAGATCTTGTTTCTGGACCCCGGCCAAGCTCAAGTACATTAGCTGGGATTGCAGAGGATCTTGACCGATGCTCAGCAGTGGGACCCACCCAGCATTCTTGTGATTCACTTGTAAGGCAATGATTTGAGAACAAATCATATGAACTGTTAAGCAAAATGAAAAGGGACTTAGCCTTGTTGAGATGTGGATGGCTAGCTGTGTACATTGCATGGTCTCACATTATTCAGAGGAAGCACTGGTGGTATGCCTGAGGCTGATTGAAAGATCACGCAGGTTGATCAATATGGCAATGCAGCCATTTATGGACAATATTGGGGGGGGTCTGTCCTGAGTCATGATGACACTGAGTAAAATACCTCAAATATATGCTTTGGACAAGGTGCACCTGTCTAGCTTAGGTAATGGCAGATTTGTAGATGGCCTACGATGTGCTCTGATTAAAAGAGTAGTGTGAAGTACTTGTTGGGGGATGAGCATTAAGGACTTGCTCATCCTATGACAAGAAGGTAGTTTCACAAGGTTTGTGCAGAGGGGGTAACAGGGAATCATGTATCTTTGCAGGTGGATCACCTTGAAGCTGGCAAGAGGTGAAGACCCGGATGGCTGGAGTTCCCTGCTTGAGGATCAGTCAGAGGAACAGCATCTTTGGGCATTGTCTTTGGGTTGCAACACCCTCTGATGGAGAGGGGTACATCTGTACCCAGCCCAGAGACATCCCTCATGCCCTGGAGGCCAGTTTTTGTATAGTGGCTTTTACCCATTCAGTTGGCTCCCAAGGTGGTAAGGGGATGGCAGTTATGATGATGATGATGATGATATGCTGAGTAATGAGAAGCCATGACTACCTTGCTGTGCACATCGTGCTGACTTAGCTCTAACTGCCACTACAGTCTGTTTAATAAAACATGGTGGTTGTCATTTTCTCCAAAGCACATTGCCTGTCTCAGTCTTTTCAGGTGGAGGGAAGGTTTTGTGACCTATAAGACAATTAGGTAGCCTGAAAAGAATTGTAGCAGCAGGCACACTGTCTGTAGGAACAGCCCTGAATGACACCTGAGCTGCCAGGTTAGTTAGGTACCTTGATGCTCACCAGGGGCAATGTGCAGGCAGGTAGACAGATAGGAGTTCCCTTGGGGGCAGGCAGCTTACGGATGAAGGGGCAGAGCTTAGGCATGTAAATTGGCTAGGTTAATGCGAGAATTTTCTCTAGCTTCTTGTTCTCCAGCCAGAACCCACCCAAACTCACCCTCATAAAAGCAGGGTATGGAACTGTGTAGGGTGTTAGGGAACTCACTGTCCCATTAGGGGTGATAGACTCAGGGACTCAGAAAGCATTTTATCATTTTTTCCAATGACATTATTCTAGTTTTCTCCTTCTCCAGCAAGAATTAATATTAGGTGGTTAGGTAGGGTTGGAATTAAGTTGTCACAGTCATGCATAACTGGGTAGCACAATAGTCTCGCAGTGTTTCTATAGAGTGAACAACAGGGAACCGTGCATCTTTGCAGGTGGATTACCATGAGGCTGGTAGGAGGCGAGGGCCCAGATGGCTGGAGTTCCCCATTCCTGGGGAAGACAGAGGGATAGCCTCTTTGGGCATTACCCATAGGTTGCAGTGCCCTCTGATGGAGGAAGGTCACAACAGCACCTGGCCAAAGCCATCCATCATGCCCTGGAGGCAAGACCCATTGTGGTGGCTTGTACCCACTCAGTTGGCCCCCTTAGGGAGTAAGGGGATGACCGTCATGAAGAAGATTGGTTGATGAATGACTTGCCATGACTGCCTTGCTGTACACATCACGCTGTCTTGGCTGTAATTGTTGTTACATTCTGTTTAATAAGACATGGCTGTGGTCATTGTCACCAAAGCACACTGTCTGTCTCAGTCTAATCAGGTGGAGGGAAGGATTTGTGACCTATAAGACAATATCACATATTTCTTCCTGGATTACATGGATACAACAATATATATCTATCTGCGGCTACAGTATATTATACAACTTGAACTTACATTTTTATGCAGCAATGCAATTTATTTTAAAGCAGCAGTGCATGATAATGGTGAACATTTTAATCTATACTTTTTATGCTGTCTTGTGTGCGCAGCACAAGCAATATTTTGTGACAACTTGCTGGAGTATCAGGTTGTGGAGGTGCGGCTGTGTTGTGGCCAATGGTGCCACTGCTTTTTGGGCTGGTCTCTGTGGCACCAATGAATCAGCATGCTGTCTATGACAGCCCTTGAGAAGCATGCCACCAACTTGAAAGAATTTCACCTCTGCAATGAGGGAGCACCCCGTCATTGCAGGGCATGCCTTTCCTGCTGAAACATTCAATAAACATGGCAGCAGCAGTCGCCATCTGCCTCTCACAGTCCTTACAAAGCTGACTACAGGCATGCCCAATCTCCTCCGTCAGCATGTTTATAACCCCCCTCAGGATTGTGTGGCATACTGGGAGCCCACCCCAGTGTGCTTACTGTGCTCTGAAGCCAACCGCATCAGCATGTTCCTGCCCCACCCCGCCCCCATTGTGTGCCACACTGGGAGACCACGCCAGTGTGGCCAACATAACCCCCAAAGTCATGGGGTACACTGGAAGCCCACCCCAGTGTGCCCAACAGTTGTTTAATTTCACCTGTAAATGAAAAAACCTTCCCGCAATGTCCATTTCCTGAAAATAAGAAAACAGTCCGTCGCTGAGTTGGAACACCCCTCCCCAACCCACACCCACCCTCTGTGCATCCCACCTCTCGCACCCCCTCACCCCCACTACCTCAGGAGCCTGGCGTGATGATCTTTGGTGGAGCGGGACATGTCTGAGCCCTTCAAAAGCTGACCGCGAACTGAAGAAAACCACGATAATCAGTATAATGGCATCAATGGGGGGGTTCAACTTAGGTGGATATCTTGGCCATTTTTGTGACTTTTGGCTCCAAATTTTCAACATGGGGTTCTTATGACCCCACCTCATGAACTCAGTCACTGTCATTTCATTATTCAGTCCCAAAAGTTGATTTCACAGTCACTGTGCAGAATCATCTTTTTGGACTGATTAATGAAATGACAGTGTCACTGTTCATGAGGTGGGCTCTCAAAAAGCCTATGCTGCAACTTTGGTGAAATAATTCCAAAAAATGATCTTGTTATGAGCATGCATTGTGCAGTTTCCACGCACACTCATAACTTCGAGAATTTTTAAAATTTTCACTCCAGATTTTCAACACTGCCATTTTTTCACACCTCCTTATAAACAGTACAGCTGCCATTTTTCACATCCTGCCCAAAATGTGTTTTCGCACATTTGGTGCACAATGGTGTGGTTGCTGTGGGAAATCAATGTTTGGGACAGATTAAAAAAATCACAGTGACACCGTTCATGAGTGGAGGTCCCAAAATGCCTATGTTGAAAATTTGGTGAAAAAATTCCACAAAATGACCATGTCAGAAGCATGCATTTCACAGTTTCCATGCATGCTCATAACTTGGTGAATTTTTAATATTTTCACTACAATTTTCAACTTTGCCATTTCTTCACACCTCCTTATGAGTAGTACAGCTGTCATTTTTCACATCCGGCCCAAAATGTGTTTTCGCACATCTGGCACAGAATGGCGCAGTCATTGTGGGAAATCGATGTTTGGGACAGATTAACAAAATCACAGTGCCATTGTTCATGAGCGGAGGTCCCAAATACTTTCATGAGGTGGGGTCACAAAATGCCCATGTTGAAAATTTGGAGTGCAAATGCCAACAAACGCCCTAGGCGTTAGGGTTTCTAACCATAACGTCTCACCCTGTAGAGATTGACAGGCACCAGGGGAGTGACTTAGGATTGTCGGCTGTAATGCTCACTCCACCCCACCCCCACCCTGCAGCCAGCGACAGGCATCAAGGTGTGCCTTGGACTCTTTGGCCCCAAAGTTCACCCCATTCTCCTATACTGCACCCATCTCAACGTATTTCTTTATGGAATGGGGTGAGCGTAAGGCCCAATGACCCCAAGGCACAATGCGACGCTTGTCAGAGTCTGAGGGTAGGGTGATGTGAAATGGCATGAGCGTTACGGCCGATGACCCAAAGGCACACTTCAATGCCTGTCAGTCTCTGCAGGGTGGGGTGGAGTTGGCGTCAGTTCCATACTTCACTGCCATTCCTATTATGCATCTCTCTAACTCCTGCACTACCAATGCCAATGCCAGCAAGACAACATTCAGCATTGACAAATGTGTGTTTATTATTTTATTTTAGATTGCTCCTTATCTTCTGACTTGTATGATACCCTTCTTTCCACATTTTGAGTCTGCTTTGGAACATCACATCTGAAATAATAATAAAAGGAGCACTCCTTTTGATATGGCTCAAACCAGCTTTTTTAGCACTATTTGTATCTGTTTTTGTACTCTTGTTATCCCATAAGTTTAGGGAGCAGTGTCTACTGCATACTAGTTCATACGATCATAAGAAAAGTGACCTTAAACAACGGGTAAGCAAAATAAACAAATAACCTCAAGTCAGCACAAAAGTAGTGAGGCAAGGGTTTGTGGTGCTTTGCATATATATCCCATGATGCTCTGCATTATGGGGGTATGTGTGATTTTGTATTTCTGAAGCAATGGGTGCTCAAAAATAACAGATATGGATGAAAACATGGTCAGAGACATTAATAAGAATGCTGCTTTTATTATTTAAACTGTAAAAAAAAGTGGTAAGGCAGACTCCGATTATGGAAAGGGTATATCATACAGATCAGGAGATAAGTGTCAATCCTAAATAGACTTCATCGTGGAAGAGCCTTCCTCACTGGTATGATCTCATGGAGATATGTTAAGTCACCTATAGCATATAATTCTTACTCTCGCACTATTCTGAATTTCTCAATTTCTGAAGATCATGCTGGGTTTGGAAGGACAGCGCTTTACTTTGCAGCTTTCTGGATCTGGAGCACCTTACGGGAAAGGTCAAAATCAGTTGTCAGATTGTGATTACTGAATTTAAGAGATCTGATGGGTCATTTTCCTCAATTACACTGTACTTGTAGTAGCTAACAGTAGACATCCATCAGAACTTTCTGTAGCAATCCTCTGCTGCTTTTTTTATATCTATCTTCATACAGCTGCACTTTGGAAATACTAAAATCACTAGAATAAGTGTTTTACAAACTGACCGCTTGTTATATAAATATTATTACATTAAAATGCATCAGTTTATAAGTTCTAAGATATCACATTTTAAATAGGTCTCTTGCACAAAAAATATACATATATTTTTTTAAACTCAGTAAGATCTCTAGCAAAATAAAGGGTATATTCCACACTCAGCAAAACAAGTAATCTTGGAATATACATCTGATTTGTATTCTAAATATTAAATTTAAGTACAATCACTATTACTTAAATGAAATCCCATCCAGAAAATTCACTATGCAAAATAAGATCAGAATTTTAAACTGCAAGTAAATCTTCCAACTGGAAATAAACACTGAAGAAATAAAAATGCTTCCTTACAACAAGAAGTCTGAAAAGTTTATTTGGTAAGCAGTGCTTTCATTCATTTCTAGATCCACTGTTAAGAATCCCTGTCAAGCTTCATGAGCTGCTAATACCCCGAAGCCCTGGGGAGAACCAACCACCCACTCAGTGCGGGACAGGGGCTACTCTGTATTCTGGTCTCCAGATTAGAATTACGCATTAGGGCACTACAGGCATCTTATGTTGAAATAATGCTACACCTTAGGTGCTTTGTTAGGAATGAGAAACAGCGATGTGTCTTCAGCCTCCCAACAAGTGACACCAACCAGCATAACACATGCACCCAAGTGCCTTCTTACAATTATAAAATGGATCCTGCAGAATAAAAAAGAAGGCTTTTATGGAAATTTTCTTTAGATTAATTTCACACCACATTGTTAAACTAGGATCACATTACAGATGTAACTGCCGTGCACCAATCAGTAAGGATGTATGCAATTACACCATCTGAACTGGTACAGAATGGCAATTCCATTTCCAAAAAGCTTTTTGGAATTTGTTTTTTAAATTCTGCTGAATTCCAAAAAACATTTCTGTGCAAACCGCAGAACACTTTTCCACTGACCACCTAAACCATGAAATATTTTTCTATGGATTGCGAAAAAAGAACATGCGCTTTATTTAAACTGGATTATCAATCTGCGAAAACCAGTTTTCATGCAAAAGGCTGGAATTTTGCTACTGTCAGAGTTCTGCAGAATTTTCTGAAATTTCACAGAATTCCATTCCATCTGATTTTAACATTCCTCACAGCCCTACCAATCAACATTTAAAATATTTTCTTCTTTTTTTTTTTGTTTAGTATGCTTTATGGGGTACGAACTGCCAAAGGCTCAGCTCCTGCCCTCTCCAGTCCCCCTCCTCACCCCTGGGACTTATCTCCACAGACTATTCCCCTGGCTTGCCTAACAGGGTGGGGCCATCAAGTCAACATGGATCCTCATGATGCCAGTATAAGGGTGCAGCAGGGAGTGCCTACCATCATTGCCTCCCTGGCTTACCCCCCGGGGGGCATGGAGTTGGGTCAGACCGGATGGACAACGGTACTAGGTCACTGTCAGAGTGTCATGGTGGGTGATCAGGGCCGGAGGAGTGGGGTGTCATTAAAGGCAGCCATGATATTGTAAGACAAGGGATCCCACTGGGGGCAGAGTGTGCAATGACAGGGGGCACCGAAGTGTTGACGTCCAGCACATTCCCCCTCACTATCTAGGCATTGGTAGCTGCTGATCTCTGGCCTGCACCAGGGGTCAGACATGCACCAGTTGTTCACCCACCCTCTCCTCTGGAGAAGGATAGCAGTCATAGGGATGTTCAGTCCTTCTCCCCCCAGCCAACCTTCCAACTCTTGGGTCTGTTCTCAAACATGGGATGTCAGTGTCATGAGAAAAAACCTTACCACTGCGTGGGTAGGCTGGCAACATTTAGGGTTTTTTATATCCATTTTATAACCTGCAAGAGACCACAATTTTGTGGTCGCGGTCCTGGCACTGTAGAAAACTCCATTGGCTGAAATCCCTCCAGTCCCTCCCTTTCCATCTGTAACACCTAGCTTTGGTGCTTTTTGTTTACCCAGACTTTCCACTAGTGAATTTTAATGTTTCAGTAAAGTAGTCGTAGTACAGTATGTAATGTAACTGTTAAAGATTATTGATATATTTCGCTAGATGTACAGTATCTATGTGAGTATTTACTGGGATTACTTGTTTTTTGCTCACTCTCTCTCTTTGCACTCAATATTGTATGGCAGTGCTCTAAACCCTGGAATTATGCTATAGAAATAAAAACTACTGCCCTCAATGAGCCAACTTTGACCCTTCATAGCTAATCTGGGATTCTTAACCACCTTTTAATACAATAGATTAAATCCTGGGTTCTGTTTCTGAAAACAAGCTTTCATGAAAAACATCAGCCAGAGATTAAGCATTGTTTACATGCTGGAAATGAAACAAATATGTTCAGTTAGTGCTCAGTCCTTTCTCTTTTGATATCCACCACACTGTGCCCAGAATCCAGATTACTTGTTTTATCTGTTGCAGTGTCTACAGTACTCCATTTGGACTACATATTGTAGTCACTAGCCTCATCAAAGAGTAACTCTCTGTTCCAACTTTCCATTTTATATATGCATGATGTAGACCAGACACTATTGTCATAATACAGGAGAAAATAATTAGCATATAGCCAAAGTATCCACTACGTGAAGTGAATGGTGGTGGATACAGTAATTCTACCTAGGAAGACAAACATATCTGCATGATTCTGTCTGTGTAGTAACTACTGAATAAATCATTGATAAGTGTGGTCTATTGAAAGATATATCATTGAGAGGGCTAATTAGCTCAATAACCCACAAACATGAAGGGTGAGTGGGATTATAAGCTAATTAACCACCCAAGATGATATATTTTCAAATGGCGTACCTACCTGTCATATATTTTATATAATAATTAGGGTAGTATTTTTTGTTTTAGTTTTAGATTGCATTTGCAATCATTTCTGGGTTTTCCTCTTTTATTTTTTGTCCCACTGTTTTTCTGTAGTGTACTGTACTGGTACATTTAGTATCTCTGTTACACCTGGTGATTGCATAGTGTAGGGTCCTCCTATAAAAGAAGGCATGGCTTGGGTAGTTCATCCTTTAGTTTGGTGTGGTTATTAGCCATGTGTCATGTGGCATTTGTGGTCAGGAGCAGCGTGGTTTCTGCAGTCAGGAGAGAGTGCCATTTGTGTATTGGAGCAGAGTGGTGTCTGCAATCAGCAGCTAAAGGAGATCACAGATGGTAGAAGCAGTGTGGTAGTACAGGTGGTAGGCAAAGGGCATTGGAGTCAGAAGCAGTACTATGGAGAACTTGACATCTATCGACAGAGTTAAAGCATTGAGGGATATGACTGTCTGGTGAAAGACAGAAGGGAAATGATGAGTAGGGAGAGCCTTTTTTGGGGAGTGTTCAGCTGTAGCTAAGATTACATTTTTTTACGGAAAGGGTTTTATTAGGCAGTTTTTGTTATGTGGTATGGTAATTGCTATAACTGGTTTGGTGAGTTTGGTAATTGTGTTGTTCACTGGTTAATTGATTTGGTAATTAGTTTTTATCATTGAGGTAGCATAGGGTTTTATGTACTATGGGTATATGGCTGTAATTGCCGTTGTATACAGGGAAGTACATTATGGGATTTTCTGTGGGGCAAACATCACATCCATGTATTTATTACATGGCATTATCCATTGTAATTGGTTTCCCTTCAGATACTATTTGAGCTTTTCTCTATAAACAAAGTGGACTTGGATTTGTACAACTGATAGACCCATTCCGTCAGTATAGGAACACACAAATTGACATTTAAAAAAAAAAAACATTAAAAAAAAGTTAAACTTTCAGCTCTCAAAATCACATTCTGTTTAAGGAAAGGGGAAATTGTTTAACCAGGAAAGGCTCACTAAGCTGAAGCGTGTTTCCAGGTGCAACCTGGGAGCAGAACAAAGTTAAGTGACTTGCTCAGGGTCACACAGTATGCAAATGGAGCTGATGGGATTCAAACCAAGATCTTGAGGTTTGCAGCTCAGTGCCCTTAACCACTATGCTATACTGCCTCCTTAAGATGGGGATTCAGTCCTCAATTTTGGTTAAAAAAAGGTTCAGTTTAGCCCATAGTGGTTAAATTAGCCAAGTAAATACACCATACCACTTCTGAATCATTTTAAAATGATTTAATAAATGTTCACATACCAGTCCTAAGTTTTAGATACAACATAGAAACATAGACTTTGACAGCAGATAAGGACCACTTAGCCCACCCAGTATTCACCTGCTGTTTCTGACCCCATGACCTCCTCAGGAAGGATGTTCCATGCATACACTACCCTCTCCATGAAAAAATACTTCCTCACATTGCCCCTGAGCTGTCCCCTCTGTATCTTCAAATTGTGCCTCCTTGTTCTTGCATATCTCTTTTTCTGAAAGATGGTACCTCTTGGACTTTTTTAATTCCCTTGAGGTACTTGAAAGTTTCTATCATGTCCCCCTCTTTCCTCAAGGGTATACATGTTAAGCTCTTTTAGTCTCTCTTCGTATGGCTTCTGGTGCAGACTCTTCACCATTTTAGTTGCCCTCCTCTGGACTGCCTCCATCCTGTCTATGTCCTTGTGGAGATGGGGTCTCCAGAACTGCACGCAGTAGTCCAGATGGGGTCTCACCAACTGTCTGTACAGAGGGATAATAACTTCTTGTTTTCTACTGGTGATGCCTCTCCCTGTACATCCCAGTATCCCCCAGCCCTCCTTATTGCCTTCTCACATTGCTTGCCTACCTTTAGGTCATCTGATATGACTACCCCCAGATCCCTTTCCATTTTTTCTGTTCTTAGTACCCCCCATTGTGTACTCCTCCCTTGGGTTTTTGTTTCCTAGGTGCATTATGTTGCACCTGGGAAACAATATATTTAAATATCATGTATTTTGCAGATGAAATTACAACAGTCTCGCAAATATAAAGCCCTCTTGCATTTGACTGTTTCTGTTGCAAGTCAGCTCTACCTTGGCTCCCACTTCTATGGCAGCTAATTAAAATAACTTGTCTGCCATAAAATAACAATTAATTGTTCCTTACACAATTGTGTGGCTCCAACGAGGAGCTTTACATGCAGAGTCTGCTGTCAATGGTTGTTTGATAAACTAATCATTATGAATGGAATATGGTAGATTATCAATAATGCCCTGATTTTATTTGCGTAATATAAAAAACTTTTTGTACCCCATAAACTTACAGTATATAACACCAACAGTTTTAACAAACTAATTACTGTGTTTATACATCCTTGTTTTTGCCAAAAACATTTCACATTTTGTTCATTCAACCGCTACCTTTTCTCACTTGTGCTTATTATAAATGCATACGTACCACAAGATGATGATAAACAAACATAAAACATGTCTTATTATAAGCTTTTTCATTTTTCTCACTTTTCTGTGGTGTAAAGGATGTCACCTTGTACATTCTTAGAATGAAAAACTAAGAGCTGTGAAGAGGATCATTGTTGATACCCTAATATATGTCAGACAAACTTCAATTTATTTATTACAATTGTGACTGAGTGAGCCATCTCAGAATTAAAGTTTCATACATTCTTAATAAAAATAAATTGCAAACAGGAAACAAAACTCAACACTTAACATGCACATTAAAACAATCAAAACTCATTCACAAAATAATGTCTTGTCCTATCTTCCTATGCCATACACTTCATTTACTTTCACTGCTTAACTCCAGACACCAACCTTTTTAGAGAGATGCAGTGATATGGATGAACAACCACCACTTAATATGATTTAAAAATATTCATGTTTTCTACTTGTTAATTACACTATTTCCATCACAGAAACATATAAAACTTGATGACAGAAGAAAGTTTAGTGGTCTAGCCAGTCTTTCCCAGTTACCTACCTAAAGTGTCATCCATGGACTCTGTTGGTCCTTGGCTATCCCCTCCACCGATCCCTTCTCCCACAAGTTCCTCAGTATGCCAATATCCCTTGAAGCATGACACTGTTTTAGCATCTAAACAGAGTCATTTCAGCTGATTAAGTCAGTCAACTTGAGAATGGCCACCTGTCCAGTGGGTTCTTTAACCAGCTGCTCCAGAAGGTAGTCCTGCTATGTATCCAATAGGGCCTGATGTCTGGTGCACCTGGCTGCTTTAATGTCCCAGATGAGATCATCCACCACCACCCCTTCTTCACGTCCCTTGCCAGCTCTTCCCAAGCTCCTTAACTCTCTCTTCCCCTTGTCCTGGTGGTCTATAGATCACCCCGGTTCCATGTCATAACAGTGATCACCAAGTAGCGATTACCATTGCAGCGAGTATACATTGCCAAAACAGCAAAACAGGGATGTACACTCCCAGTGAGGCAAAAACAAGTGATTTTTATGTTATTTATGTAGAACTGCAGCCCCCATCACCTACAGCAAAAGTTCTCAGCTCCAGGGGATGCATGTCAGGGAGGGGAGAACCTTGTAAGAAAAATAAGTTCCACGTGCAAAAACACAAAATATTGTACTCCTCCACAGCCCTGAACCCTGTACCTTCCCCACTGTAGCCAACCACCCTCACCACAACACCACACAAAACAGCCAGCTCAGCAGCCTCATGCCACACTGCCTCCCACATACCTTCCCTCCTCTTCCATTCCCCATCCTGTGTTTCCAGTCCCTTTGCTGTTTGCCCATTGCTACCCTTTCAGGGTAGCTCACATAACGAGCGCTGCACTTGAGTCAATCATATCTGAGTTGTTCAAGTTCAGGTGCCATTTTGACAGGTTACCGAACACACCCACCTGTATTTTCCTGCATGAAGGTGCCATGAGGTGAAACCACAGTGATTCTGCTTCCCCTCTACTCCCCCAATGTATCTTCCCTCCAAAGCCTCTGTGCCCTTCCTGACATATAGGGAGGGCTACAACCCCCCAACTTACAAACAGGTTTCAAAAGGGGGAAAAAAGAAGGAAGTGTAGAAAGTAAAGATGATGGGAGCTGTGCAGTGCAGTGGCTGTGGAATGGGAGTCTTCAGAGAGACCTTCTGGAGACTATGTTGGTGCCCCATCTGTATTCACCTCTCTGTGCTGAGGGAGGAGGTTGCCAGACTCAAGACTGAGGCGACTTGGGTTTGGAGGACCTACTCCCTCACTCAGGGGCCACCTAGTCCACCTCTGCTGCCTCAAAGGATGCCAGAAAGGAGGAGTGGCTGGACAACAATGGGCTCGGGGAGGGTTAGGGTGGGGCACTGCAGGTATATCCCACATCTGCTGCCACTACAAAATTCCTATGCCATACTGGCTGGGTGGGTGGGAATGTCCCACAGAGGCACACAAAGTAGTGACTGGGGTTGATGTGGGAGTTCTCCATTGTGGAGACCCCAAGGGGGTGACAGAGGACCCCAGAGGAGGAGGAAGCAAAGCCTAGTGGGAGACTCAGTAGTAAGGAAAATACAGTTGGGGCAGGTATGGATGAGGAGAGAGAGAGAAGTAAGATGACTTCCCAGTGCCACATCTCAAATGGATGGAAAGAAGATCCTAGGAATCACTGGGGTAGCAACAAGGGAGGGAGAGCTGGACATCATTGTTCATTTGGGGACAAATGACCTGGCTAGGGATAAGCCAGCAATAGTTCAGGGAATTGGGGAGGGGTCTTAGGCAATTAGCATGATCTGTGACCTTCTCAGAGGTGCTGTCTACATCAGGGTGAAGACAGGATTCTCTGCACCAGGAACTTCAATGCATGGATGAAGAAATGGTGCAAAGAGGATGGATTCAGATTCACTGGGGACTGGGGCCCCAACTGGGGGAATAAAGGCTGTACAGGGGCAATGGCCTGCATCCATCCAGAAGGGGAACCATGATCCTAAGTGAACAGTTTAAATGCTACATTGGCAAGTATTTCAACTAGCCATGGTGGGAGGCAGAATGGGGCAGGAAAACATAAACTGCCCCCCCCCACACACACACACAGTCCTACAAGGTCAGCAATGGGAATCCAGAGGGGAGAGAAATCCCAGAAGGGAGTCATTAAAAGAAGAATCCAGTGGGAGAAGGAAGAGGAGATAGAAAGGAGAATAGTGGAGGAAATAAGGAAGGGCAAAAAGGTAAAATGAGGGGAGGTGGCAGTAAAATCTGGAGAGCCATGTATGCAAAAGCTCAAAGACTAGGAAACAAGATTATAGACCTAGAGGCCACCATGGCAGTAGTGAACCTGGACATAGTCACAATTACAGAGTCCTTGTGCAATGAAAACCAGGATTGGGATGTAGCCATACCAGGTATACTCCATTCAGAAGCGACAGGGTAGTTAAAAATGGGGCGGAGTGGCTCTTTATGTAAGGGAAAATATAAAAGCTATGGAAATTCAGGGGGAACAGGAAAAAGTAGAGGTACTGTGGGTCACCCTGGAGACATGGAAGGGCGCTATTCATACAGGTGTGATCTACAGACCTCCATCACAGGAGGGAGAGGAGGATAAGGATATGTTGGAAGAAATCCAGAGGATAGCAAACAAGGGGGAGTCTTCAATCTTCTCTTCTTCAGTCTTCAATCAGTCTTCTGCTGGTGGGGGACTTCTATCTACTGGAAGTGGATCGGAGCCTCTCAGCTGTGGTAACAGTTAAAAATAGCCACATTCTAGACTCCTGGCAGAGGGTGTTCCTCAGGCAACTAGTTAAGGAACCCACTTGTGGGTGGGCAATACTGAACCTGGTACTAACAAATGGGGACAGAGTCACTGACGTCATGGTTGGTAGCCACCTGGAGACCAGTGATTACCATATGGTGTGGTTCAAAATAAGAACTGGACCAGAACCAAACCACACTAAAACAAGGATCCTGGACTTTAGGAAGCTTGATTTCAAGAAAACTGTAGAATGCCTCAGGGACACCCTAGCAGGGATAGGGAAACTGGGTAGAGTCAAAAATCAGTGGGCAAAAATAAAGGAGGGCATTGAGAAGGCAACAAACCTCTGTATCAGGCACGTTAAAAAGGGCAAGAGAAAAATGAGACCACTGTGGCTCTGTAAAGAAGTAGTGGAGAAAGTAAAGGCAAAGAGGCTAGCATTTAGATGGTACAAGTTGACACAGAAGGAAGAGAATAGGGAGAGATATCAGAAGAAACAAAGGGAGGCAGGGAAAGCAGTTAGGAGTGCAAAGGCACAAATGGAGGAGAATACTGCCAAGTCAGTAAAAAAGGGGGATAAAACATTTTTTAGGAATATAAAAGCGTAAAGAAGAAGAACAAAGAAGGGATAGTAAGGCTAAAAGGGAAAGGAGGGGTTTGTGTAGAAGATGACCAGAAAAAAGCAAACATATTGAACAAATACTTTTGTTCAGTATTTACAGAGCAAGGGGTAGGTGACAAGCCACAGACAGGGGAAAAGGGCATTAAAGGAAGGGAGGTGGACACTAGTCCTTTTACAGGGGAGAGTGTCCTCAAGGAACTACCACAACTAAAAGTGGACAAGGCAATGGGGCCAGATGGGGTACATCCTAGGATACTGAGGGAATTAAAGAGGAGCTGACTTCACCTCTGACAGCCCTGCTCAACCTATCACTAGATATGGGGGAAGTTCCAGGGGACTGGAAGAGGGCACATGTGGTCCCACTTCACAAAAATGGGAATAGGGAGGAATCAGGCAACTACAGACCTGTCACCCTGACTTCGGTGGTGGGGCAAAGTAATGGAATCACTACTGAAGGAAAGGATTGGGGAATACCTGGTGTCCAGTGGATTACAGGATCCAAGACAGCATGGTTTCACATGGGGGAGATCTTGCCAAACAAACCTGATCAAAAGGTGGATTAGGGTGGAGCGGTGGATGTGGCCTACCTGGATTTCAGTAAGACCTTCGACATTTCCATACAGAAGACTGGTAAACAAGCTGGGCAACCTAGGAGTGAGTCTAAATGTAGTAAAATGGGTACATAATTGTCTAAGAAACAGGAGTCAGAGGGTGGTAGTAAATGGGGTTCACTCTGAAGCAGGCACAGCAACCAGCGGCGTGTCACTGGGGTCAATACTGGGCCCGGTCCTCTTCAATATCTTTATCAGTGACATTGAAGGAGGTCTGGAAGGGAAAGTATGCCCATTCATGGATGACACAAAAATCTGCAACAGAGAGGACACACCAAGGTGGGGGGGGTGACAATCTGAAAAGCTAGAGGACTCATCAAGGGTTTGGCAACTGGTCTTCAAGGCCAAAAAGTGCAAGATTATGCACATGGGGCACAGAAACCCAAGAGCAACGTACCAATTGGGCGAGGAGGTATTGGCAACTACAAAACAGGAAAGGGACCTGGGGATCATCATTTCTGATGACCTGAAAGTCGCAAAGCAGTGTGATAAGGCAGTGGGGAAAGCTAGCAGAATGCTCAGGTGCATAGGGAGGGGTATCACCAGAATTAAGAGGGAGGTAGTGTTACCCCTGTATAGATCAATAGTGAGGTCCCACCTACAGTACTGTGTCCAGCACTGGAGGCTCCATCTCCAGAAGGATATAGATCAGATGGAGGCGATACAGAAGAGGGCAACCAAAATGGTGCACGGCCTACATCAAACACCCTACAAGGAAATACTCAAGGAATTAAATATGTACTCTCTAGAGGAAAGGAGGGAAAGGGCGGACATGATAGAAACATTCAAATACCTCAAAGGTATTAATAATATACAGGAGGGTAGCATTTTACAAAAAAAGAGATGCTCGAGGACAACGGGTCATGATATGAAGCTGGGGGGGAGACTCAGAGGGGATGTGAGGAAATACTTCTTCATGGAAAGGGTGATGGATGCCTGGAATAGCTTCTCAGTGGTGGGGGGTGCTGAAATGGTAACAGGATTCATGCATGCATGGGATAGACACATAGGGACCTTAGTATGGGCTGGAGGGAAGGCTGGAGATGGAGTAGGGTCAATGGTGGCACAGTAGGTAGGAAAATTAGGGCAGACTGGGAGGGCCAAGAGGTCCTGATCTGTTGACAACTTTTGTTTTTATGTTTCTATATGATAGAGACTTTCAAATACATCAAGGGTATGTGATAAAGACTTTAAAATATCTCAAGGGTATAAATAAGGTACAAGACCGAAGCATTTTTTCAGAACAAAACATGCTCAAGAACAAGAGGGCATGCTATGAAGCTGGAGGGGCATAGACTCAGGGGAAAGGTGAGGAAGTACTTCTTCACAGAATGAGTGGTGGATGCTTGGAACAGCCTTTCAGCAGAGATGGTGGGGCATAAACTGTAATGGGATTCAAGAATGCATAGGATAGGCATAAGGGAACCTTAGTGGTTACGGAAGGGGTGGGCTAAGCTGAACATCATGTAGGTTCTGCAGTTTTACAGCAGGTATGGAAAATGAGCCCACTAGGTGGGCCAAGTGGTCCTTATCTGCCATCAGATTCTTATTTCTATGTCCCAGACAATTTACCCCTCTTCACTAAACCACCACTAACTTAACCTGGTTCAATATCAATCAGTCCTTCCTGTATCAAGCCCCCCCTCCCGGGTGGGGAGGGTGGAAAACAAGGAAAACTTTCTAACCCCCTTTTCCAGTGAAAATTAACATCAAAAGAAATTAAAGAATAAAGAAAGAAATGTGATATTTTTAGTCGGCCCGTGGCCTATCCCATAAAATATAGCAATTTTAAGGTTGAAAGGGAGTGTAGGTCCATCTTGACCCCCACCAATTTATAATTAGAGTTGAAATAAGAATGCTGTGCAAACACATACCAATTTATAGGGATTCCCCTCCTACTATACTACCCAGGCTACCCAGTGAGTCCCTTGGCAAGCAGAAATGTATTCCAGATTATATTAACTGGCCTGTAATGTTCCAGTCTCCATTATCTCCACTGGCAGACTGTTACATAGATTCACCACCACTGGAGAAAAACAGTGCATCCTAATGTTACCCCTAAATTATCACCCCTAAGTTTCAGGGCATGTCCCTCTGTCTTGTTGCAGGACACCAGATCAAATATCTGTAACTGTTCTATCCTGTCATTACCCTTGATCCTTGATTTTACAAAAACTGAGATCATACCTCCTTGACCTTCAGCCTCTCCTAACAGCTCTGACCACAGCGGTGCTGATCATTTTGATAACCCTGCATTGTACCCCCCTCTCGGTTAACTTAATGTCCCTTTTGTACTGAGAAAAACAGAGCGGTATGGAATACTTTAGGTGGTGCCTGACTAGGGTCTTGTAAAGTTACAGTATTACTTCCCCACCCTCATAGTCAACCCCTCCCTTGATACATCCAAGCATTCTGCTAGCCCGCTTGCTGGTGGTCACATGTGCCTTGTCCTGCTTCAGCCTCTTATCTATTATGACCCCCTAGGTCCTTTGCCTCTTTGATTTCAAAATTGGGAGTCCCACTCAGTGTGTAGGTCCTACCTCTGATTTTCTTTCCCAAGTGTAGCACATTTCCCATTTAGCGAATGCAAGTCTATGTGACCTGCCCATTTGTTATGCATTTTGAGAACCATATACAAATGCGATGCTAATAGTGTGATATTTTTAAAAACTTTATCAAAAGAAGAGTACAAATAATAGTAAATCCAGCCTGCCCGTCCCAAGACTTCTCAAATGTCCCTTCCTGATCTCCCCCCAAAATAAAAATGCTACATACAAAAATATAGCAGAAATACAAATAAGGACAAACCTGAACACCCTACGTTTCTCAAATGTCCATTTTCTTGCCCCTTAAAAATACAAAGCGCAAACCTGGCAACCCTCTCAATCCCCAAAAATAAATATACACAAATACAAATAAATAAGGGCAAACACAACCTGCACCCCCACCAAGTTTCTCAAATGCCTCTTTACGCTCTCGCACAAAATATAAATAAGGGACAATCCAGTCCACACACTCACACATCCACCAACACCACTAATCTCTAATGTTGCTTCCCTTTTTTGACTGTGGCTTGTAGGAAATAGTATCCAATCCCAAACCAGATCCAGGATTCTGGTGGTCTCTCCCCAAGGGTCCTCGTAACCCTCCTTCCTCCCCAAGGGTACTGAGGGTGACAATATGTCAACATCCCTCTCCTCCTCGTCTTCCTCCTGTGGCCCCAACCTTAACTCTCACATTTCCCTCCATGGTTGTGGAACACATTAGATATGGTGTGTAAATTCATAGAAACACAGAAACATAGACTTTGATGGCAGATAAGGACCTTGTGGCCCACCCAGTCTGCCCATTTCCCTACCTATTGGATAAGCTGCAGATCCTAGTTAACCAACAGCCTACTTCTTCCTACACTCCACCAGAATTGCCTTATGTCTGTCCCATGCATTCATGCTACTGTATATAGTACTGTACAACAGTGTGTAAATACTTGAAATAAAAATTTGACAATGCCAGGGCACCCAACAGCACATGTCCAGTTGCCTGGAGTATGGGAATTAGAGGTTTTCTTTCTTTTACTCATGTTTAACTGTGACCTTTGACCCCATGCCAGCGTATTTAGGCAGACTGAGCACATTCTAAATTGTAATTGCATTTTTATTTATCTAGAAGCATAGAAACATAGAAACATAGAATTTGATGGCAGATAAGGACCGCTTAGCCCACCTAGTATGCCCATTTCCCTACCTAATGAATAAGCTGCAGATCCTCGTTAACCAACAGCCTATTTCCTCCTACCCCCCACTAGAATTGCCTTATGTCTGTCCCATGCATTCTTGAATTCCCCCACTGATTTTGACTCCACTACCCCCTCAGGAAGGATGTTCCATGTATCCACAACCCTCTCCATGAAAAAATACTTCCTCACATTACCTCTGAGCCTTCCACCCTCTATCTTCAAATTGTGCCCACTTGTTCTTGTACATCTCTTTTTCTGGAAGATGCTACCCTCTTGGACTTTGTTGATTCCCTTGAGATACTTGAAAGTTTCTATTATGTCCCCCTCCCTACTCTCCTCAAGGGTATACAGATTGAGCTCCTTTAATCTCTCTTCGTATGGCTTCTGGTACAAACCCTGCACCATTTTAGTTGTCTCCTCTGGACAGCCCCCATTCTATCTATGTCCTTGTGGAGATGGGGTGTCCAGAACTGCATGCAGTACTCCAGATGGAGTCTCACCAACTGTCTGTACAGAGGGATAACAACTTTCTGTTTTATACTGGTGATGCTTCTCCCTATGTATCCCAGTATCCCACCAGCCCTCCTTGCTGCTGTCTCACATTGCTTGCCCACCTTAAGGTCATCTGATATGATTACCCCCAGGTCCCTTTCCGTTTTTGCTGTTGTTAGTATCTCACCCTCCATTGTGTACTCCTCCCCTGGGTTTTAATTTTGCAGGTGCATTACTTGGCACTTCTTTGCATTGAATCTAAACTGCCATACATTTGACCATTCCTACAACCTTGCCAAGTCCTTTCTACTCCACCTTCTGTATCAACCCTGTTGCAGATCTTTCTGTTGTCTGCAAAGAGACATACTTTTCCTTCCAGTCCCTCTACAATGTCACTTATAAGGACATTAAAGAGGACCGGTCCCATTACTGAACCCTGCGGTATCCCACTAGTAACCCCCCTTTCTTCAGAGTGAACTCAGTTTACTATTACCCTCTGTGTCCTGTTGTCCAGTCAATTTTTTTACCCAGGCTGCCACTTTGGGACCCACTCCAAGGCTAGCTAGCTTGTATATTAAGCTTTTGTGTGGGACTGTGTCAAATGCCTTGCTAAAGTCTAGGTAGGCCATGTCCACAGCCCCTCCCTGGTCTACTACCTTGGTCACCCAATCAAAGAAATCTATTAGATTTGTCTGACATGACTTTCCTGCTATGAATCCATGCTGCCTTGGGTCCCGTGCCCCACTTGTCTCTAAGAATTCAACAGTTCTTTCTCTCAGAAGTGATTCCATCATTTTCCCTACCACTGAGGTCAAACTAACAGGTCAGTAGTTTCCTACCTCTGTCTTGCTCCCACTTTTGTGAAGGGGAATCACATCCACCCTCCTCCAGTCCTCAGTTACTACACCATCCTCCCATGATTTGTTAAAATGGGTAGTCAGTGGTGTCACTAATTCTACACTTAGTTCTATCATTTGCATAATATGCAGTACAGTGCTGTACATGTCACCCATGAACATGTTGTTGTAGAGGGAAAAATATAGAATGCAGTGTTTTTCTTTATCATTAAAGTGACCTTACACTCCATGTTCTTGGATTTGTGTAACCAAACACACAGAGTGCCAGACAGCAACTGAAAATGTGTGCTTTTCTGACTTCCTCTACAGATCAGTACTAGATATATGGTACAGTATAGCACAGGTGGCTGATTGGTGCGTACTCTGAAAATAGCTTGTACAGTAAATATATTTATTTTATTAATTCAAAAAATACCTTTGAGCACAGGTGAGCAAAGGTCCCACATCTAAGTCAGAAGGCATGGTTACAGACAAAGGGTAACAAACAACAATTCCAGAGGAATGTAGTCAGAAACAAACAACAGGATGCATAGCTACAAGAACAGAACAAAAAAAGAACATTGCTATTACAATATCAGTAACTGTGTTAAAGTATGAATTGGGTGTACGGATGAACTGAAGCAGGTACATTTGAAACTTGTGGTGAGGGGTGCATTGATTAGGTTGATTATGGGCCTCAGGCTTGCTCTTGGGGTCTTTATGCTTGAGCCATGCTAATACCTCCACCACCCAGTCTTGACCAATGGCACTCCACTGCATCATCAGCTCACCCTGGCACCCAACAGTGGGTCCCACACCATCTGTTGAAAGCAGCAGTGCAGTTGAAATTTCACTGTAACTATCTCATCAGTCAATTTGTAAGTAATGATCTGCAGTTGCTCCTATGTGGATCATGATGCACCAAATGACCAACAAGATTTTCAGAGTGAAATTTCAACAGCAACATTGAACAGTCAGTGGTGCAGCAACTTCAGATTATGACTCATAAAATGACTGAAAATATTTGTATATACTCTAGATATAGCATCAGATCACATCTGTGGTTGTCAGCTTTTTTGTGAGTTGCAGTCTGCAGTTGCTCCATTGTTCAAGGCTTTTGTGTAATTTGCAGTGCCCCTTCCCCTCATACACAAATTGAAAGGGCCACCTTCTCTTCCTCAATTTGGAAAAAATGTGGCATACACCCCCACCCCACCCACTCATCTGTCATAGCATTCACCCAGAATCAAAAGGTATATATTTATTTTTACAAATTTATCTTTGCCCATCTGCTTATAAGACTGAGCAACTGCTTGCACCAGATACACTATTGAACATCATCTTATTTTTCCAGTTACTCTGTAAATTTGCATTTAAATCTCTGTAATTCGTAATGTAAATGCATACTCTTTGTTTACAATGCAAACTGGGTTCTTCTGGATCACATAGTATATGAGGATATAAGTGTATGCCCAGTGATGTTGTGGGTGGGAGGAGCATCTGGCATGGGTTCTTAGCTTCCTTACCTTCAGTGAAGACAATGCACTAGTGCATTGGCTGGACATATTGAAGATCTTGGGAAATTTACTACAGTGCTGCACAGTTATTTTGCAGATTTCTTGTTTTAGATTGCTGCATGAATAACTTAATTATTTTCCTTGTTCAAAGACATTGCCCAATGATAAGTGATGTAAACAAGGTGAAGCAACTGCAGGTGAAGCAGCTGCAGCAGCCAAGAGGCAGGCTAGCTTTGGTGGCAATGTTCCATGATGTCATTTTTACTGATGAGATGATGGTTTCACTCAAACAGTTTGCTTCTATATCATTTCAGAAGAAGAGACAGGGTTAAATGAAATTATGGGCAAAGCACCCTTTAATTATTCATGTCTGAGGAGAGCTTCCAAAGTGGGATCATGGTCCAGGGTTTTTTTAGGGTGAAAATACAGTACTTTTCTACCATAGAGTGATGTATGTGTTGTGCAAAAAGAGAGATAATGTTACAGTCATGTACTTAATATTCTCTTTTTCTCATACTGTAGGAACCATGGATGATCTCCTCTTTAGAGAGGAGATTATGGGTAAATCTGCTTTAAAGTTCATCCAAACTGTATTTCAAAGTAGCCTCTGCTTTTATCAGAACAATGACCCAAAACACACAGTCTTGACACAGTTCATTACTAAGCAGGGAATTGACTGGGTCAAAACACCACCACCACGGTAAAGTGTTTTGTGAATACTTATATTAGAATACAGTGTTGTTTAGTTACAGTACATTTACATGGCATAAACTGATCTTAGTTTTTTCTCACTGCTTGTGTTATCTACTCCCAAAATAGATCTCCAGACATGAACTCGGTAGAAACAGTTTTGCACGCAATAAAAATGCACATACAGAGAAAGATCAAGCTTAGAATGAAGCAAGACCTGCTTGATGTATTAAGAGTTTTGAGGACTATAACAACCGCACAGTTCAGGCAATATAGTAAACATTTGTAAAAGGTGTTGCTGGTTGTGATTGCCAAGGCAGGTATAGAACTGGAATGGGCTTAATATTACTGCACTTATAGTAGAAATTGATAGAACTGTGTACATTATGCACAATTATATTACTGCATGCACTGTATGAAGTTTTCTACTGTATCTTGCATTAATAAGGTTTCCCTTTTCATCATGTCCCCACCACTAACACAACAAACACTCCATTACAAGTGGAGGGTGACCACATGACAGTACGTCCTGAAATTTGCATACCTTCAGGGAGGTGGTCACCCTACAAACATCACACGAGCAGCACACAATAATTATACCAAATATAGTGCAGTACATTTTGGAGGAATAGGTAAATCCAGAGCCTTGGGTTACCAGAGTTTTCCATTAAACGTGATTTGTCTTCTCATCCATGCCTGGATATAATTAATGTACAGCACTGCTTGCCCACCAGCTCCTCAACCCCCCATACACACACACACACACAAATTAGTGCCCATAAAATGGGGGAACTGAATGCAGTTCTTATTGAGAAATTACTGCATTTGTTTTCTTGAGACTGTGATTTCAGTGTGGAAAGGCAGGGGAGGCCTGAAAACATACTGTAGAAACTCCATCATATATATAGGAGAGTTTCTACACAATTTCAGAAGCCAAATCAGAACATTTTGCTGGAAATGTATTCCCTACCCTATGATGAATACATTTTTTTATTTAAAAGACAAAGAACCTCTGTGCGCAAACACTGAGGAAAGGGATACCACAAAGGGCATTTGGCTGGGAAGCCAAGTTTCAAGAAAATACAAAATCACATATGCCCCCACAATGCAAAGCATCATGAGCTGCATATGCAAATCACCACAGAATGTTATGCTGGTCCAACTTTAAGCAGAATTGCATGGTGCTGAAAGGCCTCTCACATAGTTTGCAAAGGTGCTAACAGAAGACATAGACACGTGTTTCGTCCTACCAGGACTCATCAGTATACCTCATCTGTTTGACACCCCAGTGGAATGGACCAGCTACCCTTCAAGGCAGTGTGCCTTGGATATATTATGGTGAACCCATTAAAATAAAAAAACATTTAAAGACAAAAGAACCTCTGTGTGCAAACACTGAGGAAAGGTTACCCAAAGGGCATTTGGCTGGGAAGCAAGTTTCAGAAAATACAAAATCACACATGCCCCCACAATGCAAAGCATCATGGGCTGCATATAAAATCACCACAGAATGTTATGCTGGTCAACTTTAAGCAGAATTGCATGGTGCTGAAAGGCCTCTCACATAGTTTGCAAAGCGTGCTAACAGAAGACATAGACACATGTTTAGTCTACCAGGACTCATCAGTATACCTCATCTGTTTGACACCCCAGTGGAATGGAACAGCTACCCTTAAGGCAGTGTGCCTTGGATATATTATGGTGAACCCATTAAAATAAAAAAACATTTAAAGACAAAAAGAACCTCTGTGCTTAAACACTGAGGAAAGGTTACCCAAAGGGCATTTGGCTGGGAAGCCAAGTTTCAAGAAAATACAAAATCACACATGCCCCACAATGCAAAGCATCATGGGCTGCATATACAAATCACCACAGAATGTTATGCTGGGTCCAACTTTAAGCAGAAGATTTTGCATGTACATCCCATGATACTATATATATCAATTAAACAACTGACAAATACTGCTAGATAACCCTCCTCAGTGTTTAACACAGAAAGACTTATCTTCAATATTTGACACAATAGTCGCGGGCGCATGCAACCACAGAATGTTATGCTGTCCACCTTAAGCAGAAGATTTATATGCAGCCCATGATGCTGCATTGTGGGGTGTGATTTTGTATTTTCTTGAAACTTGGCTTCCCAGCCAAATGCCCTTTGGGGTAACCCTTTCCTCAGTGTTTGAGCACAGAGGTTCTTTGTCTTTTAAATGTTTTTTATTTTAATGGATTCACCACAATATATCCAAGGCACACTGCCTTAAGGGTAGCTGGTCCATTCCACTGGGGTGTCAAACAGATGAGGCATACTGATGAGTCCTGGTAGGACAAACACGTGTCTATGTCTTCTGTTAGCACCCTTTGCAAACTTGTGTGAGAGGCCTTCGCACCATGCAATTCTGCTTAAAGTTGGACCAGCATAACATTCTGTGGTGATTTGCATATGCAGCCCATGATGCTTTGCATTGTGGGGGCATGTGTGATTTTGTATTTTCTTGAAACTTGGCTTCCCAGCCAAATGCCCTTTGGGTAACTCCTTCCTCAGTGTTTGCACAGAGGTTCTTTGTCTTTAAATGTTTTTTATTTTAATGGGTTCACCACAATATATCCAAGGCACACTGCCTTAAGGGTAGCTGTTCCAGTCCACTGGGGTGTCAAACAGATGAGGCATACTGATGAGTCCTGGTAGGACGAAACACGTGTCTATGTCTTCTGTTAGCACCCTTTGCAAACTGTGTGAGAGGCCTTTCGGCACCATGCAATTCTGCTTAAAGTTGGACCAGCATAACATTCTGTGGTGATTTGCATATGCAGCCCATGATGCTTTGCATTGTGGGGGCATGTGTGATTTTGCATTTTTTTATTTAGTTTTTGTTGTCCAGAAGAGGAGGACTAGACAGTTCCACCTATTTTCAGCCTTGTCCTGGGAGAGGGTGATACAGATGGAATGCCAACTGGCATTGAACCACATTAAGCTGTTAGTGGTATATTTAGTGAATGGGGGAGATCTGGCCAGTACAATATGTATATGTGTCTAAAAACTGATCATGTACAGTAAAATAAAGCGGAGTCCTGACATTGATTATAATCCACTCCCCTTTGCAAACAGGCATGCATTAGCCTGTTCAAAAGGAGTTTTCTCTAGCCCCCTTGCCCCATAATGAAAAGGTACACCATACTGGTGGGCCATGGGAAACATGGCCCTGGACTAATACCATAGCTGAATTTAGCTGTGATATTAGTGCTGCGGTATTAGTAACATAGCTGAATTAGCAGTTTTACCAGTTTGGGACTGCAAATTAATGTGGAATGGTAATGGTGGCATACAAATATACTATAGATACCCCAAAAAATAAAACTACTTACATGGTATATATATATACAGTAAGGTCACCACTATTTAAGAAACCCAAATCAGGACATTTTCATTTTGTTTCTGTTTTTGGCATGACCTACATGCACAAATCAGGACTGACTGTGACAAAAACAGGGCAAACAGTAATCATAACAATGTAGGAGGAATAGCTCAGGTGCGTGCTTAAAATATAAAGGAAAAAAATGAGCATCCACAGCACTGGATATCAGGGAAAACATTATAAATCATGCCATCATGTTTACCATATAAGACATGTTTGTCTCTAACCATTCCACACACTATGATAACCATAAGAGATTCTTTAATGCAGGGCTTGTATTAGTTCTACAAACTATTTTTTTTTATTTTAAATTCAAGTTCCAATTTTTAAAACAGAAGTTTCTAACATGACATGTAATATGTTCATATCAGCAGTATTCATTAAATATAAATAATTACAACAGTAATGGGGCAAAATTACATGTACAGTATATTTGAAACTGAGTATGGCAATACTGTATGTCTGCATGTATAGTTCTGGTAATCTAATGGTTATAAGAGTGCCTTCTTATGTTCTTTGGGTGAAAAGTTGTGAAGCCAAGCAGTTCTGACACACAAAGGGTTTACGACGGAAGTCTTATTAACACAAGAGATGGTGAACTGTGCATATAAACTAATTATAGATCACGTTAAATTCTGTTTTTTTTAATATAACTTAAATTTAAAATTACATTATTTTACTTTGCAGGAAATAAGAGAAACCCCCATGTGGGAAATGAACTTCACTCAACTGAATTTACAGTGGAACATCACTCTTTCAGAACTGTTCGATTGGGCACCCTCTTGTGATTATGAGATTGTTGGGAATGTTGTGAAATAAACAATCCTGATTAGCAAAAATTGATGTCATGACTTATAATGAGGACCATGGGAAATGTAGTCTAGCAAAGTAGTATACAGTAGCAACAAAGAAGCATGATTTCAAAAAGGGAGTCCTGCATTTGGTTGTGATCCCCTCCCCCAAGCAAGAAGGCAAACATAACAAGTGATTGATAAGTTTTAGTAGCTCCCATCCTCACAGCCATTGTTTGGTACTATGAGGAAACAACCTACTGGTGTGCAGTTACAGATCTTTTGAAAATCAATTTTAGCTGATTCAGTGCATTTGAATGTCTTAACTTGAGCTGCCATGAGTTTTCACTGGAAAATTGTTACATTACATATAAATAAAGATATAAATGGGTTGTGAATAAAGTGTACTGTAGTTCAATCCTTGTACTATTCTATTAGTATATTAGATTAGATCTGAGAGCTGGACAGTGCAAAAAGTCATAAAGTCACCACTTTTTGTGGTTTTTTCCTCATTACCCTGTGTCCAGACGGTGAGGAATTTTGGTGTGATTTTTTTTATGGTAGAACCAGCTTGGGTAACAGAAAAGGCATGATTAGTTTTGTGTAAAAGTATTAATCTGTTGCAAAGTTATTACATTTTTCATTACTCTTTGTTTTCAATGGGAAGGTTACTTTTCAGGATAGAGGGAGAAAAATTGACGAAGGATTTGTTCTCGTGAAAAAGGATTCACTCTTTGAATACCCATTCATTTTTCATGAGAACTAAATCCTTTTTCATGAGAAAAAGCCTTTTTGTGATCTGCCATCTTGTTTCAGTTTTCTCTTAATTTTTTTTTTCCAAAAACACAAAAGTGACATCCTGGAGAGAGACCACCACACCTAGTTGGCTCATCGGACTCTTAGTTGCAATCTGCACTTCAAAGTAAGAAATATGTCCCTGAAATGTGTTTTTTATAATAAGAATCCTATATCATGACCATGTGACATGAAGAAAGAATCATTTTTCATATCATGAATCATGAAAAAGGATCCTTTTTTGTGACTTGAGAATGTTTTTCCAGTATTTCCCTGGTGTCTAGAGGCACCCCCACCCTCCAATTACTGTCCCCACTTTGTTATATTATTTCCCTGGTGTGTAGTGGCACCCTCTACTCTCCGAGTGCTGTCCCCACCTTGTTGTATTATTTCCCTAGTTTCTAGTGGCACCCCCACCCTCTGATCACTGTTGCCACCTTGTTTCATTATTTACCTTGTGTCTTGTGACACCCCCACCCTCTGATCGCTGTCCCCACCTTTTGTAATAATTTCTCTAGTGTCTAGTGGTACCCCCCCTATGATCACTGGCCCCTCTCCTTTTAATAATTTCCCAGGTGTCTGATGCCCATTTTGTTGATGGCATTTGTGGTCAGTGGCTTTCCCCAACCCTCCAGTGTGACTCCTTTCTGAAAATAAGAAAACCGTCCTCGATGTATTTTTTTATTGTAAAATAGTCCCTCACCAATCACTCCCACACCCCCCACCCAATCACCCACTGTGCACCCACCTCCCCACACACCCCTGACACCTCCACAGACCGTCACTCACCTGTGGAGATCCCAGGTTTGAGAGCCACTCTCCTGATTGAAGACACATCTTTCTACTGCAACCGGTGACTGCAATATGTGAAATTAAGGTAAATGGCTTCAACGTATTTCAATGGGGGGTTCAACTCTAATGTATAACTCAGCTGTTTTTTGAGATTTTGACCCCAAATTTTCAACATAGCCTTTTGGAGCCCCACCTCATGAACAATATGACTGTCATTAGGCAACTCTCATTGGAAAGGTGATTTTGCATTCAGTTGGCAAAGTCACCTTTACAGTGGGATTTGTATAATGACATTCATATTATTCATGGGGTAGGGTCATAGGAAGGCTATGATGAATATCAGGGTTCAAAATGTCAAAAAGTGGCTGCATTATGACTATTCCTTGCAATTTCGTTACTCACACTCATAACTTTGGAAATTTTCAATATTTTTACCCCATAGTTTTAACATAGTTTTCTTATTACCCCCACCCCATGTATGTCACAGCTGTCACTTTTCAAATCCTGTCCAAAATGTATTTTTCATAGCTGTGGCACAGAATGGTGTTGCAGTTGCCAAGAACTACATTTTTGTGGGGATTTACATTTTTTCTGTACTTGGTACATGTGGTGAGGTCATAAGAAGGCTGTGTTGAAAATATGGTGTCAAAATAATAAAAAAAATAGCACAGTTATGACTATTTGTTGCAATGTCACTATGCATGCTCATAAATTTGTGAATTTTAAATATTTTGAGCCCAAATTTTTAACATAGGCTTCTTTTTATACCACCACATGTATGTCATAGCTGTTATTTTTCAAATCCTGGCCAAACTGTGTTTTTGCATCTGTACTGAAGATTGGCATTGCACTTGTGTAGAGTTATGTTTTGGCAGTAATTGAAAATGTTTCTGCACCAGGAACATGAGGTGGGTTAATAACATGGTTATGGTGACAATTTGGTGACTGTTGTCCTATAACTGGAAGTGCATGAGACTGAGGTCCCTGTGCTTCCACAGCTAGATACGTACAGTATATGCATCTATGGAGAGATGGGAGTGTAGGGTCCAAAGGACCCTGCGCTCCCACAGTAAAATAAGGATACTATTATGCTATCTTAAAAAGTAAGGAAATAAATAGCAAAAAATGTTGTTAATGCATTAGTTAGGGTTAAACCAACAAAAGCAGAGAAATGTGACATTAGGATTTCCAACCATAACACCCCACTCACCAAATTTCCAACATGGCCTTTTTTGGGACCCCACCTCATGAACACTGCAACAGTTGTTTTGTTAATCAAGCCCAGAAGATGAATCCATGATTGCTGTGCAAAATCACTTTTCAGGCCAGAATAATGAAATATCACCACCACACTGGTGGTATGGTCCCAAAAAGGCCATGTTGAAAATTTGGTGAAAAAATTCCTAAAAATGCCCAAGTTACGTTGGTTCATTAAAATATTTCTATGCACATGCATAATTTTAAATATTTTGACTCCAAATTTTCTACATAGCCATTTTTTCATACCACCTCATGAACATTACAGCTGTCATTTTTCATATCCTGTCTGAAACATGTTTTTGCACCTGTGGCACGGAATGGTGTTTTGGCACAGATATGAACATTTTCACTTATGGGATTTATGAGGTGGAGTAATATGAAGACTGTGTTGAAAACGTTAGGTCAAAATATGAAAAACTGCCAAAGTTATAACAATTCATTGCAATTTCACTATGGCCGCTCATAACTTCGAAAATGTTTAATATTTTTACCCAGATTTTCACCATAGCCTTCTTATGGGCTCCAAGCTAAATCCCAACATGTGAAATCCCAACATGCAAAATCCCATCAACGGAATCCCAACCACTGTATTGCCCAACTGTTTCTTAGCCCGACTGCTGAAATCAAGACAAATGCTGAACTGACTGCTGCACAGACTGCCGTACATTATGGAAATCTTACACTGACTGATAATATTGAAATAATATGTTGACTGATACTATGCTAATTAACTGAGTGCTGATTAATTGAGTGCAGACTGCAGAAAAACTTTCTGAATGAAAAATATATTCCCATACTCAGCACAGAAGTACAGGTGGCACTAGCTTTCCTGCAGTACATTATGGAAATTAGAACTTTGCTGTACTGAGCTCTGCTAAGCAAATTAATGAAAAAAACATTGCCATACTAAGCACATTACTGTATGAAGCAGACAAAGTACAGGTGGCACTAGCTTTCATGCAGCACATTATGGAAATGAGAGCTCTGCTAAGCACATTACTGTAAAAATACCACAATGCAATAGTGCTTACCAGAAAGATGGGGACACCCGAATGGCAGAAAAAAGAGATATTGTTGATGGGAGACCTGAATATGCCAGATTTTAACTGGAGCACCTTTACTGCAGCCATATCCAAGAGCAAGGTCATTATCGATGCCCTACAGGGGGCATGCCTCAGACAGCTAGTGCTGGAACCCACTTAGGAGGGAGCAGTCTTAGACCTGGTACTTTCAAATGGGGATGGAGAGAGGATCTTAGATTAAGAAGTGGATAGCTATCTGGCAACAAGTGACCACCAAACAGTGTGGTTCACAATAAACATAGCTGTAGAGTCAAACCATACAAAAGCAAGGGTGCTAGACTTTAGGATAGCTGAGTTTGGCAAAATGGGAGAGTGCCTCAGAAAAGCACTACCAAACAGGCAAGAAGGAGGGGTGGAAGAACAATGGAGAAAAATCAAAACTGCCATCACAGAGGCAACAAGCCTTTGTGTAAAGCAAACTAACAAAACAAAACAAAGGAAAAAGCCACTATGGTTCTCAAAAGAGGTGGTAGGGAAGGTTAAGAAGAAAAGGATAGTATTCAGGAAATATAAGGAAACACAGAAGAAGCAGGATAGAGAACTATATCAGTTAAAGCAGAAGGAGACAAGGAAGGCAGTCAGAATAGCAAAGGCCCAAACTGAAGAAAAGATAGCCAAATCTGTTAAGAAGGGGGATAAAACCTTTTAATTAGGGAGCAAAGAAAGACCAAGGGAGGGATACCGAGGCTTAATAAAGGGGAGAGAAGTGGGCAGAGGGTGACAGTGAAAAATCAGGGATACTGAACGAATAATTCTGCTCAGAATTCACAAAAGAAGAGGAATAAACCAAACAATAGAAACACTCTGGATAGGAGGGTCGATGCCAGTCCATTCACAGAAGAAAGGGTTCTGAAAGAACTCTTAAAACTGAAGATGGACAAAGTAATGGGGCCTGATGGGAATCACCCAAGAATTCTAAAAGAACTAAGGGCAGAACTAGTGACACCACTGACTACCTTCCTTAACAAATCATGGGAGGATGGGGTGGTACCTGAGGACTGGAGGAAGGCAGATGTGATTCCACTTCATAAAAGTGGGAGCAAGGCAGAGGCAGGAAACTACAGACCTGTTAGTTTGACCTCAGTGGTAGGGAAAATGATGGAATCACTTCTGAAGGAAAGACTGTTGAGTACCTAGAGGCCAGCAGGGCACAGGACCCAAGGCAGTATGGATTTGCAGTGGGAAGGTCATGTCAGATGAATCTAATAGATTTCTTTGACTGGGTGACCAAAGTAGTAGACCAGGGAGGGGCTGTGGACATGGCCTAACTAGACAAGTCAATTGAAGCACCTCAAATTACTCCTTAGACAACAAGACTGCTCACCTATCTTCCATGTATCAGATATCAACTTTGTGCTTGATGTCTTCATCAGCTCCTTCAATGCTGCCTGTGACGTTTACACCCCCTTCAAAAACAGGAAAGTAAAAGGCCTTAGCAATCCATGGTTCACTGCTGATCTCCTTACATTGATGAAAGCTAGGGACCACCTCTGGTTTCAGGCCCGGGCCACTGGTAGGCAAGTAGATATACAAAACTACAAACATGCCCGAAATGACTGCACCAAAGAAATACACCTGAAGAAAAGAAGCTATTACAAAGATGCCTTCACAAACACCTGGGGAAAGGGGAAGTCCTTCTGGAATAATCTCAAGGAAGTTACAGGAATACTGCCCAAAACCTCACCTTCAATGTTAGGACGTGAATGGGACAACTCTTGACCCTTCCACTATAGCTAACATGTTCAATAACGTGTTCACTGACCTCAGTAGTGTTCTTCCTCCAGACTGCTTTGATAAAGACCTACCTCCTGCACCCTCCCTCACCCCCCACCACCTTTTTCAAGTTGCCCCCCTTTTTACTTCAGAGCACAGGACACATGAAGTCCATAGATACATCTGTAAAGCAATTGCTGGATCTAGAATAAGTGATGACTCACTCGACCTCAAACTGCTGTCCCTTACTCTTGATGAAATGCTATCTCCAGTAACCTGGATTTTCAACCTCTCCCTCACCCTCGGCCAGTTCTCCAACAGATGGAAATCTGCCACCGTGACACCAATCCATAAGAGTGGAGACAAGGTCCTTCATGGAAATTATAGGCCTGTATCCATACTAGCTCCCCCCCAAAAGCCATTGAACGTCTGGTATCTGACCAGCTAATGGAATATCTAGAAAAGTACAACATCCTTTGTAAACAACAGCATGGCTTCAGAAAAGACCACAGCACCACATCTGCCCTCCTTTAATTCACAGGAGCAATTCACAATTCCCTGGACAATAATTACCTCACTGGTTCGGTCTTCATAGACCTTACCAAGGCTTTCAACATTGTCCATCATCGAATACTCCTCACAGAACTGCTAAAAGCTGGGCTCTCCCCTGAGTTTACAACTTGGTTGAAGAGCTACCTGGAAAACTGTTCCCAAAGAGTGAAAATTGCTGATGTCCTCTCAGATGCTAGACCAGTATGCTCAGGAGTCCCCCAGGGATGCATTCTCGGGCCACTCCTCTTCAGCCTGTTTTTGAACAGTCTTCCACAATCCTGTCTGGAACAAATCCTACCCTATGCTGATGATGCTGTCATTCACACCACCCAACAGGACCCCCACCTACTCCAAAACAAGCTTCAGAAGGTTTTCACTTCCATTGAAACATGGTTTAGTAGTCAAAAGCTGGTTCTGAACTATAAGAAAAGCAAGTCATTGCTTTTCTGTGGCTCCCACAACAAACATAGGCTTCAACCCCTTAATATTACAAACTGCCTTGGTGCTGTCCTTGAACAGGTTTACTCCTTTAAATATCTGGGGATCACCATAGACTGCAGCCTATCCAACAGCATCCACATAGATGGCATTGCCAAAGCTGTAAACACACACATTGGTCTCCTCTACAGGAACAGGCAATGCCTTACCTTGGATGCCTTAAGGACAGCAGTACAGAGCTCGGTGGTCTCTCTAATTGACTATGGTGTGTGATTATTTATGGCTGTACAACTGATACAGCCCTCAGGCACTTATCCTTGGCCCTAAACAAAGCCTGCTGACTCATCACAGGATCCCACCGACTCACTCATACGTGTGACCACTATGTTCAAACAGGGTGGCTCCAGTATCAAACCATATCAAGTACCAAACTTGTTTAATGGCTAAGAAAATTATGCTACATCTTGCTCTCCCTGGAGTCCAAAGTCTTCTCCATACAGCAGGCAACCCCCGTCTCACCAGGGCTTCAGAAAATCAGATGTTGCACATTCCTTGGTGCCGCACCACACAGGGCCAAAGATCCTTTGCATACCGAGCTCCTAGCTGGATTAATGGACTCAACAAAGACATCTCCTCTCTGCAAAACTAGGCCCATTCAAAGCAAACCTTCATCTCCACCTAGCTGTCTCTAGCTCCTGTGACTGTCCCTCATAATCTGATCTCCCTCCTAGCACTTCTACTCCTACCCCCTCTCTTCCTCTTCCTACAGCCTACCCTTCCCTTCCCTCCTGTTTTTGCCACTACCCCAAGCACTTTTTTGAGTCCTGACACATGCCCATAGCTGCACCACTCTTTTTGTGTCCATTCCAAGCCTGTTACATCTGGCTACCCTGCCCCTTGGTACTCACTTTCCCTCAATGTAATGTATTTCAGCTGCTTAAAAATGTCTGTGCACCATTTCTGCATTGCTACTCAACTCTACGTAATGTTTGTATTGTATCTCAATTAATGTGGAACCTTTGTAAAAGAGCCTTGGCTCAAAGGTACTTGTAATCCTAGACTATAAATAAAGAAAAGACTTTAGCAAGGCATTTGACATAGTCCCACATAAAGATTAATTTACAAGTCAGCCAGCCTTGGAGTGGGTCCCAAGCTGGTAGCCTGGGTAAAAGAATTGGCTGGACAACAGGATGCAGACAATAATAGTAAACTGAGTTGACTCTGAAGAAAGGGGGGGTTACTAGTGGAGTACCACAGGGTCCAGTATTGGGTCCAGTCCTCTTTGATGTCTTTATAATTGACATTGCGGACAGACTGGTAGGAAAAGTATGTCTCTTTGCAGATGACACAAAGATCTGCAACAGGGTTGATACAGAAGGTGGGATGGAAAGGATAAGAAGGGACTTGGCAAGGTTGGAGGAATGGTAAAATGTATGGCAGCTTAGATTCAATGCAAAGAAGTACAAAGTAATGCACCTGGGAAACAAAAACCCGTGGAAAGAGTACACAATGGGGGTGAGATACTAGCAACAACAAAAATGGAAAGGGACCTGGGGGTAGTCATATCAGATGACCTAAATGTGGGCAAGCAATGTGAAGAGGCAGTAAGGAGGGCTGGCGAGATACTGGGATGCATAGGGAGAGGTATCACCAGTAGAAAACATGAAGTTGTTATCCCTCTGTACAGACAGTTGGTGAGACCCCATCTGGAATACTGTGTGCAGTTCTGGAGACCCCATCTCCTCAAGGACATAGACAGGATGGAGGCTGTCCAGAGGAGGGCAACTAAAATGGTACAGGGTCTGCACCAGAAGACATACAAAGAGAGATTAAAAGAGCTTAATATGTATACCCTCGAGGAAAGGTGGAGAGGAGGGACATGATAGAAACTTTCAAGTACCCCAAAGGAATAAACAAAGTCCAAGAGGGTAGCATCTTTCAGAAAAAGAGATGTGCAAGAACAAGGGAGCATAATTTGAAGATAGAGGGAAGGCTCAGAGGTAATGTGAGGAAGTATTTTTTCATGGAGAGGATATGGCCTTCCTGAGGAGGCAGTGGAGTCAAAAACAGTGGGGGAATTCAAGAATGCATGGGACAAACGTAAGCCAATTCTAGTGTGGGGGGGTAGGAGGAAGTAGGCTGTTGGTTAACTAGGATCTGCAGCTTATCCATTAGGTAGGGAAATGGGCTTACTAGGTGGGACAAGCGGTCCTTATCTGCCGTCAAATTCTATTTTCTATATTTCTATGTTTCTATATCAGTTGCGAAGTAATGTATTCCAAAGAGTCATCTTGTTATCCATTGGACTATAGGGGCATGTCATTATTTGGAGCTGTGGTCAATGCCTGTCACTGAAAGAGACAGGGTTACTTCAGGTGAAAGAGTAAAGTGACGGAAATTGTAACTACTGAACAACATCAGTGAGCAGTACATTTTTGGGCAATTCATGTTCAATTTGCAATCAGCTTAGCGGAGCTCAGCGTGGTATTGTTTACTTAATTTGTATGCACAGTTTCCAGTATGTACTTAGCAGAGCGCAGTATGGCAAAGTTCTCTTCCCCAGTGTCAAAGTGAAATGTAAAATGTAGGGGAGCAGAGCTCAGTACAAAAGTTTGAATGCACTCAGTCTAATTAGTATATGGTTCCCCATCTTTAACGGAACACAGTAAGGAGTAATGCTTTTACTTCCATACCCTGTGTTGAACGTATATTTGCAGCAATTTTGGCAAATTTTTTCCATAATGTGTGGCACGTCTTTTTCCAAAGCACATATTTTATGGGATTCATCTGCACAGAACTAATCATACATAACCCTACATTTTAATAACAGGGTCAGGATTTCAACAGCCAGGCACTGTAACTGTCGAGCACTAGATTGTCAGGCAATCAATGACAGAATTTAAATTGTTGGGATTTCACGTCAGGATTTAGTACCTAATCCCTTCATATTACCCCACCTCATGTATGTCACAGCCGTCATTGTTCAAAACCAGGCCAAAATGTGTGTTCACACCTGTGGTATAGAATGGCGTTGCAGTTGCACAGAATTATGTTTTGGTTGGGATTCGAAAATTTTCTGTACCAGGTACATGAGCTGGGGTAATAAGATGACTATGCTGACAATTTGGTCACTGTTGTCCTATAAATGGAAGTGCAGGACCCAGATGGCCCTGTGCTTCCCCAGCTGCATACATATACATATCTAAAGAGTGATGGGACCCCAGGGTCCAAAGGACCATCCACTCCCACTGTAAAATAAGAATGCTATTACACTATCTTAAAAAAGTAAGGAAATAAGTTGCAAAAAACTTTGTTCATGCTTCAGTTAGGGTCAAAGTGACAAAAGTTGGGAAATGAGGTGTTAGGGTTTCCTCTAACACCCCATCCTCCTAAACCAGGCAGGAGAGCAGGTGTGGGGTATGCCATGCAATACTTAAGCCTAATGTTCACCCCATTCTCATAAAGTCTACACATCTGAATTTATTTACAGATGGAACCCCACACCTGATCTCCTGCCTGGTTTGGGAAGTTGGGGAGTAAGGCAAACCCTAATGCCTCATTTCCCAACTTTTGTTGCCTTGACACTAACTGAAGCAGTAACACAGTTTTTTGCAGTATATATATATTTATGCAATGCCAGTGGGGATAAATTCTAGCAAATATCTGTCATACCTAGAGGGTGGTCATACCTACAGTGAGGACATGGCATGTATCCTCATTGTACGTTCCCCCATGCCAGAATTTATCCACACACTACATGGGGATTGGTTGGAGCCAGAAGCGCAAGCAGCTCAGTTTTACTTTTAGTGGCTCCACCTCACTCACGCACTGGATCCAGAACCCCAGCTCTCTCTGTTTGCCTAAAGCCTTCCACCAGTACACTGCTCTCTCTGTTAAAGTTATAAATTTAACCTAAATGGGCAAACATTAGCTCAGTCTACCCTGAGGCAGTTTCAAACTGCCAAAACAGTGCCCCAACACCACACTCATGATCCCCCTCCCCCCATAGAATCAGTCAACACCCTCCAAACCCCTGACTGGGTCTTCCTCATTCTCAACACTGCCAACAGGATGCTGTTCCCAGACTGCACCTCTACAACTGCCCACTGTAGAAATGCCACAACCTCCTAAATGCCTCATACAACTCTGGTTCACGCTGGTTTTTCATGCACTGTCATGCTGACACATTATGTCAGCATCAGTGCTCACTCACTTTCTGCTCAGTCATCCCAAAGGCAATGGCAGAAAATAAAATACAACAATACTTTTCAAACAAAAATGCAATGGCATAGCATAAATGAAATATGCCACAGCCTGCAACTGAGAATATCATTGATATTCTCCTCGTGGAGTTTGACCTTTGACATCACTCCTGGCTACACCACTCATGATGTCATAAAGTCAAATTGCACTCAGGGAGAATATCAATAATATTCTTAGTCAGGCCATGACATATCCCTAATAGATAGAGAGATATAGATATAGATACAGTTGATATAGATAGATATAGATATAGATATACAGCTCTTGTTATAGATATAGATTAGATATAGATATAGAGATGGCTATGAATATATATATATATATATATATATATATATATATATATAGATTAGATATAGATATAGGTACAGTTGATATAGATATATATAGATATAAATACAGATATAGATATAGATATACAGCTCTTGTTATAGATATAGATAGATATATATAGATATAGATATAGATATAGATATAGATATAGATATAGAGATGGCTATGAATATATATACAGTATATATATATTTATACAACATATGTTTGGGAATAAATTCATGGATAAAAGGTAGTATCTGAGGCAGGTCATGGAGATATCACTATGACCATGAAGGTATCATTGATATCTCCATGTTCCTATGCGTCATAGTGATAACTCCACGTTCCTATACGTCATTGAATCGAAACTGAAAGTCTGTCACTGTACATTGCCCCATCTCCTCTGTTTAAAACTTGTCCCCCCAGACCCCCACACACACACACACCTACCTCTATTTGGTTGATCCTGCAATTATTTTTTCTAAAAATGTAATTTAAGCACTTATCTAGTTAATCCTGCCACTGTGATAGTAAGTAGACATATTACTTTCACTTTCCCCTTCCAAGTGAGCGTGACCGGTGTGAAGATCGACCCCTTAGGACATTACAGTAGTTAATAATAAAGGCTCTGCACCCATTTAGTTAAAAGAAGCTGTGCAATTATATTTTACTTTGTGAGAAATTGCTGACTATGTTCAGAAGACAGAGTGTAGTTGGCGTCATAGAAGCAGGAGGACTCACGAGCGTTGCTATAGCAATACACACGCGCCGCACTTCCTCCTGCTTCTTGGATGCTGCCGACTCACACTTGTCTTCTGAACATAGTCGGCAATTTCTCACAAAGTATGCTAGAATTGTACAGCTTTTTTAACTAAATGGGTAGAGCCTTTATTATTAACTACTGTAATGTCCTAAGGGGTCGATCTTCACACTGCCGTCACGCTCTTGAAGGGGAAAGTGAAAGTAATATGCTCCCTGACTATCACAGTGGCAGGATCAACCAGATAAGTGCTTAAATTACATTTTAGAAAAATAATTGGCAGGATCAACCAAATAACATTATTTATATTTTGAAACTGGTAGAATCTACCATACATATGTTTTTAATTTTGAGAACATTATCCCTTGTGTTCTGGGTTGTGGGTGTGTTTTGATTTGTGTTCAGGGAGGGTTCCATTACAATTCAGCCCAAACATATGTTTGTATAAACAGAATATGACATGGCCTGAGTAGAGATATCATATTTATCTTCACTCGAGGTTAATGACATCAGATATCTCACTCATGGCTTTGCATACTCGTGATATCATGATATCATTGGCCTCTCGTGAAGATAAATATGATATCTTCACTCAGGCCATGTCATATCCCCTATATATATAGATTATAGATTAGATATAAAGATATAGATATATATATAGCTCTTGTTATAGATATAGATATATACATATAGATATTGAGATGGCTATGAATATATACATCGATTATAGATTATATAGATATAGATATAGATATAGATATAGATATAGATATAGATATAGATATAGATATAGATATAGATATAGATATAGATACAGTTGATATAGATAGATATAGATATAGATATAGATATAGATATAGATATAGAGATGGCTATGAATATATATATATATAGATTCTAGATACAGATAAAGCTATAGAGATAATTCATGGGTAGTAGAGCTGTAAGTGAGTTTTAAAAGTCCCGCCCACTCACAGGTGATGATAAAGGCCATATTCAGAGTAAGGTTATTGTGTGTCCAAGTTACACAAAGTATTTTAAATTGTAGAGCTTTCAGATTAGTTTGTGAAGATTTACCTGTTTCTATTTGATTTCACCACTCTTTTTTTTTGCTGTAGCAGAGGCCATTATGATGTTTTCAGGCATTATGCATGCTGCCCTCCCATTGGTGAAAATCTTCTTTGTGACTAGTCTGAAGTGGAAATAAATTCTGGTGAGTCACCTAACATCGATACAAATTATTTGTTTTAATTTAGAATGCCTTTGTGGGTAAAATAAATCATGTTTCAGGAAGGAAGGAAAGAAAGAGAGAAAGAGAGAGAGAGAGAGAGAGAGAGAGAGACAGAGAGAAAGAAAGAGAGAGAAAGATCAAGCCAGGATGCAACAGACAGACAGCCATTAGTTTCAATCATGATGTAAAACAATACTGCAGTATACAGCAGTACAGTTACTGTGATAATCAAGACAGTTTATTTTTCTTCTAACTCTATTTACAGTATGTACTGTATATACAAATACATGTATGGGAAATGCAATGGAGACCTGTTTGATAGACATTTTAGCTCCTCAAGTGCTAGTTGACCTTGTATAAACTCAACAGTGGAAGGAAGAGTAGCCATGAGCAAAGTACCCAAGGTCAAAAAGCTTGAATAGAGATTACAAGTTTATCACATGAGTTCCTCATGACATATTCGTTCATGCAAATGCTTGGGACCTTTATTTTAATGATTTTGTTTTTCTAAATCTATTAAAGTTTAGGGATTTATTTTTCCTGTCTGTGTGTATCTGCTTATATTACCAAGGCTGTTGCCATGGACATATCGTTAGGACAACATGGTGACACTGGCAATTATTATAAGTGTCTCAGAAATCCTGAAATCTGATTGGCTTTCAGCATTCTGAGAGGGTTATGTTAACCTGCTTATTAACATACCTGGAGAGCCTGATCACTTGAGTATTGACTTGTCTGGCACTATATTGCTTTACAGATTCCATATGTAGAATGTAGAGTTGCCAATAGGCTCACTGCTACACCTGGCAGCCAGTACCAAACCCTCCTGCCCACTTCCCCACCTGCTTTGAAATAGTCGTACTCTGGACAAAATACAATAACGGTGCTCAGCTGTACCTCTACTTATCTGAACAAAAGTAACTGCTTGCTTTGTGTTCCTCTGTGTCTACAACTTCCACTGCCCGCTTCAATCATCATTGCAAATGTAACCATAAAGAGCAGTTGTCACAAAGTTACCTACTTGTAATGCTGGTGTCAGTCTCAGTCCCTAAAGGTGGAAAACGATCTACTGTTCATGTGCAGCAGTTTAATAGTTATGTTTTTCCTAAGATTTTCTCCCACTGTCGGAGACACGCATTCCCAATGCTGAATGGATTTCCTAACGCTGCCACTCTGCCAGCATGATGACATCAGATTGGTAACTCTAGAGCAGGAGTCAGCAGTGTTGTGCATTGTGGTCAAGTTCTTTTGGGGGGGCATATCAATGCATTATTTGCCAGTTTCTTGACAGTTCAGAACCTTTTCATAGGATTAATATATAAAGCTACCTAGTAACACGTGTTGTACAACAATATCTTTATTTATTAACAATTATCCCATTGTGGTTCTTTTTGCTTTGTGACTGTCACTTTACAGCCAAGCCCCTAATTACAGTGCGAACCTAAAAGAACAACCGTCATCATAGTTGTAGCTGTTTTCTGTTTTATCTATGTGTTGCCAGCCACTGCCCCTCAGTAATCATTATGTCATAGAATCATAGAAGCTTGATGGCACAAAAGGACCATACCGACCCATCTAGTCTGCCCTTTTTCCCCCTACACCTCCCCCTTCCTGCCAGCCACCACCCTTCCCCTGATACTCAGCCCATATGTTTGTCCCATGCCTTCTTGAATTCTTCCACCGATTTAGCCCCCACCACTCCATCTGGTAGTCTGTTCCAGGGCTCCACCACCCTCTTCATGAAGAAACACCCTCTCACATTGCCCCTGTATCTTTTTCCTTGCAGTCTGAGGCTGTGCCCTCTAGTTCTGACCCCCCTTCTTCCTCTTAAGTAAACCCTCTTCTCACACTTTATTGAGCCCCTTTACATATTTAAAAGTTTCAATCATGTCTCCCCTTTCCCTCCTTGTATCCAGCATGTACAGATCCAGCTCCTTACACCTCTGCTCAAATGACTTTCCCTGCATAATCTGCACCATCTTGGTTGCCCTTCTCTGAACCCTCTCTAATGCATCTATATCCTTGTGGAGATATAACCTCCAGAATGGAACCCCTTACTCCAGGTGCGGCCTCACCATAGCTTTGTAAAGGGGCATTATTACCTCCCTCCTTCTGCTAGTAATGCCCCTGCCTATGAATGCCAACATTCCATAGGCCTTTCTCACTTCCCTGCTACACTGGATTCCTACCTTAAGGTTCAAGGAGACTATGATCCTCAGAGTTCTTCCTGCCAGCTAGGCCTCCACCCAGCTTGTTATTTTCCCACCCAACCTTAGGCTTTCCATCTTGCTCACCAGCCTCCTATATCCATGTTAATATTTATGAATTCTGTATTTTAAAAATCAGCTGTTTTGTTGAACATCACAACTGCGCTTCATCTAATCCATAAGACATGCCAGTGATCATACTTGAACCACATATAATGAAAACAAAAGTGGTTTGTCAGCGTCACTGAAGGAAGGTGAGTGCTGTTTTTTCCTGTTTGCCACTTAGTTTCTATTATTTTGAAACTTAGCAGCTCCACACCAGGGAGTTATATTTTCCTTTGAAAATGCTACAGATAAATTGAGCAGCACTCCCACAGAGATCTGAATGCTAAAATTAAAACCGAATCTGTTTTACACACTTACAGACTATAAAAACATAACAGCATAAAAAATTATGGTCATAGGGAATAAAACAGTCCAAACAACCTGTCATTTGCAGACTGATTTTTACCACCACAAAGTCGGCAACAAAAAGCTGCAAAAGAATCATTAAAATAAAGATGTTGCATGTGTTGGGGACGAAAGCTCAAGATGGGGTTCAGACCCACTAAATACCAACAGCGCAATGTCTGACAAGTCTGGAAAACAGCATTAGACTCACTGAAAAATTACAAAACAAACAATGTATACACAATCTTTTATTCACAGATACAGTTTGTCCTGTGTATTTCTTGTCACACTTCTAATGTAAGCCTTTGGCATAGGGACTATTTTATGTCAAGTGTTAAAATAAATACCACGTGTCATTAGAAAACTGCAAGAAAACCAAACCCAATTATAATAATAGCAATAAGGTACTCCCAGGGGTTATGTTAATGTTCAAGTTAATCACCCTCTGGGCAATATGGCACTTGGCTGCACCTCATGCCCCATTACGCCACCAGGGTATTAACTAGAACATTAACATAACTCCTGGTCGTACCTTATTGCTTAAATAGCAGCTGATTGGTGAAGTGAGTGAGTTGAAGAAATAGTTGGAGAAAAATGGTGGCTTTTTTTATCAAGTAGTTTGGAGTGCAGAGAATCTATTTCAATGTTGGTTTTAGTTCTGTGGTTGACAAAGAGTTTCTACTGGCTGGAGAATGCTCATTTGAAGTTAGTGCTGCAAATGGGCATCAACCAACCAGTAAGATGCTTATTTGTGGTGGGTGCTACTCAAGTGCTGTTTTAACTGGCATCTGAGTGTCACAGTTCGGGAGTTCATTCATATATATTTTTTTAAAGGAAAGTGGTCATCAGCAGAATCTTCCCACCCCCCAAAGCCTTATCCCCCAATTAGGCATTTCACAATCAAAACACCTTTTTTTAGGTGTTTTAATTTACTTTATGCTATTGTTGAAAAGTTTGGGTTATGTAACATAGTGGGCTCTGTGCGGTTCCATTTCAAATGAAATTGCAGCGCAGCATCACTGACTTCAATAAAAGTGTACTGAAGTGAGCAGTGAGGCACCGCAATCTCACTTGAAATAGACCTGTGCAGCGTCCACCATGTTATGGAACCCTGGACTTTTCAACAATAAAATAAAGTAAGTTGAAACACCTAAAAAGGTCTTTTCATTGCGGAATGATAATCGGGGGAGGGGTAAGGCTGTGGGGGATTTTTTGATGTCCGCTTTCCTTTAAAAATTATCTTTAATTTTTTATGTTAGCTTGAGTGCATGCGCAAGAAACATTATGCAGCAGCTTAGGAGAGAAGCGGGTTGTAGAGGTGCGGCAGTGTGGTGACCAATGCAAGCACTGCATTTGTGGGTTTGGTGTGCAGCCAATGCAGGCCCAGTGTCCTGATGACTCTGGTTTTGCAGAAGTGCCACCAACTTCAAATGATTTGGCAGCTGCAATGAGGGGCCACCTCATCATTGCAGCATCAGCAATTCCACTGCAATGAGGGAGCGACCTGTCATTGCAGTGCGGTACCTTGCCTGGTGTAACATTGTCAGGAACATGGTGGCTCTATGCTGCTACCTCAGAGCCAACGGGGGTGCCCAATCCCCCTGTCAGCATACCCTAGGCCCATTTCATTTGCTGATGGGGAGCCCACTCCCGTTGCATAATGTCCCCACCCCCAAATTTCTGTTGTGTGCCGAGGGGGTGCTCAATCCACCTCAGCATCATGCATCCCCCCAACAGTCTTTCTTTGCCGACAGGGGCCCAAACCCCATCAGCTTCAGTCTCCCCCTTCCCAGTTCAATTTGCCGATGGGGGAGCCCACTCCCCCTCGGCATAATGTCCCCACCCCCCAATTTCTGCTGTGTGATGAGGAGGTGCCTGATCCCCCTTGGCATCATGTGCCTCCCACCCATTTCTGTGCTGATGGGGGGTCCAACCCCCGTCGGCTTCGGTCTCCCTCCACACAAATGCAGGTGGCACACTGGAAGCCCACCCTAGTGTACCAAACACACCTGCAAAAGAAAAAAAATGACCTGTATTGTCTTTTGTTTTGTTTTTACCCGTAAAACAAGAAAATGGTCCCTCAACATGTCCGGTGCACCTCCCCCAACCCACGCCCACCGTCTGCATACCCCACCTCCTCACACATACCCATACCCCATGCTTACCTCCCGAGCCCATCGTGATGATCTTCGTTGAACCGGGAACACATCTGCACTCTTCAAAGCACCTACATGACCAATTTCTCCAAACTAGAAACCATCATAGCCAGATACAATATCTACTGGCCAAGGCTGATGACCTTAAAAACCGAGGGAGAAGAAAAAACATTCGGATTGTGGGACTTCCAGAGGGCGCTGAGGGCCCTGATATGATGTCTTTCTTGCAGACATCGCTACCAATAATATTTAAGCTGAACAACCTTTCTCCCTTGGAGTTGGAGAGGGCCCGTAGGTCACTAGCCCCAAAGCCTCAGCTGGGGGAACGACCTCATCCAATACTATGTAAATTCTCCAGCTACCCGGTTAAAGAACTATGTCTGAAAGCTGCTCGAGACCTCAGAACGCTGCACTGGGATGGGGCTCCCGTTCAGATATTCCAGGACTATTCATATGATTTATCACGTAGACGTAGAGCCTATGGTCCGGTAAAGCAGGCCCTTTATAAGTTAAACCTCCGACCTCTCTAAGATATCCTTCACAGCTACATGTACTATACAAAGGAGAGCAGCTTACCTTTAACTTCCCGGCTGAGGTGGAACTCTTCTTGGAGGACATCAGAGGTGAAACTAGGCCACAACAAATTTCCACTCCCCTGCCTTGTAGTGATGGCACACCACTTATGGATACTTCTGCTCCACCGGAATGTTCCCATGGCCGAGACTATGCCCTCCCGCCCCCAGCACCAGCTGAGAGACCCAAGTGGCAGATGCAGCAGAGGGCAGACAATGAAAAAAAGTGCCTGGCAAGTCGGGGAAGCCCTTTCTGCCTTCTGCAGAGAAACAGCAAAGGAATCACTCGAGGAGCCATCAGCGGGCCCAAACGGCTTCAGGGAGCAATGGCTCCTCCACCTACTCCATGCCCGTGAAGCTGACTAACAGGTATGAGCCACTCAGAGATTTGCTGCCTGCAGCCCTGGTTATGCCTGACAGAAGCACCAGCCAAGAAGATGCTCTCTTCCTGTACAAGGCAGAGGAGTTGGCTGAATGGGCTCCCCTTGAAAAAGACTGGGCAGCTGACCCTTGGAGCCCATGGTAAGACAGGAGCGCCTTGTCCATTTTAGTGAAGCCACAGGATGGGTAATGGTCCCGGGACTAAGCAAATTTTGTCCATGTCTGTGGAGCTAAATGGTGCAGCTGGAAAACCAGGGCTTCCCTAGCTCATACTTGGTGTAATGCCCCCTCTCCTAGGGCAAGGTCTTAGTGCCCGCCTTGCGCAATGTACCCTGAGTCTCCTTTATTTTTAAATCCAGTCCCCTTTCCCCAACCTTTCCTCAGCCGTATCACTCACTCTCTGCGACTCGTAAACGCCGATCAGAACCCGGAGTAAATGTTCCACGTACCATCCGACCTGATCGCCATTAAAAATGTAATTATTTGGGCACTTAGTCATGGGTTAATCCCCTCCGTTGAGGAGATATTGCCGATACAGGGTCTACAGTGGAGCTCAGCTACCATAGTCAGTGGCTTTCTCCCCTCCGTTTTGTTTTGGTTCTCTTTAAATAGCCATCAAGTTCCTGCATGTTTTCAGGTAAAGGGTTTTGTTTAAGTCTTATATTAGAAGCCCCTGACATGATACCCTGTAACTTTTCTGGGTTTTTAGCCCCTGAGGCCACTCCTGTAGAATGGGGCTGCTGCCTTATACACATAAGGTGCTCTGACTTTCAGGAGATAGCTCTCATGGGGAGTGAGAAAGAAGGTATGGAACGTAGGCCATCTGTAGAATGTTGCCCTATGAAATATGTTAAAAGGCTGAGGTTCATTGGGAGCCAATATGGCTTCAGAAGGTTTACTTTGCAGTATTTCTAGTCACAAAGGCCACTGTCAGTTTCAGAGGCGACTATCTTTTCAAAGAGTGTCTGGATTATGAATATGCCCTTCGCTTTTACATCCTAGCGGCTCTGGTATAGCAATGATATCACCCTGGTGACAGTATTTGAGATAAAGCAAATGTATAAATCAGTTGCACTTCCCAATCTGGTATTGGTACATATTTTCTTTTCTTTCTATACAAAACTAAGAAGTCTCAACATCGTTGTAATTCTCACTACATTCTGGCCCTCCCTGTTCCTTCTACTCATTTGCGCAAGCTAGTCCAGGGTAGATGTAGGTGTATATGTTCCAGGATATGGAGGACTGGCACCCCCTCTACAATGTTTTTGGTGGTTAGAGATGCATGTACTGTGTGGTCCACCTTGTGGGATACGGATTCCATTTGTTACTTGCACTCCCCCCCCCACCACCACCACCCCTGGGGATAGTCTTGGGCCATTAGGGCTGTTGGTCCATCTCCCTCCTCCCTGGTTGAAAATAGACTACTCAACCCACACTGACCTTGGTGAGGCATCTCAGCATTCCAGCGGACTCAGTTACATACACAGCCTGCTGACCTGCCTTTCAGCTGAGGTGCTGCTCTCTAACTTACCTAATCTAACCCCCTGGAATGTGATGGTACTCTGAAAGCAACTGGGACATCCCAGGGTGGTATATAGGTTTCCTTTTCTCTCCGCTGAACTATCAGATTTACCGACAGTTACAAAAATGATTTCAGTGTCCACTAGGACCTACAGAGAACATGTCATGGCCCTGTTTAAGGCTGCTGTACTACTCAGTTTAGGGTGAGAACCCTTATTTAGCTATTGAAACATTCATCTTGGCTCTCAGCTAACACCCTTCTTAACTTCAGTATTTGTTTATAGATGTTGGCAAGCAAAATGGATGCATCCTGACTATGGCTAAATTTTCTGATAGCACAATCACTACTTGGAATGTCAGGGGTTTGAATTCTCCCATAAAGAGAAAGGCGGTCCTGTCCCAGCTAAAAAAATTGGGCACCCAAGTTGCCTTTTTACAGGAGACTAAATTAAGTTCCAAAGAAGCTACGAAGTTGGTGAGGGATTGGGTGAGTACAGAAGCTCACTGCACGGCCAAATCAGCCAAACAGGGCGTATCCATTTTGTTGCATAAATCACTGCAATGGCAGACTAAAGCAGTCTATAGAGGGGGAGATGGTAGGTGGATCATCATGAAGGTCTCTACTCCCTCTGGCCCCCTGATCCTAGAACATTTATATGGTCCCAATGAGGATTCTCCTGGATGTTTTCATACCATTTCTCAAAAACTCATGGATATATCGTATGACAATCCGGAGTTGCTCATGGGAGGTGACTTTAATCTGCTACTGGATAGCCTCCTGGATAGGTCTAATGCCAGACTGGAGCCCCATTGCAGAGCACTGCAGGCACTGCAGGATAGTATCTCTCTGCACCAGCTGTCTAATGTGTGGAGGGTCTTGAATCCTTCAGTAAAAGATTTTACCTTTTTCTCTGCTCCACGCCAAATGGTGAGTAGATTGGATTATTGGCTCACTTTCCCTAACATCTCTACAGCCACCTCTGGGGTACTTATTTCCCAAATCTATATCCGACCATGCCCCTGTCTCCCTTACCTTCGCACCTGCTCTAAAAATCTCCAAATCACTACTGTGGAGGTTGGATCCTCTCCTGCTGTATGATAAAGACTTTACCCTGTGGCTTCGGACGGCTACAGAAGAATTTTTCCATCACAATCCCCCCTTCTCTGCCTCAGCTGCAAGCACATGGGAGGCCTATAAGGCCACTATTAGGGGAGGAACCATTAGCTTCACCTCATATAGACAGAAGATGAGGGGCCAGGAACTCCATCAGCTAGAGAACACTTTAAAAAATATGGAGGCTAAGTGTAAAGCGAAGCCCACACTGCTTCAGACTCCATCAGTACTAACCGCTCTGGCTGCCACTCGTTTAAAAATCAATACACTGGTAAGCAGGAAGGCTGAGCTCTATATTCATAGAGCTCAGCACTGCTACCAAGCTGAGGGAGAAAAGGCTAGCAAGTTGCTGGCCTACAGGCTAAAACAAAGACAAGCTGAAAGAGCTATCACCAGCCTAAGGGAAGGGTCAGGGAAGCTCTCCCTGAACCCTTCCTCTATTAATAACACTATGATCGAGTTCTATAATATTCTTTACTTGTCCCATGGATGTTGGGACGGTGACTCTTACACTCAATTTACTGAGCTCTTGCCCTTCGCTAAACTTTCTGACTCACAGAAAGTCACACTAGACCAACCCATTACGGAGGCAGAAATTGGCAGAGCCATTACTCAGATGGCTTCTCATAAAGCACCTGGGGGATGGGTTCTCGGTGGATTTTTACAAATTGGTTCAGCCCTTGATTACAGCTCCATTGGTGAACATGCTGAATGAGGCTCACTCATGTGGGCAGCTCCCTCCTACCTTTTCTGAGGCCATAATTACCGTACTACCAAAGGAGGGTAAAGATCTCTCCCTTCCCACCAGTTACAGGCCCATTTCTTTAATCAATGCTGATGCCAAGATCCTGGCCAAGGTTTTGGCCACCAGACTGGAGGAATTCCTCCCAGAGATTATTCACCCTTCACAGGAGGGGTTTGTTAAGGGCAGAATCAGTTCAGGTCATACCCGGGCCCTGGTACCTTTAATACAGTTAGCAGCCTCACTCCCCACCCCAGCGGCAGCAGTTACAATTGACTTCAAGAAGGCCTTTGACTCAGTGGGCTGGGAATATTTATTCGCAGTCCTGAATACTTTCAACTTTGGCCCGCACTTTACCACTTGGATAAAAACTCTTTATGCCTGCCCTACGGCCAAGGTCCTTACCAATAATGTCCTCTCTGAACCATTTTGCCTGCAGAGAGGGACCAGACAAGGATGTCCACTGTCCCTCTTACTTTTTATTTTAGTTATTGAACCCCTCACAGCAGCCCTCAGAAATCACCCTCATATACATGGACTTCAGTTTAAGGACAAATGTTATATCACTAAGTTGTATGCCGACGACTGCCTGATCCTGACCCGAGACCTACCACACAGCCTCCCTAACATCCTGTCTACATTACAAACATTCAGCAAAATCTCAGGCTTCAACATCAATCTGGCAAAGTCTGAAATCCTCCCCCTTAATGCTCTCACAACATCGGCTGGTGTGGATACCCAAGGCCTGGCCTGGGCGAGATCTGAAATAACATACCTGGGCATTCGGCTTACCCCCAAACTCTCGTCCCTAATGGACATAAACTTAAGACTCCTAGTGGCCAAACTCCAAACTGCCATGAACAGATGGGCTCATTTGCACCTCTACCTGGCAGGCAAGATCCCCGCGATTAAAATGCTGCTTGCCCCTAGAGTATACCACCTACTATCCCACATTCCCTTTCTTCTTCCCAATGCCTGGAATCAAAAGCTGAACACTCTGATTAGCTCCTTCCTATGGGGTTTGCACAGACCTAGATATAGTAGAGCTAAATTGAGGGCTCAAAACATGAGGAGAGGCTGGAACCTACCTGACTTCTCACAATACTCCATTGCGTTTATAGTAGCAAAGACCTTAAAGGAGGAAGGCTCCTGTCACTCCCTTCACCCTCCTGCATGGTTCCAACTTGAAAGGGACCCCTTGCAGGGACCTTCAGTTCCTGATCTGGTACCACACCCCCTCCCAAAGTCACACAAGGGCTGGCTCTCCATTCAGCAAGCACATCAGGCCTGGAAAAAAATTGGGACTCAAATCCTCTCAATGCCTCGACTTGGGAATTCATACCCCACTCTGGAATAACCCAAGCCTTTGTATCAATAAATCTCCCATGTATTGGGTGAACTGGGCCTCTAAAGGAATACTTTACACTGCGGACTTGAGATCCCCAGAACACTCTGACATGGACTCGTTCCAGGGTTTGCAAAACAGGTATGGCCTCCCCCATAGTGATTTTTGGAAATATCTTCAGATGAGAAGCCTTTACCAGTCTTGGGTTAAGAAAAGTTGCACCTGTGTCACTTGTAAAAAATGTAAAGCTGCTAGACCTTCTCTTCCTATTACTGACTGGATTGTGCATTCCAAAGGTAGGGCTGGTCTTATACAGAGATTTCAAAGAGACAGTGCTCCCAACCCCTCTCTGCCGGCCAAGACTAAGTGGGCCACCGCCTTAAAGATAACCGTTACAGATCTACAATGGCATCAGTGCTGGTTGAGAACTCGCCAGGCCTGCTGCACCTCACAAAGCCTTCTTTTACAGAACAGAATATTGCACCTTTGGTATTACACCCCATCCCAACTAAACAAGATGGGTCTTCCCTCCTCTGACTGCTGCTGGAGATGTGAGGCCCCAGAAGCAGATCTGTTTCACATCCTGTGGTCTTGTATTCCTTTGAAGCCCTACTGGGTGGCAGTAATCCTACAATGCTCCCTTATCTTAAAGACGCCCCTCCCAGCAGACCCTGGTCTTTGGCTATTAGGCCTTATACCTGAGGCTCTCATCCTCCCCAAAGCCTGTACACTGTGGCTCATACAGGCCTTGGTAGAATGTAAACGTCTAACCATACGACATTGGAGAACCCTAGAGATCCCACCCCTTGCAGAGTGGCTTAGTGCCTTAGAAAGGTTGGCCACCCTGACCAGGATATCTTGTGTTAAAAACCAGTGTTATAACAAGCATGAAGTAGTGTGTGCCCCTTATTTAACATATATTGATCCCGTTAACCAGGCCTTGTCCTCCAGATATTCGAAGGACAAACTGAAACCTCTCTGACTACCCTAGTAGAAATGGTTGATTGGTTGTTTAAAGACTGCAGTTGCTTTTTCTTTATAGCTATCTTGAGTGTTCCATCTCCAGATGGTCATACAGGTCCCCCAAAAGCAAGTTTCTGCACCTTATGTGAAGTGGCTCTGTCATTCTTGTTTCTGCCTTTTTAAAGTGAATAAGTATCTTCTCTTTAGATTTTTCTTAATATACCCATGGTAGGATTATCCAGGTTTAATGATACTTTATTATTTCATTAAGCTAGTTGTAATACATGTACACCTGCACGATATGGTTGTCTGTCCAGAGCCTTGGCTGCTTGTATTCAGTGGTATGGTTGTAAACCACTTTGTCAGCCATTTAGTCTAATGATTCAACATATGTAATAATCAGAAATCTCCTAATAAAAAGATTAACTGCAAAAAAAACATGGGGTTATTGGAACCCCTCCTCATGAATTCAGCCACTGTCTTGGTGTTATTCGGTCCCAAAAGGTGATTTCGTGGTCACTGCGCAGAACCACCTATTGAAACCAATTAATGAAATGACAGTGCCACTGTTCATGAGGTGGAGTCTCAAAAAGCCTATGTTGCAAATTTGGTGAAAAATCCCAAAAATGAATGTTTTACAAGCATGCATTGCACAGTTTCCACGCACGCTCATAATTTTGCAAATCTGTAATATTTTCACTCCAGAGTTTCAACACTGGCAATTTTCCACACCTCCTTATGAACAGTATAGCTGTCATTTTACACATCCTGGCCAAAATGTGTTTTCGCACTTCCAGCGCAGAATAGCAGGTCGCTATGGGAAATCAGTTTTTCTGACAGATTAAGAAAACAACAGTGACACTGTTTATGAGCAGAGGTCCTAAAATGCCTTTGTTGAAAATTTGGTGATGAAAGTCCATAAAATGACTGTGTTACAAGCATGCATTGCGCAGTTTCCACGCACCCTTGTAACTTAGCAAATCTGAAATATTTTCACGCCAGAGTTTCAACACTGGCATTTTTTCACACCTCATTATAACAGTACAGCTGTCATTTTTCACATCCTGACAGAAACGTGTTTTCACACTTCCGGCACAGAATAGTGCAGTCACAGTGGGAAATCAGTGTTTGGGACAGATTAAGAACAAGCGAATGAGAGAGGGGGAGTGAGCAAGCTCAATGGAGCTCTGTCAGGACTGCTGTGGATTTCTTTGTGGGCAGAAAAAGGCACCAACGCAGGCAGGATCCCAGTACAAAAGGGCAGCCTGCAGCACCAGAAGAAACAGAATGAGCGAGTGAGAGGGGGATTGAACGAGCTCAGCGGAGCTTTGTCGGGCTGCAGCAGATTTCTTTGTGGGCAGAAAAAGGGGCAATGCAGGCAGGGCCCAGTACAAAGGGCAACCTGCAGCACCAGGAGAAACAGAACAAGTGAGTGAGAGAGGGGGAGTGAGTGAGCTCAACGGAACTCTGTCGGGACTGCTTCGGATTTCTTTGTGGGTAGAAAAAAGCACCAATGCAGGCAGAAGCCCAGTACAAAAGGGAAGCCTGCAGCGCCGCAAGTAACAGAATGAGTGAGTGAGAGAGGGGAGAGTGAGCGAGCTCAACGGAGCTCTATCGGGACTTTAGAGTTGCCCACACACCTACCCAGGGTCCTGTGTGGTCCTATATTACAGCAGGGTCTCTGGGGTGGAGACAAAGCAATGATTGGATACTTTTATGATTGCTGTAATATACAGATTTAGTTGTTCTGTTTATTGCTTTAACTAAGCTGAGTAATACTTGGAGTGCAATACGATTTCTAACTGGGCTAAGTGAAACTATGAGGGCTGAGAACAAAAAGTATGGTAGCTGAGGGGTGAAAAACTGGACAAGGATGCTTTAGGATTGTTTTGGTAATCCAGTATCTAATGGATGAGATTTGTGACTGAATTAACCCAGTCAGCACGGGGGCAGTAGGGGGACTAGTGTCGGAGGGCAGGAATTTGAGTAAATAGGGCCCTAACAGTTGTAGCAGGGTACAGAAACCAGGAGTAAGAGTTTGTAACATAAGATGGGGGCCAAAATGGGGCAGGTGCCACATTTCAATAGGGAGGGCATCTTTGGAAGGGTGGTGGGGTGTACATGGTGTGGGTCCACCACGATCCTGGACTGGGCTTGGAGGATGGGGGGTGTATGGTCTGTAGACAACTGGCTAGTTTGAGGGAGGAACTGTGGAGGATAGGGAGGAGTCTAAGTGGCAGAGCAGATGAGTATGGTAGGCATCCTGGCTGGGGGGGGAGAATAGGGGATGGCAAGGGGAGACAGGAAGAACAACTAGGGACTGAAACCAACCCCAGCATCAGAGACACTAGCAGAAAAGAGAGGAGAAGGGAGGGGTGCCTGAGGTGGGGGCCTCCTGATGGGGAGGAAGAGACCACAAGGACTACCAGGGAGAGACAGATGGCTGTGGGTAGGAGGGACTAGGGGTGGGATGGGGGCACAGAGGGAATAATTAGAGAGGGAACTGTTGGGGAAGAAATGTGGAGCTGATCAACTAGGAATAGATTTGAGCCTCTAGCGAGGAGAGAGAGGGGGAGCAGGAACATACTGAAGGGGGGAGGACAAGCGGGGCATGAGAGGGATGGCAACAGGTTGGGGAAGAGATAGCGAAGATGAAAGGGTAGAAGGGGGCTAGTAAGGAAGGAGAGGTGACTGGATGAGAGAAGGCTATGGGAAGGGGGAAGGATGGGAGGGACATCAATATCGGGGTCGAAGGGAATGGGGGTTCTAAATTGACAACAATGGGGATAGGAGAGGGGTTGGAAATCAGCAGGGGAGAAGAAGAGGTTGATATGGGAAGCCCAGTAGGAAGTAGTCAGGCTGGGAAGGAGTTCAAGGGGGATGGGAGGAATAAGGCAGAGAAAAGGGGTGAGGCAGAAGTAGGGGTGCAGATACAGAAGTCACAGAGGGTGCAGCTGGTGGGGGAAACAGTCAGGGAAGAATGAATACTGGGTTGGTGGAAGGGGCATTAAAAGAGAAAGGGGGTAAGGAACAGGGTTGGGTACTCATCTTGGGGGATTCTATACTAAAAGGGGTGAGATGGGGCAGAAGGAGGGAAAGGCACAGCTGCATTTGGGTTGAGGCTATCCCTGGGTTGACTGCAGGAGGGGAGGGGCAGCACTGCTCAAATGTGTAGCGAGGGGGAGGAAGAAACCTCATTTACTGTTGCATGTGGGTACAAATGACTTGGCGGGGGAGACTGTGGAAGCAGTGAGGGGGAGATTCTACGAGTTAGGCAGGCAGTGTGAGGGGATGGGGGTGTCGGTGGCATTCTCAGAAATACTCACAGTACCATGTGCAAGCATGGGGAGGAAGGGTAGGATCGAGGAGTTCAACGAGTGGCTGATGGATTGGTGCCACACCAAAAATTATGGGTTAGTGACTAACTAGGGTAGGGTCTTGGGGAATAGTGACTTGTACGTGGGGGACAGGCTACACTTGAGCAGGGAGGGGATGAGAGTATTAAAGGCTGGAAACATGGTGTTTCTTTGGGAAGCATCTGGTAAGGACTGAGCTGCAGTGAGATGTTAGAGGTGATAGGCAAAAACTAAATGAAGAAGCAGTAGTGTCAGGAGAAGCAGGGATGATGATATGTGTCCTATGTGCATAAATGTTTGCTGTAATGTCTACTATATGCATTAATGTAAGACAGTACATTAATACACATAGTAGCTCTGATAAAGACATCTAGTACATTACTACAGTACCCACGGCTCTTGCATAATTGCCTAGATATGTGTAGATACATATATCTGTGGTGTGTATTAAAGTGGCAAAGTAGTGCCACTATAGTTAGGGTTGAGCAGGGGTTTCTATGTTAAACCTCAAACTTTACACTATAATATGTAATACTCAAATAGCAAAAGGAAAAAAAATTAGGGATTTGGGTCTCTGGAGTCTTGGAGAATCACTGGTGGAGTCTTCCTTAGGATTGCTAACCCTAATACTTACCTCTCCCTCAGTCTGTAGCCTCCAATCCAAGCACAAGGTAGAGCTCCAAACCACTGCCTCATAATGATACACTCCTCAAAAGTATAGAAGTTGGCCCAGTGGTGCTGAGGGATGAGGTGCTAGACGCCACACCTTGCGCTACACTGGCGACCTGGGTTCAGGAATGGACTTGGGTTGCTGGAGGTCTGTGGGGGGATGAAGGATCAGGCATCCCAATGGATGCTCTCTTCCTCCTCCTCCTGGGGTGGGTTACCGGGGGTGCTTTGCACACCCAACGCTCCTGGGGCAGTGGAAGCATGGGCTTTCATGGGCAATGACAGCTCTTCATAGCTGGGGAGGGGAAGGGAGGACGTTATGGGTGCTTAGCAATGGCATGCATCAGCATGTCATCTGCCTGGCTGTATGTCCTTTCTGCCAGTGTCCTCAGGGGTAAGGGAGAAAAAGGGGAAAAATACATATACCCTGGCCCCCAGAGCAAGATGAAGCCAGGGCAGGGGTTGCCTGGAGGGATGCCCAGGTGGACAGAGTAGGAGGGGGTATGAGGCCTCCTCCAAAAGCCATGGGAGCCAGGCAAGTAAAAAAAAAAAAGTAGAGAAGTAATGTCTTGCCACAGGTTGCCAACACAATTTAATGTACCTTTCTTTACGCAGGGCCCTGTAGGCCCTGCATCAAGAAAGAAGATCATGTGTAATGTTGTTTGCTCACAGAATGGGGTGGGCATTAGGGCTAACAACCCCAAGGAAGACCCCATCACTGATTCTCTAAGACTCCGGAGACCCCAAACCCTAATTTTTTTCTCTTTGCTGCTTGGGGGTGGGGAGTAAGGGTTGGAAACCCTAATGCCAGATTTCCCTACTTTTGTGGTGTTAGGTTAGCCTAACCAGTGCATTAATGAAGTAGATAGATAGCTAGCTAGCTAGCTAGCTAGCTATACAGTATAGAGATCACCATTAGTGGATTATCTGGATAAATCAACTAGTTTGCCATGGCATTTCTGTCCATTTGGTGCTATAATAATTTGGAAAAAGAAATGCAGTCCTTAGGCACTGTTTGGAATAATTCATCCTGTCCAGCAGGACAGATCACATGAGAAGTACCTGACTGACCTAAATATGTACATGATGGAGGCCAGAACAGAGGGAGAGGAGATATGATTGAGACTTACAAAATCCTGAGGGTGATAAATGGAGTAGGCAGTGAAGACTTGTTTACTACAAATGGTAGCACTGTGATGAGGGGTCACGAGTAGAAACTGGTCAGGGAGACATTTAAGAGGAATGTAGAGGATGTTCTTCTTCATTGAAAGGGTGGTGAAACAATAGAACGGATTGCTGAAAGAAGTGGTTGGACAGGTGGGTTCCAAGACTGGATGGAACAGGAACTGGGGGCTCATAGCCCCAAAAGGAGGGTCAAGGAGGAAAGGAGTAGAAAGCAGAGAGAGGTCAGTCGGGGGAAGAGTTGGAGGTAGATCTCAAATTAAAAAACCTTGGTAACAGGTCATAGGGTGATAGTTAGGAAATCTGGGCAAACTGGATGGACCATGAGTCTTTCTCTGCCATCATTTCAGATGTTTTGAAGTTTCTGTGATTAGATGAACATATAACTACATTTCAAGCTTGCAAAAATGTATTTCAGTATCTGTAAACAAAGTAGACTGAATGATGTCACATCAGGTTTTGCTGCCTTGAGATAACATGATTTGTTTTCTATCTATCAAACTCTATACAGCAACAATAAACAAATGGCAAAGTTATAGTTTGTTCTTATAAATCGGCACAAGAATATTCATTATGCTATGTAACTAGGTTACATTCTCAGACCATGTTACCAACTCACCTTCAGCATATTTTCAGTCATGTTGTA